>CP103011.1:0-1200000 GCA_024752465.1 Allantophomopsis lycopodina
CCGCACATTAATTGCGACTATACTTTAATCGACTGCACTTTAATAACTATACTCTAATTACAACTGCATTTTAACTTAGAGCTATAATGCACTTTAATTCTAATACGATTTCACTCCTACGTCGCAGTTCGATCCTATAGTAGTAGTAACAATTGTCTTAGTTTTATAATTGACAGCTAGAACTAGAGTTTCCTAAAACTTTAACAATTGTCACTATAATTGCACTTAAACTGGGTGCCTGCCGCTTATAAACACCTCGCTAACTAGCTATAAACACCTTACTTAGCTATAAACACCTCGCTAACTAGTAATAAACACCTTGCCTAGCTATAAGTGCGCTATATATAGTTAGCTTAGCTATAAACACCTCGCTAACTAGTAATGAACACCTTACCTAGTTATAAACACCTTGCTAACTAGTAATGAACACCTTGCCTACTATAAACTCCTCACCTATAAGTAAGGATGTTAAGGGAGTATGCTCCCTAACTAAAATGTAGCTTGTAACAGGTACTATGCACGTCTATTTTGTATAAGGATGACATACTCGCCTACAGGTGATTATAATAGATTTTAAAATTTAAGTATAAAGGGAGTACTATAACTACCTAACTTTAATAGCCTATAACTTTACAATAGATTTTAGTAAAATTAATCTGAGCTTATATATTAGCTATAGATAGTGACTAAATATACATCTAGGATTTTTAAGTGCTCTTTCTAAGTAGGAATAGGTTATATAGGCCTTAAGGCGTATAGCTAATAAGAGTGCAGGACTAAATCAAAGTTATATAACACGATTCTTAATACCTTACCACATTTCAGAATTCAAGCGCGAAGGGAACACCAAAACTACTCAACTTTAACAGCATATAACTCTATAATGCGACGTAATAAAGGAAATCTGAGTGCAGAATTGGCATCGCGCAATTGAGGAGCATCAATTGCCCAATTTTGGCGCCCTCCCAAGTCGCGGGCGTAGAGTTAGTATGTGCGAGTCCGTCTCCAAATTCTTAACCCGAACCCGGTTTGCACTGTCCCTATTATAGTAGGGTGCCTGCCGCTTATAAACACCTCGCCAACTAGCTATAAACACCTCCCCTAGCTGTAAACAACGCGCCAACTAGTGATAACCACTTCGCCTGCCATCAACACCTTGCCTTTAGGCGAGGATGTCAGGGGAGTATGCTCCTCAACTAAAATGTGGCCCATAACAGGTGCTGTGCATGTCTATTTTGTATAAGGGTGACATACTCGTCTACAGAATGATTATAGTATTTCTAGTGTCCCTACTAAATCCCGCCTATCTAGTTGTGCTAGAGCTACTATATAACCACCCGCTTAGGCATAACAATCAAGCAGCTATAGACATTTAAATAAGTTATTTAGGACAACCAGCGCCAAATTAGCGTGTCTACCAATTTATAGTCGCCTCTAAGGCAACACCCACCGCAGCTTAAATTGCACAGCCAATTAAAGTCCGTACTTATTGAAATCTAGTCCGACTATTGGTACTTCTACGACGTTGGGGCTACCTATAAGAGCTATCCCCACCGATAAAGCAACGTCTTTCACTATTCTCACAAGCATTTTGGTTTTCATCTTACTTTTCAACTTTCTATATGCGCAAGAGCTAAGACGATGAGTCTTCTAAACATCCCGATAGAGCTTATAGAGGCCATCCTTACGTCTCTTAGCCTCCCTGATATCTGCAGTCTTCGATTAACATCACAAGAAGTCGCTGTAAAGACATCTCAGGGCATATTTGCAACATATTTCCGGGATAAGAAGCTCAACTTGGCCTCTGCTAAGCACGTTGAGGAGGCGATTCATATGACGCGGCAGAGCAATTTTGGTTGCTATGTCGAACACCTAACTCTTACCATGCTCCCAATAGCCGCCAATGAAAGGTTCCACGAGCAAAATGCAGCTGAGCTCCTTGGACAGGCTATGAAGAATTTGTCCCTCAACTCAGTACGCGGTTTCTTACCAAAGTTATCTCTCATGATTGAAGACGAGGCCGAAGGCTTAGAAAGATACAAATCTCCGATGGGTAGCGACCGACTAAGATTATGGGAGACAGCAGCAGAATGCTTCCAAACCGCTTTACAAGCACTAGGAACAAGTCAACTACCCATCAAAAGCTTGGATGTTTTTTATTCTATCGCTCGCTGCAGCTTGTCTTGTGACCAGATAGTGGCAGTTCTAGAGAAGGTCGACTTTTCCGCTTCAATCAAGAGATTAAAGCAACTATCAATAAGCTTATCAGACCATGAAATCGACAGAATAGAAAGGGTGATAGTGGAGCCGATTACAAATGGAAAGCAATACAGCAACTCAATCTGTCGCTTTCTACAACTTTGCCCTGCGCTCGAAGATCTTCAGCTGCACTGGTACAAATTACGCAGACCTCACAACTTGACCGATGCTAAGCTGGAGTCGTATCTAGCTGAACAACGATTCTTCGATCATGTTGCAGAATCGTGCCGGTTTCCATACTTAAAAAAATTTAAACTTCAAGGCATCTATACTTCTGAGGCAGCTCTCTTGTCTCTTCTGCGTCAGGTTCAGCTTACTAGCTTCAAAATGGAAGAGATACACCTTCACTCGGGGACATTTCGTCCAGTTTTTGACTACCTACTTAGCAACATGGAACAGTTGGAGCATTTGCATCTTGACGACCTCTGGGAACATCGAATGATCATCTTTGACGCACCAGGAGAGCCTCATTTTCCTAGTTCTGGGGGAAGATCCGGGCCAAACACGATCACAAGGAATGGAGTCGATACCCTTCAACCTATCAAATATTATTCCCGCAATGAATATGCCCTCGGCTCTGCTGCGTCTGCTAATTGGCGTCAGAGAAAATTGTTACATTACGGTTAAAAGATACATTGAATGGACTATGAGTTTGACAGTGGCCAAAGTATTTGGCTGTAATGTTCTCATACAATATACGCATATACTCCCTTGATGTAGAGGCTGGAAATCAACTGAAATTGATCTCTAGTGTTTTGCTCTTGTGAGATTGTATTTTATCAAATTTCCTCACCCAGCTACATTGAGGCAATTGTCTAAAATGCTACGCAAGTTACATCTCTGGAAATTTATTTCCTTCCCCAAGAACATGTGCCACAATTCTTATCTCAAATTTGAACGGACCTTCCGATCAAGTAACAGAAGCTTTTTGCTACTATGATGTGCTGTCTGTTCACGGACCGAGGCATTTCAACTGCAAGCCGCTGAGCTTGAGAGCAAATAGCAAAAGAGGGTGGCAGATATAAAGGTTAAATTTGTGTCTATTCTTACTTAGGTCGTTCGCAGTTTTGATGCTAGAGGAAGCACATTCATTTTATGTCCTTTGAAGATCGGTGGTCCAAGTCCAGCTCCACCAAATGAAAACATCCGGCGGCTCTTCCAGGATGTTGGTGTCTGTGCCAGTTTAGTGGCAGTAAGTGAGCTCACTTAAATACTCACTATAGCAAAGTTGTAGAGGCTAAGCGGTGTATACTAAAATACTATATGAACATGTATGGTGAGGTCTCGGTTTTCCCTAAGATATCTATCCAGTATTGTGCCTTTCACCTTTGTCTCCCTTCTCACTTCGAGTAAGCGTTTTAGGGTCAGGATTTATATTTCAAGACGGTTATCAATTGTTTATTCAGTAAACAAGGAATTTAGACTGACTATGGTTGATAATATACCCAATTGTTCGTTTGCTTGCATCAAATTCAAGGCTTCAATATTCGTAAACCAGAGAACAGTTTTGATACATAAACAGAGTTCTATAATACACATCGCTACTTCAGATTGATATATTCCGCTCTCTATTACGAATGAAGTGGCAAGAAATGTTGTAAGCGCAGAAATGTGCTCTCAGTATATTCATTCTTGTTGATATTTTTGCTCTGCTCTTCCACTATACATTGTAAATACCCTGAAGTAGGTAGCCTCATATCGCTCGCTGCCTTTATTTTCTTAGTCGATAATTTTCCCTGTGCTGACTTAGATTCTGTAACTCATCTTTTTTGTACATGTTTACTGGTTGTTGGCCGTCTTTGGGGATACTTATAGAACTTTTCAATTTGTTGGCAACTCCATTGGCCATTCAAAGGTCAACTACGTACATCATTTACAAAATGGGTACTCTATAACACATCATCCTCAAGGCCACGAAAAGTAGCGTACATATCTTTACAATACATATCCAGAAATGCCCAGACCCCATGCTATGCGGAACTCCTTTAAGCTCGAAATATCATCAAGTTCTAATACCCTTATGTTCACTCAACTCATGCGCTATACGACCACCAGGTAGCTCATAGTGGAGATACGTGTCGTTCAACTCTGCTAAGGGCACCGTCCTTAACCCATAAGTTTCATTTACATTCGCAATCGTTGAGTTTCCTTGCTGCTGCCTCCGACCTGCTTGCTGTTGCCTCCGATGTCGCATTATAAACCGGGCAACGAAAAAGCTTACAACACAACCTACTGCTGCCGCTCCAATAGCAATTCCGGCAATAGCTCCTGTTGATATACTGCTAGCAGCGGGGATGCCTGTTGCGTTAGATGCGATAGTCGAACTAATGGCTGTAGATAGAGTGGCAGCTACCTCTGACGTACTCGTTGCTATGGAGGAGCCAGATGTAGTAGTTGGTGTACTAGCAAACACATAACCATTTACTTGGATTGCATTGGCAGACGTTGCATCTATACAAGTGCTCTCCGTCAACGTGTATGTTCCGTCGTTAAGTTCGGTAGCATATGTGAAAACCTGGCCCGGTGTGATTGCGGAAGTGCATTGTATTGCACTTCCTTGACTTTCTACATCAATGAAATCATAGTCCCTATTCTAGTTAGAACATGGCTTTGAGGCTTTTCATAAATGGACTTACGAAGGACAGCAGGCTACGAAAGTGCTATAATCTTTCACTGATGTCGTAGCTGTAGTATATGCATCCGGGCACGTCACAGGACCAAGTGATAATGATGTACCACTCAGCGCTAACATGGTTTGATCCCACCATGCTGTCACCTCTTGAGGGAGACATCTCAGGTTAGTATCAACGTACATGCCTACGTTGATGTCGAAGGCGTAGATACCAATAGGAACCCCGGACACTTCAATGTGCCTTATAAATGTCGACGAACATTGTTTAGATGATGGATACGCCGTTGTAACCGCAAGCCATGAAGTCACAACACCTGAATGGGTCTCTGCAGAATGGGCGATTTGACTCATAATGAAGGAATAAATTTGTTCTACACCAAAGCAAACTCATAGAATTGAAGAGACGTGAGTAGAGTAATGAAAGCGCATTGCGTGTGAAGAAAGATGGTCTAATGGCGTTCATTATTACAAGGTCTTCCCACGAACCAATAATACTTAAGAGCTATAGAAGCAATAAAATAGATAAATTGTTAATCTAATTGGATCTGGTCATTCTTCATTCATTAGGCTTATCTGGTAAGTCTCTGGCTGAACTTAACCCCATGTATTTGAGATTTTTCCACGAAGATGATAGGCAATATATCCGTTAATTTCCATTACATATATGCAAGTGCCGGAAAGGTCGACAAGATGGACTCGAAAGTGGAGCCATGGGCAGCCACCGGTGTCACTACAAGAAAGAGACACTCAATGACCGAAAATGCCATGATGCTGAGCAAACTCAATACATCTGTTATAGGCAGATTGTGAACTATTTCATCCGCTGACCATCGAAATGAATCAAACTAAAATTAAAGACATTTGTAACCTGCATTTTACACCTAATTTAATCACAATTTTCGAAATTTAAGATACTCTTATCATAATTTCAATGTGACATTTACTATCATATTCTGATCTTTTTTATGTTCATTAATTGAAATCCTAGGAATGATTGTATGCCTATTGTGCAGTGCACAGACCTGTTTCGCTTTTATTTGCCAGCCAATATATTGTGTTCGTCAACTGCTGAATTGGTTAACTGCCTTCTGAATTGGTCGACTGCCTACCAGGGCTGACGAAATGTCCGGGAATTGTCCGGCAGTTGACTTGGTTCCCCATTAATAATACGATATTTACCTAAGCAGCACAATTGAAGCACCAAAGCACCAAAGCACCAAAGCACCAGCGCATCCAATCACCAAAGCTATTTACTATGCACACCTGTAGAGTAGCTCTCAATTATTAGCAGCCATTGTTAATCAATACGGCTGTGCTAATCTAATATTGTGTATTTCCATTTCCACAAGCGTTAAGAAGCCTTTTAGCAATGGCCAATTCGCCAACTGCGGCTGCAATAAGTGTGTAAACTCTCAACCCTACTCACTAGTTTGCACGTATGTCGCTTATTACAGAGCAAATAGATAAAAAGCATAACAAAAACGAAGTAGTAGATTTTGCAGCTGGTGATATCGTAGAAGTTAAAATACCATGGAGTATACATACGTCTAGCAGAAAGAGCAAAGAAGTGCTTGAGACTTCTAGCTACAACTCAGAGTAATATAAAATAGTATTTAGTTACATAGTTCTATACATAAAGTTGCTCGTCAACTCAAAGAGTCATTGACACGCGAGTCCTCAACGTGTGAACCCGGTCGTTGAGAACTACAGAGCAGCGATCAGCACCCGCTTTTCGATTAGAGCAATGAATATCCGCGATTCCATAAATTTTCAATAGATCTACCAGTTAAGTTCAATATTCTTCAGTGCCTTGCAAGTCATGTATGTCCTTTGTGTACTTGTTTCCACGTTTCGGCCTCGTAGAGTCTTGGACCTGCAGCAATCCTAAGATTTGTATGTGAAATTGGCCTTCTGTATCTTTCTATGAGACACCTCTCTTCTTCTGTCTACTATAACCTGTCGAAGGTGTGAGCGAAATTGATTAACCGCACTTCAATTAGTGTTGAACTCTAATTATTAGGTGGACTTTGTTTCCAACTTTAATTGGGAGCCGCACTTTAATTGGGAGCCATACTTCATTTGGGGGCTGCATTGATTGTGGTCTTGAAAGCCGTACTGCAATGTAAAGTGACCAGTCACATTTCATTACTCCATTTACTTTTTAGAATAAAACTTTCATTTTCAATGGCGAATGACTCTTTGCACGCGCGGCTCTAGCTATACACTTACTACACTCAGGAGCATACTTCAGCTGGGAGCATACTTTGGAATCGCACTTGTACTGCATTCAAGTGAGAATCTCTGGTACGTATTTGCTCTATGATCACACCACATCAATCAAAAAGGGACACGTTGTATCAAATACAATGTGTTTATAGAACTTAGGTCTCTATGTTGGAACCAAGTATAAATTGAATAGCTATCTCTTCTAAAGTATTGTCTAGGACTATTCTTGTGAGAAAAAAGTTAAATCCTATATGGAACAGTTGCTCTATTTACTAGATATTAGCTAATTTTCAACACATGATGTTTTAATTTTCCTCACTAACCAGTTACTTCGGAAATTCAAGAGCTAAGAGACGAAAACGCCATGTGTAGAACTTAGGTACACTTGAATGCAACGTAGTTGGCGGGGATTGTGTTGCAGCCACTGGTAATGGATGTTCCAGTGCCAGAAGGACAGTCCGTAGCATAATAGAGCCCGCACTCTCCAGATGAAGGGAGATTCGCGCTGTTGAGGTTACCGGACGTAGGGCTGAATGTTGCGCCACAAAGGCTGTTGTCTGAGGTGAATCCGCCGTCTGCAAATCCTACACAACTATCATCTGCTGAGCCAATGACGTGGCAGTCGGAGTCTGTGCCTTCGTAGACAACGTAGTTGGTAGATGTAGAACCGCAGCTACTTCCGCCATTGTAGAAAGAAACTTCCCAGCCGTGCACAGCTGTGCTACAGAGGATAGCGCTAATGAGGGAAACAGATGCAAACTTCATGATGAATTTAGGTTGTTGAAGTGTTTTTGAACGAGGATGCTAATTGACTTGATCTTGAGTTGATTCTGATTTTTATTTGGGTGAAATCGTGGACTTTATATCGTCAAGTGTTCTTGAGATTCTAAACATCAAATTTCAAGACTTCGTAGCCTTATTGATAGTACGTAAAGCTGATCTACTAGAAAGTTGCCTCTTGATTGGATTTAGTGTTGAAACAGGTTCAACTTGGCAAACTTTTAGGATTTTCATCGACATTATCAAGGCATTTTTCGGCCATTGTAGGATTTGAAGCATATAAAACGCGTACGGTGAAGTCATCACGATGCTGAATGCGACGTTGGATGTAAGCTTACGACTATCTTTCTCCATATTGAGATGCTATGAATCCTAATTTCTCTAGCTAGACTGCACATATACAGCCTCTTACCTGAAATGTCAAGATCTACATTTCTGCTTCTCACGATGTCACTGTAAATGCTTTGCAAATAATGGTGGCGGTGTATACAGTGATTATAGAGTGTAGTTGTCAGCACATCGGATGATATCGAAGTGTTAACTTATTCTGTACTCCTGAATTTTACGTAAATGAAGTTCTGTAAGCTTAGCTATAGCCCCCACAAACCATAACCTTTAAACAGGACATGTGTTCGGTAACCAGGCAGCACCGAACCATACCCACATTTCCGATTGTTCTGTCTTGTAGATAGTAGAACAAAGACCCAGCTTCACTCACATAACATGTTTTCAGTCTACGCTGCGCAACTCGTTCTGGTTTTTCCTTCAATATGGTGCTTCGAGATACATCTAGAGCTCTTAGAGTTCTTCAAAAATGATGTTCTTTATGACAAAATCAAAAGATAAATATCAGATCTTTCCTATTTAATTGTTGGAGAATGTGCAGCCGAGACAAATTTTATGTCAATTCCCTCGTCTTATGATATCCCCTCAGGACCAGAAAATAATAGTATGGTTCGCATTTATGTGGGGTAATGGGGCACGGCCCCGCTATTCGGCCACATTACGTCCTGGATACAGTATGTTACTAACAATAATCTGGTACATTGAGTAACAAAATCAATTGAATACAACTATATAACGAACACAATGTACACACTATGATATTTGGAAACTGCAGAATAACGTTAGCATTGTCGATGGAGCCATTCGGTAAACTTGGCTTGGGATTAGTAGCATAGCAACTATTCACATTCATCAATGATCCTATACTCTTAATATGTGCTTGGCTCATTCACGAAGCACCTAAACTATTTTGTCTTCAATCTGGAAATAGGGAGAATTCTTCTTGATCTAGCTCTTTCTATTCCATCTTCTCAACATGCCCAACTGCGAGGCGACATGCTGCTCCGTCCTCCCGCTTTATCCATAGCAATATATATCTTTCAGCGATTCCACAGCGTCTGGTCCATTCTCAATTCTTGTCTCATGTCCTTGAGTACAATCGTGTTTGGTAATAACGACTCGCTCAACTTGCTTCCCTGGCAAATCATCTATCACTGCTTTTAGGAAACAGATCTAGTTGTTCCTGGTTGTGCAGGTGTAGTTCTCCAATGCTATCACCCGATGAATTACAAGTTCCAAGATATTGTATTACCCATCCTAATAACCGAGAATGAAAGTTCTCTTTTTCTTGCGGAATGTATGGCCTTTGCTCTTTTATAAGTGATGGGGTAGAGTCTTGAATATTTGTGACTAAGAACGGGAAGCACCAAGAGCCATATGCACGCACTTATGACAATTCTTATACCCTAATTTACTATCCGAATAAAGAAAAATAAATCATTACAAATCTTGGACATGTAGCTCCTCATGTTCTATGAGATTCTGCTCTGTATGAAATCACTAGCGAAGTTTAACCATTGAAACCACCAAGATCCATTGAGAATGTCATTCTCCAGCAACTAGCGTCTTTTCTACGAACAGTAACTCACCTCCTAAATCATCAGATACCTCCAGTATCCCTAGCTAGCTCTCACGAACATCCATCTACACTAAAGCTTTGATAACCGGTAAAGCATTGACCAACACTTGTTGCAGTAGCATTGTAAGAACAAGTTATGTCTGAGTACACCGTGACTGAACATGTGCTCTCGAGATTCTCCACCTCGAACCCTTTCGTACCATTAAATTGGTAGCACGGTCCATTCATTGCACCGACGTAGAAAGTATATAAATCTTGGGCGCAGTCTGTTATATTGGCGCCTGAGATTTCAGAAGATGATGAAGACAAGTTGCTGGATGCAATCTTACGCCCTTCGACTACACCAACTGCGATTGCTATAGTTGTTATAGTGGAGAAGAGAACGAGGATGGATAAGAACTTCAGATGGGTTATGCCGCAAATCTTTTTTTCAAGCCACGGCGTCCTCTTGACATTCTCATCGCAGTCAATATGGCCACTTCTATTTTTGTCATCAGAATGAATAAAGCCCTCAGTCTTACTGAAACTCAACCTAGAGTTCATGAAGTCTTTCGACAATGGCGTCTTTTTTGTACAGCAGTCCCTACTCAGTCTGTCTAAGCTTTGACTCCTGGAGGTCGTCAAGAATGTACTAAAGTTTGTGTCGGCAGCATAGCCGTTTGCTTTGAATGCGTAGAATCCAACCCCTATGGCAACCAAGGAGACTCCAGCGGCGATAGCATAAGATAACACAAGCCAGAAAGGTTGATAGTCCCACTTCAGAACAGTGGCCGTCATCATGCAAGGACCAGATACATTTACTTGAGAATATAGGGACGGGTATGCAGCCAGTGATAGGATTATGTTGCTGAATTGCTCCTCAACTCTTGTAGGGAAATCTGACAGGGCAAATGATGTATCCGGATTTATGAGTGATGTCTGAGCTATTTCCGAGTTCGCGGTTGCATATGCAGTCAGCCCTTGGCCTGTGGGCTGCGTTATGTTCTTGGAAAGCTGGTCACGGAAGACAAATCCCGCCGAGTGGTATGCACTATCGTATGTCAGTTCTGAGATAGAACAAACTGCTGCAAACTTTTGAATGAAGAATCAACGTGGCAGCGGCAGTGGCAAATATCAACTTACGAGAAAGCTTCATAATTAGAGTCTGTGGGCGCAATAGATGAAGATTTTGGAAGTGCAGGTGAAACCAGAGTTTTTGTGACGTTGTTAACAATTTGAATTCCATCCACAAAGCTTAAGTTATAGTTGTAAGTGGTATTGTAAAGTGTGCACTCTATCACATGAGGTTCCAGTAAGAATGGCCAGTTTTTATCCCAGCCAAGGAATTTGGTCGTGTTGTACACATATCCAATCCACATAGCAGGTTCCATGTCGAACATTCCAATGTCAGAATCGTTTTGCGAGGTCTCGTATTGCCAAAATTTAGGTCTTCCGTATTCGTCCTCTAATCCTGATGACACACTATAGTATATATTTTCTCCTGTTGGGACCAGTTGAGATTTACTCAAACCCGTGGAATTGTCGAAATCATCTCTTTCTTGGCAGTCATAGGATGGGCCGAAGAAAGAATATTCCCAGGTACAGTTGACACCATTTCCACAAGGGTTCGGTAAGATTAAAGGGCTGCTACTAAGTAAAGACAACCTAGCTACCTTGGACATATCCATAGAAGGTTGATTGAAATAGTAGGTGAAATTGTCGTTAGGATTGAGACTGAAGTATGACATCGCCTGTCCATGCATACGTATCGAGGCTGCATTGGCGCCGTTTTCTTTTTGGAAGTCAACAGTTGGGATACCGTCACAAGTCATATTGATGTCCTGAAAGCCAGTTGTTGACGTTAAGGTAGATGGCGAGACAATGGCACAGAGAGGCAATCCCCAGACAGCTGCAGCCATAATTGCTGGGATTGTGGCCCTCAGTAATAACTCAAAATCCAAGTATCGAAAGGGATCATTGCAAACCTCAAGAATTTGTCAGTGCCTATATGCCAATTCAGAAATCTGCGCTTACAGAAAATATTCCGTCAAGAGTGTTGATTGAGTAATCACTTTTCTTAATCTTAAGCTACAAGCTGTCAGTTCAAATGCGTTTACCTCGAATAGGTATTGATACTGACCCAAGCAATTTGTTTGTAGGCAATACTGACGGAACTAACCATGCACAACTTTTCAAAAAAGCTGAAGGCGCTTCCAAATCTCTGCGGCCACTGAAGGTGCGAAACTACTTTTTCATCCATAGCCTTGTTGTAAACATGGTGACACGCCATTCCAATAATCCCAATGGCAAAGAGACTTAGCATATAAAATGGCTGATACCAGTCAATACCCATAGGTGTAATTTGACATGGCTGCCTCGACTTCTCTTCTTGGTAAGTTGTTTGTATAGAAAGATCGGGCGACTTGGGCACCATCATCTCGGTTGCGGAAACCGTAATGACATCTTTTTGCTGCTCTTCATCTGGACAGCTTTGTTCTATGGGTGACACCTGAGAAGCTGAAATTTGATTAATTTTATTGTCGCTGTCGCTGTCAAAGCGTCGAAGTTGGTGGTTTTTGGCAGGATCTTTCAAATTATTATTGTGTGAAGCATTCCGAATTGTCTGTGAAGAAGTAATTGATATGAATGAGGCCATGGCTTCCTGCTCTTGTAGAGTCATTTCGTTTTTGTTCTTATCCTTAAGTAAGTTGGACTCTTGACTATCACGTATATTCTTATGTTCTTGCGGCAAAGTACCATGATATATAAGTATTAATCTTTATTGCAGTTCATAACGAGCCAATTGAAGGTGAGCAAAATAACTAATCAGTTTGCATGCTTTGTAGCCTTGTGTTACAACCTGAAAGAAATTGTCATGCAGGAGTAATCAATATTGGAGAGGAGATCTTATCTCGAAAGGGATCTCTTTAAAATCACATTGCAGCCTTGGACTACAATAATTATTCTTGAAGCGTGTACAGGAGTTAATCAATTGGAGGGATATTACTGACCGTGGATTTTGGCATGAAAATATTACTAGGTTGTGTTGATCAGTTCTCGATGAGTAACATGAAAAAATCCATCAACCTGGTTTATTACTCGTTAAGAAGTTATATATCTTGTTTTCCATATCATGAATCATACAGGATGCGAAACAAATAAGCTTTTCAGCAAACCAAATGGGTAAGAAGACCGTTTTTTCTAGTCTGGTGGAGATGACTTAAAGATAGTATGCATACCATCGATCTGGTGGGTGTGCTCGGGATACGAGGCTGACTACATAAACCAACCTAGAAATATGAACAGCCGCAACAAGGGTTCTTTCTGTTTGCATTGCATGTACGGTAATCTCGTTAGACGAAAGATTTAAACTTGTACTCTACTCTTGTACGATGTTGGAAAATATCTGGTTCCCCTCATGTAACAAGTCACGGCTCGCATTTTTACATAAAAGTAAATCTACCTGAACTTTTTTTCGGGTAGTTTATCAATTGTACGTGCCATTGCAATATTTAAGTTTACATTCTCAACTGTTAGAGTGCAGAATGGCTGCCAACAAATATTGCGGTATTTTTCATTCCTCACTGTAATAATTAGACAAATATACATATCAATGTTGGTTCTTCCAGGATACTTCGCTTGAGGGTGTGAAGATGAAGACGCTGACTTCAGCAGGAAATAGTTTAAGACGCTACACCGTTGGGATTACGGCATTGACATACTTCATACTCAAAAATTAAAAATGTAGAACGCTCCGTTGCTAAGAAATCGTCCGATGTCAGCCATGTGCATCTTAGCCTGTCGATCACAAAATTGAACGGCATGCTGTGCGATTTTATGGTAAGGTTTGGATTTAAACGCAATACAAATTGTCGTTTCATCTTTCGGTAAGAGCTGAATAGGTATCAATCATACCCTCGTGCATCCCAAAACTACCTCGATGTATCTCTACCGGCGCACTGCCGATAGTAGGCTGGACGTTACAATAAAGAATATACCGTCGGACACTAGAAACTTAGCTACATAGCAACGAAACGTTGTACTCCATTACGGTTCCACGGTACGAGTCAGAGCATACTTTGGGGGCCAGGCTGCTGAACCATTCAGCCGAGCTGAACTGTTAGTGAAAGGAAAGTGGTGCATGGTATTTTCAGCTGCAGCACAAACCACTGAATGTTATTAAGCTTTCTGCATAGTTTTTGGGGCCACAAATATATACCATTACAACCCAACATGACAATATAACAACTGACTACAAGGTTCGAGTAAAGAGTAAAGTCAGGTAAACATAAGAATTCTATAACCAGTATCACCCCATAACAGTGCATGAGCTGAGTCGTTTGAAAAGCTTTGCGTGCATCTTTGCAAGCATTACATTGAAGATCCAATCCTCTCTTTATCATACTGGTGTACTCATCTCATAAGGTGGACTATTCCACAATTGGGCGTATGGAATTTTTGTTCATGGCAGATTTATGGTGCACGGTTTCAAGCACCGGAGCTTATATGTGCATGCCTTGAAGGAAGAGATTTCAGTAAGTTACATGGGATCGTATTGACATAGCCTTGGTAGAAGTACAGCCTCAGTTTCTGGTTGGCAGTTGCTCCTAATTCCAATACTATATCGAGAATAGAATATCATGTACAAATCAATAGACCACTCATCAGTCTCTTGAATTTCCTTTGGCAAGCATCGATTTAAAATTCATCAAATATGAGCAGCGAGTTTCCAACCGAAAGATTATCCTCCAGAGTAGTGTAAAATTGTGTTGCATATTTGCACTCCTGTCTGCTCGCACTCACTGCAATTAGAAGACTTCCACTACGCATCTCACTTGGAAGTGGCGCTGTATACATATCCTATTTAAGAGCTACTTCAACTAGGAGCATACTTCGTTTGCACAATTTGCAAATTGTGTAACCGTAAGGAAGATGGCGATATGCTAGTTTTTCTAATTGATACCCAAATGATGCTGGTTGCCGAGGGAAAAGAAACTAATAATAAGCATACTCTTCTTGTCCACCCCGGCGGTAGTTTCCGTTGTTTCAAACATATTGGCTGAATATACACGGGGAAATGGGAGAAAGAAGCCAAGAGGACATTAATAATAGGGACTTTGAGCCCATTAGGAAGGTTACCAAATCAGAGACACCGATTTTGTTTAATAATCTGTAAAAGTTCCTTATTTATCAAAACTGAGGCTATTCGCGAGTATCAAGTTATTCTGGGTTATGTCCTCTACGTCAGATTAATGATCCAAATTTCAAGACTACCTACATAACTAGCCTAAGACCAATTTGCATCAAACCCGAACGGGCGAGAAACAGACTGATACAGTGACAATTCCAAATTCTCATTTCAAACTTCCTCAGCCACTTAAATAATATGACTAGATTTCACTCGCAGCGATTGCTATAACCACCAAAATCTTCCATCACTGAACGAGCTAAATCTTGTCCATATTCGCAAGCTCTTCATTGGATCTGGGGTTTACATTTTAATGGAGAACCATGCCATTACCATTTGCCTCAATCTCCAAATAACTAGGAGTTCGGTATCCATGTCATTGTTTAAGTAGCCTTGTTATATCTCGAGAGGATTGAGAATATGCAAAGACATATCAAGTTCACAGTCTTTTCGGTGATACCTGCATATGACATTGGCGGAATAGGATAAGGCTACGCTTTGTTTGCATCTATTACCTCGTCGGCATATAATAATGCTTAATAACTCTCCTCGCATACCATCTCAATCCCAGAATGTAGTAAAAGATCATATATGTCCGAGGCCCCAACTTGACCGTTGATATCAAAGTCACACAACATCATCCTTCCAATATCCAGAGCCTCCTAGTCAGAAAACAGTAGTCCTCTGTCAAAAGATAAAAAGGAATGTGCCATGGCTCGTCATTATCATGTGCTCAAAAACAGCAGGCCCGATAAAACAATAGGCGTAGTAGTTCTCTGGCCTCATAAGGTTATGAGCGGGATTAGGATACAACAGTTTACAGTCGTCGACACCAGAGCTGTGACAGTTGTATTTCCCATTTAGACGGTATAACAGAATGCGTATTTTAATCCACAGAGCTCGGTTTCAAGGACTAAGGGGTTGCTCGACAATAAAATTACAGAACCCATGGCTTATTTTGTTCCGTCATGAGCTACCTTTTAGCTGCGACGGATACCAACCGGTGCTCTACACCGGTATGTATCTCAGGCTCCTTTGTTTAATGGAGCTCATTAGTCCACTAGTTTGCGCCGCCGGTTCATCTCGAAACTCGCATCCGGGGTGAGATGGGGCTTTATCACGTGCCTTGGCGTTTTCTTTTTACAAGTCAGCGGAGATCACTTGTTCCATGATTAAACCATTTCAAACCTCAAGAAATAACTATCAAACCCTAGCTATCTTGTCAAAGCCGTGTCTTATAGGCTTGTGATGACATCGGACATGAGAGGGAATACCGCCTAACCAATACTAGATAGGGTCTGCCATTTTCTGCGCTGTGCTTGTCATCTTCTGCAATCAATACAACGGCGGTACTGCCCTAAACCGTTATACAGAACGGTCACTCCCCCTTGTATTGATTGACGGGGTGATGAATAGACTAGCTCTACCTGCACAAAGGTCTATCTCAGCGCATTTCAGGAGGAATACGTTTTCGTATTGGATATTTGTTCTCCATTGGTAGAAGTTTCAATAATTCAGTATTATTTGCTCAATTGTAGAAGATAAGGTTGTGAACTGTCGTGCAGTGATATCAGTGATAAATATACTCGAAAATTACAAGGAATAATATCACGAAATACCGAGAGTTTGGTGATCTATGTAGGGCTGAAGATTTCAGTCAATAACGTAGTTTCAAAGTGGCTGAAAGTCTTAATATTTATCAGCACCACAACACCACAGTTTATTTGTTAGACAATATAAGCGCGCGCCATTCCGCTTATCCGACCTTTGTTGCTGGAAAGTTTCAGTATTTAACTACAATCAAAGCTACCTAAGATTACGATGGTTTTCTAGGCCCTTCTGGCAATGTCTCGACAATAAGACAGTGAAATATATTAGGAACTGAAGCGAGCATAATTAGCTAAGTACATATAAAAGGATCGCGCAGCACTACAGCAAAGCATAACGACCCGCTTCATATCGACAACCAATACTGCTTTCATCGCGACCAAATCATGGCAGACAACTCTTCAGGAGGCTTCCTCCCACCATCAATTCCTTCTCCATCTCCAAGCACCACTTCAACTTCAATTTTGTCGCCTACACTCCCACATCCGCGGTCACGTGCACTGCGGCCCGGCTCCAGGAAGGAAGAAACCACGCGACGATATGTTGAGAACCGGCTTTTACACATATCACGCCGGTACACAAAGAAGTTCCAGCCGGTAGAGGAGGGGATTGTAGGTGGTTATGACAACATGCAGGACGTGTGCAAAGACTTAGGGGAGGTAATTGATATTCTATGGCTGTCCGGTACACGTGAGTTTTTCTCAGCTCAGGATTTGAACCTTCGTTAACAAATCGCTACAGCAAGTTTGCAAATTCCATATTTGCTGAACATTGCGTTGGCTATAACGACATATCTATCAGCTTTCCCACCTGCTCCCAATGCTACTTTTACGCTGTTGAGGAAGTTAGACCATGTATTTGCTAGTCTAGTTAGGGGGAGTGATATAGATAGTGGAGAGATACTACCGGGCTTCGAGGGAAGCAGAGGGGGCTTGAGCAGAACGGATATGGTGAGATGTAAGAGTTTAGTTGAAAGCACAAGGGTTTTGGTGGTGGACGTGATGAGTCGGGAACGAGAAGAGGATGAAAGTAAGGATGATAACGAGACCGAGACTGAAGCGGAGACGGAAGATGACGGCGATGGGGAATTTCTGGATGAAGACGATGTTGATATGAATATCGCAAGGGTTTTTGAAAAGACTCTCATGGAATTGGGACCGGCACTGAATAGCGGGACAGCTTATGATGTTGGCAGTTCTCAAAGCTAATTATGGTAGAAACCCTTCAATACAGGGATTGGAGTTTTATGTGCTCATGTTCGCAAGCAATTGAAAACAGTTTGACCCGAAGTCCAACGGAGTAATTCAGTTTTCTACATGTTTTCCGACACTAGCTACTTCCTTATGTAATGATATATACCTTTTGTGTTCCCAGTTGAAGAATATACTCTAATTTACAGAAAAAGCCTATTCATACTCACGTATGAGCTGCCATCAACATTAGCATATTCTTGAAAGAAGACACTCTCTCATTTTCAAACCCCATTCTCTGTTTGACCATTCCAACAGGAATGTCATCCTTCCCCTCACAAAGGCCCTGCCAAGCCTCATCAATAAAATCCTTCAGGGGCATACCGAAACTTCTGCCATTCTTGATATCCGGCTGGTGTTTCTCATCATGCAACTCGGTCTGCACGGCTGGTGGGAGGATCTCAATGACTTTAACGTTCGAGTCGCGGAGCTGCTCACGCAAAACAAGAATAAGATGGTGCAATGCAGCCTTCGACGCACAGTAATTGCCGCAGCGTGTAATCGGGACAATGGCAAGACCTGAAGTTGTGAAAACAAGAGAGGTTGGAATTGGTTGGGCTTGAAGAAAGGGGAGTAATGGCTTGAGAACATGAATGTAGGAGGTGTAATTGGTGGTAAGCTCCACCTCGATATCGTCAAGATTGATTGACCCGGGATTGGTGAAGTCCAATGGTCGCTGAATCCCGGAATTTAGGATTACACTGTCGAGCTTGGGAAATCCTTTGGTGACTCTGTATCGAGCGTTATTTTATGATTTGTTTTGGGACGTATATGCTCTTTACTTCTCAATGAATGCTGGAATACTTTCGAGATCTGTAATATCGAATTTGATGGCCGCCGCCTTTGATTCTCCATGCTTCTTTACAAAAGCATCCAACTTCTCTTGCCGTCTTCCAGTAACAATAGCAAACGATCCGTTCTCGACAATCTTTTCAGCTAACGCTTCGCCAATGCCTGAAGTGGCGCCTAAAATAAGGACTGTTTTGTATTGGAAAGACATCCTCGTGGGTATTTTGAATTGAAAAGTTTGTAACGGGTAATGAAAAGTGATTGGTTTACTGAAAGGTCTTACAGTATATATACAGGGTTTTTGCGGGGCAGCGGCATTTGCAAAGCATGGGATGTGGAGTCATGATGTCGTTTGATAAGTTGGACTAGTGGACAAAAATGCTCCAAACGACAATATCACAACTCGTCCTTCGCGGAAAGACGGGAAACGGAGATTCAGAATTCTGAATAATTGGTAATAAGTTTCATATAGTTTTCGTAGACCCTTGGAAAGTTTTTCCCCCGCAAATGCCGAATGGTTGGTTGGGGTTTTGTTCTTCGGTGTTAAGTGAGAAGCGGACTTATCGATGATCTGGGAACTAAAACGCGAGAATCAGCAACTTACTAACGTTACCACAAAAAACAGTTAGCAGTCAGAAGAATTGACAAAATATAGTCTCATTGAATATGAAAGTCAACGTTTCTAACCCACGGGATGTTGGGTCAAATTTGAAAACTTGGAGAAATCGACTAAATTAACCACAAAGCACATAACTTGGCAAAGAATCTCAATTGTAAAATTAGAAAAGAATTTACACAGCTCAACAAGTCATCTCTACTATATATATAATGTCATTTAACTTCTTAACCGCGCCTAAGCCGCGTGGTGGTTTTTGGTTTTAGGTACATCTTTCCGAAAAGAAAAAGCACGATAGACTACACAACACATGTTGCCAATTGCTTGGCGGGTATTCCCCCAGAAACGCCAGATGATGCAAATGCAAATGAGTGAGGCGAGTTTGATTTAAAATGCCATACTGTCGGACCAGAATTTAAGGAAATTCCGTTATTGAGTAAGCCTTGAATGACAAGACAAATTTTGAAAACGCAACACAAACCACATCCCAGAAAAATTGTTTAGCCTAGAGGGCAAGGACGATCCCCTACATGTATACATGAAAAACATGACAGACATAATAGGCGAAAATTTGCTGGTCCGACTTAGCAAAGCATATCAGAAGAGCCGCCGGCTCCGCCATCAGAATCCTGATCGGGCAGTCCCATGCCATGTTTGAGGGGGAGGTGCTCTTCAGGCTCCTCGGCGATATCACTGTCAGATGAGAAGATTCCCTCCTCATCATTATCTGGGTCCGCATATGCAAAGGCACGACGTTTGTAGAACCGAGCAAGCTGGCGGTACTCGACGGCCTTGGATTTCCAGTGCATAGTCTGATCACTGGACTCAGTATTGCGACGGTAAAGACGAAGAGCCTCAGCACCTCGAGCAGCGGAAGCTCCCATATCAGCAATCTTGCATCGAAGCTGCATATTCTCCTCGCGCTCTTGTTCAAGCTGATCACGGTAGCTGCGATGCCAAGCAGAGGTGTCCGTAGTATGGCGGTACTTGTACTCATGTGCTTGCTCTAACATACCATCGATGCAGTCTCGGAATTGCTGAACATCATCAGCGGCTTGGTCAAGATTTGCTTCGGCACTCTCAAGACGATTGCGCAGATCAGCGTTCTCGAGCTCAAGGTTACGGCTGGATGCTGCAATCTTGATTAATATTTACACATGCTTGCAGTGTTGAATAAACGTACCATTCAGTTCCTCGGCAACTTCTCCAATGATTTCATCATTACTCATGCCCAACTCGATAGCTCTTTGACGAACGCGACCAGCATTTGCAACGATACGTCTGGTAGTAATTCTGTTCTCTTCAAGCTGAGAGCTAAGCTGTTCAACTAAGTTCAAGATGATGGCAAGATCTTGCTGATGTCCAGCTGGGGTTGGAAGGCCAGACAGTCCGTTAGGTCCGGTGGGGATCCCCATGCCACCGCTCATACTTGGGGACGGTGATGGAGGTGCTTGGCGGGGATTCTGACCTTGTTGACCCTGCATGTAGTTCTGATAATCCATTTTTGAAGACGATACGCTTGGATCAAGTGTATCTAGACTCGGTAGTGCTCGGAGATCCAATTGGTTTCTTCGACGCTGAACAGCCTCAGGGTCGTGTACGTCAACAAGTTCTTCAGGTTTGTGTTGATATTTTGGTACTGGTAGGGATGGATCAGTCAATGGTGGAGCTGAGGTTGGTCGTGGAGGTGGTGATTGACTTGTGACTGGTAGAGGCTGGTATGGGAACCTCCGTGAGAAATTGCCCAAACAGGGTAGATTAACTATGCAACAAGATTAGTAGACGGTAGGGTCCATGTTACGTGAAATCTGGGCTTACCTGTACTCTTCGTACGTGGAAGTGAAGGGCTTGTGGCGGTTTGAACACCACGATATATGAAGGTGCTAGCTGCTGTTCTTGAGCCCTCTGCGCTGCTGCTCGAGCTTCCGTGATCGTTGAGATCCTGATGTTCGGAAACTCGATCCTCTGCTTTTTGACCCTGAAGTTCTTGATATTTTTCTTCTTGGTTCTGTTGGTTGATCACACGAATAAGGGTTGCAAGAGATTGATCACTAGGAGTAAGCGGAACTGCTGCCGGATGATCGCCACGGACGCTATTTGATCTTGCACGAGTTCTGCGGGTTGCAGATTGTTGAGAAGATGTAGGAGGAGGTGCAGTAGATGCGTCGATTACAGGACTGTGGCGGATGCTTCCAGATCTCGTACGATTACTGCGAATAGGTATGATAGATGTCTCGGTCGGAGCAGTACCACTGATATTATCTGATCTCACACGGCTTGCTTGAGCTGAAGATGGTGGATTAAATTCACAAAAGTTCAGAACAGGCGTTGGAGGTGGAGGCAGGATTGAAATGTTAGGTAGGCTCAAAGGAGGTGGTGAGGGAGGTTGTGGTTCAATGGGTGTTGTGACCTGTGAAGATGCGCCAGGTACCTCTGATGATGCCCAGTTTCCACAGATGGGGGAAAGAAGGAGTTCTGTTGGTGGTTCCTCTGTTGGCTTTGGCTGTGGCTTTGGTTCGCCAGGTAGTTTTTCAATTTGACCGAAGACTCGTTGTTTATCCTTCTTGCGTTTGGCAGCAGTTTCCGGATTGTAAATCCAGCCCTTTCTCTCTGGTTGTACAAATTGTGGACGAGGTGGTTGACCAGGTGGTAATAACTCTGCACCAATTGATGCGCGATTGCCTCTTCGGGTGACAGTGCGACCGCTGCTAAGGTCCAAGGGGTTATATGGAGCTGCGTGATGGATTTCGGGATGTTCGTTGCGTTTGTTTTGGTAATTAAGTGCCTCGAGACGTGCGGCGTTGATTACTTGGCTGAAATCAACTGCTGGTAATTCGAGCTGTCCAGGTGGTATGTGTCGGGTTCGATTCTGGGTTTGCAGAGGCGCACGATGGACAGGAGGTTCTGGAAGAGGGCGAGGAGCTTGAAGACTGCCAGTACGTGCAGCTATAAATTGTTAGCTAGCTATACAATTGTGTGCTCACTCTCAGTACTCACATCGCGTCCAAGAATTACTTTCCCAGTTGCAAAAGTCCTGAGTGTTTCGCCGCAATGTTTCCTGTGGTTTGTCTTCGAAAGCTTCAGGATCCTCGTTGTATTCTGAGATTCTAGTATCTCCTTCTGGTGGTGAGATGTGAAGCTCGGGAATTGAGGCTCTGATTGTAGCTACCAAGGAGTCGCTGTCGCTATCGCTGTCGCTATTGTCGTCCTCACGGGTAGCCGGGGATGTGGTCTCCCATTCCCGAGACTCTGGAGTGTCGGGTCCAGTGCCGACGGAACTTGCCGTGTCACGAGACCTTATCATGTTGATCCTTGAAGTTGTGAGTTTTGGGCTCGGGTAATTTCGGGTATGGACCGGAGACCGTAGATGCTTCGGCAACGTGCGTATGTCGGGACGGATATAGGCTATCGTGAAATACCCATATCACGCTAAACCATTTTAGGTTTCTTCAATTAACAGGTTATCACAACTTCTTGATCAAAACCAATCTTCGGACTAATTTTACAGATCTTAATTCACGCTCTTCTAAATTTCCAAATAAACAAGTAGAGATATTATGTAGATAGGATGTGAACACACGCAAAACTGATACCAATCTTTGCGTTTTTCACACAAAATTCGAATAATCGCCAATAGTTGACAACCGCGCTCCTCATATTTTGTAGATACCTTCCCTCAGAGCCTGTGGCAGTCCAGGAAGAACTATACACGTTATAAGGTATTGCATTTCTGTAGAATAAAAATACATTTCTTAAAAACTAAACATGTTGGATCGACGTGGCGTTGCAATAATTATGGAAATAGATATTAAAATATTGATTCTTGTTTGTATCCTAAAAACAAAAAATGCTCCGAATAAATAGACAAATTAATATAACGTCTAAACATAGTTATATGCTTTGCCGTTCTATTTCAACAATATACGAGTTGTCCTAACAGCTTTCAACACTTAAAGGTGACTCCCTATTTCTCATATAGCTTGACTTGTCCAATATGTAACTGTTCACCAACGCGACAACACAAGAGTAACCTCCGTATAACACGGCAATCCCTATTACTTTCGAATCAAGACTTAGGGCTGTTATCTATGCATGTAGATTATAAAGATCTGTTAACTTAATAACAACTGTCCGTTCACATCTATCAACCTCAAAGCCTCTCTCAAAACCTTCTTCTTATGGTATATGAAATACACGATGCTGCTGCTTCAGCAGCGAATTAAGTCTCTACAATGAATTATAAGCATTTCTCCAGCATGGGGTATTTCCCACTTCTTTAGCGGTAGAAGGCGAATATCATCAATCGACGCTTGAGATGATCGGGCTCAAAGGTCGAGCCTTGATTGTGCAGGAAGGAGGGTGGGGGTTATCATGGGTTATAGCATACTTCTGTCAATAAAAAACCTGGAGAAAATGAAATCCACATTGGATAGTTTCTTTACAGAAGCTAGATACTGTAAATTTCTTGTCGGGTTGAATTTGTTGTAGTCAAGAGATGAAGCATACAATAGCCACTGTTCACAATTTGATACCTCAGTCATGACACCGCGGTTGTTGTTACTCGGCATGAATGAGAAGCGTCTGTTACTGGGAGAGACGAAGGAAGGCATTTGCATTCCAATCCCAGTGTAAGAAAGTCCATTATCTCAAAATTGCATATACAAGGGAAAGCCAGCATATCTCAGGACATCAGGGCCCAGTTTGACCATTCAATAGCTAAACCCAGTAATCTAAAGTTCTTTAAAAATAAACGATAAAGGGTTCAGAGCCACATTGCTTCGCTGTTCTGTGCTACGAATCAGCCCTACCCAGGTATGCTATGTAACCCACAAGCACTAATTACAATCTTACCTAACTAGTTGTCAACTTCAACAGCTTTGGAACTTTTTGGAATGTTCTGATAAGTGGTAAGACCAAACACCTACTTAGTATGGAATTTGATACATCAGGTAGGCATGGTGTTTTTGTTGTCTCGCTATCTATCGTATCCAGAAACATAAGATCTGTCCATAAATGTGCACTCAATAATTACTGACCAGATGTTCTGATCATACATAGCTCTAGGAGTGACCGGCTTATTCTCCTCTGACCTTTTTCAATTCCAAACTCCCTCAGTTCCAGTCCCCACTTTCGTCGTCGTAAGTAAGAAACAAACCGAAGAAACATATTAGGCGCCCAATAAAATCTACATGGAAACCATCGTACCATGAACATTGTCAATCCGTAGCCGCATCCGCCAGGCGTTCCCATCTCAATGATGGGCACATGAGTGCTGATCATCAGCGCCGCGCGCCTTTATTTTCTGGGTCGAGTGGAGCATTCATTCAACGGCAAGCAAGGTACAAAGAACTACGAGAGTCTGTAAGGTACAGCAACGCACGCAGCTTACCCAAAGCGTGATTGATGGACAGAAGGCCGACCAGATGGATACGATAGACGACGCGGGCATGCAAGGGCTCAGTTTCAGGATTCAGGATATCAACGCACTGGGCGCCGTTTCGTATGGGATCGTCCGTTGCGGTGGTGGATGTATCAGGCGCGACGAGACGAACGGGGGGTTGCACATTGAAGAGTAGACTTTATGCGTTGGAGTTGGCTTGTGTCAGTGGATTGCTGGGCATTGCTGTTTGCCATAGTCTTCGATTCCAAGCATGATTCGGTGGAAATACAGTACGTCTGTGTTGACGTGGAAGCAGCACCACAGTGATATGTAGATTAGCTACGACACCACGACGACTCGGCATTCATCCAGAGGACAAACAAACAGCATGTTCCAATAATAGTCGATCGGGCATGGTGGCGCGGCAGGGAGTTTGTGCAAGTCAGTACAGTATGGTGGTGGCAAAGATCTGGGTGCTGTGATTTGGTTTTCTATTCTGCAGGCTCCACGAGGTGCATGGTTCTGTGGTCGAGGTTCCGTGCTGGATGCAGGGTGAAGCAGCATTGGGCCAGTGTGAGGAGTCTGATGCTGCGATGACCTTTCACGCCATGCATACAAGCGCCGTCGATGCAGATGAGCATGCAGGTGCAATGAGCAAGGTGAGCTTGACGGTATTGATGCTCTGGCTCTGCTTTCTTAAAGGGAATATACAATGGTAGTATTTTGTATGTACTACCATACACATACACATCTATACATCCATCCATCCATCCATACATACATTCCATACACACACTGTTGTGATGGCGTGGTACTTGGTCAGCAACAATACGGAGAACCCCGTGAGAAGTACTGAGCATCCATCAGCAGTCAATTCTCATGAGTAAGTTCCCAAAGCGTGAATTTGTGAAGAGAGCCATTCGATCCATGCGGATCTTACGATAAGGTAAATCATTCTCGACAGGCAGAGATGAGTTCAACGACAAGTATTAATTGCTCCTGCTCTCCTCTTGGGAGATCATTTGAACGAGAGGTCGATCTATTGACGTACGTGCTGGAAATAGATTGCAACTGAAGGGATTTTGCGGAGGAGTGGAGGTCATTTAATTGCCTGGCCCGCCTGGCCATGATATGAGCCGTGATGCACGCACGCACTCACGCACGCACGTACGAAGTTCAGAGGGCTCAGCGACTCATATTACGAGGAAGATGTTGGAGTATTCACATGGCTAGAGTCAACACAATCAAGCATGATAGAGTAGGTACCTATAATACATAGTATCGACGGACGACAAACTGGCATACGTAGTAGTAGTAGTAGTAGTAGTAGTAAGAGTAGTAGTAACACCAATAGTAGATGAACCCCGAGTCGAGATCAAGGATCACCGTGCTCGTGAATCCTAAAATCCGCCGGTCAAGAACGAGTGGATGAGGATCCAAGGACTCTTCAGGCCTCTCTCCCTCTGGTACTCCCATTCAGCATAAGATGAGTGATTGCGCTCTTGTGGTGCGCTTGAACAACGAACAATGTGCCGCAGCTGTGCGAGCCTTGTGTGCCTGATTGGAGAGAACAATTGGTGCGCTATCCAGGGAATTATGCTGCCAAGAGTCTTAGAGGCGTAAGGAAAAGGAGACAGGCGCGGCGGGAAGGAGAGTAAGACGGAGTTGATTGTACTACAACATAATGGTAGCCACTTCAGCCAAAGACTTGCCTATGCTTTATGTCATGTATTCAGGTACCAGACTCGGCACATACGGCTACCTACCGTGGTACCGTGGTACCGTGTTTCTCACAAGCTATAGCTAAAGGTACATAGCTATCCATACGCATGGAGAGAGGAGGACCGTGACGAGGATAAATTACCTGCAGTGCTTAGCCTAGTACATCTCCGAAACATGGAGTTTAGGATGGCTAGAAAACACGTCTAATTACTGTGCAGTTGTCGCAAACATAGAGGATATGGGAGTACGGCGTCTGTACAGAGTACTTACAGTATGTGCTTCTAGTATGTACATTACCTACATACTGCGCACTACGATACTACCTTGCGTACTTCAAAGAGGGACAGAACTGGCTCCATAAGGCATAAGGTTCAAATGTCTTGGCTCGTTATTCTGCAACTGTGCTTCCTCGAATAAATGATTGATTGGTACGAAGGGGTTTTGTTGGCGTCCATTGAAACCCTGAACATGGCTTGCGCACTCGCCTCAAATCGTCCTACCTATCCCTGACTTCAGGCACTCTTGGCTTCGGCGCACGCACACCCACGTACATTTCCTGCGGTGCTTGGAGTTGGTGATGGTTCGATCCCTTGTGCATTGAAAAAGCTGTAGCTGAAAGCACTTCCCACCGGCTCTTTTTGATCTTAGGGAATGGTATCACGGCCGTTTCTGTTGTGGATTGGGAACTGAGCAAGTTTAAGCATGGGAAAGCAGAGAACATGAGATGCTCGGCTGTCCATGATACTGTATGTATTTACATAGTTTAGGTAGGGCCGCTGCTAATGTAGGTACTTGTAGTCTTCTATTTCCCGGTCATGCTTTTGATGCAAGGTTGATGGAGGAGGAGGAGGAGGCATGAAGCATGGCATGGCATGGCACACATGATACAGTAAGGCTAGTAGGTAGGCCGTGGGATAAGTAGAACGCATGGCTGATGGGCGAGGATGACAACTATTCGTATTTGGAGAGGAAATCAAGCAACTAAGATTTCTTTATTTCCGAATTTTCATTTTCGATTGCTGATTGTTGATTTCTAAGCTCCAGTACTACTACTTATTGCAAAGTACATACAGTTCGTCCTGTCCATGTCAAGGACATGACTACATGTGAACATCGCAATACAATTATATTATATTGGTTAGTATGAAGATTCACCAATTTATTCAATATGATTAGAGTTGAGTCAAGTGAAGTGACAATGGAGATTGGTTCTCTGACTCGGTGGCATTGACATGAATCCGAACCGGGCCATCGCTTGCATGGTGCACTGCCAACCAATCATCCTCTCTAGACTGCCCCAGTTTTCGAACCCTTCTCACCCATCTTCGCCCATCTTCACCCATCTGTTTGTCTGTTGTGGGCTGCTCATTGAATGCTAGGTTATCCATCATCATTCACTGCTCGTATCCTTCATCTTGGGCATGCGTTGTTGTACCCTTTCCGTCCGATCTAGTCACGACACCTGCTGAAAGAGTCTCCATTATTCTTCTCAAACTTGTCATATCCATCACCAGCATCTTCTTGTTCTCCACTCAACCTGAACCCGACATCTAACCTTGCCTCGACTCTACCCTCGTCGTCGTCCGCCGCTTCAGCCCGCTTCATACCATCCATACCTTCCTTACCTTGCGAAGTATCAAAGTATCAACATACTGTGTATTGTGTCTATCTAACCTACTATTTTCTTCGCCATTCATATGGTGATCTATGGAACAGTTTATCTTCTCTTCCTCATCCTCTGTCAAATACCTCTCCTCTATTGAAATTTTACTCCTTTTTCCCGCCTTCCATCGTCGTTGTTCTTGCACTCGTTGTTCTTGAACAGCCGAGAGAGTCATTGTACACAGTGACACAGTAGAGATGATACACCAATACCCCGGGCATTACTCGATGCCACGCGAGTGTAAATGTAAAGCGTGCACCTAGTTAGACACGCTTTAAGAGCGTATGTACTATGCAGTTACGTACCGTAGCACTGGACATGCTTCCATACAGTGTGCAGTACGCAGTACATTCAATTGTGAAAGCAAAGAAACACTTTACGATGCTTGTCTTTGAGGCTTGTCTTTGTGGCTTGGGATGTTGTCTTGTATCATGTCTCTGTTCAGTATGACATCGAAATACAGTGCCTGTCGGTGAGTTTATCGGTCAGTGTGAAGCTCAAAGACAGTGACAGACAGACAGACAGACAGATAGAATGTGTGAGTTGTGTCTATTTCCGTTAGGAGTGAGTAGAGTAGTATGCATAGAAATAGAATATCACTCATCCGCCACTCGAGCGTACGGAGGGTTCGGTGAGTGTGATATTCTAACCATTCTAACCACTCTAGCCATGCTTTGTAGAGTAATGTAAACTCTTTGAGTCGACCTATCCCGGCTCATTGTCTTCATCTCCATTCTTCCCGCTAGTCGCCTCTGCGTACTACTGTCTGCCACTACCACCTCACTACTACCACCACCCATTGAAGCCTTCTCCACCAATTCCCACCAATTCCTGACTGCGACGGGCCAAAGACGACGGCCATCGTCCTATCAGCGCCCGTCACCGAAGAAAAAGAAGAGAAAGGGCTCGGGCGCGCGGGCTCTCACTCACATTTGCTACGTACATACTCACCAACCTCTCATACTCTCACACTGTGTCTGCTTCTCTACTCTCCACTCTCTACTCTCTACTCTCTACTCTCTACTTTCTACTCTCTCAATTCTCTCAACTCTCTGCTCTCGACTCTACTCTATACTCTTTGTTCTCTACTCTCTGCTCTCTCTACTCTCTCTTTCTCTTACTCTATTCTTTCATATTCCTCTCTCTCTCATTCTCTCTCTCAACCCATCTCTCCTCCACCGTCTCTTCCACTTCACACTTCCTCTATCCTCACTCACTCAATTCATCCCTCTCACACACCCCCCCCTTCTTCAAAGACCCACTCTCCTACCAGGGAGCCCCCGTCCTGCCTCTCTTCTTCCTACCCAGACCGTGCAGACTGCTGCTCTCACTGTTCTTATTGCTGCTGCTACTACTACTACTACTCCTCCTCCGTGCCTGTTGGCTATTATTCACTTTCTCTTTTACTTTCTTCGCTCCTTCGTCAAACTTCCCACCTTCTCCGTACGCTAGACCCGCGCGCCTGTCATCAGAAAAGAAGGAAACTCTTTTAGTCTCGTGTCGTCCAATCTAGATCGCTTCGTTTCCCTCCAAAGCGAGCTCACGAAAATTCCACAGAAAAGCGAAACTTCCTCTCTCTTTCTTCCAACTCTTTCGCTCTTCTGCTCTTCTGCTCCTTTGCACCTCGACATCATCGTCGCCATCTCCCTTCTTCGACACATTGTCTCTCACCTCCACCTCCACCTTACCTTACCTTGCCTCACCTCACTTCACTTTCCATCTCCCATTCTCCTCATCATTCATACCAATCTTCGCCTTTAGACAAAAGAGTCTTTCCCGACCTTTCCTCACAGTGTGCTCTTCTACTTCTTGTCGACCGCAACTACTACACTACTACACACCTGTAATTTCGCGAGACGCGTTTTGATTCATCGTCTATCAGAGTTTGGATTTCTTTTCCCAACCCCGACAACCAACTCCCGATCGTCAAACAACAACTCTTCGCCAACAGAACCTTTCTAAACTACCATTCCATACATATTGTGCTCGATATCCGAAGAGAAAAACAAAAAACACAAATTGAGCCCTTAATAATACCCCATCTGTTATTGCCATCGCATATCGATCGACTTCCCTACGATCAAGCCTAATTGTTCTAATATCTCCTTCGAAACCTTCATTCTCCAAGAATAGCTTTCGAAGACCTCACGTTCATTCTTTCGATCCTTGACGCTCAGTCGCCAAGCTCATCGAAAACCCGATCGTAACAATCAACCACAACAACTGTACATCAAACCAACATCTTCCGAGCAATGGACGCAGGCGGTCTCGCTCAGATGTCTTACAATAACTTCCCCTCCAGCAATGGTCTTGGTGTCCCAAGCTCTGGCTTTGCATCCAGAGGCAAGGGTGCCAACATCAAGCGACTCTCGTTCGACACGACAAAGCCTGTTGAGTCCCAGGCTCAGGATAATGGAGCTCCTACTCCCAGAACCAGCCGTTCTCACTTGCTTGCAGGCCTGAGAACTGCTCCCAAGTCAGCGACTTCATCGACCTTCCCTCAGTCTGCTCGTGGCACGGGCCTTGAAAGCAGCATGTACGCCGACAAAGAGAACATCAGAAACAACTATGGTGGACCAAAGACTTCCGTCTCTTCCAACTTTTCTGCTCAGCACCAGAACCCATACATGGCTATGAACGCCAACCGTCAGGTTTATTCTCTTCCAGAACAGCCACTCGCTCCGCCCGAGATCCAGATTGATAACGGCCAAGAACAAATGGACCCGAACCTTTACGCTCAACTCGTTGCGACGAACATGTATCTTGCAGAGCAACAGCAACGCTTGCAGCAACAGCTCCGCAACGTTCAGGCCGCTGCCCAGCAATTTCAGGGTATGAACTTGGGTGGACACATGAACCAACAGCAGATGCAACAGCAGCAATTTGCGACTCCACCCATCACTCCAAACATGGGAATGTACCAGCAAAAGAACATGCAGCCAATTATCACACAAGTTCCAGGAGCCCAGCCAGGCGTCTACTCCGTCTACAATCCTCTTACGGGTCAGCAGACCTACTACATGGATCCTCAACAAGTTCAGCAACAGCAGTATGTTGAGCAGTTCCCGGAGCAATACGCTGAGCAGACATACAACAACTCTCCACCACAGCAACCAGGCACCCCACGCTTCCAAGTGTCTCCACCACCACCATCAACTTCTGGCCAGTTTACTCGCAGCATCTCACCTCCAAAGAAGAGCAACACCCCACCACAGGATGTATCTCCATTGCCCCCACCATCGGCCAACGCTTTCCGCCGTGGCCACAAGAAGATTCCTTCTGCAATCAATGGAGCTGGTGTCCAGCCAATCAATGTTAATGGTCCAAAGACCAGTGGTTTGCCTCAGACACCAGTGACGGGAACCTTTGGACCTGGTGCAGCCAGAGCTGGAGAACACCCAATTCGTCAGCCTCGTGGACCCCCAGCTATTGACGAGTTGAAGGCCAAGCCAACCACCAAGTTTGAAGGTAGCAAGAACTTTGCTACACGCCAACGACGCAGTGCCGTCACAAACCTTGTTCGAGCTGGAATGGAACGTCGCCGCTCACCGGGATCTGGATCTGCTGGCAGCATGACACCTGTTTCTGAGCACGGCGAAATGTCCTTCATGGCCTCGGACAACGACTCTGTTAGGTCGAGCAAGGCGCAGGCTTTCGAGGATCTTTCAGATAGCGATAGCGTCAAGAGTGGTAGCGGTGTTCTTTCTGGTCGCCCAAGCCTTCCAGGCTCCCGTGGCTCAGCCCATGGCGCTATTGGCTCTGATCGTCCATCCTCGCGTTCAAAGGACCGCAAGTCGGTTGACAGCAACTACACCACCGTAAGCATCACCACCGACGAGGAGACCTCAAACGGTGGCAGCTTCGCAGCTGTTTTCAAGAACGCCGGTAAGAAGGTTGAAGAAGTTGAGCCACGCAAGGCTCCTATGCTCGTCCTTTCACCGCTTGAGAAGCGAAAGGCACCAGTCGCCTAAATACTCTCACTCCTGTAATCCGAAGGAACTGGTTTCGTTTTCCATGCATTCAGGGTTGATCCCTCGGTCCATCGAATTACGATGCCATATTAGAAACCAATTTGATATTGCTTTGCCCTTCGACATTGTGCATATTGTTCCTTCTCTTTTTTTCACCATCACTTTACGCCGATCACGAACGAAATACTACAACAAACTAATGAGGGCCGTCTTGTCCCTTTTTCTCTTTCCTCACACTCAGGATTCAGAATCCTCTCGGTCGATCCATCTTATTCAGACGCAACATATCCATCCAACCACTTTTTTCTTTTTCTTTTTCAGTCTTTTTCTATTTCTTTTTCCTTCCTGTTATACGCTGTCTTTACCTTGCATTTTTATTTTGGGATTGTTGATAACAACCTGTTTTTCATGTTGATCACTTCTGCCTTTTTTCTTGAAAGACAGATGTTACTTCTTTTACCGTTGCCTTATCAAGGACCGACTCATAAGTCTGGGAGTTTCAACTCTCTTTTCCCATATGATTTGGTGTGGTGAGGGGATCAGGGTGGGATAGAGCATAGGTTTAGTGGACATTGTCCAGTCAGATGCTACTGCTTCCTTGTGTGGAAAACTTTTACCTGAATTGTATTCTATTGGTCATTGACTTTTGCTGCACAGATGTGCGCAGAATTGGATTGCTTGCTTGCTTAGTACGCGGGTATTAGCTTGCTTGGCTTTACGTGGTTTGGATGGGTTGTTGGACGAAGTGATACTGGAATGGATTAGGCTATGATGAGGGGTTTAGGATGAGGCCAATAGATTGAATTCTTGCTCGATCTTATCTTTTGTGAATCAATGTGAACTTGTAACCGCTTCGCTTGCTACTCATTGTCTCCATAGTGTCTAAGATAACTTCATGGGCTGACTATATAAGAATGTTGTGGAATTGTTGGTACTCATCTGGCGACAATCCTCGCGATAGAGGTCTTCTATTTATATAACACCTAGTCATCTATTCAATCCCTTTTGCCTCAGCTGGGACTCAAAAATTCTGCAAATAATACTAGTTATAGAGCAAGAATATATTTTTCTAGACAATTCACACCTATGGAAATGAAAGTAAAGAAACAACCTCATGGTGCTTGACAAAGTCTAGATAATAAAACGGGCTATAAATACAAGAGCTTCTGGCCTTTGGTGACCTAGCAATGATCATCACTTGACACGGAAAGTAAGCATAGTATAATTTTCTACTTGTAGTCTCCTTTTTGCAAATGCAGGTGTTTTCTTCATCCGATCTAAGAACATGCTCCAAGAAGAAAGGCATTTTTATTCTCTGCCTAACTCACATCATTAACTTTCGAATCAAGGCCAAGAAGATCATTACTCAGCATCCCAAGTTATCAATTCTATCTCAATGAATAGCTACTTCAGATATTGGAACTATTGACCACCCGTGAGCATTAATTGTTAGCTGTGCGTTGTACTTCAAGCACCGGAAGTTATGAGCATGAGGAAGTTGATAAGGGTGAGGATTTATTCGTCTCAGTACAAATTATCCCAAATATTATTTTAAAAAACATTGTTTGCTATGATTTTTCGATACCTAGAGAATCTGAAGTCAAATCCAAGTGCTTTGCAAAGGTAATACTTGTAAGACCTGGCTTCTTCAAAAACCTAAACCCCTTAGTATTTTGAATATACCAATGCAAAAGAGTGAGTAAATAATGAACCATGAAACGACGAACATTTAAAATAATATCTAAGACCAAGTAATAATAAGAATTAAGACCTGGAAACTAAGTCACCATAAAATGAGGACTTATTCTGTGCAATGTCATATATAAGGGGTATATACAAGAGCAGCTCGAGCACAAAATTCAAGAGGTAAAACTCACAAGATGGGTTTACGTGTGTAACAAAAAATCAGTCAATTCCTTAGTCACCCATAACGAGAGATGTCAAAATAGTATCATTCAGTCATATGTGTATGAGAGCTCATAAAAGGTTTTCACGATAGGTACATCGAGGCCCATACGTAATAAATAGGTGCTTAAGATATGATTTAGAGGAAGGCAAGAACCATTTGCATGGGCTGATGATAACACTAGATCCAGGGAGGCAGTTCTTGGGAAACAACACATACTTATTTGGCAATAGGGGACTTTCATGTCAAAGCCAAGAATAAATGATACGCTATATATGACTTTTCATAAGTAAGACTTTAAAATCATGACATGCCTGAGCCATCATCTATGCGTATCACAGGACTCAAGGCACTCAATCTATCTGGTTTGATGGTGTTTCAATTTGATGTGAATTTTCAGCTTGAAGTATAGATTGATGGTGAATGAGAGGCTAAGGCCTTGAATGAAGCGGCTTCTCAGAAAATGATTATTCAGAATGAAGTCGTCAGAGACGAGAACAATAATCAATAGTCTAAGTCATGATATATTAGAGCCACTGCACACAACCGTATCTGAAAATCAGCAATCTATCTTATTCAGAAAGTTGAGAAGAGAAAAGGACTCCACAGTTCTAAGAATTTGACAATCGTTACCACACGTCTTCTGCGCAGAGTGGACTTTTCATGGAGTTAATATTCCGCATTAGCAGCTTGAAGTATCACCAAATATCACCCGTCATATCTTGACATTCCATTATCATTGTCACTTATATGGAGTATCAATGCATGGTCTTCATTTTCCAGCTCCGCATCCTATCAACGACACGTCAACCTCGCCACGCCCCCATCTCCCCCCTACAAAAATGTAACCATTCTACACAAAACACCATTCTCAAGAATCCTGCGAACTTCAAAATCCCTCATCTTCACATAAAGTGATGACACCAACCCACCAAACCCCTTCACCTTTACGTCGTCGTCGTTCGTTTGCAGGATCCTTTCCGGAGAACCATGAGAGCAAACGGAAAGACCTGACGTCGTTGCGACGTCATGCCCCACAGAAACCCGTGACCGCCGAAGAAGCCGGCCCAGTCTCAATAAGTACCGCCGGCCAAATTAGACAGTCGGTATCAAATCGTCAAGGGAAAGCTGCAGATCGCCATCGGGACCCCTAAATTTCGCTGCGAATCATGGCATAGGAATTATGAATGGTTTGTGCGATGCTAGCTACGTCGTATTATTCTGGGTGATACGTGAACAAGCTGTAATACATATGCACTTATTGATGCATTTGTATATAGAAGCCGAATGCCCGTGAGAAATGACTAATATGACTGATAGCTGCTTGGCTCAAAAGATGTGGAAAGGAAAAGTGGTGAATCTTGCTTTAGAAGAGGGGTCAGTTCAGCTGAGTACGCTCGCTAATACTCCTATTCTGCCATCTGTGGTAATATCTCCTATCTACTAAGGACAACAACTATTATGCAACACAGTCAAATTCCCAGCTTTCTCTCGCAGAGCCTCCCGAACCACAAAAATAGAGTTCAACAATTCCCTCGTCAGGAAATATCGATACTGGACAACGATTTATACATAATTTAATCATTACACAGAAATGACCTTGCTTCCAGATGATGCAAAGCTCAGATCAAGCCGAGGCCTTGCAAATAAGAGTTGAGCTGAAACGAACATGGTCCCCTGGATGGCGAGGTCAAATTTGAGAGATAATTCAACTGTTTGTACGATATACACTGAGACAAGAACTCCGTTTTGCTGCCCGATTTCAAGGGGGGCCATCAAGACGCATAATAACCTTTTCTTCCTCATTTATATACGAAGACCCCTCGTATATAATATTGCGAAGAAGGCTGATTAACTGGCGTAAGTTGGAGCATAGTGTGTTTGAGGATTGGTCATGCTGGGAGATGCGTTTTGGATGTGATTTTGATACGGAGTATTGGTTATGGACGTTCAGCTCCGTCTCCATCGTCATAGGAACTCATAATGACGAGGCTAAGTATGCTTGTTGACAGCGTTAATTATGACGAGAAAGTCTCACAGCTTTGCCATTTCTTGTTTGGAAACATTGAAGGCTAAAAAGGTATGGGCTTTTATTTATGATGTCAAGACCTGTGCTTTGTACTTTGTAAGATATTTTATGTGGGTCTTGAGCCGCAATTTGAGCCGCATACTCACATGTCAATGAATATGTACATATACAGTGTGTGAGTAGTGAAAGCGGGACAGATTGTTAAAGCAGAATTCTGCACTATGAAAATGCATACGTGCTTTCACTCAACTTCTTATGTGTCAAGTGTATACCTTAAAGACACTTACTATATCTAAGGTCAAGGCGAACATATGATTATGAGTTGTGCACGATATACTTAAATAGAAACACATGAGAAGACCGTTGTTAGAGGATGAGAAGGAAGATTTTAATAGTCGCTTTTGTTGATAGCTCTTATATGAGACGGGAATCGTAATTGTTGTGTTATTCATAGATGTGAAAGGAGATCGACGAGGTAGCGCTCTGTCGAAGTTACGATATACCATGATAAGATATCGATGTGATGGCCGAGGGTGATCAACCTTTGTGACTGGAATAGAAATAGAAAAGGGCGGGCGGGGATTTCGTACACTGACATTTTGTCTACACTGCACTGCTGGTGCACGTACATAATACGGATAGGAGATGATCGTCCATTGCATGTCTTCAGTCAACTGGCATTGTGGAGATCATGCACAAAAGAACTTCACACCGCTAGACATAAAAAGTCCAGTCGAATCGAGTTTAAGAATCACAAACTGGGGATGTCGCGGATCTGTCTACCATCCCCAGGTCAATCTTTCAAGAGTACGGAGTATGCTCGATGCGTATGGACAACTTACACTCCCGCAACCGTTGAATCTTCCCCATTACCCACTGCGAAGTTTTGAATCGCATCGAATGCCCTGCTCTTTGTGTCTCTGCTTCGTCCACGTCTTTACGCCACTATCTCAATGCAGTAAATATAGCCCACTTTCGTTTCGTGTCCCCGGAGTAGCCACGAAGACGCGCCCATTCTTGGGCATTACATCCACTCGACAATAGACTGTGCCATTGCAAGAAAGAAAAAATGATTGGAAGTGTAAATTTGCGACTGTCAGCTGATAGAAATTTACAGGGATTAAATATCTTGAGAAGATTGAAAAAGGGCGTGCGCAAAGATGGGCATGGTCCGGCGCGGGTGCTATAGGGTTTCTATTTCGGTTGGGGTAGGGAAGAAGGAGAGACATTTATAAGGTCTTGTGCAGTTAGTTGCTTGGAAGGGCGTTCGAGACGCGCATAGAAGCGTCTGTAAGATTACAAAACCCCGCTTCGGAATATCTGAATGCGAGGTTGATACCGTGGGAATCGAATCACTGTGTGTCTTATCAAGAAGTCATACTTCTCCAATGCGCAGTTCTCGATTGATCATTGATTAAAATCTTTGGGATTCTTTTAATAGACTGAGAAGAAATTTCTGAACGATCTATGTTCTCGTCCGGATTTTTGATACTCTCATTGTTGAGGTATTTGGTTTCTAATGTCCTCGAATTCTTGAATATCAAAAGCGCAAAATTTCGGTTGCACCAAGTAGTGTAAGTGTGTAGTAAGGAAAAATCGAAATCACGATGTATTAGGTTGAGATTAAGAGGGCTTTGGGTTCTTTGTAGCGAATATTTGCTGTAGGCGGCTGATCGCCTCCAGGATACGTCTGCAGAGAAGCATGTTTGTCCGTCGCTTGGGTGTTGAGGTTGAGGCAGAGATAATGCTGGTTGTTCGCCCCCGGTCGGCGGTAAGCAGCTAAGCCATACATATATATGTATATCCCTTGCGGCCGTGAAATGGTGGCATTCCCATTTGCCCACTGGACATGGTAGCCACGAGGTGATCCAGGTAGTAGACATACGGCTTCTTGGCTGGCAGCGCCACGGACCCTGCTAATACATATACCCCCCAATGTAGCCGTTTATTCGATGTAAGCACCAGTATTGGTGGTATAGTTTCTCCATTCAAGTTCGCTGGCCGTACTTTATTTCTCTATTGGTTAGTACGTGGTTACTCGACTTCATTTGCTTGTAGTGTGTTGTTCTGCCCAGGAGTAGAAGAGATTGTGCGCACACAATATCTGCGCGGCCGAACCTCGGGGAGATAGCTATAGGGAAAGGAAGAACAGAGCAAACATATTTTGTGCTTATGTTAATATGTTGACTACCTGGAGTGTCGACATTTTGCTTTTGTTGACAAATCTGGAAATCCTCTGAGCAGCAAGACTGTCCGGCTTTCTTTCTCTCGTCTCGCCAAACCTACCACATGGAGAGGTGGATGCACACAGTTCCCGACCTTACATCAAAGCTTGTCTCATTGTATCGCTGCCCGGTCTCTCCCCAGTACTTTCTTTGCATGTGTGGGTGGGTGACAGCGGGGTTTCGCACAGGCTTCTGCAGCTCTTTCACATGCCTCACGGGGAAGGTATGAATTTCCGCAGGGCACCCGCTCGTGTCAGCAGCAGCAAGCAAGAACAACGCAGGCCACGCCACATATTGAGATTCTTGATAAGAGCTTTTGCCGCTCATTGCGCAATTGTGAGAATAGCGGAAAGGAAGGCTTGTGCTTGTGCTTGGTGGTGCATATTCGTATCTATTGTACGCTGCCGTTCCTTAGATCGTTGAAGTTAGATATGTAAGGTGCTGTGCTCAACCTCTATGTTTATTTCCATCATATGTACTTTGATAAATATTTCAAACATTTTGAGGAAATGAATGCATATCGAGAATGTGTTCATTATTTTTAGCACACAAATGCACCAGCGGTAAGGTCACCCTGCACACCACATTGGCGGGAGGAAGACTGCGAAAGGAAATGCCGGTCGATAAGTAGTTTCTAACCACCTAACCTTCCACGCACAGTTGAAGATTGATATGCATATTTTGTGCTGGGCAGTAATCAAGAATGTCGCACGGATGATGTTGGATTGAAGTGGGGGTTCCAACTTAACAAGGGGGACATGGGAGACATTGTTTGTTTTGTTGGTGATTGTCCATTGTTTGTGCTGTGTATCGGACTCCTTGCGTATGTGTGCATACATATTCATAGACACGATGGACCGTTCTGGCTCATAATGCTTGTTGAGCAACACTGCATACTGTACACTTCCTGTGCCAGAATAAAGCTCGCGCCACTATGCATATTAGGTCCGAGTCAGCGGGAAGGACTCCCGCACAGCCGACATGATGATGGACCGATGGACGAGTCTCTGTGCCGCAAACTTAAACATGCTCTGAAGCTTCTGAGTTTGGGACCATCGTTGCATGTTGCCAACCTGTGCTTGATGCCAGATAACTGGATGGAAAGCAGCGCCGAAAACCCCGAGCATGTCGATTTCTTACACCTTTCACTCTTGAGTTATTAAGAGCTGTCTAGCAAGGACAGGTAAGGAAGAAGGCGCATAGGAATTTTGCACTACAGTGCCGTCAGAAAGTAGCTGCAGCACGGACAACAGCTTTCTGTTCCTTCGCTTCACCACAATCTTGTGAAGAACCCATTTCGGGAATTTCAAGCCCACCAAGGATGAACAGACTCGTGGCCCATCTCGCCATCCTTAAAAGTAGCCCGAGGCAAAACCTTGACATTTTTTTCACCTTCGTGTTCTTCCACCCTACTTACAGTTGTAATCCAAGTTCATGTCGAGGGTAAGGGCTGAAGACAGGGAGCCGCATTCGGGGCCGGCTTGTACATACATATTGTGGCTGCATGATAGGCGAGAGGTGTAAAAACGCCCAGGGGAAATTCCCAATTGAATGGTTCAGGATGTGCAACGTTCCTGTGGTACCTTGCTACAAGCACGACCTCCCCATCAGCCTCCTGTCTCTGGAAAGTGGACTCCTCATCTTCTTAGGCCTCACGGGGCTCTCACGCGCACTATTTAGAATTGGAAAAAGGGTATGAAGGGCAATTCCACGACTCCATGACTCCATAACTTCCAGCCAGTTTGAAGTGCTTCGTCGTCGCATTGTCTAGTGTCCTGTATGCCCTGGACGGCCCCCGCTGTTGGGCAACCATACTGGCAAAGACCCTGTATACCTCCCGCATAAGTTGTTGCGAAGACAGACCTCTATCAAATCTTCCGACAGGCCATTAGTCGTAAGCATGAGCTTCAGCTTTAGCTTGAAGTCAAAGCTATTCCGCAAAGCTTCGTCTCCGGGTCCATATGAATGCAGACGCATGTGGACGGATTATGTACACCATCAAGATCAATCGAGTTTCCATGAGTCAGAGCGCCCCATTGAAAGTATAAGCGGAGTAGACGCGTTTCCAGTACGTTTTTCGTATTCCTAAGCGTATTTTGAAGCTGTTTGCATGTCCTTGCCTGTGGTTGGGGTCTGCTACAAGGGAGTTCGAAGCAAAATACTTTGTACAGTCATGAGAATCCGATAGTTTTGTCGCTATTCTCATAGATCAGAATGGCTGTGGTACTATGTGCTGTTGGTGTCGCGCTCTCTGTCTTTCCAGGTGCCGGATCCCGCCACTAAATCCGTGCTTGTGCTATGCTACTACTTCCCATCTCTACTTCGAGGCCCGCCATGCCACTTAGTGAGGGACAAAAGAGAAAAGAAAGAAAAAAAAGTCAGTCATATTTTGTGGCCCAGTAGAATGGCGTGCCGCTCACGACGCCTATCCAGAGTTCGGCGTCGACCACGGCCTGCACTGGGCTTTGTTGGCCTGTAGAGCTATGTGCGTGCTGTGGAGCTTTGGAATGGGCGTGAGATGCTTTGGCCTGTCTGGCTTGCGAAACTTCCGTGTTCTTCGTCAGGGAAGGCGAATAGACAGGGCCGTACGGGATAAATCGTGTGCGCGTAAAGATATTGTACGTATTACGGAGTATGCAAAAGGTCATATGAGAGCAAAGGAGATTAGCAGATCGGAGGGAAGATGTCGTGAGTATGGTGCATCGAATGATCGGGTTGATGTCTCTCCTCTGCTTGCGGTGTAAGTGTTGGAAGTGGTGATGATAATACTCCAGAGTCACGATAGATTTGTGCTGGCTCTCACCTCGCTCTTTGCCCCTCCGCACCTCCATTCGCAAATTCACAAATCACAAATCACAAATGCTCCGAACAAGCACCTTAGATATGGACATGACTACTGCACTGCATCTTGCGCCAGGTAACTTTGTCTATATCCATCTATATCCATCTATATCCATCTACGTAGTATATCCATACATAGCACAAACAGAGAGAGAGAGTAGTACTTACCAATGCTTCCTCTCCCCAAATGGCTACTACTTATCCACGCCTCGAACGCCCCCGAACGCCTATCCACCCTCCAACAAACCCACACTTGGTACACCATCTCCACCTCACATCCAAGCTTTACACAACCCAGCCCATGCTCAAGACAACATCATATTATACTCGCCCTTCCACTCTGTCACACTCACTCTCTTTTCTGTAGCCCCCTCCCTCGACACTTATTCTCATAGAGCCCGTACCCCGTGGAGTAAACCGTGACTGGTACTCGGAGCAACTCATCGATTTCTCATCGATTTCTCCTCTGACTCTCCCAAAACATTCGCACGCCTCCAAAACGCCTCAATTCTGAGCATACCGTCGCTCCACGACACATAATTATTAATCCCCTTGTCTGTCGTTGCATTGCATTACATTACTTTTCTTGTTCTCTACACCCCATCATTGTTTACCAAACAATAAAAATATCTGTTACAATTACAGCGGTGGCGTCAAAAGAAATTCCTTTCTAAAGTTTCTCGGCCGCATCCGAATCCGTCCTCGAATACTTATCGATCACGTCGACTACGAACCATACACTTCTATAGGAGAACGTCAAATTTCCCACCACAAGTCTGGTTCTTCCAGATAGCACTCTCCAGATATCCATCATGTCTGGAGAAGAGAGCTACAAAGAGATCAACATCTTACAGCTAGTTGCTGATGGCAACGAAGGCACTAGCCAACCAGCAAGTGCAGCAGCATCTCCTCCTCAACCAAGACTCAAGGAACGCCGCCGAGTTCAATTCAACAATCACAGCGAGATCAATGATGAGGCCAACCGACGGTCAGCTCTGCCCATCAAAGATCGTCCAGAGAGAGAGCTTAGTCTTTCGCCCACTGCCTCATCATTTGCATTTGGACCAAGTCCTTCCCACTCCAGAAATAATAGCGGAAGCGCTTTATTAACGACGACTCCCGAAATCGAGAAGGAAAACCCCTTTGCAGACCCCTCCGAAAAAGAGAACCCTTTCGCAGACCCCTCTAGCACAATTCCCAGCCCAGTGACCCGACCAAGACCGTCTGTCCTCAGAAACAATTCATATAACCGTTCCATCACAGCCGCTGAACCGATTCCGGAAGATGCCAACGAATCTGGTGAGTATAACGAGAAGACTTTCTCTGCCTTAGCTGCTCAAGAGAGGGCTCAGAGAATTGCAAGCTTGGTAGGTAGCCACAGCGCACCTGCGTCCAGAAGGAACTCTATTGAATCGGAGGTCGATGGAAGCTATGTCCCTGCCGGGACTACTCCTTCCCAAAGGATACGGATTGACGATATTCCATTGATAAGTATGAATGGAGGTCGATTCGACGGTCCTGGATCAGAAAACGATGATGAAGATGAAAACAAGCGGCCTTCCGCTACATCTGAAGCCCACAAGCTTGTTCGTGCCCACACAAGAAAGGCTCCAGCGGATGCCTTTAGGATGGATCTCAGCAATAATGGCACTGCATCAGGAGTTGCGACGCCGACCGGGGACATCGACCTTGATAAGTATGTGCCAAAGCCGGCCCAATATCGTGGAAGCGTTCTTTCTTCTCTTTTGAAACTATACAATACCCCCCAACCACAGCATTCAAGAATTGGATCCAGTGGAAGCTCCTTTGGAGGTAGCCCATCTGCAACTCTCACCCCGGGCTCATCTGGCATGACAACCCCTTCAAGACCCAAGGCCACCAAATGGTACAACCACAAGAACGCCAATCGATCTCAAGATACTCTTGCTGGTCTCATTGAAGCTTCCAGCATCCTTGGCGCCCCAGGAGCACCCAGCTCAGGAGGCCAAGCCGCGACCAAACCTGTCCGCCCTGGTATGGGTAAGCGAACTCGTTCGACCGAGACCATTAAGCAAACCTTTGGACGCATGGGAGGTCGACCAAGACTTGAAGATGAGATTCGTATCACAGTCCACATTGCCGAAACTCTTTCTCGACAGAAATATCTGCTCAAACTTTGTCGGGCCCTTATGTCCTATGGTGCGCCAACTCATCGCTTGGAGGAGTACATGAAAATGTCTGCTCGAGTTCTTGAAATTGATGGTCAATTCCTGTACATGCCTGGTTGCATGATTATCTCCTTTGATGACGCTTCTACACATACCACCGAAGTCAAGTTGGTCCGTGCCATTCAGGGAGTTGATTTAGGTAAGCTGAAGGATGTTCACGAGATATACAAAGAGGTTGTCCATGATGTGATTGGTGTGGAAGAGGCTACCCAGCGACTCAATGAGGTTATTGGCAAGAAACCAAAGCACCACCCTTGGGTTTTAGTTGCTTGTTACGGACTTGCTAGTGCCACCGTTGGTCCATTCGCCTTCGAAGCTCGTCTCATTGATATGCCTATCGCTTTCATCCTAGGAAGTCTTCTTGGTTACCTTCAATTAATCGTAGCACCAAAGAGTGATCTCTACAACAATGTGTTCGAGATCTCAGCTGCTGTTCTTACCAGCTTCCTTGCTCGCGCTTTTGGCAGTCTTCAAGGTGGCAACCTCTTTTGCTTCTCTGCTCTCGCTCAATCTGCCATCGTACTCATTCTTCCCGGATACATGGTTCTCTGTGGATCACTCGAACTCCAATCTCGCTCTATGGTTGCTGGATCAGTACGTATGGTGTATGCAATTATTTACTCTCTTTTTCTGGGATTCGGAATCACCATCGGTACAGCTATGTACGGCCTCCTCGATTCAGCAGCTACATCGGCCACCACCTGTACTGCCCCGCTTCCTCAACACATGCGTTTCTTCTTTGTGCCACTTTTCACTGTCATGCTCTGCATCATCAACGGTGCCAAATGGAAACAAACGCCAGTCATGCTCGTCATATCTTTCGCTGGTTACATCACCAACTTCTACGCTGCCAAAAAATTCCCCACAAACACAGAGATTTCGGGCACGTTAGGTGCTTTGGCTGTGGGTGTATTGGGAAACCTATACTCCAGGTTGCGACATGGTCTTGCGGCTGCGGCTCTTCTTCCAGCTATCTTTGTGCAGGTTCCTTCGGGCTTGGCGGCCAGTGGCAGTCTATTGGCCGGTTTGAGTTCCGCTGATGAGATTACCAACGGTACTTCTAGCATCAATGGTACCTCTACTGTAAGTAACAGCACTTCATCAAATCCATTACAACAAGATTCGGCGAAGACCCATTTCTTTTCATTACCCTTTGCAATTGAGGCTTGGGAAATGGTTCATAATAGCGATAACGTAGGTCGTCTTCTAATTCATTCCAAATGAATCTGAATCACGATCTATAGCTATCTAACACCATATATTTACCATATATTCTACAATTTATTATAATCATCATTGAATACTTGCTAATAATACCTAAACAGGTCAAGGTTACAAGCACCGAGGACTTGAATACTATCGTCTTTAACGTCGGTTACTCTATGATCCAAGTCGCCATAGGTATCACCGTTGGCCTCTTCCTTTCAGCCCTCATTGTATATCCACTAGGCAAGAGAAGAAGTGGTCTTTTCAGCTTCTAATCGCTGTATAACATCCAGATTTCCCCCATTCTTTGTATTTTGTACAAGCATGGTGTTGGGGTTTCTCGTATTTTCACCCTGTCATTGGGAGTATGGTCTGAAACATTCATTTGAAGCGCTGTTTTTATTTTGTAGTTTTTTTTCGTTTGCTTTTGTATGAATTGGAGATTGCTGAAGTGCATAATGATGGGGCGGATTCGGTACATATTGGGCTTTTCGTTTTTAGTTTTCAGTTTTTAGCGTTGGATTTGGGGGGGTTTTTTTGGAACAAAAAGGGGGATTCTTTCATTTTTTGGTTCTGGTAGCATTTCTTTTGGAAGCTACCACCTCCTTTCTCTTTCGTTCAGCGTGGCGTTGGGGCTCTTTCTTTTTTTGATTCCCGTTTTTGTTACCTTTTTGCCGTTGGATGGGTCTGGGCTTGATTTAGACTTGCTTGTGTTGCTTTGCATTCTTAGATTGGAGATTGAGAAGACTGATAGATTTTCTCGTGGCTTTACATTGTAAAGCTCGATTAGAGTGTGTTAGAATAGACTTAGATTGGTGGTTTGTGTTGAATACATGTAAGAAGGCGCATTTGACTCAACTATTTGACGGGTGATTCATAAGGTTCTCGAATAATATCTACAAAGTGAGAAATGAAAAAATATCAGACCTAAAGGGAGGGACCAGCATTCATGAAAAGACAATCCGTACCAAACATTTAAATAAAACAAAGGGACGCGTTTAAATCCTAAGCCTAAAAGGAAATAGAGAAAGTATTAATCTTATATGTTCTTCAAGAAATTCACTAATTTTTCCTCGCCCTCATCCAGAATTTCTGGCAATGAACTAATATCTGATTCCGTCTCATAAATAGATGTATGCGACGTTAATGAAGACAAGTTATCTCCGTTCTCCGTAGAGATTGTCAGTGAGATTTCTTTGATCTCGGATACGGTAGTAATGTATGGTGATGATGCTCCACGGAGACTTGCTTGTGGTAACTCAGGGGTCATTCCCATTTCGACTATTGGTGAGGGTTGGTAGTACTGGCGGACAGGTACAAAGTCTTCCCATTCCCGAAGTCTCGGGGTAGAAAAAGATCTTGCAGGCGCTTGTAGTTGATATTCCTGGAGTATTTTATGGGAAGGAGATCCAACAGGTGATTGGAAATGATGTCCTTGAGGTTTTTGGATGTCAAAATCCGATATTTCACGACCCGATTTGCTTGTTGTTTTCTGTGACAGTGTTGTACTTGAGTGTAAGTCATCTACATATTTTTCTAAAATAGGTAGTAACCCATCTTGAACATCTCCGTCTTGACTTTTGTAGTCATGGACTTCGGAAGCCTTTGAAGCCTTTTCAGATGCAAGTGTTTTCTCTCTGACACCATCCGCCCGAGTGGATGTTGCCTTCTCCTTCATTGGCGGTGATAGCAATGGCACTGAGCTTTGGTCCAAGATTGAAGTACCCAATGTTCTTAGTAATGGTGAGGAATATGACATCGAATTCAGATCAAGAGTGCTTGGATCAAGCAGATCCATACTGGGAACAAGTTGCCGAATTGGCTTTCCAAGACATTCAACATAAGACCCAATTTTCTCCTTCAACACCTCAAGTACGTCTGATGGAATCTCATCCTCGTCAATGGCATAGATCATCATTTCCTTGCGGAGGACCCTTCGCTTACATGTGCAATTATTCAAAGGCAACTTCCAGATGTTTCTACCAAGGTCGGCAGCCTTCTTGGGTTGTATTTCAATAGGATCAAAATCTATTTGATCCTCTATTGGATGTTGGCCCAAAGTTTTCAGTACATGTTGTTGGAGAATTCTTACTACTCCAAACTTGCTGTTATCTCGTGCAAGAGATTCTGGAGTCTCGCCATGTAAATTTATAGCAGTGGCATTACTACCATGTTCCAATAGCATGGACACCACTGCTTCATGGCCGAGCTCCGCCCCAAGATGTAAAGCTGTTGAGCCGCTAATAGACTCCACCACGTCAATTAGAGCCCCGTTATCGAGTAGAAATTTGACTTTGTTCCTGTTACCAGATGCTGCTGAACAGTGTAATGGAGTGACTTTGTTGTCTGACAAAGCATTGACATCAAAGCCGGTATCATTGTCTCTGAGGAATTTAAGGCTTTCGTTACAGCCGAAGTAAGCAGACAAGTGGGTAGAGCTGCAGCCATTGACCTCTAATGAATTGGGGAGTGAGAAATGACCCTTATTCGTCCAACAAACATCTTTATCAAGCAGCCACTCTAATATTTGCAAGTTTGGTGAACAAGCAGCATAATTAACGACAGTGCCACGGCTAGCTTTGGCACTCAAAGATGCCCCTTTGTCGATAAGGAAGTTAAACAAATTTTCATTTCCAGCATCTGCTGCCAAAAGAAGTGGCGTCCGACTTTGCATATAATCTTGAGCTTCCAAATCTCCTTCCTTCAAATGGGTGTAAATAAGATCTAGGAGTTCAACATCGTTGATGCGCCAAGCGGCGTGCAGAATGTTGTATCCATTGATCAAATTAGGAGATTTATCCGCCCCATATTTAAGCAACATCTCAATAATGTTTCGATCCTTTTGTAGAATAGCCTGGAGCAATGGGGTATATCCAGAACGTAGGACGGCACATCGATCTAAACACGATCCAGCATCGATTAGCAACCGAGCGGCCTCTAAGAATCCATGATCAACAGCAAAGTTGATTGGCCTCCAACCAGCGGCATTAGTTACTTCTATATCTGCCCCAGCTTGGAGAAGCATACTAATGGCACGAACATTCCCTGAAAGTGTAGCTAACCCTAAAGCCGTGTCACCCTTTACGTCCCTAACATCCAAGTTGACTTTGTTGTCGAGTAACCACTCAAGCATATCATAGTCAGTTTTGGCTGATACCTGATTCGAAATGATATGAAGTAATGTGGCTTTAGGTGATCCTTCGGTATGGTTGATATCTAATTTCGCATGGATCTTGAACCTCTCAGACACTGCTAAGGGACAGATATGCTGGTATGCGTTTTGAAGTGAATTAAACGCAAACCTATCATCATCCGACAACCAGACGTCGACGCCGCGATCTAGCATCGCTTCAACCAGTTTCCAAGCTTCAGAATTGAGAGCCTGGTTAAGAAGCCGCCGTTTTGAAGAGCATAAGATCTGCAGATCTGCTACACTGAGCATTTCAACAACATAAGAAGAGGCCTTTTCCAAAAAATCACTCTCTGTAAATGAGGCATTGTCCAAGGAGGTGTCTGAGTTATTCTTTAGCCAATAGCCATAAGAAACTGCGAGATTTTCAAGACACGTTACACCTCCTATACTCCTGACAGTAAGATCTCCCCCATAGTCAACCAATAACCTGAACATCTCTGCCATATCTTTGTGCGGGTGAGCTTGAGAAAGATAATGTAGGGGTGTTAAACCATCGACATCTGTTAGGTTTATACCAAATGTGTCTTTTTCAAGGAGAGCTTTTAGTTTTGGTAGTAAGTTATCATCGATAGGTTCCCCCAATGGTTTATCACATAGAGTATGCAGCAAAGTCATACCATCTTTATCTTTAGTGGAAGTGTCAAAACCACGATCCAAAAGATACTTAAAGCAATTCAGGTGCCCATTTGGCAAAGCTGCATAATAAAGCAAATTGCGTCCCTCATATTCGATGTCATGAGTGATGAGCCCCTTTTCCAACAACAGATCTAAGACTGTGGTCAAAGAGATAGCTGCAATTATTTCATAAATATTGGCAAAGCCGTTATTTATTCCGCCCTGCATTTCGAAACTGATAGGGCTAGAGTGTTTCAGGATATCCTTGATTCGAAATGAATCTAACAGAATCTCTATGAGCTGACTGTCACCGCCACCCATGGCGATCGTCAGCGGGGTAAACCCCATTGTATCATGTGCAAGTATTTGGTTTTGGCTGTGCGATCGTGCCAAGAATGGCCATAATATGTCCAGACCAGGACCTTCGGGAAGTTTTGCAGCTCTTACAGCCATGTGCAAGGGCGTTGCATTTTCCCTGGCCGTATTCCGATAACATAGTCGAGGATAGAATCTCAGAATGAGCTCAATCGTTGAGGGTAATGCCATATCTCGCAAGGCATAGGTTAGAATAGTGTCTCCATTATCGTCATAAGTATCCTCAATAGTGGGAGAATATGTTAATATGGCCTCTAGGTGATTCAACTCATTATTGAAAATGAGATCCTCTATTGCGTGCAAAATAATCGTATTCAGTCGGTACTCATCAATATCTTCCCGTAGCTGGTCCAACCAACCAAAGGCCTGTTCAACATTTCCATTCGCAGTAGCCAGGAAGATCTCTCGGGACACTCCTTTATCAGAAGGAAACTTCTTCCGTTGTAGCCTTAAGTCTTGTTCTATGCCCCCCTTGAGGTTTCTCCACATCTGGGTAAGAATGAGAAAGTCTTCACGAATTTCGCCATCTAAGTCGTTCACGTGCACCACTTCAAAGAATTCATTACAGAAAGTATGAGCATCTGTCGTTCTCTCTCGAACCGTCATCCATGATCGAAGTATTTCCAAGTGGATCGGACGAAGCTTGGTCCCAGAACGTAATAATATACTGATGGCTTCAACCTCTGCCTTGATATCTCCCCAAAAGAATGTTCTGGTTTCAAAAAAGAAGCTGTCGAAGATTGAAAACCCCTGGCTTTCTACAGCCGCACCAGATCTTAACAGGGACTCTACAACCTGTATACGACGGCGTGACAACATGTTGATAGCTGGAAGTGCGAACCGTGATTCGATGGCATATTCCAATGGAGTACCACCTCCGCTTCTCGAATTGATACTACAGCCCTCGCCCAATAGCCAAAGGCATAATTTATCAAGAGCAAAAAGGGCAGCAAAGTGAAGGGGTGTGGCAGTTAAGATAGTTTGGATAGGCATATTGTGCTTCAATCTTGGTGGCAGATTGCGCTGTACTCTTGGTGGTGGTAGGCTGTACTGTACTCCTGGTGGTAAAGTATTGGAGACCATTCTCGTCCACCGCACGAAAGACTTGGTTTTAAGAGGGGTAAAAAGCGATTTCAGAAGACTCATGACCGCTTCATCATCTTGATGGTTAGCGGTATGATACCACCAATTTAAAGAAGCGTATGTAATGAACTCGCCCCATATGTCCACGTTCTGTTGATTGTCAAAGAAAAATTCCTTGCAAGGCCATTCATCATCGACAAAATTGAGACTTGTTAAACAAATTTTTGAGATATATAGCGAACCAAGTACGCTATCAACTCGGTATTGAGATAATTCTGGTCTCATAATGCTTTCTGGATCATTCAGAAATTCTTTGACTGTAAAATGTGCTAGCTCTAGCCTTTCTACTTTCGTGGAACGGCGTATTAAACTACTACACAACCCCAAAACGATCTCCTCTGAAGACACGGCGTCTGAGTTGAAAGTCGTATCCTCGGGCTCAATTGAGATAGCTTGTAGCAAAGCTTTCGTAGAAAGCGGTCTACGAGCTAGCACAAGCCAAACAAGAGTTCTTTTGACTAATTCCTGGTTTTCGGGAGGCTCAGTGTTCACCTTCAGCAGTAGCCGTGAATATGTTCCAGGTAAATCCGGGGGTAGTTTTTCTAACGCTTTCCTTCTGGCACCGTCGTTGGGTAGTCTGCACAGGTAATCCATTTGACAAGAAACCCAGCGAAACCTTGTATAATAATCAACCAAAAGCTCGACAACATCTTGCATGGTGCTACTTACATCCCATCTGCTTCGTTTACCAGACGTATAAGTATCTTCTCCTTCAAGTCTTCACTCCGTAGAAACAACTTTTTATTCTGGATTCGAGTTTTGATCTCAGATGCAACGTACAACCTGAGATCACTGCTGTCGGCTGCAATAGATAGCTGCTTGTAATCATCCAGCTTCGTCTCAATATCTATCTCACGGCGACTGGTTAAAAGCGTCTTGATGTTACCAGTTGATGTATTTAGGCTTTGAAGAAGCGCTACAGCGGTATCTCGATCTTCAAATATCTCATCTAATGCATCAATAATAATCATTGTCTCTGCGAACCGCATTCCCATTTGGTGAATCACTGCACAGAGCTCACTTGTCGTCGGAGCTTGAGCACGACCGTGAGTGACGTGCGACTTATAAAATTTCTCGAGATCATCAAGGTTTTGCTCATTCACAATTGAAAGTTGCTCGACAATTGAGCCCAGAATGTATAACGGATTCTGCGTATCAGGATTCTTATAGTCGCAGTAGAAGAATGCTAGCCCCTTCTCAGCATCGTTATAAACGAGTTCTTGAGCATCCTGGATGATCGCACTAGCTAGGATCGTCTTTCCACCTCCAGGAATTCCATATAGCCAGAGTTTGGCCCTAGGCGTTGAGAGCCAATTTTTGAACTTGTTGCCTTCAGTAAACCAAATTCCGGTGCCTGCGTGCCGAAGCTGGATATTTGCCTTTTGGTTGATGCGTGGGTCTACAGTCCGGGGACAGATCCACGATAAGGCCCGAGAGCGCAACTCTGTCATAGCAGATATCCTTCTCTCAGCTCGGTCAACTGCAAGTCCATGCTTAATATCTGACAACATAGCTATTCCATTGTCTTGACCCCGGAGAATCACCAATAGCGCTTGCCTAGTAGATTGTCAAAACGGACAATACACGAGCGACCATTGAACTTACATACTATCCGCCGTTACAGCTATGCTCAAAACGGATTTATGCTCTTCGATTTCTTCCAAGAGCCTTTTCGTCTCCTTCTCAGTAAATGGCCATTTGAGTCGTTGGATAACAGAGATGTTTTTAGAATCTTCTGGGACTGTAGTTTGAAGCTTGTCGTAAAGCTTTTGCATGGTTTGGTAGCAATGATAAATCATAAATGACTTCAGTGCTGGATCATATGAAATGCGATCGTTCCCGTCTTCATATCGCAGTGCGACATTCTGTAAACTGTGGAGGATCCCTGAGAGTGTATTAACTTCAGCTAAAAGCTTCACCGCTATCTTTTCGGCGTTCTTCACAGACTTAATATATTTGTAGCCATTACGAACGACAATATCAGCAATAGTAATAAGACCAGCGATGCTGGCGGCGACAGATAATGGATCAGTCATTTGAAAGTCAAATTGCAAAAACAGTCACTCTAGACAACTTTCAAACAAAATCGAAATTTATCTCGTCGGAAATATAAGTGAACAATCTTGGGTCCTTGAATAATTCAGAGACAGGCAGACGTTAAGATTGCAAGATTTGGACAGGGCTGAATAGCAGTTGTCGCAATGCCACTTCACTGCCTGTCAGCCTGCATGTTGGCAAATATCTGACATGAGCAATTGGTCAATGGGCGAGTATGATGGCGGCTACAGCTGTGGTTTATTATTAGAGGGTTGTAGCACCCTTGCAAGAAGATTGAGCCTTGTTGTACAGTTATGGAACACTTGCCTTACAAATTGATTCTCTTTGGTTAACAGAATTGTAGAAAGAATTTTATAAATGACTTAGATGTGAGTTTTAATTATTGTTTAAATTCATTTGCACATTTTCATCTTGGGAATAGATTCAAGATTGAATCCATTCAAAGCCAACCGCTTATCACTCGCTTCAGCCGAAGTAGCTTCAGTTTTCGCGGAAATCGAGACCGATTATCAACAGACTTGATATAATTAAAAGATATTAGAGCTACATTGGGGGTTTAAAACACTCTAATTATCACGCATTAATTTGTCTGTTAGCCTTCGGAAGCTTTGATAGTCGGAACAGTGTCCCACGAAAACATAAGGCCAACCGCCATCTTTATCAAGTTGTAATTTCCAAAAAAGAAATCAGCTAGTAAATTACGGAATCTATATAGATGTGTGTTACACACAACACAGACCCACTCCATTATACAAACAACATGTGTAGGACCGAAATGGAATCAAAATTGCAATACATAGTACTATAGCACTGTACAAATAATTTAAAGTCATGCGAGTTTTCTCTGGGAGCGGGCTCCCAGAGTCTGCTCACAGTTAAAATCCATAAGTGTATTTATTGTCTACCTATATAGCTGGTTCCCAGATCCTGACTGTCTCATCACCCTAGGCCGAAGCGATCAGCTTACCGTCCGGCGAGAACGTTACTGCAAGAACTGGCGCTGAATGGCGACTGAGTTTGACGCGGACCATCTCAATCATAGGATCCCAGAGCCTAACATTATTATCGCCCGATGCAGATGCGATTAGCTTGCCGTTTGGTGAAAATTCTACTGCAAAAAGTTGGGTTTTATGACTCTGAAGCGTAGTGGGTGATGCGGTGTAGATTTAAGTCCTTGCTTCTGTTATCGACTCTGTTGCTCCTGGCTTAGGCGACGATATGTTTTCTCTGCTATGCTGTTTGAGCGCTAGAGAATGACCTTGGATGTTTAGTGGAGCGAGGGATCTAAGATCTTCATTTTTCACAGGCCCATCTGTAGATATATTTGTTGTATGCGACAAAGGCTGCTCGTAAGTGCTCCAACTCGCAGAGGCTTCAGTATTTAAATCATACGGTGAAGTCTCTGGGTGATTTGATGCGTTTACTGTTCTGTTAAACTATTAGCACTACTGTGATATCACATACTCAGAGAGTATTTGTGATTGGACCACTCTATAACACATTACATTTGAGGTTCAAGAATTGGTTGCTCTATCATACAAGCCAACCACGGATTTCGCAAACTTTCCTCTGCTCCTGGGCGATCCTCAGGCTCTGGCGCCATGAAGCCCCTTATAAGCTCACATCCCTGTCTACTCACTCCTTTTGTGAGTAAGACATCAGAAGGGAATATAAGGGTGCCTACAACATACTGGTTTAGGCGACGCAGATCTTTGAATAAAGTCTCTCCTGTGAGGATAAGGAACATAATCACACCTAGAGACCAAATGTCAACAGCATTCGTGTACGTGTCTGATTGGGTGAAGCCAAGTACTTCTGGTGCCGTAAAAGCAAGAGTACCTATCTGAGTCCGAAGAGCTGTAAGTTCCTCTACTACACGCTTGCAAATACCGAAGTCCGCAATTTTTACCCACCAGTCTGGTCCTTTATTGACAACAAGTATATTCTAATTACTCTTATTTTAGATTTATCGCCAGTTTTAGGATTTATGTAAATCAACTTACAGCTGGCTTTAAGTCCCGGTGAGTAAACCCTCTTTGGTGCATATATTTCAACCCTTCCAGAATCTGGGACACAATATTTAGACATTCGTTTTCTGGCAGTGGTGAACTAAGATAATTGTGTAGATCCCCATGAAGAAGATATTCCATGGCAATATATACACTATCTTTGTCGTCATACCAGCCGAAGGACTTAACGAAGCAATGCTCGTACTAGATAGAGTTAGTAAAGAAACCAAAAACTGCTGTGAAGGCAGAATAGCAGTCCACTAGCCTTGTCATGAGAGAAGAAAGCAACAGCCTCAAGTTCTCTATAATAATTGTTGTCCTCAAGCTTTCGAATCTTCTTTACGGCTCGCACTTTGCCCTCACTACTACCTTGAGTGCATTGTTCTAACCAAACCTCCCCAAAACTTCCATGACCTAGCGGCGTCTCTTTCTTCCATATTTCTTCTTTCCGTACTCTTCTTTTTCCCGGCCTACTTCCCGAAATGTATTGCGTATGTTGGGTGTATTTTGATCCTAGCTGAGTATCAAGCTTCGCAACTTGTACAAGGTCTGGAATATATGGCATGGTAGAAATTGACGCATACCCTTCCATATCAGGTGGAGAGCCCAACTACAGTCGTCAGTATAAACAATAACGGGTTCTTATAAGGTATTTCGATTGCATTGTGCCGAACCTTTAACTGGAAGCTAAGCCTTATATCAAAAGCGCTAAACTAATACAGCAAGATAATAACAATGGCAGTTTAGAGCGTAGACGAAATGTCTTAACGATGTCTCAGTTCTGAACTTTCTATTCTCCGCCTTACGTTTTCGGTTCGACGAACTCAGCCGCACTACTATAATAGGCCTAGCTTTTAAGAATTTCCACTTATAGTTAGCGTATAGATTGAGGCACTCGCTTTAAGCACAACCTAGTTTAAAGCATGTAACAAAATACAGTGGTATCGTAGTCCTAGGTAATTCAGTACACTAGGCTCACTTTCATACTTTTTATATCCTTAAAAGCTAGCACCCGATTCCGCTGCTCCTCACTATGGCAGGTATTGAGGCAGTCGGGCTAGCGCTGGCTATTGCCGGAACGACTGACCTATGTTTCAAGTGAGGGCGACAATCTCTTCGTATAGTCATCTAATTAATGATATAGATATGGCAAAATTCTCATCGAGACATGCGCATCTTTCAAAGGTGCGGAAACAGAGATCGATGAACGAGTACTCTGCGTTGCTAGCCACTGGAAACGAACAAGTATACAGCTCGACTTTATCAAGCAAATTTGGGAGACCCTTGACGAAGAGCATAAAGACATACAGACTCAGATTCTCCAAGTGCTTATTGGCAAACTAAGAACTGCAACCATCAATATTGATAAATCATTGAAGAAGAGACCTGGTACTGGAGCAATAGGACAACAGATCACAGAAGTAAAGCGATGGAGATTCCTACTTACGAAACAATATCTCGATGCAATTATTGACGATCTAGCTTCTTGGCAGAAAATGTTCGATCCATCTTGGTTTTTGATGCTGAAAATACCAAATTCCCTCATTGATCAAGAGCTAAGCAGAGTTGGATCAGCAGTTTCTTCGTTCCCCGGCGCGCGAGATTTTAGAGACGCCGCAACAGATCAGCCTCCTCAGAAGTCAATATTCCTTCCAAAGGACGGACTTGTTTCGTCAACGATATTTAAAATACCTTTTGCGTCTGCAAAGTGTATTCAAAGGACTGGTTCCGAAAAATGGGTTCTAGTGGATTCAGTTCCGTGCGATCCAGAAACCAACATCAATACACAAACCAGAGATGTAAGAAACTTAGCAAGAAAACTCTCTTGTGTGGACCCATTCGCTTTCGGTATACTTCAGTGCAAAGGCGTAATTCGAAGTGTGATATCAGGAAATAAAAAACCATCTTCTTTCGATTTTGTGTTCCGAATACCGGAAGAGCTTAAAGACGAGCCTAAAAGCCTTCGAAGCTATCTCTTCTCAAGTGCTCATCACACTCTTACCGATCGCTTTAAACTTGCAACACAGCTAGCCAAGTCTGTAAGCTACGTCCACAGCCTTGGCTTCGTACACAAGAATGTTCGCCCTGAAACCATCATAATATTCCCCAACAGCAAGTCCGTTCTTGGGCCCATGTTTCTCATCGGGTTTGAAAAAGTTCGCATGGCAGATGGTCGAACACGGCTATCGGGAGACTCTTCTTGGGAGAAAAATCTCTACCGCCATCCACATCGGCAGGGCGTGAATCCCGAAGAGACCTATATTATGCAACATGATATCTACAGCCTAGGTGTCTGTCTTTTAGAGATCGGGATGTGGGAGTCATTCGTATCGTACGACAGTGACACAGAAGCTACAATATCTGCAAGTGTTCTTGGCATTGCTTTAGAAAGCATCGCGCTCGGAAGGCCGGTTCTAATAAAAGAACATCTAGTCGCCTTAGCAAGACGCCATCTACCAGGGAGGATGGGAGAACGATACGAAGAAATAGTTTTAAACTGTTTGACATGCCTGGATGACAATAATGCTGATTTTGGCAACGAGAGTGAGTTCCAAGATATTGACGGTGTATTAGTCGGCGTGAGATACATTGAGAAGGTCTGTGTAAAGCATCTGGATAGGAATTCTGCTTACAGAGAATACAGATACTGTTGAAGCTGGGCGATATACTAGTATGATATTTCATGTTTTACTCACGACCACCCACGACCACTCACGACCAGGTTCGGACTAGGTATTGGAGAAGGACTGGGTAATTGTGACTCACCAGCACAACTTCTGGAGACCACAACAATCTTAAAATCAGCTTTATACACTGTGAAGATGAATCTGCTCTCCAATTTCATCACCGCTTCATGTTGTGGAGTAATATGTATTTTCAGATGTAAGGTTTTGTTGTTCCTGTTGTATCCGATTTCACAAAGTATTTTTAAGTAATAGCGCTCCCAAGTGCGTGAGAATACATACACTCATCTCTATGTACACCTAAAATGCACCCCAAGCGCCATGGACTCTTAAACGAGAAAACAATATGATCCTCCAACCCCAAAATCCTGTATCTAATATCAACGCCAAACCCATCGCCTGTATCTAATATGAACTACCTAGCCTTTGACCCTTCTAGAGGATGGCTCTTTACTCCAGCTTCTCTTTCCTCGTTCATCATATAGTTGGACCTTCAAGTATCGATATCATCGTATGGAAGGTAAGAGGTCGAGGAATACCCCTTATCAGTCTCCATTGCATCCTTAATTGGATGCAGTAGCATAGCAGGCAGGCAAGCTCGGCCATGCGATTTCTCCCACTATTCGGATCAAAGTCAGTAAACAAAATCACAATAAACACACAATCAGGGGATAAACTCACAGCAGCACCACCGATTCCACTATCCTCCCAGCCCATCCAGTTATTGTATAACCTCATTGGAGCTTCCGCACGGTAATACCAGGTACTGCCTGAGAAGCGACCCTCTCTGCCCCATCCGAAAGGACTCTCCAACCCACTACCACTCTGTCCCTCAGGGCCGGGATTGAACCAACGCTCAAGACTCTCGGCCTTCCACTCGCGATCGAAGAAGACGGGGTGGGGTGCATAGACGGCCTTCAGGCCGTGATGCAATGAGACAGTTTGCGGGGTCATCTCAGAACTGACGTGGTTTCCAGCCAAGTTCTCGGCGTGCATGGTATCTAGCAGACGTTTTGAGCAGCGAGACTGTGTGATGATAGTTGTACGGCGTGGCGTGCCACCAGCACCTAACTTGTAGCCCCAGACGTCTGGACCACCAACCCAGGCGGTGTTATTGGGGTTAAAGATAGGACCTAGGGAGATGTAGTCTGCTGCTTCGCCAACGCCCCATTCATAGTTATCGTCAGAGGGTGATGAAACGGGAGGGCGTGGTCCGATTGGTTGCACATCTGGGAGAAGAGGCGCCTGCCAGACAGTCTCAATTGAGCGACGTTCGACATTCTTACGGAACTCAGTAGCGAAGTCTCCGTGTAAAGAGGGGATGTAGAAGCGCTCGTTGCGCTCCCAAAGTCCTTTGCGGGGCTGCTCGGCAGCGAAGTTGGAAAGTTTTTCAAGGAGGTCGTAGTGGTGTCCTGTGTAGCGCGAATCGAGCTCCCAATTCCAGTAGTAATCAAACTCGGGATGTTCCTGGGAGAACCGTTGCACAGATAGCCATTGTGATACATGGACGTCAGAGACTCCATCCGGGAGAGCCGGATACCATGCGCGGATCATGGCATCGTTCCAGAGAACAGTCATGTCCCAGAATTCTTCAGGGACATTTCGTTGCACAGCTCGATCGTATTCTGCATCATTGGACCATAGGGGTACTCCATCTTCTTTAATCTGGACCAGCAAGAACACCTCGTATTCCCCACCTGTATCCAATGATAATTCTTTGACCATTGAACGGATGTTGATCTTGTCATTCTCGGTGTAGGTTTTGCCAGAGTATGCTCGCAACAACAAGGCTGTTCTAGTCTTTCTTTTTACAGTACCATTTCGCTCTCCAATCGTCGAGTTCGTCGCATTCGATCCGGAAGATGCGTCGATTTCAATTTCAATAAAATTGTTACCCTTTGGCGACATATCATATCGGTTGTGGTTCTTAGCCAAGCATTTTCTCTGCAAATCACCCCAGCTTACACCATCCCAATCGATGCTCTTGCGATCTGGGTGCGCAGGATCATCATATCCATAAGGACCCAAGCGGCCGTGACGCTCATAACAGATTTGCTTGTCGATACCAAGGAGATCGTAAGAGCCAAAGGATGGCATAGGATAGCCCTTAAGTTGACCTGTATATACTAAGATCTCATCCGAGGCCGCGGAGATATTCGACCATGGCGTATCACATTTCACGTAACTTCCAGTATTGTTTTGTCTCCAGTCGTCACTGTTATATTCTGGATATGGGTTATAGACCTTCGGTGGCTCTGGGGCGTATTTAGGTTTCTTCTCGGTAGATGGTGAGACACGGCTCTTATCCTGTGCGCCGGCCTTGATATCTAATCTTGAGAGGGTGTTTTCATAGATGGCTCCAATTCTTCCTGATCTAATATACGATCAGCATAAATTCGACAACCATATTTGAATTCACATACTTAGAAATGTGGTCATATTCTTGGATAAATTGTTCCTGTGGCTTCAAGCTCGCTGAGGTTTCCCACTCAGCAGAGGGTCCGTCTGGAGGATTCTCTCCGCCAACGTTTGGTGCCAACGACTCAGGACGGTCTTCTTTTGTACTCTCGCCATTTCCACCAACCTTTGGATGTTTATCTCCTCCCGTCACATATCCTACGAGTCCTTTGGCGGCCTGAGAATCCTTTAGCGCTGATAAAGTGTTCTGGCCATATTCTTGGAAAGTATTGGATCGTGCGATCAATAAGAAGATGGTGACGAAGATGAATGCAAGAATAATGCTGCTGCGAAATCGAGGGAGCATGATGCTTCGCAGTGGGCGTTATTTGGGCGCCAAGCTGCTATCAAGAGCAAGCCTTGCGCTACTAGCCGTTAGAGATCCAATCGCGAAGTCTTGAGTGAGGAATGTTAAAAGGCGTCAAGCCAAATCTAGAAAAAGGAAGGGAAAAAATAGAAAAACGAAGCTGAAATGAAGGTGTAAACAATTGTCATAAAAGATAGAAAATTACTTGTTGGTTTTTGGGAAGATTAAGAAAGAAAGTGGGTGAGGTGTCGTTGCTGTTTCATATGATTTTTGGAAAGGATCTGGTGGTGGAGGATTCGTATGCGGGAGCGCGAGTGCGGTACCTGAGACCCTCGACTTGCAGCGATGACAGGGCGAGAGATGATGGTCATTAATGTTGTGGGGAATCTGTATGGCGGTGCCTTAGGAGTTGAAGATGTGAGTGAATTCTGAAACAGTCAAGGAGCTGCAGAACCAATGACGATCATGACTGTAAGTGACAGGTTTGATTTAGCATGAGGCAGGAATAAATGCAAATAACATAATATATTAAATATATTAAATACAACGCTTATACAGAGAGATTGGAAAAGAAGGTAGAGTAAAGAGGCTATGTGGATAAATTGTATGGATGTCACTCAGACCTACCTACCCCTTTGGTGAAGAGGTTGAGAGTACTACCTACATATTAACATGTGGTGATATGCGCATGCATATAGTTGAAGATACACATTACGTACGAGTACAGCTATGTACAAATAAACTGCGTAATCTAAGATAATTAGGTTTCATATGGATAGAGAGGACAAACGCAGCTTGTCTAGCCGCACAGTATGTATGTATATACTTACATGAGATGCTCTATTGGCATTGTACATACATACAGATATGTATGTACATATGTAGGCATCCGCAACGAGAGTCGAGTATCACGATGACAAGATGACCTGACCTGACTTGAAATTGTCTCTTCTGGCCGTTAATCAATCCATCGACGGATCTTACCTCGAAAGCAGTCGAACGACGTACAACCCCCCTTCTCCAAGCCGCCGGCATAAAGTACCCTACCTAGGCTGAAGTGGAATCATCCCATCCCATCCCAATCCATCTCGCACGACGTCAACCCTGACGATCAATGTATGATGTGCTCCAGGAGCGCGACCGTGAGCACGCTGCACGACCCACAGCACATCCTCTAACAACCACCAAGCCCGTACGCAGCACACACGACATATACCAGAGCGGCATATACAGTGAGTTACGTACCACGACTCAACGATAATAAGAGGTAGGTAGATATCGCTCTCTTATCTCTCATCAAGCAGCACTGCAGAGCAGAAAGACAAACAAGCAGTCCAATCCAGATGCAATCCAGCCCAGAAACCGTTGGATGGCAGGATAAGCGCACGGCACCGCATCGCATTGACGGGAGTTTCGAAAGTTTAGCGGCATGACACACGCTGCCCCGGACCGACACCTGCTCTCTTCCGTCGTCGGCTCTCCAAAAAGCATACGGGAACAAACAGCAGCTTCGCAGCACAGGGCGCGCAAAACCCCTTCTTCAAATTCATCCAGAGAGCCCTCGAGCCATCGCTCGTTCTTATGTACTCATGGCTTAGCATGGCGTGATGAAGACGTGATTCTTGGCGGCAGCGTGGGAAATTGCAGCCGCATGATGTTGTCCTGTTTGTGAGCGGAAGGGGTGTATACTGAGATGTGATGCGATGCGCGACATCTGTGAGGGGGGGCTAGGAATGGGGACGGCGGTGCGCTTTACTTCCATATTGGGGACTTTGCGTCTCTGTGGACTTTGATATGGTGGGACGTAAGGTATGGGATCTCGTCGTCATCTGCTGGGTAGGGAGAGTCGAGGTGAGGGTGGTTATGAAAATATCTTGACTTGACCTGCTTGTTGAGGAAGGTTCCATGAGCATATTCGAAGTACGACACCTCGCATCTCGACAGTTTTTGAATACATGCTTATGACCGTAGATTATAACACTAGGTACAAGATTATAGCTAAATCATTGGCTGCTCGGTCATGCTGTATCACTTTACACATTTCTCACAATCAATACATTCACTACCAATCACGTTGCAGTTTTGCTTCAAAGCAATATTCACTCAAACAGAAGGAGACACAGGGAATCAATCAAAGCAGCGTACTTTTAACTAAAAATTACACATTCTGCGCATTGCACGGAATCTGAGCCTCCCAACACCAATATAAAGTAAGAAAGGGTATTCAACACCAGAACCAGCCCATGAAATAAGTAACACAATTACGTGTGCATAGAGAGAAAGAAAACGTGACTTCCAGTCAGTATGAATGGTTTCCAAAATAGTAAAAAACTGGAGAGATGATGCGAAAGTAGATGGAAGTAAAATGATAAAAGGCAAAATGCGAGTAGCTTGACCGCGGGTGATATACAGGGTGAAATTTGTGGGAGGGTATAATATTGCCGATCGAAAACATTTGTCGAAAATCAGGGGCGAAAAAAAGCATTGCGGTTCTCAAATGAATGAAAAACTTCCCTTCCCTTCCTCCTTTTCCCTGGAAGTTGGACGAGGAGAAAGGGATACGCGCAACAAAGGAAAACGCAAAAAAGTATAAGGAGCGTGATCATCCCATCATCATCAATCTCGTCGTTCTCCTCTCCATCCTCTCGCGGCCCCCTATCTGCAATCCACCGCGGTTATTCTGGGCCCGGTGGAAGGCATCACGTTCACAATAGACGCGGCCTCCCATTTCGAAATAGTCGCTCTTGAGTACGCGGGCACAGTCCATACACTTGAGGCAGCCCTTGTGATATTTGCTGCGGTCTTCGGTAGCAAGATATTCGCCCTCAATACCCTTATCACAGGCCTTGCAAACACTGCCGTTGACCTTGTGGTAATGGCGTTCGCAGTATGGCGCATCGTTGTGCACGTAGAACGTGGTTGTGGAGAAGGGCTCTGAGCAAGTTTTGCACACAAAACAAGCCTTGTGGTAACGACCCGTAAGACGGCCATCGGCCGAGGAAATTGATTTTCCAGTAATAGGCTTGCTGCAAGCTTTGCAGTTTCCCTTGGAAGTAGTGCCGCGGCGCTTTACAGGTTTTTCGGGGTTTGCTGGGGCTGTGTTTGCGCGCATGAGGGGTGGAGGAATAGGATCGGCATCTATGGGCGATAGGCATCCATCCTGGATAGCAGGATCCATTGGAGATTCGGGTCTTTGGAAAGGCTCGGCAGGGAGAGAGGTCGCAAGCTGTGGTGCCGGTGGAGCCATGAGCGGTGCTTCCTTGATGGGGATCTCTTTGGGCCTGCTCTCAACCATAGTGGATTGGATGTCGGCCATGAGGTTGTCAATGCTTGAAGTATCAGATGGTTTTCTGCGAGGGTGACCAGATGTCGGTGGACTTGAGCGTGAGCTGGTCTTGCTGTCATCACTGTAGCCAGAACCGGTTGATGATTGTGAATCGGATGGAGTGTGATATGGGTTTCCAATGCCGAATTCGGAAGCCATGTTGATATTTGGCATGGCTGGTACAACGTCTCCTCTTGTGCCACCGTTTCTGGATCCAATAAGACTTACTCCACGTGGAGGGAGAGGTCGCGAGAGATCCGGAACTCTTGATGGTCGTCTATGTGACATTCTTGGCTTTGGTGGAGATCCTGAAAGTAAGCCGTTTTCGTTACCCGCACGAGATGGGGCGCGAAGTCCTTCAGGCTTTGCTCCAGGTTCAGAAGGTCGTCTGGCCGACTTGGACGAAGTTTCGCTATCAGAACGCTTTGGAAATGTCTGAGCACGGCTCTCCAAGACTCTAGGCCACTCGCTACCTCCATTGGTCTCTGGAGCTTCGAATGCTTCAGGTTGTGGTTTTGGCTTTCCGTTGGAAGTGATGCTTGAAACGGAGGCATTCTTCGTGTGGTTCTTTTCCGCATCTTCTGGCTTGTTGGTTAAGCTCTTGATACTGCCAGCGGTAGTTGTACGCTTGTGCCCCTGAACAGTCTCTGCCGCATCCTTGCCTTCATCTGCTTTGGTGCTGAATGGTCCGGATATCATGCTCGTCATTTTTGAAATGAGACCTCCCTCAGTCACGCTTCTTTGACTTGTTGTAGGGCGCATCGGTTCTGGACTCGCAAGTCTCTCTGGGTGATTAGGGTTATCATTATGATTATGGTTATGGTTGTCTCTATGTTGTGTGTTGCGGTGGCCATGGCTGCTGTGGCTACGGCTGCCTCCAAAAGCTGCTGGGGCCATCTTGGGTGTCGATGGGTTGCGGATGGTGGCGCCAAAGGGGGGGAATGGTGAATCTATACCGGAGGACATCATGAACGCAGGTTGTCCGTTTCGCGGTGGAGGGGCTGTAGCACTTCGTTGCGGTTTTCCAAAGGGTGATCTTGATCGTCCAGAGCTTGGGGTCATAGGCGATGGGCTGCGGGAATCTGAGTAGTTACTGATGGGAGTGAGCTGATCTGTTGGTCGAAGGAAAGGACGATCTGTATAAAGGTCAGTGGAAGTCGAGGATGATGAGACGGGATCGACGTACTGGCTGCGGAGGTGTCTACTCGAGGGGGCATTGCTCGACCAGGCTTGAGGAAGCCGGCACCATTTGTTGGAGTTTGCTTATAGACACTGTTTGGTGGGTTTTCTTGACTAGTAGTTGGAAATACAGCTGGTGAATCTGGGGGAGGAGTAGCTATGCGAGGGTCAGCTTGCTAGTAGTGTCAAAGATGATGAGATGTTTGCGTAGTAAGACATACGTTCAGAAGGAGCCCCACTGCAAATGTGGTCTCCCATCATGGAGATCTCAATTTCCCTCGCACAGTTGGAGCATTTTATTGTCGGTAGGAAACTGGATGCTCTTGGAGCGGCCATGATTGCTGATTTTTTTTATGGTTCTAAGAGACTGTCTCGTTTGTTGTGCACTTCCACTCCGATAACGTTCAGATAAATGTCCAGATCATAGAATATGCCAGACTGAACAACACAAGAGGTTGAAGGGTCGAAAGATGTTGAAAATGGTAAAAGATTGTGGTGACTGTAGGTCCTCCAACGGGAGTATTAAAATAATAGGTCAGATGACGGTGTGGTTGGTTATATATCGAAACACAGTGAGCGCTTGGAGCGTTTCGTGTGAGATCTGATCGCTGACTGGATCGATGGTGAGATCTTTTTTCTTTCCCTATGACAGCAGAAAACAAAGCCGAATAGGTTGAAATAAGTAAGGTACAATATAACGTTAGAACAATGGAGTAAGGATCGAAGATTGCGCTTTGGTATGCAGTATTAGACAAATATGCTGTTTGGTTGTAAGGACAGTGGTCGATAAGAGAGATCTCCTGAGTGCGTGGATAGGCTTTTCCGTGGGTGTGTGTTTGTTTTGGTGGCCTTTGGATGATCGTCTCTGCTCTGCTCTATTCTCTTTGCTCTGTCTCTCTCTTGTTCGTAACTCTCCTTCTCTTCACTTCTTCTTCTTCTCTCTGAGAATCCCGTTTGGAGTTTCGAGGATGTGTATGGGGAAAGAGGATGGTGTATGGGATATGTTCGAGATGTTTTGAGAGAGTCTAGAGGACTGTACTACTATGGAACTACAGTTGAGTTTCTGTTTATGACGGTGGTGGTGCGGTTGTGGTGGTTGGCCGATTTGCATAAGGGCGTTCAAGGAGCCATAGAGTGTGTGGAAAGTGTCGGAGAGGCTTCTGTGCGGACCTTCTAAACCCCTGTTGACTGGCGAGTGCATCCCTGTTGATGGGGGTGGAGACAGACTTGGGGGGGCAGGGTGGAGGCCGTGGAGGGTGAAGTGCACACACAATAATGGAGGTAGGTGGTTTAGCGGTAGTAGAGTAAGTAGCAGTATCTATGAATACATACCTGCCTATACTACTCACCTATTCAAGTCCCCTCTGCTGCTATGGGAGTAAATCGAGGCTAACGATGGGGTTGGTGAATGCAAATGGGAGATGGACAGTGAATGGTAAACAAGTAAAAGGTAAAGCATAATCAGCCGCCACATGGGTTTTTCATCAATCCACTATTGATGTTATTGTTGATATTATTGTTGTTATTACCATCATCATCATCATTATTGTTATCATTACTATTATCATTATTAGCATTTCCGTGTCAGCCGGGTGATGGATGGCAGTGATGGTGTAGGAAGGTCTCGTTGGCAATGTCTGTGATGATGAACTGGACAAGACTGGACTGAGCTATGGGCTGTACTATGGTTGTACTGTGTACTGTGTAGTGAAATTTAGTCCACATTGTATTGTGCCAGTTCGTGTACCCTCTTCTTTCACCCATGCAAGCCTGTAAATGAGGGAGGAGAATTGGTGGATGCTTGGGCCTCACTGGCTCTTCTTTGGCCTGTGCTGATTCGAAGTGGATCAGGAAATAAGAGGAGGGACCTGGCCCAGGGGACGGTCTAGGTCCAGAGGAGCACCGCATCGAACAATCTTCATTGGCCTCTCATGCCATTCAAATCACAGAACAATCTTGTCTTGAAATGGCTCGAGTAGTTGCATGTACTGGATGTAGTTGGTCTGGGTAGTGGGATTCTGTCGAGATAGGTAGTACCTTAGTCGATGATGATTTCAAAGTCAGAGGAGAGTTCAATGTCAGTCGAAGGGGAGAAAAGGGAAAAAGCAAAAAAAAAAAGGGCTTGAAGGGTCCTGAAGGGTCAGAAGCTTTTTCCAGTGTTGACTGGGACGACAGGGTCAGTCAACTGCCCTTGTCCTTGGTTAATAAGTGTGTATTATTATGTGGACGTGGTAGACTTCACCGAGGCATGATAGGAGGACGACACAATAAACAGAGTAGATATCCTTTACACAATGTATGTTGATAATTGCCGATCGATCTCCTTCGCTCTTGTATCGTGCTGTGCTGTTCTTTTCTGCTGATCTGTTGTTCGGTTCCTTTGGTTCCTCGCAGCAACGACTTCTGCATTCTTTGCCGTCAGAGGGATTTTCAATTTTAGATTCCCTTCATAATCTTAAATTATGAGAGCACGTTGCTACTGTATCATTTACCACCCGCCTATGGCTGATGATGGCTCAATTGCCAGTGTCGGAAAATCACCCGCCGATATTTTTGGTATCAAGGGCGGAAAGGACGCCGATTGTGACGGAGTACCTAAGGTAATCAAAAGTCTTTTTCACCATCGCACACAGACACACACTTCAACACTCACCCTCAAAGTCCAGATGCACCTGTGCGCACAAGGTGTACAGACAAAGTTGTAAATGCGTGTACCACACCTAGCAGCTTGGATACACCAGAAATGCCTCTTGGCCAATAACAAAGGAGAAAGTCTTGGGCATCAGGCGCCGCAAACAAAACAAAAAGCGCCTCACGAAGATCTTTCATGTAGGTACATGCATTGCGCCATACATTTCGAGAAAGGCCCTCCTCAATATGAGGATTCAGATTCGGATTTGGGTTTGGATTCGGACGCAAGAGAAAGAAGCTTTCTCGCACACGTAAACCATGGCTTTATCATTCGATTCTAACTCCGTGTCAACTCAGCAATATACGTTGCATCGCATTGCAACATCATCGCGCCCCACAATGAAAAGAGCATGAAGAAAGACCGATGAGATTCACCGATAGAAGGGAAGGTAAAGCAAGCTTGAATATCAACAGTATACACCCTGGGTGCTAATCCATGAGAGCGCCAAGACATTATGTGTTTGATGTTAATGATGGGGCGCTTGTGGGGGCTACTTCAGAGTCTAAGGGCCTTCAGTTCATCGCATATCATGGCTCAATCAGTCTATCAGTCAGTCTATCTGCCAGTCTGTCCGTCGGTCTATCTGTCTCATCAATTATCCTATGATAGTCTGTCTTTACCCGTCCCTCTTACTCTACACAAAATACCTTTAATCCCACAGCGCATGTCCTTCTCGGATTCTCTCCATCACCACAGCTCCAAAGATCATCAATAACTCCATATCTTAGAAATCGTATCCGATACTTCCAAGTAGCAAAAATGAAGTTGAGCTGTAGATGGACGCGCAATTGGCCACCGGCATGTCTTGAGCACCCTTTTCATCTCCCTATCAGATGCCGCTCAGCCTGCAATCACTATCTAATTAGTTTCTGTTGTGAATACCTAGGATTTAATATCCCAATTTGCCACTGCCTACCATTACCTCTTTCTGCCCGTCCATCATTGTTCTCTGCCCTATGGCTGGCATCGGCAGATGTCTACAAGAAGACGTCTGTGGGGCACGAGGCATTATTTTACACTTTTACCTTACACTTTAAAGGTAGACAAGCCCGCGTTAATCCTATGCTTGCGCATCAAAGTAGTACGTACCACCACCAAAAATGTAACTCATGTACTTTTTACTAATATCGCGATAGTGATTCAAACAAGGTGCCTATCCCATCGCAGCGAGCTTCTCATGCGCCCCGCCTGGCAGAAAATAGCATTGCGATGCACCAGAGGAGATTTGAAATGTGAAGACCTTATGAGAGATGCCGCCTTCGCCCACACTGGCGCACAGTTAAGTCGTGCACTTGTGAAGTCTGAATTTCAATGAAGCGATGAAACATCCTCTAAACTCGTGCTCACCACCAATGGCCATTCACCTCTTCAGCCATCTGACGCTCTCCTTGGAGAAAAGAGAGGGGGAAGCAAAGCCACCCGCGCCAGGTGGCTGAGCCTCGAAGGAATAGAACAATGTCATGAACTGCATCTGCACGCTTCTTCATCTTCTTCATCTTCTAGTCACCTCTTGGGGGATTCCATCAGTCCAACATCTTCCGGGCCCGGGAATTGCGTCAAGTTACGGCATCTCTCATTAGCCCCGAAGTGGTTGGATGCACTCTCTCGCAACCCAGGCACCTTAGAAACCAGGAACCGCCAGGAACCACTCCACGAACCACCAACCAAACCCCAAGCTCCCCCCTGACTATCCCTCATGCTTTTTCCCGGGTACCGCTTTACCGCGACGTTCATCTTGTCCATTTATAGCGAAGCATAATTTCCCATTTCCAGCCTTGGGATGAATCCCTCACACCCTCGCATTCTTCATCGCCAAACGCCTTGACATATGTACATGCAGTACCATCCCATCATGTTGTGTGCTTCCTTCATTGTTACATTAGAGGCTCAGGCTAGAATGTCTTTGACTGTTCTTTATCGTGTGCTTCATCAATCAGTTGTCCTATCCGTTGGTTGACAGCGGACACAGCGCTTCAGGCGAGTAGAGTAATTCGCCGTAGTACCGCGAAGAAAAAGCGGAGGAATGGAGCAGGGAAACACACGAGACAGGACGTGTAGTGTGCACGATTGGTGAATCTGAAGTGGTGATAATCATTGCCTTCATTTCGAGCCTGTTTGCAGACGTTATGCCGAAGTCCGCGTAGGATTCACGATGTTCTCCTCTACCATATTACCCCATGCCGTAAATTCACCCTCATAACACTTGAGAGCTGAGGATGTGCTGATGCGGCCTACCTTACTTGGATGTTCGGCAGAGGGATTGTGTCGATAAATTGTGATGTTCACAACTAAGGTTGTGACGACGGCGTGAGGTGTGCAGGAAAGCACGGAAAGGCACTGGCGGCTGTCAGTGCGAACAGCACAGCCTTGCTCATCCTCACCAACAACCACCTCCACCACCTCCACCATCACCACATCTACCACCACTACCACAGAACAGCCAAATTTAGAGTTACAACGCATCTGCTGACACGATTTGCACCCTTTTCGAACGTCAGTTATCAAAGCCCATGAGTAGTCGTTGCCGGGCCGCACGACCGAGTCTGCTCCGATCGATTACCGGGCGATAAGATGAAACTCTCGGCTTATGTAAATATTTACTCTATTTCAACTTGCTCGTCATGTGTGTATGTATTGTGTACGGTCCATAGCACTATGTCGTACCTATTTTAATTTTCACTACAGCGGCAGCAACCCTGATCCTGCGCTGCTACAGGGACAGCGAGGATGAGAGTTCATCTTGACAACACAGTCATACTCTGCTGGACATGGTTGGATAACAAGCAGCGAGCCAGCGAAGTCAACCAGACAACTGGGATTTTCTCTTCGCTCCCACAAGCGGTCAAGTTGCCCCCCAATGTCGCACATTCTTATCGACAACTCAATTTTGATGTTGGTCGAAGAATGCAGATTGAGGTGGAATGTGTTACCCGCGTTAATATCGAAAGCTTGATATGCTTGATACTCATCCTGATAACCATATAACCTCATGCCACGCTGTTCAAAGTCCCGATGTCTTCCGATTCTGGGGTAAAGGGCTGTTTGGCATACCTTATCCGTATCTTGGAATACCTAACACGTCTGTAGGCATGGACTTCATGGCTATACTGGAGTACATCACAATATTTATTTTTTCCATTCTTGGCGCCGTAGATTCTCTCCTTTCCATCTAAAGCTTCTTGTGCGATGTTTAAACATAGTTATGGCTGCGTTGCTACAGTGTCGAATTTTAGATTCTCTAAAACAAGTCAACACGGCACTACATCACAAACATCGATCCATCTTGAACGGCGCCTAGGCTGCAATATTGAAATGCATGTACTACATTCAAGTAAACTCACCTGGATGAACTCGGTGGGTTTGTCTTATCGTTGATTCTGAGACATTCTTCGTGGAGAATTCGTTCCGTCCTCTTGCTGGCCGCCAATAACAAGTGATGAGATGCACTTCCTGCAGTAGTACCGTTGGGCACTCACTAGGAAATGTATATATGTATGTACCGTACATGAAAGCACACCGCTGCTTCTTTTTACAAAATATCATGTAATAGATGAGCTTTATCTGTACTTACAAGTACATTCGGTGTGCATCGCATGGCGAACAATATGTACGCTGCGGGTGTTTTCCTTCATACATTCTTTGTGTTTGGTGGTAACTATCATACTCGTGAGTATTGGCTCTTGATAGACACTTGAATAAACGTGTTAGGATCCAGATTAATAATACCCTTGTTATTGTTTGCTCATGAAACCTGGTTTAACAAGAGCTGCATTCGCTGGATGAGAATTTGTATAAGACGTGCCCTGACGAGCAGAGCGCGAGCGGATCAAAACGTCGCAATTTCACCAAGTTCAACCTGCATAGCCAGTTAGAAAAATAGTCGTATACGGAACTTCATGTAGATATCATTTTACCATTTCAACTCTTTTGATTCCTCTTGGAACCTTTTCTATCAGTCTTTTTGATGCTTGTTGTCCGTGTAAGATAAAGGCCTTGTTTGCTTGACCCCACGGGGCAACCACAAGCATGTGGTGAGGGAACAATCCAGAACGTGCACCCCCGCATAAATACCCACAAAAGAGCTCCCCTGACGCGGCTGCCATTCGCTACAGTTGAATGCACACACGATGGGGTTTTGAGGGTCAAGCTAGATAACGCGGAGTACCTGGATATATATTTTCTGGCGCCTATTATTTGGACAACAACCAAACAGCTCTCAAAGATGTTCCATTGATGCAAAAAGGTGCGAAAAGACGTACAGGTTATAGTGCAGTCCAAGTATTTGTGGAGTGTTTCTTGCAGCTTGTTGATGATAAGGCATTCAATTAGGCATGGTGGGGTTATTCGTTACGACAACTACAAATCGAATCATGGCCGGTAAGCTTAGGTACCGCGAGTTCCGGGGCCAAACGCGGCTTTCTTGTAAGCATCTGTCTTCTTTCCTCTTCCTCTTCCTCTTCCCTTCTTTTCTCTTTACCCTCAACAACAGTTGTCAATCGTCTGAATAACTTCACAAAAATCCAGAAGCTTGCTTCTTTTACCTCTTTCCCAAATCACATCTAAACAGATCGCACCTTGAGTGTGATCACCCCGTCGTCAAGACGTTTTCCAATCTCCTCAACTCGTAAGTCGCTCCAATCCTGCCCCCCTATGTTCTGCTCCTTCACAATAGGCAGCAACATATTTACACACAATGCCACAAAACACATTGTATTTCCATTCACATCAATACCATCATGGCTAACCATATCACAGCGTACACCATCCGTTTGCAGGAGCCCGTTGCTCTTCCGCCGCTGGGAGCGCACCGGACTCACTTGAGACTCGATAAATTCTGTCGAATCCGATAAACACATTCACGCCGCGCACCGCCTTCCAGCTCTCGTAAATTATACTGGTCAAGATGGCACCACACGCGGAAGTCGGCTTGGGCTTCTCAAACGGAAATGGTCATTCTTTCTCCTCCTCCTCCTCCAACAAAGACCTCTTCACAGTCAATTCCTCAAATGTAGTCTACACCGATAGTGAGATCAAGTCAAAGTACACCTACCGTACTACCTTGGTTGAACAGAGTGCAGACGGTAAGTATGTCGCTACGCCGAAGGAGACTCTATATGACTTCAAGGTCGAGCGCAAGGTCCCTAAGACTGGTATGATGCTCGTCGGTTGGGGTGGTAACAATGGAACCACCGTTACCGCAGGTATTATTGCCAATCGTCAGGGTCTCACTTGGGAGACTCGTGAGGGACCACGTGCTGCCAATTACTATGGTTCTGTTGTCATGGGATCTACCATGAAACTCGGTACTGACGCAAAGACTGCTAAGGACGTTAATATTCCTTTCCACGATGTTCTCCCAATGGTCCATCCAAATGATTTGGTCATTGGAGGCTGGGATATCAGCGGTATGAACTTGGCAGAGGCCATGGACAGAGCCGCTGTTCTTGAACCAACTCTCAAGGCTCAAGTCAAGAAGGAAATGAGCGCTATGGTGCCTCTTCCTTCCATCTACTACCCAGACTTCATTGCTGCCAATCAAGAGGATCGTGCCGACAACCTCATCCCTGGAGGAGACAAGGCTTGCCTTGCCCATGTTGAGAAGATTCGTAAAGACATCACGTAGGTTTTTTAGATTCCGAATGTGACTACATATTTACTAAGACTATATATAGCGATTTCAAGGCCAAGCATGGACTTGAGAAGATTATTGTTCAGTGGACCGCCAACACTGAGCGTTATGCCGATATTATTCCAGGTGTCAATGATACTGCTGAAAATCTCTTGAAGTCTATCGAGAATGGTCACGAGGAAGTTTCTCCATCCACTGTCTTCGCTGTTGCCTGTATCTTGGAGAAGGTTCCATTTATCAACGGGTCCCCACAGAACACCTTCGTTCCAGGTGCTATTGAGCTTGCTGAGAAACATGGTGCCTTCATCGGAGGTGACGATTTCAAGTCTGGCCAGACCAAGATGAAGTCTGCGCTCGTCGACTTCTTGATCAGCGCTGGCATTAAGCTCACTTCTATTGCATCCTACAACCACCTTGGTAACAATGATGGCAAGAACTTGAGCTCCCAGAAGCAGTTCCGCTCCAAGGAGATCTCCAAGTCTAATGTTGTTGATGATATGGTCGAAGCCAACTCCGTCCTGTACAAACCAGGCGAGCACCCTGACCACACCGTCGTCATCAAGTACATGCCAGCTGTTGGCGACAACAAGCGTGCCTTGGACGAGTACTATGCCGAGATCTTCATGGGAGGTCACCAGACAATCTCCCTGTTCAATGTCTGTGAGGACTCTCTCTTAGCCTCTCCACTGATCATCGATCTCGTCCTCATCGCCGAAATGATGACCCGTATCACTTGGAAGGCTCACAGCAATGATGGCGCTACCACCAAGGACTACAAGAACTTCCACAGTGTCCTCAGCATCCTCAGTTACATGCTCAAGGCCCCTCTCACTCCTCCTGGTACCCCGGTTATCAATGCCCTTGCTAAGCAGCGTGGCGCTTTGACCAACATCTTCCGTGCCTGCGTAGGATTGGAGCCTGAGTCCGATATGACTCTTGAGCATAAGTTGTTCTAGTTCATTGAACAGATCTTGAAAGTGAGGCGGAATATGGGATGATCCCAATCAGATTGACAAATTGCGTTTGATTTTTTGACTTTTTTCAGTAATCTTGCTTAATTCTAGTCTATCACACCAAACTTCTTATTTAGTTGGTGTATTCATTCTCTAGACAATACAATTTCTAACGGAGCACTTGCTTCGTTCACAAAATGTGCTTTACATCTTGCTTATTAGTGTGAATCTTAGATAAGCCAATGCCAAGCGTCCGGTGTCTTCTTGTCTTGATCAGAAGCGAATATTTACTTTAGACTTTTCTTTGGATACTTTGGACAAGGATTAAAATATCTCCATTAAGTTTTTTTCGGGCTATTATTATCGGCATCCATTACATTACCATCAGTCAGCTTTCCATCAATGTGCTAACTTTCATCATTTATCAAAACCATCTACAAGTAGTCAAACCTTAAAAATGGATCCTAAGGGACAGGTGCTTGTGTGATGACTCTTGAATTGATGTTATGGATTTGGTTTTGCTGTGGTGCCGCCCTTGGGGGCTTTCTCTTTTTTGGAATAATAAAATATAGATAAACAATTCTTTGTCTTTTATTCTTGGATTTAGTTTCGTTTTTTCCACAAACAAATTTAGAGAGTAGTTCATTTCCTAATTTCAAATGAAGGCCGCCTCGTTTTCAACCAATTCCTGAAATTTGATGAGAATTAATGGTAATGACTTAGGAAACATTGATGTCTGAAGAGATGATCAATATTAAAGAATTAAGAAAAGTTAAGCGAAATCAAATCGTAGAAGCAAAATAGTATTCTAGATCAGGCCGCCTATTCACTGATGTATCTGAAGGGTGCTCGATGGATTGCTTATCTGTAGTTGGTGGCAGAAGTATATTGTTTTGATATCACATGTCATGGCGATGGCTGTCAAGAGTTCTTCATAGGTAATTTGTCAAACCACACGAAAGTCATCGACGTTACAATCCCATCAATTATGCAAAATTCCCATAAGGTCTGTATTTGTTTGGTTTACAGAGACACTAATGCCACAGAATTTGAACATACAGAGCACGTAAAGCATTATCTTTAAAATCGAGTCCTGTCAACAACTCAATAACAAAGCAGACCGGCATTATCAATACCTCCAAACAATCAAAATATTACACCCTCAGCGTGCCTTAACGATACCTTCATTAAAATTAATACTTCAATACAGCAATTTTATAAACGAAATATGCCAGTCACCAAGCCTCCTCTCACCCCTCCAGGCGATGGCTTTACATCCTCTGAGATTGCTACAGTTCTGAAGCCGACCTCAGTATCTTTTGATAGCACAGACTACATCGAAATCTCTGTTGGTGATCTATCAGCCGGTCTGGGGAAAGTTTGTTTTTCAGGACGCGTCGTCAACTGGAGAGACGTGTTCGGGAAGAGCAAAAGGGAAGCAAGTGCTCGAGGTTGGCACACTATGCTTGTTCATGGAGAAGGAGGACTCATATCCGTATGCGTTATTATCACCCATTGATACGAACATAACTTAAACTAACATCGCTCACGCGTAGGTGAAATTGTATTTCTCACAGCAACCATATCCACTCCGTTTCGGCCAGCTTATAACCATCTATACGAATCACATTGCCACAGCCAGCGCACCACCTCACAATATCAAACTCCCGTTTGTGCTTACGGCATGCAGTATCTTCCCCGGACGAGACGCTGCCTGTCATCTAATACTACACGCAGAAGATGAGCTCCAGAGCATGTACCGCACACCATTGAACTACTCCCTCAAACAGCCTCTTGCCGGTCTTATAAACCTAAGGTCTTTTCTTGCTGGTGGAAATGAAGTCCCTGACGTTAAAATCCTTGTCTGTGTGAAGAGTATGTCGGGTAGGAAGGACATCACATTGAAGAAGGGTGGTCAAACACAAATGTATGAGGTTAGAATTTTTGATGACACCGCAGATTGTACTTTGAAGCTGTGGGGGGATGTGGGGTCAAGCGTGAGACAGTGGGAGGCGTGTAAAACAATATTGCTTATTACCAATCCTGGGGAGAAAGTAGAGTTTCGAAATGGTGTTAGTGTGGGGTTGGCTTACGGGAGTATGATCGATGTCGAGCCCGAGTTCATGGATGCTACGTGGTTGAAGAAATGGGTAGAAAATATCAGGAAGAGAGATGGCTTGAAGCAAGATTTTCCGGAAGGAGTTTTCGATTTCGATGCTGCTATCTACGGCATCAACCGAGTTCTTTTCAGAATTGAGGATGTGGATCTCTGGTACGGCTTCCTTGGATGGTTCTTCATAGGTTGATAGTCGCTCAAGTGATTATTAGGGTCCGCTCAAATCCGGGACAAAGATTTACAGGTTTTCTAAACTTGACGCTGACTGAAGTTTCACTTGTTCTCCATCAACGGAGGAACATGCTAATGGTAACGGAATGGTATGCCCCCTTACCCCAAATGTAGCTCTATATCAGTTACTGATGAATTCAGCTGCGGTATCCCAATATATACGAACACGCCCACATATACATGTAAACATTGCTCTGCTTCCCTGATTCTCAAATTGAACCCAACAGTCATTGGTACCATGGGCGACGAATCCGGCTCCATTGCTTCGGGAAGATTGCTCTGGTCCAGCCGTGCATGGGAAGACTTATGGGGAAGAAGTGTTGAAGAGCTCATATGCATGCCATCAGAAGAGTTACGGTTGCTAGAGCAGCGAATGGTTTGGCTGAAGTATACTTTTTGCTTCGGGTGGGATGATGATGTGGGAAAGATTGCCATTCTGGCGGTCAGATCTTGAACCCCATTATCTTATGCTTTCAGAATCTTTCTATCTTGCTAGCTGGTATGTTACTTGTATACATGTCACCTCCTGTTTTTTGCTTCAGAATAGGGTACTATATATTACAGCTGGCTTATTTTGTTCTAGTGCTGCGTCCATTGCATTATGGTGGATATGGAAAGGACTACATATCTTTAGCTGCATTGAAGCTCCCCAGTGCTAACTTATTATTTCTAAGTACCAATCTCTAACGTATAAGTCACGTCGTACATACTTTCTTCTTTCTCTTTCCTAAAAGGTTTGTGTCATTTGATTTGTTTGATTCCTTTATCACTCACAATTCACATACAAAAATAAAACACAGGTTTATCAGAGGCTGCACCAATCGGAATGTTTACATTTACGATTGTATTCAGATCCGCCTGTGATCCAAGCTGCACATCGTTTAGTAAATATCTAGCCTTAATCCATTTTCTGTCATAATATCATAAAACTACGAACTCCAATCTGAACAATCCGCAATGAGATCTCCCCGGATCCTCAAAGATTGCCTAATTTGTTCAAATCAATAGCCACTCTGTTCCTTCCTATTATCTCCGCCATTAGAAGCACCCTCGCCAGCTTTTCGAATAGCCTCTTCATCACCTCTCAACTTGGCGAAATGTGCCTTAATATCCTCAGCACTAATAGCCTTCCCACTTTCTGCAAATTCCTGGAAGAAAGGCTTCAACTTGTCCTTCAGGTGATTATATGCCATAACTCCTTCAATAGCACGGACACGGTCAACATTGCTCAATGCACGTTCACCGCGGTCTAGGAGGCTACCACTACCTACGGTGCTGCCACCTTCATCTTCACCTTCTTCAGAAACCGGTGGCTCATATGACTCCTCTTCCTCGAGGAGCTGTGGGTGCTTGGAAAGTAGAGGGAAGCAGTTTGAACACCTGCAAAGATGATCGCGGAAGTCAACTTTGAAGAAGAGGGACAAACTCTCGGTTGGAGCTGGCGGCAGTTTTTTATATTTGCAGTCATGTTGTGCTTCGTTGGAAACTTTGGATTGGTCATTATCAGCTGTCTCTAGATCAGTAGCATCTTTGGGGCGTTTAGCAGAAGTATCCGCTTCATCGTCTTCGGCTTTACGCTTCTTCAAGTTTGACTCTTCAACGATATCAGGGGTTGCCACTGGAATGTCTTCTACATGTGCTGCAGCAGCCTTCACATCCAAATCGACCTCTGGTGAAGGCGCAGCACTCCTTCTAAATACTGGCAGAAGAAACCCAGCTGCACCAGCATAACGCTTGATCCAAGGATTTGCATCAACACACTTGTAGCAGATGAATCCTTCGAAGTCATCTTCTTGAGGAAAGCCGGGTGGTAATGGTACATCCTCCTCATCCACTTCCTCCTCCGGAATGGGTTCGCCTAGGTTCACGACTTCACTTGGAATAGCGGTTCCATTTGCAGGGTCAATGACAGACTCCGCAACCTCTGCTACGGAGTCTAACAAGCCCTTGTTTTCATGTGTTGCTTTGTCTCCCTTGGTGTTCTGCTTTTTTGTCTGTTGATATGTCGGGCCAAGTCCAACGACGCACCCTGGATGCCACCAGTCCTCACCACACCCTCCATCCTCAGCAGTACCTAGTCCCAGACACTGAAACATAGTCCCTTTTTCTTTGTATGCATCGTAGTCGCATTTGCAGCCACAAAAGCGGTTCTTGAAGTTGTCATTATATTTATTGCCTGGCGCTGGTGCCTCTGAATGAACACCTCCCTTTGTGCTCGTCTCTGGGTTGACTCGGAGGTTGCAAGGAGATGATGAAGGATATCGAGTTGTGCCGCAGTCACACGTGAAATTGCGCTTGTTGAAGAGCTCCACAAGAGTGTGCTCACCATGACATGAAATGGAGCACGAGTAGCATACGGCAGCTGGAGTGTATTCTTTGGTATCGTCGGATGGAGCTGGGTTGCATGTTAAGCATGCGAAAAGGATCTGTCGAAGAGAGCCAAGAGGTTGTGTGCATGTATCGAAGCTCTGCGATATCATTAGCTACAAATCATACTAAGGAAGCTTCTCTACACACATATGGTAATGCTTCACGCGCATCTGCTTCAAGTTGTAATTGACTATTAATAAACCTGTTTTGAATTTGTTAGTGATAGCAAAACCTAGTAGTTATTGGTTGTGAACGTACTCAGCTGCAGTTTGCGAATCTGCTGATGATAATTGAGAAGAGCTCAATCTGCGATCACTGGATTCATGATTATCATCCTGTGCAGAAGTATTTTGGGGAAGCTGTGGTGGGTCCATGATGATTGATTGTATGAGACGATGTGATGATGGAGTCTCCACAAAGCCCAGTAATTGAGAAAGAGTGAATAAGTCGCAGTAATGGTGAATGATAATGAATGTATGCGCCTGGCAGGGTGTCGCGCATAGCTTAGGCCGCTAAACTCAAAGTAGAGCACTTTACGCGAATAAACACGCTTAAAACACAGAGGACGCGACTTGATGAAAGCTACGCGCTGAGCACTTCCACTTCATTTCGCGCATCAACATTCTGCAAAACACTCAAACAATCAACAACAAAACCCACTCTCCTTCATAAGAAACACACACCTTTTCATATCGGACAAAACTCAGTCCACTTATATCTAGTGTTTGACAAAATAACATGAGGTAAGGCTGAATCTTTCGATTTGGAAGAATTTGCACATTGTTTTTCACATTCTTTTGCGCATATTTCTGACAACTCTGACACAGTTCCCCATTACGTCCAAATATGTCCTCTGCCAACCGTGGAATGGGCGGTGGAAACCGAAGAAAGCGCTCTAGAGAGCCTGATGACGATGTTACCAGTGGAATGGGCGCATCAAGTCCTATGGACGCACTGCCTTCTTCCCCACCACTAATCCCAAACCATGGCGACGACGATGACATCGACGACCTCGATTCAGATAATGATCTCATCCCAGATCTGGATGATGCAGACGAGATGGCTGAAGAAGAAGACGGCATTGATCTTTTCGCCGATAACTTTGAGAGAGACTACCAAGCTCGGGAGAACGACCGATATGCAGGCGCAGATATTGACGACGAAGGCGATTACGAGGAGCTCAGTGTTGCAGAGAGAAGAAGGCTTGATCAGCAACTCAACAGAAGAGACAGAGAACTTGCACGGCAACGACGAATGCCTGCGGCGTTCTTGCAGGATGAAGATGAAGATGGCGACTTGGACCTCACAAACCAGCCACGACGAAGGCGCCATCACTACGATGAAGAGCAAGATGAGGACATGGTAGACGATATTATGGAGGAGGAGTTGTCATTGGAAACTCTGCAAGATGTTAAGGCGTCGAGTCTGGTCGACTGGGTATCACAGCCAGCAGTTCAAAGAACTATCAAACGAGAATTCAAGGCTTTCCTCACAGAGTATACAGATGAGAATGGCGCTTCAGTCTACGGTAACCTCATCCGAACTCTTGGTGAAGTTAACGCAGAATCTTTGGAGGTCTCATACGATCATCTGTCTTCATCAAAAGCCATTCTTGCGTATTTCCTCGCAAATGCTCCAGGAGAGATACTCAAGCTATTCGACGACGTCGCCATGGATGTCACACTTCTCCATTACCAGGATTACAACCGAATCCACTCAGAGATCCACGTTCGAATTACAGACCTTCCAGTTCATTACACCCTTCGTCAACTTCGTCAATCACATCTCAATTGTCTGGTTCGTGTTAGTGGTGTCGTCACTCGTCGAACTGGTGTCTTTCCACAACTGAAATATGTCAAATTCGATTGCTCCAAGTGTGGTACTACTCTTGGTCCGTTCCAGCAGGAGTCAAACGTGGAAGTCAAGATTACATACTGTCAAAACTGCCAATCTCGAGGTCCATTCACTCTCAACTCTGAGAAAACAGTGTACCGCAATTATCAAAAGCTTACACTTCAGGAGTCGCCTGGCACTGTTCCAGCTGGTCGTCTCCCACGCCATCGCGAGGTCATCCTCCTGTGGGATCTCATTGATAAAGCTAAGCCAGGAGAGGAAATCGAAGTCACTGGTGTATACCGAAACAATTATGATGCTCAGCTCAACAATCGCAACGGATTCCCGGTCTTTGCCACTATTCTCGAAGCCAACAACGTGGTCAAGTCTCACGACCAGCTCGCTGGATTCAGACTGACCGAGGAAGATGAGCACCAAATTCGTGCACTTTCAAGAGATCCCCAGATTGTGGACAAGATTGTTGCCTCAATTGCCCCCAGCATTTATGGACACACAGATATCAAAACTGCTGTTGCTTTGTCACTCTTCGGCGGTTGCAGCAAGGTCGGCCGAGGTCAGCACAACATCCGTGGTGATATAAACGTTCTTCTTCTTGGTGATCCTGGTACTGCCAAATCACAGGTTCTGAAGTATATCGAAAAGACCGCCCATCGCGCTGTATTTGCAACCGGACAGGGAGCAAGTGCTGTTGGTCTCACAGCTAGTGTTCGTAAGGACCCCCTCACAAGCGAATGGACCTTGGAAGGAGGCGCTCTTGTGTTAGCTGATCGCGGCACGTGTTTGATCGATGAGTTCGACAAGATGAACGATCAAGACCGAACTTCCATCCACGAGGCCATGGAGCAACAGACTATCTCCATCTCGAAAGCTGGTATCGTTACGACATTGCAAGCTCGATGCGGTGTGATAGCGGCGGCTAACCCTATTGGTGGACGCTACAACTCCGCCATCCCTTTCTCTCAGAATGTTGAGCTGACAGAGCCTATCTTGTCTCGTTTTGATATCCTTTGTGTGGTCCGTGATACGGTGGATCCATCAGAAGATGAAAGACTTGCCCGCTTCGTTGTAGGATCACATGGCCGGTCTCACCCAGCTATTCAGGCTGTTGATGAGAATCAAAATGCTATGGATATTGAACACAATGAGGAGCTTCGAGGGGTGAACGGAGGTGAGCCCAAGCAAGAAGGTGAAATTCCACAAGAACTATTACGTAAATACATTCTCTATGCTCGCGAGAAGTGCCGCCCGAAGCTTTACCAGATCGACCAGGACAAGGTAGCCAGGCTATTTGCGGACATGAGAAGGGAGTCCTTGGCAACGGGTGCCTACCCGATCACTGTAAGTTTAATCTCTTCAACCCCGGATGTTTCAAGGCTAACAATATCAGGTGCGTCATTTAGAAGCTATCATGCGTATTAGCGAAGCTTTCTGTAAGATGCGGTTGTCCGAGTACTGCTCTTCCCAAGACATCGACCGTGCAATTGCCGTCACTGTTGACTCGTTCGTCGGCAGTCAAAAGGTCAGTTGCAAGAAGGCTTTGGCACGCGCCTTTGCAAAATACACTTTGGCAAGACCGGGTATGAAGAAGAGAGGGGCAAGAACACAAGTTGCCGCTATGGCATAGGTGGAAGAAATGTTTTGATGATTAATGGACTGGGCATATGGCGTAGGTGGTGTATTTTCTGGTAGTACAATTGGGAAGTGGGCGTGTGTGTAAGACTCATAGTTTATTCAATATTTACCGTTGCGTCGGTATTTAGACTTATCCAATCGAGCAAGAATTATGTTTGGAGCATAAAAGTATGTTCTGCGTACTGTGCAAGAGTGGAAGCACAAATGCAATGCGCGGCTGTCTTTGCTCGGACGCATATATTTAATTCGGTAGAAGCGAGGTGCGGGGCCAAGGAACAATTATGCTCTGCAGTATGTACATACAAGTAGAACATGGAGCACATACATCATGCGTAGGAAACGGAAGTTTATCCTTGAATTAGATTTCCATGTTAGATGTTGATGTGAACGGCTGACGGGACTAGCTTCCTGGACTAGCTTCATACATGTCCATGTCCTCATGGCTTTCCGTTCCAATTTAAAACATCACCAATTGAAACGCGCTTGACTCAATAAATATGGGGCTTCGTCAACCGCTTCAATCGGCTCTTTTGTATCCTGATACTCGGACACACCTTGGCAACGTGCCAGCTCTGCGAGCTGTGCGTGTAGTGCGTATGCTCCATGTCAGAGCGCAGCAATGGCGCAAGGCGTTTGTCCTTTACTCGTTCGGTTTTTCATCTGAAGTCAATCTATATTATCAACTTGACTTTGGACTGCCCCTGGCGTGCTGACCCTGATTTTGTTTCTTACTCCGCAATTTTTCATTTAGATTGATTCTTGTCAGACGAGTATTCGTGGGCATCTGTCTGAAATATCCATCCACCATACGACTTTGTAAAAATGTAAGTTATGTTAAAGAGATCTCTTTCCTTATCCTTTTCAACCTCCTCTGTACATACAATTCAAGTCTTTCATTATGTTGCTTTCTCACACTCTTTTTGCTCTTTTCTCTACGGCTTCGGCCTCCCTTACCTACAAAGGTGTCGACTGGTCGTCTGTGACCATAGAAGAGGATGCTGGCAAAAGCTACAAGTCTTCCAGCGGACTGACGACATCTCTTGAAACTCTGCTGGCAGACAGTGGCGTTAACACCGTCCGACAACGTCTCTGGGTGAACCCATCCGACGGAAGTTATAACCTCGACTACAACCTTGCACTTGCGAAACGTGCGAAGGCTGCTGGGTTGGGAGTGTATCTGGACATGCACTTCAGTGACACTTGGGCAGATCCATCCCATCAGGTAATTCACTTAAGATCCTCCTAGAGTTATCGATAAAAGGCTAACAGAAAAGGCTACCCCATCAGGATGGGACAGCAGCGATATCGATACCCTTGCTTGGCAGCTGTACAACTACACCCTCGAAGTAAGCGACGCCTTTGAGAGCGCTGGTCTTCCGCTCTCAATTGTTTCCATAGGCAATGAGATTCGCGCCGGTCTGCTCTGGCCATTGGGTGGCACCTCTTCCTACTCCAACATTGCTCGTCTTCTCCACTCGGCTTCTGCCGGTATCAAAGACTCAACTCTCTCGACACAGCCAAAGATCATGATTCATTTGGATAATGGATGGGATTGGGATGAGCAGAATTACTTCTACACCACCGTTTTGGGAGAGGGAACCCTGACTACTGACGATTTCGATTCCATGGGTGTATCATACTATCCATTTTACTCCTCATCGGCTACTCTTGCCAGCTTGAAGACTAGTTTAGCGGATATGGCCAGTTCATGGGGAAAGGATCTCATTGTCGCAGAGACTAACTGGCCGTATAGCTGCCCAAGCCCTGCTTACAGCTTCCCCAGCGATATCTCAAGCATTCCTTTCTCCGCAGCAGGTCAGACGACATTTTTGGAGGATGTGGCCAAGGTTGTTGCCGGCGTTTCCGGAGGGTCAGGCCTGTTCTACTGGGAGCCAGCGTGGATCGACAACGCCGCTTTGGGTTCCAGCTGTGCCGATAACTTATTGGTCGACTCTACTGGCAAAGCTCGCAGCAGTTTGAGCGTCTTCTCGTCTATCTGAGTTGCTAAGGTTAAATTTAAGATTTGGGTGCGGGGTGCGTTGGGACGATGCTGACATGGTGTCCTCGTTTCTACGCATGACCCAAGATCATTTTGTAATTCAATTTCTTTTCTAAGCAAATCGGAGATTTTACTTTCAGCCAAAGTGATGAAGTTCTACATGTGCTTTCTACCCTGGTACCTGTATCCGTTGTTGTCGTCGGTCAACTTCGGCAAGCTGACGAGAATAGCCTGTTTACCGGCCGGATAAACCTATCAAAACCCACCACTCCATGCTATTGCTTTATATTGATACACTAAACTTCTTCGTAATTGGCCTTATCTATACGAATATGATAGAGCCTTACTTGTGTTGCTATTGCTATTGGTTGAATAAATTGTAATGGCCTTGTATCATCCATACTAGTGCTGATCCACTATCAAATGAAACTTTTGATAGAGTAGTTAGTCAGGAGCTGTTGACCGGGTAGTCAGATCTTCGTAATTCGTATTCTGGATATGATATCTAACGAAAACATGAGTCAAGGGGCGACGACCAATCAGACGTTCTTTCTCACGTTTGACAGCTTTGATTTATTCCTTTAAAAAGAGAGGCTCTCGGGTTAACTTCGAGCGACGTCTTTGGTAGACATCCTGAAGCACCATGATAGATATTCATTAGTAACGGTAGCTCCAATAATGCTGCTACCTAATGAAGACCAGAGACCTTCAACAATTTTCAGTGCTTCCTTACTAACAGACACGGCTATCAGGTTCCTGCTATCAACTGATCACCGTATCTGGTAGTATCAGAATGCTTGGAGTGCTTGTTCTGTATCTGATTTGATCGAATCTGACTTGGTGCAGCTATGTAATATCATTTAGTTTACAAAACAAACTTTAGAATATCATATGTGCTTTGAGAACGAGGTATTTCAGATGATTCTTATCGGAAAGACATAGGCTCTAAGGTATTCATGGTTAAATTTGATGCAAGTGGTCTGCTCAGATACAAAGCCACTTGGAAACTAACGGAAATCAGATACTCCTTTGACGGGCTTAAGGAACAAACTGCCGAAAAATTGTAACAACCAAATTATAAAGAGTCTAGCTTACGGACATCTTTCAATATATGAGTTAATAGATAGTCCCTATATGATTATGGGCAGCGTGACCTTGCCTTTTCATATCTTTCCGCTTTATTACTGTGGGCTTTTATACGGTTGTCAATATATGATATAGCAAGATAGGAGGTTAGCTAAGTGATATCAATATCTAATTGAGCTTTGTCTTTTGTTTATTTTTCTTATATACTTGTTATTTAAAAACGTCGAGACACAATTAATAACATAAAAAGTAAAATAAAATAAGGCAATTACATCATCGAAAATTACATACACCATAATACCGCATCCACATTATCTAAAGAGCTTTCCCTGGTGTCCCAGCCCTTCTACTTGAAAGCCCTTCTCGACTCAAATTACCACTCCTTTTGATCTCTGCACTTCTCAATTCAAGCCTCTCCTCATACATATCTTGAGTCTCCTTATCATATCGACCAAAGAAGCCGTCTTGCCTCGACGGGGCAGGTCGACTGGGCAAGCCCATCTTAGGTTTCTGAGGGAGTCCAGTCAAAGTGGCCTTACCAAAAGTACCAGGAATTCCAACTTGCGCATGTATTGATGATGATGCAGAGCTACGTGCGGATTGTACTTTCATCCACTCAGCAGTGCTAGGGCGAGGCAGGATAGGAACTGGAGCGGCAACATTGGTAGTAGCTTGAGAGAGATTGGTCATTGCGGCAGAGCTAGCGTCCTGGGGAGATTTCAAAGCCTTTATCTCTTCACGAGAATGTACGCTTTCATCTGTCCATCTGGCATTTTCTTTCCCCTTCGGCCCTCTGTCTCCTCGGCCATCCTTATTCACATCTATGGAATTTGTCTCGCCATCGTCCACGTCTACAATTGAAGCCTTTTCAGATGCAACTGGCTTCCTTGTTACACTCTTGATACTGTCGTTCCGGCTGAGATCTAAGCCGCCAACATTGAAAGGACTAACTTCCTGGGTCCTGAGCCAGCTACCTAGGGTAGGCGCTTCAGGTGGCTTTCTGGGATTCCAAAGTAAAGAGGTTCGTCTCATTACCGATGCTCTCAATGGCTCCCTTGGAGGTTCGGGGTTAGGGAAGATTGAATATCTCTCTACAGGCGCCTGGGCCTGGGCCTGGGGTGCTGGAGCCTGGGGTTGTGGGGCCTGGGGTGCCGATGCATTCCTTTGTCTTTCAGTATTATTTCTTTGCTCTGCAGCCACTGTAGTAGCCTTCTCAGGAGGAGGTGGTTTCTTTTCATCGTAATATTGATATTCGTTCCTGCCTCTAGATCGTTTATCTGCGGCCCGTTGTCGATGCCTAGAAATGAGGAAGTAGATGAGAATAGATAGCAGGGAAGAAGCTATTACTGAGCCAACGATAGCTACAGCAGCCTGCGTAGCAGTGACAGCAGCCACTTGGCTAGCAGTAACCTGTTGCCCGGCAGCCGCAATCTGAGACTGAGCAGCGGCACTAATAGCACTCGCACTTGCTTGAGCACCCTGGGTTGCCTTAGCGGCCGCAATCAAGAATGATGATCCAGCAGCAGCAGCGCTACCAGTAGCGGCGGCCACAGCAGCTCCAGCTTGCAATACAGCACTGCTGGCACTTTGCTGTGCGGCGTGTTGAGCGGATGTAGCAGATGCAATTGCTAAAGATGCAGAGCTCTGTACACTCGATACCACTGAGTTTGCTGAGCTCACGACCTGATTTGCGGATTGACTGGCCTGGCTCGCACTTTGTTGAGCCTGTTGAATCGCTTGAGAGGCCGACTGAGCTGCGGACTGCTGGGCCTGTGTGACGGAACGGGACGCAGCATCTATAGACTGTTGAGCGGATAGTGTCGCTTGTTGGATAGCTGCGGAAGCGCTTCTTGATGCTGCGGAGGACGCAGCAGATACTGACGAATCGCAATCTAGGTCCTGGCGTCGAAGTAGGAAGTCTTCTTGGAGGAGAGGGGCACTGGTTACCAGTGGTGAGGAAATTGTTTGAGTAACCGCCGTGTCCATGGCCAAGGCTGCGATGAGGCCTTCTTCTTTGATCGCTGATGCTACATTGCTGTAGGCCAGTAGTAGAAACAACAGCTGACCTATTGTCATCAAACTTATCCTTGGCCTCATTTATCGATGGTCGTTTGTTGAGAGCCCGTTTAGATCTTGGTGTTTTCTGCTCTGCGAGAATAACACTGTTGATGTAAATGCCGGCCCGCCTGTCTTTCCCAGATATGATCTTCGAATGACTAAGTGTGTAAATAAGAATGATAAAATTATAAATGCATCACGACCAGCGGAGCATACTGGAAAAAAAAGACAATGGTGTTGATAGAACAAATCCGTATGCCGTATAATGAAGCTAGCCATATGCTTAAACAAGAGAAAGAGCAAGAATGGATGGGGACATTGATCACCACCCACCTCAAAGCAATCAATACAAGCTTATCGAAAATGATGCATTGAAGTTCAAATGATCCCTACCACGATCTGACAAAATGCATAATGTTGAAATGGCGGAACGTGACTTACACGTGTTTCAGAGTGACGATCAACCAAATGTCAGACCCTGTAACGCTGCCACAAACGTCTGAAGGTTACACGCCATCAAGAACTTGCAGATACCATCTGAAATCTAGACACTAGTAAAGATGGTGCGGATTGGTGGGGTATTCCAATTCGTGCACATGGAGCATAGTAATACATTTTATATACAAGGTAGATGTCCATTTTCATGTGGTGACTTTTGATATGGACACTGCTGTCTCTTATGCCCTCTAAGCTAATGAACCAATTCATGATGCATTCGCATGCCTTTCCGGGAACAGTCCGAAGCTTATGCAAAATAAGATGTGCCTCGTGGGTTTCGGAATGCACATTCTCGAACTGGCGCATGTCACGACTGTGGCAACAACGCGAAGAGCCTTCGGACCCCTCAATCTGGACAGATTAAGGCTTCGGTAATATATCTCGCCGTTCGATCAGGATTTCTAACATCACAATCGTGCTCGTGCTCGTAATCGTCCCTGGGTGTTACAAGTTTATCGAACGGCCATCAGAAACTTTCAAGCAAGTTCTCCCATCTGCAACATGTGGCCCATCTTTTCAATCTAATAATTGGTATTAGTACAGGCCCAAAAGTTCTCAGTTTATAAGAACGTACCTTTGTTTTCAGATAACCCCCAACCTCGTCGCTGCGAATACCACCTTTTCCTCTCCAAGCCAAAGGTATCATAGCAACTCTCTCTGTAACCTTTACTTCTCTGCCTGGTCCCTCCACAGCTCGGATCTTATCCGGGTTGTTTGTCAATAATCTAACCTCATGCTGTCCCAAATCGCACAAAATCGCAGTCGCAAGACCGTAACTCCTAGCATCTGCGGGATGTCTAAGTAAGAGATTGGCTTCTACAGTATCTTTTCCCAAATCCTGAAGATTGTATGCCTTTAACTTCTCTCCAAGTCCAATACCTCTTCCTTCTTGTCGTAGATAAACAATAACACCACCTTTCGATCCAGGTAGTGACATAAGTCTAGCCGCCTCATCCAATTGTTCTCCACAATCGCAACGGGCACTCCAAACTGTCTCACCAGTGTAGCATTCGGAGTGAATTCTAACCAATGGTGGATCGCTACCAATGGCAGCGTTGGAGTTGGAAGCCGGCATTTGACTCGCAGTGCGTCCAGGGTATAATCTTCCCGTATAAGCACCTCTGATCAGCCTATCCATTTCGGTCTCCCCCTCTCTCACGGCATCTAGACTCTGACTGCGAATCGTATTTCCGAAGACAATGGCCAGATGTTCCTTCTGGTCGATATTATTCGTATACAGGTGAAGGAACATTTCAGCACCAGTAGTAGTAGGAATTCGTGCGCGCACTACGCAATTCACTTCTGGCAACGTCTCAAGAAGTTTTGGCTTCTTCGAGCCACATCCGCCATTACTGGTGCTGCTGTCAACAGGTACACCCTGGGGTTCGCGGTTCAGAGCTGGGGTTCCTGTTCCTGGAGTGCCTGGAGGTGTGAATGCAGGACTCACAAGCCCAGGCAATTGTTCGTCGAGCGTAGAAAGTTGCTGGAGGTTATTGGGAATTGCTGATAAATGTGCACTGTTCAGATCGAGTTCGGAGATGGTCCGCGACACCGGGATGGGGCGTGGAGAGTGGTGAGGTGGTAATTGAGGAGTTCGAGCATCTTTGGTATCCTGGAAGTCGGGCATTGTTGTAAACAGGCTATATGAAAGATTGAGAGAGCGTAATATTACATATATACAGAAAAAAGGTTGAATTGGTATAGGTGGGGGATTTCTTATGAGGAGAGCGGGTGGTGCGGGCAGGTGGAATATATTCCGAGGGCCGCACCACTGCTCCTCACAAATCAACGCGAACTGGACTGACACGGATTCTGTCAGCATTGGGAAGAATGATCTAATCCGTCGGCATCCTCAGGCTTCGCCGATGTCATGCTATCACGTGCTCGGATATCTCTCGGCGCATGGAAAATAATGTGCGCCCCTTCGGACATGTAAATACAATTGTTTTTCGAGCAAAAACATGAGATTAGGTATATGCTGTATACGATCTAAGGTAGTATCTTCTTTTTTGAAGAATTATCGCCTTTTCTTGTCATTGGGGGCATCATCACGTTGCTTGTTCACGTGCGTAAATGGCTCTCCTATGTTCCATTTTGTCTTAGTCATGGAAAAATTCTAGATTGATCTGAACGCTAAATCAAATGAAATCAAATCTATCCCATCATTCTATCATCTATAGGGTATTCTTCAAACATCTAGGAAACATATGGGACGACCGGGCTAGTAAGATCAACGAATCCGTACTCCTTGTGCTCCTTGTCGGCTCCAATCTTAGCAATCCAAGCTTGCAGGTCCTTGATGTATGATTGAACATTCTCTTTCTTGGAAAGGTCAATTGGTTGTTGGTCCTTGCCGATTTGTCTGATATGAGCACCAGCCGCGGCAACAGAGAAGCCCATATCATTCTCGTCAACGTCCATCTTGATGGCACCGGTGACCTTGCCCTCAAGGATTTCCTTGCAGAAATATGGCTCCTGGCAAAGAGAACGACCAATACCAACACCATCTACAACATCGAGAGCGCTGACCATAGCACCAACAGTCTTGAAACCACCGGTAATGTAGGTCTTGGTCTTGGTCAATGGCTTGACAATCTCCTCAGCGAACTCAATAAAGAAGTTCTCACGCTTCTTAGTAGACTCGCGCTTGTGGACGAAAGCAAGAGACTCGTAAGTTCCACCGGAAAGCTCGACGAAATCAAATTCGGAAGCCTCAAGAGCCTGACAAAGTTCTCTGGCTTCTTCTGGGGTGAAACCTTTCTCCTGGAACTCAACGGAGTTGATCTTGATACCGAGAATGAAAGATGGAGAGGTACGCTTCTTGACCTCGGCAGCAATTTCCCGGATCAATCTGGTCCTGTTCTCAAGGGAGCCTCCGTATTTGTCGGTTCGCTGGTTAGTGGTCTGAGAAAGGAACTGAGCAAGGAGGTAACCGTGAGCAGCGTGGAGCTGAATTCCGTCAAAACCAGCCTTCTCGAGATATTCAGCAGTATGAGCAAACTTGTTGATAAAACCGTTAATATCTTCTTGTGTGGCGGCACGTGGCTTCTCGAAAGTCTTGCCCATAACGACGCCTGCGAGACGGTCAGCAGCCATTTTTATAGAATATATATATATATGAATATAAAGAAATCATGTGTTGTCAAACTTACCCTGAAGCTGGATATCAGAAGCAGAGATAGGGTGCTTCTGGATGGCGCTCTCAACCTGGCGACCTGGGTGAGAAACTTGCGCAACCATCAAGCAACCGTGGGCCTTTCCAGCAGTAGCCATATCCTTGAATCTTTCGAATCTCTCACCCTCAAAGCCAGCTTCGAGAGGAACGATTGGGTTTCCTGCAGCCTCCAAGTGGTCGTACTCGATCAAGACATTTCCAGTCAGAATGACACCAATGGCACCCTCACCCCATCTCTTGTAAACATTGATAAGTTCCTTGGACGGGATTCCGCGAGCCTTCAAATTAACTGGATCCCAGGAAGCAAGGCGCTCAGACATGGCACCCTTCAAAAATCTGTTTGGTGCACTTCTGCCAGAGAAGGGAAAGGGGATTGGCTCTCCGAGCTTGGAGACATCGGCGGCGTCGGATTGGTATCTAGGGGAAGACATTATTGTGATATAAATTCCTCTGAACTGCGAAATTTGGGTGCAAAAAAGAATTGATTGAAGAAGTTGAAAAGAAAGAAAGAGGTTGAAAGTCTTAGTACCGGAGTATATGTACAAAAAGGATCTCTTTAGTTAAGGAGCAGACGTCAGTAGTGGTCAGTGTGGGTTTTCAGATCTGATTGTTAAGCAAATGCACAAAACCCCCACCTCGACTTAAAGAGCCTGCACAAAGTCATAGCATTTGTGCAGGAGAGGGGCTCATAATAGTAGTGTGAAAATCTCCCAGGTATTTGATCGCTCCTGTCTCTACAAAGCGGGAGATCAATTGGTGGAAGATGGATATGATACGACTCTCGTTGGGATATACGAGCAGATTGTACAGTTACAGCAGGATAGATAATTGCACCGACGACCTCCGTTTGCAGCTGATCACCCCATAATGAAATGTAAGATTGGCAGGGCATGAATGCTCAATTATCAACTTTCAAAGTCCAACTATGGTCACGTTCTGTGCTGGCTGGGGTGTCCTGGAGTTAAGGTACGGCGTAAGTTGTTTTTCCTGCACGATGTTCCATACTAACGATACTAACGATACTAACGATACTAACGTTCGTAACTCCATGGGCAATGTCCGGTGCAAAGGTTAAACGCATGGAATTTGCATTGGTGCATTATTATCCATCCAGCTACTTAGCACCGTTATGAAGGCTTGTCTTTCAGCGGGGGAGCTAACTACATTGATTAGTATGTACCGAGGTAACAGGAACAACAAACAACTAATCATGTATTAATAATAATGTTGTACTGTGTACGCCTTTTCGCATGTGCTGATACTCCATATAGCCGCGAGCTCCTTCATCCATGACTGAAACACACCGTATACAGTGTAAAATTTCAAATCTTATCTTATCGAATATCTCCAACGTCTGTGACTTCTCACTATCGATTCTCCTGTAAGTTCAGCCCGTGGCATGCTTTGGGAGGGTAAGAATTCTTCCAAGCATTGTTGCAAAATAATAAGCTTGCTCGTAAACACTTCACTATACCAGAGGAATGAATAGCCTACCTAGACCGAAGAAAAGATAGATTCCTCTTTAACCCTTGCATGCGTGATTACAAGCTGACAATACATTTCTTCATTATACCATATGAATGAATATCATTGCCCTTTGTTGGCAAGCGCATCCAAGCAGATCACAGAAATAGAAGTCTCAGCACCTCTATCAATATCAAAAGATATCAGAAAACTTAACCAAACATAACTTCACCCAAACACAAAGCCAAAGCAAAACTCAACAAATCACAATGAAGTGGTAGTATTCTCACTCAGACATTAAGACTTTTCTAAAGAACTCGTATATAAACCCCCTAATTAAAGCGCCGTCTTATCATCCGACGAAATGCCCTTGACCTTCCCCTCAGCAACAGCCTTCTCATAAGCACCAGGCTCAGAGATATCAATACCCTGCCTCTCAGCCTCGATCTCCTTGATGGGCCCAACGAACCATCTACGCGCCCAAAGAATCCAGCTTCCAAGGGAGAAGACCAAGATGATGCCGACAGCGACAACAGTGTAATTGAGCGTCTGGGAAGTGACGGGGTTAGCCTCGGGCAGGCAGAAGATAATGGTGATGAAGCCGATCCACATGCAGCCGATGATGCCGACAGGGCGGGATGCCCAGCGGAGGTTGAAAGGTCCCTTGACAAAATTTTGGGGGTAGAGGACACCGATGAGGATGGGGATACCGTAGGAGATGTAGAGACCGATGGTAGCGATGGAGGTGGCGGCGGAGAAGGCGACGGAGGAGCCGAGCGAGGGGATGGCGAGGCAGAAGGAGAGGAAGGCAGCGAGCCAGACTGGGGTTTGTTAGATTGCGCTTCGGTGGAGTAGAGATGGAGGGGAGGGAGGGGTAGTTATCTTACCAGTTCGGATTGGGCTCTGGAACTTCGCATCGACCTTGTGGAAGAAATGTGGAATACCGCGGTCACGCGCGAATCCGAACATCATGCGGCTGTTGGAGGTCATGGAGAACAAGCCGCAGTGCCAGACGCAAATCATGATCAGGCACATGAGTACAACAGCTCCATCGTCACCGAAAATGTCCACCAAGATCTGGGTGATAGGTTGTCCATAGTCGCTGTTGACAGTACGCTGGAAATCCTGCATGCTGAAAAGGAAAGAGAGCAATACGAAGAATCCGAAGACAGCCGAACAGCCTACACTCATGATGACTCCGAGGGGAGCACTCCAAGACGCATTTCTGGTTTCCTCGGAAAGATGGGCGGAGGCATCGAAACCCGTAATGGTATATTGGCTCATGAGAATACCAATACAGGCAACGTAAGCTGGGGAGGCACGAACACTCCATCCTGGATCACCCGTTCCATCGTAGAATGTTGCAAAGACTTCCTTGGCGCTCTGGTGAGTTGGTGCCTTTGCAAGCATGGCAATTGCAAGAGCAGTCACTCCAACCGAATGGAGAAGAATGGAGGTGTTGTTAAGGTATCGGAGGATGTGTACACCGAAAGTGTTGATGGTTCCGTGGGAGATGAGAAGTGCGGCATGTATTCCAATCGTCTTGCCAGCTGATGGCTCGTAGCTCGACTTTACTTGTGCGGTAGTCGAGATGAGGCCAGCGAGACCGAAAGTGATACCGGTGGTGACGGCGACTTGACCAAGGAAGTTGAACCTGCGAATATGTTAGTCGAAGTTCTCATGACTCTTGAAGACTGTGTCGCAAATACCATCCAGTAATCCAAGAAGCAAATGCAGAATGCTTTGGAGGCGCCAAGATAGCCGCCCAGAAGTAAGGTCCTCCACTTGTAGGAATTGCGGACACAATCTCAGCCATTCCAAGGGCGACGATGAAGGTGAAGAAAGATACCACTACCCATCCCCAGACCATAACTCCCTACAACATCGCAAGTTAGTCGCCTCACTTGGATATTTAACACTTGATTTGCTTACCGGTCCTCCTGTCGTCAGTCCATATTGGAAAAGAGTTGTAATACCTGTCACTACACTCTACGCCACATCAGTATATATTATTGAAAAGTATTGTCTGGAATACCTACAATGATGGAGAATGAAATTCCGAAATTGTGCATAAGACCCCAATCACGACGCAACTCCTGCTCATAACCAAAGTCTCCCAATCGATCGGCATCTTGCTCGTTCAACGAGGCTGCGGTGATAGGATTGCGGGGTTCCTCAATAGTATCCGGCATTTTGTACGACTTCAATAACAGAAGGGTAAAATCACTGAGGAAATGCAGGGAGGAAGTATGTGGGATTACATATATAATTTTTGTAGGAATAATTACGGAGATAGGAGAGATGACATTTTGAAAGGCAAAGTATGTATGGTCAGCGTTTGAACAACGGCGAGGGTAGAGATAAGATATTCATTCCCGCTCGGGTGAATCGTACTACAGCTCGGAGGAGTATGTTCATACGGTAAACTTTGTTCTGGCCAGGTTAATGGTACATCCGTGAGCTGTCAGCCTCGCGATAAGAAACTCATGGCTGAACGCTAGTCCTCGACTTGGAATTCGGGTCCGCTGACGAAGAGCGGAGAGGACGAGGATTGGTGGGTTAGCAACAGCCTTGCGATAGCATATCACCATATCAGTGAACATTCTCATTGACTAAAGGCTCCCTCTTGTTGGTGCACTGGTGCACCGACAGAACTGTGTGAAGCTTTCCGTATCACGCGACATAGCCTGGGCCCTCGGCCTCATTCAAGCGACTCTTAATTTCTTTTCAAGATGGCTGACGATAACGTGTCTAAGAGTCCGTTTTGCGGCCGTACTCAAGCCATTTTTAATTGATTTATGATTGTGGGCAAATAGAGTTGTGTAACGGAATAAAAATCGTGTCTATATTATACTACAAAACATGATCATGTCTGAAGTGTAGTGATTATTGCCGAAAGGACTGTGAAAGTGAAAAGGAATTCATGATGTGTTTATAGCTTCTCTTTACCCCCTGCATTTTCCTTGCCTTCCAGCTCGCAAAATGCCTTAAAAGTCGTCAATTCTTCATCCCCACTTTCAAGAACGACCTCGGCAGTCGCACCCACGAAGTATACATAACCCGGCTTGATTTCCTCGACCTTTGGTCCAACACTGATATAGCCGTTGCCAGATGTGCAGATGAAGATACTCGGACCAGCGATACCTTCAAAAGTTGCCTTTGCACCCTTCTTCTTCAAGTCGGTTTTGACCACACTGAATTCATCAATTGGAGGGTCGTAGAGGATGGCGGCGGACCCCGACGAGTAGGCGGAAGCGTTCAATGAGACATATGGATAGTCAACCGGATGCATCTTCTGTTCTGAGATTGGTGCATAGTTATATGTTAACATGCTGGTGAGGGTTTTGATGTCCTTGAACTTCGGCGTAAAGCCAGCACGCACGACATTGTCGGATGAAGCCATGCACTCGATGATGTCTCCGCTCAAATATGCGTGGATGTCATCGGCCTTCAAGAACATTGCCTCTCCAACATCCAGCTTGATATAGTTCAAGAAGAACATCACAAAGAGACCAATATCGCCAGGGAACTGGCCATCAAGTCGCAAGACAAGTTCTGCCAGTTCTTGTCCCCCATTTGAAGGTCCACCTGAACCTGCAAACTCCTCTCCTTCCTGCTTCGCTGATGCGATCAAATCTTTTGACGCAGCTTCAATCTCTTCACTCGTCGAATTCATCAAGCTATCGAATGCTTTCTGTAGGGCCTTCTTGTTCTTTTGCTCAGTCTCCTTGTTCTCAGTCGTCTCGTGGCCTATTATGGCAGATTGGAATTCCGAAGCCTCTGAATCTCCAACCAATTTTCGGAGAGAAGGTATGGTGGAGAAGAAGTGTGAAATTTCCGCAAGTGGTCTAAACCCGCAGAAGCCATCGAAGGGTGTAATGGCAATAGTCATTTCTGGCTTATGATTATCATCCGGATAATTCTTGGGGTCATTCTTGTGTAATTTTTCGGCGAGCTGTTTGTTTGGGTGCGCTTGAATGCTCAAGGCTTTGCGAATTGAGAGGACTTTGAAAAGGAATGGGAGCTTATGGTCATATCTATCGCCGACTTCTGGTGAAAGTAAAGCTTGGTTGTCTTGTACGAGGTCGAGGAGAGTTCGTTTCGTGTGGACATCCTTTGAGGGATTTGAAGGGTGTGTGCCCATCCATAACTAATGGTTGTGTTAGCATTATTTTCCAGTACAATTATAAGATATATTTTTTACAGTGGACCAACCTCTGCATATGGCTTGTCGTCTTGGATATTGAGCTCATCGGAAGGTGTTGCAGCTGCGAATCTCGCGGCAGCCGAGTCCTTGCCTACTTTGCCCCAGTCATAGCTATTGACGCCGCATTGCAGGCGGATGAGAGGAACCTGCATCGTGTGTGTATTGAGTTTGTATTGTAGTATGCGATTCGAATGATTTCTAGAGACAGTCGTGGAGCTCTGTTCTTTATAGTCTTGTATGTATCATAGACATATAAATGTAAATAAATGGTAATTTTGTCGGACAGGACAGAAGCGGAGTATGCGCAAGGTGGGGATTGTCGAAGGCAGGTTACTGTCGGCGGCGGGATTCTATATTTGTACTACCGTTATTGTGAATGGTTGGCGGACTGGAGAAAATTGGAGAAAAGGAGTATAGAAGTTGATGAATGAGGGGAAGTAATCTTGGCGGTAGTTCTCATAGTATTATACTATTTTTCCTTATTTTTCCTTTCTCTTCTTGCAACGTGTTCGGATGGTCTTCCTTTTTCGCGAGGAGGCCTTTCGTTGGATCAAAATGTTCGTAATGGTAGTGTGATGATGCAAGGCATGATACGAGAAAGTAGTGAGAGGCGAAGAATATTCTAAGAAGCACCAAACAGGGTTAAGGAGCATATATAGGCGGTTAAGGGTGTAACGAATAGAGAATAACGAATAATCAACGACGACGTAACGATGGATCGATGCATGCAAGGTGAGGTAAGGTAGAATCTAGAGTAGAGTAGAGTATGTACCAGAGTATGAGAGTACCAAGAGGAGAGCACCAAGAGCACCAAGAGCACCAAGAGCACCAAGCACCAGGAGCACCAAGAGCAACAAAAGCATCCACAACACCCACAACACCCACAACACCTAGAGCACCTAGAGCACCTCAGGTAGGGTACATACATAAGTAAGGCGTTGGTGCAGCACTGGAGTACGTTAGTTGGTAGTGGAGGCATGGGGTGCGAAGGGGTGGAGGCCACTTGGAGCGCCAAATGAGGGGCATGGGAGGGGCATTTACACATCTACACCCATTAACAGCATCTGCGCCATCCAACCATCTACACCATCTACACACAGCAATTGAGGCGAGCTGATGCTTGAAAGCATGACCCCTTCAGTAGGGACTTCTTCAGTCTTTAGTGGGTATTAACGTCATTCATACCCGTTAATTGGCCCGACAGTTGTGGCATTGTCCAGACACCAAAATGATCTCCCAGAAGCTCACAAAGACCACCGGGAGCACCCAGTAATCATTCAACCTAAGCCCCCCACAAGCCCATTCCAGACTGACGGCCAAACAAAAGACCGACTCAACAAAGAGTTGCAATAGCCTACCAACGGTCGCCTTCGTAAGGTGGTAAGGTACATGTACCTTAGGGGAGGGGAGGTGGTGAGGAGGTGAGGTAGGCAGGTAGACAGGTTCATACATGTACTACGTAGCTATTGTATACCTTAGGTACCTAAGGTACACAAACATGACAGACACCTTTTTGCCCATACAAAACCATCCCCTCATAGCCGCACCACCGCAACTTCTTCCCAGCCTTCTCTAGAAATCACCATAAGGCTGAGCTGATCTACACCCAAACATCCACCCACTCGCGATCAACACCAACCATCACCACAGTCTTCCTCTTCTGCTCCTTATCATTGAGCTTTGTATAACACTCATCCCTTTCAACCGTACTGTATCGACATACCATATTATCTTATCTAATACACCTATCGAACAACTTCATGCACAAGTCTATTTCGACGCCATTCCCAATTCTTAAAAGAGCTATATCGATCCAATATTTCCCATATACCTAGCCCAAAAACACCACACACACGAAAGCCTGGGAGCTCACGCTGGAAGTAAAACGAAATTCATAAGGTAAATTGGTCTTGCAGCTACGCGCTCGGTTGTCTACTTCCAATTGGCCCTCCGGCGTCGATCTGCTACTTCCTCACAACTGAGTGCAAGCTCATTGCTGACGCGTCTACTTCCAGATTGATCCCATATTACACATACGAGAGAGAGTTGCTCCAAAACCACGGTCCAAATGAATAGATCACGAGGCTCGGGACGTAATGGTGGACGAGGCATAGCAGAGAACGGCGAGGAACAAAATCTGTGGAACTATTGTCTTCAGTTGAAGCAACGACTCGCAGAAAATGAAGCGCAGGCCAAAGTCTTCTCACAACAGATTGTTGACTTGGAGGTGGCTTACAAATTAAAGGCGGAAACCAACGAGAGTATGTGGTAGGAATGGGGGAGTTTATCCGGAATGGGAGGCTAACATCTACAGAGCTCACGATGAAGGAAATCGATGCTCTCGATAATGCTTACCGCCAGAACGCAAAGATATCCGATGAACAGCTGTCGACCGGAGGAGAACTGAAGGAGAAATTCGAGATTTTGAGGGCACTCCGAGCTCAAAATGACGACATCCCATCGTCTTCGTCTTCGAGACAACGCCAGCCACCACGAGAGACCTCGAGGCCGATCGCAGACATGGATGGGCCGAGTGATTCACCCGCTCCGAGTCCGGTGATCGACAGAGCAGCAAGAAGGAATGGAGGCACGTCGTCGGCGCGTGGGAGTATACCGCCCCGAGACACAACAGCGGCATCGGAGGACACGGAATCGATAGATGTGCCGACGAAGCCGGGCAAAGTTACAATCACGTACACGCAAGGGGCGGAAGTAGCATTCAAGCCGAAGATCCCCAACGCCGAGGAGTCGGACTGGATCCTTGGCACGGTGGTCAAGGTCATCGGCGAGGGTAAGAGCCGGCGGTACGATGTGCAGGACCCGGAGCCCGATGAACGTACGAAACAGCTGCCTGTGTTTAGGACGTCGGCTTCGTCCATGGTTCCCATCCCGGCCATGGGCGCCCCACTGCCAGACTATCCCAAGGGCAAGAACGTGCTCGCTAGATACCCCGACACCACTACCTTCTATAGGGCTGAGGTGGTGGGCATGAACGGCAAGGAAGTCAGTCTGAAGTTTGAGGGGGAGGAGGATGCGCAGGCGGTTACGAGCGTCGACCGGCGCTTTGTTTTGGATTATCGTGTGACATAATCACCATAATGTCTCTTGGAAGTTTTGTGTGTGGTGTCTGTGTCTGTGTTTGAGAGGTTTTGTGTTTTTTTTGGATAAAACATTGTTTTTAGGGGCGTATTATGGTATTTGGCGGCATGGAGAGGAGATTATTGTTATACCCTTGAATGCGTGGGGCGTGAGGAGAAGGAATGGAGGAATGGAGGATTGAAGGATTGAAGGACATGTAGTGGATATCATTTTGGGTTTCAGAAGCTGCTTCTTTTGGCAATTCAGATACTCGATATTCTTTTGTTTGTGTCACTGTGCTTGAAAATGATGTATTTGACTGGCTACCATTCATTGCCTTCTAATATTTTGCATCAGGGCATGGATATGTTGATTTGAATGTTCGAAGGTCTTTTTGTGGCTTAATCAACCTGCTACTTAAATGCAATTCCTCCAATATTAAGATATATGTGTTTTAGATTGAACAATTTCTCTGCCAGTTATTACATTTGATATCAAGGTTTTAGTTTAAGAGAATAAAAAACAAAAAACAAATCATCCGGCTTGTTATTACCTACCTGATAATCTTTCCTGCATTTCATACCTCAATAAAGCGAATGAAAGATAAATATTGCAAGATTCCAAAGAAAAAAGAAAAAAGAAAAAAAAAAAAAGAAAAAGGAAATTTTCATAGATATGGATTTCGTCTTTGTTATCGATGATTTGCAGTACGAGATACGAGAGAGGTCATGGAGTTTCCGAAGATAAATCTTCCATCCCCTTACCCCTACCTCACCCTTAGATTACGTGGTTCAGTTTGGGTTTTTCCACTTCGAATCCAAGCAAGCTGTTCGAATCTTTGTGGGATCGTTCGTGGAACAGATGTGTTTCAAGCGTTGGCTTTTCTAGAAGGAATGAGAGACAGGGTTGGATGGTGGGAAGAGATGGGAAGTCTGGTTTCTTCTTTTGGATGACGGTGATGTGAATCGATGTGATGTGTGTGTACGATGTTCTGAGTTTGAGTTTGAGTTTGATAAAGTTGAGATGAGGAGGTGGGATTTTAGGATGGATGGATGGAATTAGTGAGGAAGTTTTTTTTTCTTTCTATCGCGTGTCGGTGATGCTTCCGTTGTGGTATTTTTCTTGTTTGTGTTTATGTGTCTACTGCGTATTGGATTGGATTATATACAGAGTATAGTATATTTATATATATATATATATATATATATATGTATCATGTATGATAGACACAATAGCACAATAGTACTCTATCTGTCTGTCACTGTTCCTTTCGGATTGCTCGGCGTGGGAAACTTACGTATATGGGACAGATTGAGTGGTAGGGGTATGGAAATACGGCTGAGATAAATCTTGCTGATCCATGTCCTATGACTCGATTGTGTCTCGGGTGTATACCTGTAGCTATGAGGGTATTTATTTCGGGAATATCAATGATTATCTATCTCAATGGCTCTTTTGGAGGGGAGAGGTGTTCTGTGTAAAGGTCAATTCCATAGTAGCGACATTGAAATGCCAATTAAACGTTGCTGGTGATTGAATGCCAGATACATATCTTAGGTCATTACCATGCTTGCCTTGCCTTAGTTGCCCTAAGGTAGTATCTGCAATACATTGGTACTTGGTACTTGGTATATACTATATACGTACATCAGCCATAGTCGTGATAGTTGTGATAGTCGTAGAATAAGTACACAAGTAGTAAGGATATGAGTAGTAAGTACATGAGTACTAAGTACACAAAGACACAAGTACATCGGCCCATACCAGCAAACTGCCTACATACAAAGTCCATCCGTTAGTCTGTACTTTGCCTACCCCTACCGCCCTTACCATCCCAAATTCCCCGCCAGTGCAATCGGTACCTGAGCAGAAGCTGTAAACGCGCTCGAGCCCCTGAGCATAATCAGCTGGCGTCGGCGTCAAATGGACCATAGGCACGGGCAGCACCAGACACCAGACATTAGAGCAACAGAGCAGCACCACGCAATTTCAATTCAATCCAAGTCGCATGGCCTGCACTGCGTCGCACTCTCCCACGCTCTCCTACACGCACATGCTCTCCCCCATTGAAACATCACCAGCCTCGTCTTTTTCTCTTCCTCCACCAAAGTAAACATTCATTCAACCCTCGAGAATATCCACTCCTCACTCTCACTCTCACTCTCACTCTCACTCCCATCCCCATCCTCATCCTCATCTCCTTCTTCGTCTCCATCTCCAATTCAACTTACTCTCCTTCTATCCCTCTACCTCTCTATCCTCTCCTCACTCTCACTTTCCCATTGCTACTGCTCTCTCCTCTATCCATTTTCTACGACCAGAATAACTTATCGTTACATCTCCCACACACACACATACACATACACCCCCCCCACATCTAAAACCCCTGGACCACCCGTCCGTCCATCCCATCCCATCCCATATACGCATCCACACGCACGCACACACAGTCCTCTCGTACCTTGCCTACCTACCTACTACTACCTACTACTACCTACTTCCTACTACTACCTACTTACTACACCTCTACATCACCTCCATCCCCACGACACCTCAACCACCCGCTCAACTCCTGACCTTCTACCCATCACCGTCGCAATCCCCCTTAAACAACCACCGAACCACCGATAATCACCACCAAACCTAACCACTACTCACGCACAATCTCAACTCACTCGCGAAAAAAGAAAAAGGAAAAAAGAAACAATGGGAGGCCAATTCTCTAAGATGCTGGGCCGCATTTTCGGTTCCAAGGAAATGCGCCTGTTGATGCTGGGTCTCGACGCCGCAGGCAAGACCACCATCCTGTACAAACTCAAGCTCAACCAGGACGTCACCACCATCCCCACCGTCGGCTTCAACGTGGAAACTGTCACCTACAAGAACGTCAAGTTTAATGTGTGGGATGTGGGTGGTCAGGACAAGATCAGGCCGCTTTGGAGACATTATTTCTCCGGTATGTTTGGTGTTTGCGCGAGCTTTCTTTGCGCGAGGGGGAGGCCTGGAGCAGAGCAGAGGAGAGGAAAGGGAAGAATATAACAAATTCTTCCGGTGAGGAAAAGGGGAGCGCAGGGGAGGGATGAATACTGTTTTTCTCTTCCTTTGATCCTTTTCTCTTCCTTCCTTTCTGGGCGCGCGAGATGCTGCTGTTTGCTCTTGGGCTTTTCTTTTTCTTTTTCTTTTTCTTTCTCCTTTTGCTGTTGCGCGTCCCTTGTAACTTACTGACTGGTTCAATAGGTACTCAGGGACTCATCTTCGTCATCGACTCGAGTGATCGCGATCGTATGGAGGAGGCCAGACAGGAATTACACCGCATCATCAATGATCGCGAAATGAAGGAGTCTCTGCTACTTGTGTTTGCAAACAAGCAAGATATCAAGGATGGTAAGTAGATTGGCAATCCCCTCCCCCCCTTCCCCCCACCTTCGAATGCGCGCTGACAAAGTCTTTTTCTCTTATAGCTATGAAACCACAAGAAGTCACCGAGGCGCTCAAGCTCAACCAACTGAAAGATAAGGTCTGGTTCGTGGTGCCAAGTTGCGCAACAACAGGCGAGGGTTTACTCGAAGGATTGGTGAGTCCCCCTTCTCTGCTCTTCTCTTCCCAAGAATCTCCTTCTCCACAACCCCCACCCCTAAATCCCACCTCCCTATTCCCCATCCACCCAAGAAAATCAATAACTAACTCAAAACTTAGGCATGGTTATCAAACAACGTCAAATCCCCCCCAGCACAGAAGAAGTAAAGGGCACGAAAAAAAAGAACAAAAAACGAAAACTGAAACGATATCCCCACCCCTTTTTCGATTTATATGTACATCATTTTCCAGCGTCTCTTTTTTTTCTTTTGCGGCGGCGGCGATACCAGTTCTTTTAATGAAAGGGGAAAAGTAGTAGAAAGGTGGAAAGGGGAGAAACAGGGAGGGAAAGGTGGGAATGGGCGGGAAAGAGGAAGGGAAAGAACATACTTTTTTTGTAGAGTACGAAGGAGAGAGTGTGTGAAAGAGACAGACAGAGACAGAGACAGAGGGAGCGCCCCTTTTTACTTTTGATTTATCTTATTTATTTTTATTTTATTTTTTTCGCCCCGCCTTTTACTTTTTACTTTTTTTCTCCCCCTCATGGTCCTGCAGTTGTAGTTAGTAGTTACAGGCTTCAGCTTTTCTGGGGAAGGAACAGGGCATATGGAACAATGATGGGGGTGGGTAACGTGGGATTGGGGGAGGGGAAGGGGAGAGGTTGGTGGTGCTCTGGAGGGCATGTTCATCTTTATTGGAATCACTTTTGGAGAGAAGAGGGGGCATATGTGCTTGTGCTTGCTGCGGTTGTGCTTGTGCTTTTCTTGCGGCTGGCATGATACAGGTTGCTTGGTACAGGTTGCTTGGAGGTGTAGTAATAGCATTTGTAATATTATTTGATTTTCTGTCCCGTCAACGCCCGTCTCCTTCGTACAATCATGTCTTCGTCCTGTTTCCCATTCCCATTCCAATACCCCAATTCCCCATCCTCTATTGTCGTGCTTTCTGTGGTATCGTTGTCCGTCCTTGCGCGTCTGAAGCTCGTCATGAAATCATTGTGTTGGACTGTGTGGATTGTTAGCTATAGTCTTTCTGTCTGGCTTGGATATGGAGATGGAGTCAGAGTCAAACTTACAATTGTTCAGCGGAAACAATTCAGACCGCAGAGGTGCATGCGGAATACCGGCTTGCGCACACCATGTCTATCCGCAGACAAGTTTGCACCGAATCTTCTTCCTCCGACACCCTTTGTCCAGAAAAGACCCATAGTTGCAGATTGAAGTGGTGGTAGTGATAAGTATCGAGTAGGAGTTAAGTATGAAAGCTTATTGACAGGATTGTATTTCGGTTCGAAATGTGGAATTTGTATGTTGAAGAAACAAATTCAATGACTGGGGTAAGCTCAGGGTGATATATGTATACATACATATATATATGTCCTGGCGGAGGATCATGATGTATGGGCTGCATGAGCAGTGCGCATGGAATCCCGTGCCCTCGAAGCAATGACGTGCCAAAAACCTGTTTGTGCCTGCCACCCGTGCTTGGCGAGCGAAGCTGGTTGAAGCTCTTTCGTTGCTGTGGCGGTGCAGCTCACCACACCACGCTTCTCCGCGCTCTGATCACAGCATTTCCGAACCTCTGCATCATGCGCTACCTCATCGCTCTCAAACCCAATTCGCTGCGCCCGGGTAAGCTCCTTGGCTGTGGAAAGTATTTCTCTTATTTGGTGTGCGATCATGTTGGCCATATTTACATCTCTCTCAAGCGTTTCGTGGGCCGTGCCAGACTGTCATCTGGGAGCCCGCTGCGCTTCGTCCCCGGGAGACTGCTAGTGCGGATGTCGTTGTCGTCCTGGCTGACTCGTCGATGTGGATATTGCTCCTTCACGCCCTCAAAACAGTTATTCGAAACCTTGTCGCCTGAACTGAAGAAGGGGTGTTTGAGTGCTTGTTGTGCTGTGAGCCGTTTCTCGGGGTCGTATTCCAGTAGTGAAGAAAGTAATTTATAGCCTTCCATTCCCAGAGAGCACAGAGGCGATGGACCAGCTGAAGTCGTATTTGCATTGATGGTTTGATTGTACCACTTCTCCAGTGTGGAATAGGATTTTATGTTCGGAAAGTTAATTGAAGCTACGTGATTATACTCCGGCATCGATACAATCGAAGGCCATCTTTGGGCGTTGGGAAGCCCCATAATCTCGACAATCTTTGTCATCTGATTTCTTTGGAAAGGCACCGTTTTCTTGGAATCCATTTTCGCTTCCTCGCCTTTGAAGATGGGTCGGAGGGCGAGGAGTTCAGCAAAGATGCAGCCCACCGCCCACATGTCGATGGCTGGTGTGTAATGTCGACTGCCCAGGAGGAGCTCAGGAGCTCGATACCAGATGGTCACAACGACCTTGTCTCCACTGAACAGAGAATGCAGTGGCTTGTTAAAGAGTCGCGCAAGTCCAAGATCACCAATACGCACTTCTCCTGCTGACGTGACCATGATATTAGCCGGCTTGAGATCTCGATGGAGAACCCAGTTGCTATGAAGGTATTGACACCCATTCAGCAGCTGAAACATGATACTCTTAATGGTGGCCGGTGGAATGGGATGTCTGGTAGGTTGTGTATGATGGTGAATGATTTGGAGCAAATCATGTTCAGCGTACTCGAAGACCATGTATATACATTTATCCTCGAGGATGATCTCCTCCAAACGGATGACATTCACGTGGCTAAGTTCGGAGCAAAGAGCCATCTCTCGAACCGCAGACTGTGAAATTCCGGTGTATTGAATCTGTTCACCTTCCTTGTCCGGCTTGAATTTCTTGATAGCAAACTCTCCTGTCTGGCCTTCAGCGCCGATGGCTTTGTAGACGCGGCCATATGTTCCACTGCTAATGAAGCCAATCACCTTGTACCGGTTATTGATGCGCTTTTTGCTCTGATAGAAGCCATCGCGAGTCATTGGGTCTATTGGTTTGTCAGCTTCCAGCTTATGGTGCATAGATGATGTTGTCGCCGCAATCGGCCCAGAAAAAGTTGCCGCCCAACGACGCATCTCCAACAAACGCCTCTCCATCTTCCCTACAATAGATGCCGTGAAGAATGAATTCTCTTCAAACATATATGAAATCTCTCTTATGGAATTCTCCTTGTCCGTACACGTGACATTATAACCATGAAATAGCACACGAAAGAGGGAGTGGAGGGAAGAAAGAATGGAAGATTGCGACCATGACAGAAAGACTCAACATACCGTCGAAAGCTTGCTGGACGCTACGTTTAAGATTCTGAGTTCTGGAAGTTGCAGAAACAGAAGCAGCAGCAGAAGCAGACACCGAAGCCGAAGCTGACACGGACGCCGGGCCTCCTGAACCTGGAGCATTTGTCGAGCTCATGACGGTGGCTCTAAATTCTTGATACCCGTACACCTCAGGCCGATGGCCGTTGCGGGGGTCGAAGTCGCTCAATGACCGAACCTTGGAGCGAGTTTGTCCGTCAAATCAATGCCTATGCAATTGAGAACTCAACAGAACATGATAATGATTCTCCAGGGGACATCAGATCTATCAGGATAATAAAGTATGGATATCAAGAGATGCGAGGCAGTTGCAACGATAAGATGCCACGGAGAGGACGACAATAAATCACGAGTTCGATATGCAGCTGGTTACCATGGTATATGGGATAAAATCAAGAATGTATTTTCATAAATCCGGGACATGCAGAGTATAAATAGGAGAGAGCTGGGAGTGGTGGTTCAGCAGGCAGTAGGTGGTAGAGACAACAATAATCTGGTGCAATAATAAACAGGCCGAGGGCGAGTGTTTTGGCGTTGATTGAATGGTGCATTTGCTTGATTGGTGGTAGTGCATATCGGAACACAGTAAGTCCCGTCGTTGCGATAATCCATATGTATGGACGTGCTGTGTACATGCACCACATGTATGGACCACCGGACTGAGACCTTCTTCCAGATATGTAACATATGTTCATCAGGGAACCATCACACGTGCACTCAGCCTGATGGACAGCCTCGTTGCCCATCAACAAAGCATTTGACTTCCCATTCCCTTTCATCATATCATTCTTCAAACTTGATGGTAAATTTGATCATCAACCCTCCTGCCAATTCACATATATAAGACTCGTCTCCTTCCTCCGTTGCAGGAGGTCCTGACCGTCCAACAGTTCTATTAAATAGCTACACCTCCTACATTCCTCTCACCCCCTGCTATCTCCACTCTTCTGATGTGAACTGCAACTCTCCGCTCTTATTCAAGCTTCTATATTCTCTTAATTATCAAATATGTCTTCCGGTGGAGCTAGACAGTGTGTTCGAGACTCGACCTTCTACCTCATTTTCCTTATAGCCATATCAACCCTGGGACCACTGCAATTCGGCTTCCATCTTGTATGTTGCCCCGCGCCAGAGCTCAGTGAAGTACTAATGCTTCCAGGCCGAATTGAATGCTCCTCAAGATGTTATAACCTGCAAAAAGAAGCAAATTTCCACTATGGGAATGCCTCTAATCCGCCAGCCGAATTACTCAGAGTGTATTCTCATGGATGACGCTCAATTCGGCATTGTTTCCTCCATCTTCACCGTCGGTGGCCTTATAGGAGCTCTTGCCGCTGGGCCTGTGTCCACAAGATATGGTCGCATTCTCGGCATGCGTATTGCGAGTCTGGCATTCACTGCCGGTGGCATATTTGAGGCTTTGGCTGGCACAATCCCCATTATATCCACTGGTAGATTTCTGTCTGGAATTGGCGCGGGAGCTTCCACGGTTATCGTTCCACTCTATATCTCAGAGGTTGCACCTCCTAGAGAGAAGGGCCTTTTCGGAGCATTCACGCAGATCACCACGAACGTTGGAATTCTTTTGGCACAGACGCTAGGTTTCTTTTTGAGCCGAGGTTCCATGTGGCGGATTATACTTGCAGTTGGCAGTTGTCTAGGAGTTGCTCAAGGCCTAGGCCTGTTCTTCATCCCAGAGAGTCCAGCATGGATGGCTACCCACAAGGATTCTCACGCCGCGGTTGCAATCTTGCAACGCATTCGGGGACGAGGAGTGAATACCAACGAGGAAACCGAGAGCTGGGATGTTGATACTCGAGGCAGTGGTGTCCCTGAAGAAGAAGGCCTCTTGGGTTCTTCTATGCCACCTCTCCGACGAGTCTCCTCCAGCAAGTTCTCTAGCAAATCAACCTCTGCAGTAGGATTCCTAGAGATAGCTACAAACGCACACTACCGCCCAGCTCTCATCGCAGTCATCGGAATAATGTTCGCACAACAACTCTGCGGCATCAACAGCATCATCATGTACTCCGTCTCTCTCCTATCCACCATTCTCCCAACATCAGCCGCCCTCATCACAATCCTAATCTCCGTCGTCAACCTCGTTGCAACAACGCTCTGTGCCCCTCTGGCCGACAAACTCGGCCGCAAAGCCAGCATCCTCATCTCCATCGCTGGCATGGGCACCATGTCCCTCTGCCTCGCCTTCTCCATCCTCTTCTCCATCAAGGTCCTCTCTGGCATCTCAGCCCTCCTCTTCGTTGCATCCTTCGCCGTCGGTCTCGGTCCTGTCCCTTTCATCCTTGCCTCTGAGCTCGTTGACTCCGAGGCTGCTGGCGCGCTGCAGTCGTGGTCTCTTGGCGCCAACTGGATCGCTACATTCATTGTTGCGCAGTTCTTCCCCATCGTCAATGCGTGGCTTGGGGGTCGTGGGAAGGTGTACTTTATTTTTGCGGGGTTGGCACTGTTCTGGGGTGTTTTCATCGCTTGGTGGGTTCCTGAGACGAAGGGGAAGAAGGATGCGGATGAGGTTTGGGGAAGAGTAAGACGTGATGATTGATTGATGGGGGGGATGACTGGCTTGGTTGTTGATGGGTGGATTGATAGTGCTTGGTTGTGTCTTTTTGGTAGTATGAGAAGTGCGTGTTATTGAAACAAGCAAATTGTAAGTTGCCAGGTGCCTCGTGGATATGTGAACGTGAAGTGAGTGGAAATAAGCGCCACATTTATATCACTTCTCCTGATTCCACATCATATTATCTAAATGCCCCGAGTGCTCCATATTATCGACCTGGTTGCAATATCGAAGGTACATAAGAGTGTCTTGCTAATACATATCATGGCTTTGAGGTTCGCATTACCAGATACATCTAGAACTCCTTATTCATATATTAGATAGAGACAATGGTTCATTTCTACACATTGATAAGACTTATCAAACATGTTCTACATTTTTCAACCTCTTGAATACCCCATTGTCCTCGACTTGATATACATCTCACCCACAAACACATATAAACTCAACCATTGAATTTCAATCATCTTATATTCATATCCGTTTACTTTTGAATATCCGACCTGAGAATACACCATAAAAATGCTACGCTCAAAATACACACCAAAAGTACACCAAAGCCTCAAAACACCCCCTTGTACAGAATCATAAAACAAAGATATATATATCAAAAATACATCGACGTCTAAAGCCCAAAATCAGTCGTCGACCTCAGGCTGGAAGTAAAAGCCCAGACTACTGACAGGTAACTTAGTAAGCCCATTAAACGCCCAGCGCCTCAAATCCCCTTGACTATAACCCAGTCAGCACCCCACCAAGCAAGCAAGAAGCAAAGACAACACGTACAAAAAGACAAGAATAAAAGACAACACCAAAACCAAAGAAAAAGAAAAGAAAAGAATTTAGTTGACTGACAAAATATTAACCCCACCAACCTGATCCTGCTCATCCGCCAAGCGCACAAACACCCCCTCCCTCTCCACCCTCCAACTAGCCCCACGCTGCACCCACTCAACAGCCTGCCTCCACGCATCCTCATCAGCCGCATCACCAGACTCAAAGACCTTCAAATGCCTGAAATTCAGCGTGCCGGGCGAGAAGGCGCCGCCGGCAAAGATCTCCTTCATGAGGCTGAAGTAGCAGCTATTACGCTCCATCCACATGTCGCGCGTGTCGGCGCGGCCCATGCGGCTGCGATCATCCCAGTCCGAGGTGCGCGGTACAAACTGCACGTAGAGCCTGTCTAGACGCGGGAAGTGGCGTGTGAGCAGCTGGAAGTGTGGGCTGGTAGGGAAAAGGGCGATGTAGGAGAAATCGCGCACGGTTGGGGGGAGGAGGGGGTCTTTGGTGGGAAGGTCTGCGCCTACTAGGTCGGGGAGGATGGAGGGTGGGTGCTTGAGGAAGTATTCGTACGAGTTGTAGATCTTGATGAAGGAGCCCTCGTTGAGGAGAATGGCTGTCCATGGCCGGATGTCGAAGAGTCTTGAGTTGCGGCTGAGGGAGGTGCGTGAGCTTGAGCCCCGCACTGTTTGCTGGGGACTGCCTTGCCGGCTTTTCGTGAGCGGCGTGGTGGGCTCTGCTGGGGTGACTCGTGAGAGTTGTAGGATGTGGTATGGGACTGCAAATGCCCAGGCGTCTTCTGCGTGTACATAGCAGTTTGTTAAGCTTCCTAGTGCTTGTGCGGGGGCGGAGATGGTGACTGTGAGTGGGTCGATTGTTTGGAAGAGTGTCGTCCAGAAGCCGGAGAAGTCGTTCAGCTTATAAGTGCCATCAGAGGTATCTGCTACTTTCTTGTCGAAGATGCAGAGGGTGAAGGATTGAACCCATATTATGAGGTTTTCTTCTTGGAGGAATGAGAGCAGTGGTTCGGCTTCATCATTTATTATGGGGTTTGGTGTCTGTTCTCCACTTATGACCTTCAAACAGGCATGTCTGAAGAGTATAGGAAGGGCGGCCGACCGCCATCGTTTCGATACGAGAGAGGCGGATTTGAGAGGAGCGGTCGTAGATGTAGCGAGTTCAAAGATAGGTTCATCGTGGAGCTTAGAAGCTGATGGCGGCGGGGTGTCAAGAAAAGAGAAGATGTGGTCAAGGACTTCGTTGGGTAGACTTTGGATAACTGTATGTTTCACCGCTCTTGCTTTCACTATGTCTTTCATGTTTAATGGATTGTCGTCTAATTTTGGCTGGTCGTCGACTGCGTCGTCACTTCGCACTTCGACAGAGGCAGCGGCAACAGTCTCGGCCATTGGAGCTCGGTGGGTGTCGCTCTCGATAATTTATTGGTATCGATTAAAGTCCCAGGATCTTTTGTCCGCCTCCGGTGAGGATACTGGATTGTGTGGGTATGATGGCGAAGCTTTGACGTCGTGCACAACTGTAGGTGAGGTTTAGTCCGTCAGCCGGGTGGCTTACGGGAGAAGTCTGGGTTGCAATCAATGAAGTTAGTCAAAGACGGCGGGAACAAAAGCGTGTAGGGAGGATGAGAGGAGTTGATGCAAATGGTGGCGATAGATGGACAAAACCATACGTATGATTTTGAAGGGACGAGACTTGGTATATGGATATGAATGGGTTGGGGTAAAGCATTGGACAGGCACAGGTGACAATAAACATACGAGGAAGTAAAGAATTTCGAAGGTGGATTCTTGAGTGGGGGAGATTGACAAGTTGAGTTGATGGATGTGCTGGATGAGTAGGATACGACTCTACGAGTGAGCGGAGGTGGATGGTAGATTTGGAGCTTATTCTGTGGATCTTCTTCGGTGGGACTAGATCGACTAGGTGGATTGACTAGATTGAGTAGATGGGGAATTTCTTTGGGATATGATTATCTTGGGATGTCGATCATGTTGAAAGCCGGTTCAATCATTGAGTTCTTGGATAGTAAGTATATAGCATTGATATGCACTGAGGATGTGCAAGTTACGGTGAGATGGTGGATAGGATAGGATAGGATGTAATGCAGTATGTCGTATGCAGTATGTAATATATAATATAGTTAATATGTAATATGTAATATGTATATATGTACATACATACGTACATAAATAAGGAGGTAGCCAGGTTTTGGGTGAGTGAGTAAGTACAAGGTATAGATAGACCTTGGGTGCGTAGGAGAGAGACGGAGTGAGAGGACTTGCTATGTACTACGTAGTGACGAAAGACGAGACTTGGGAGATAATCACCGGATCAACGTCATAATTTTTGAGGGTCCAGTTTGGGATTGGCCAGCTAAACTCAGAGCGACTTAGGAGGAACGTTGGGCGAACGCAGAGGAAGAAATGGTACTGAGCTTAATGGACTCGCTTGCCACCAAAAAGCCCTTCGATGCTTACACCCCTGCGTTCCTGTTATGCTCATCATGTAGGTATGTATGTACGTAGTATGTATATATAGATGTATGTGTGTATATATAGATGTATAGAGGCTTATATAATTCATACAAAATGCTACAAATGATAAAATAATTCATGCCATATTATAACTATCCTTCGCTTCAATAAACAACTTTCAAAAGATATGACCGCAGAACATCACTTACCTACTTACCCATCTCATTTGCTTAACTCAAGCTATCCTTTCCCATTCTTCACCCTAGATCTATGAAATGGGATGGATATACGATACACCATATACATCCACAAGAAATACCTGAAAGGTAGCGTTGAAAATTCCCATTCTATTTCACAACATACGAGAATTACCGCATCGAATCTAAATTACTCGGGGTATCCTTCTCAAGTGCATGGAACATCTCGATTGAATCGCCGATTGTAAATACCAACAACATACCAAAACCCACATCGAATTTTCAAAAGCCCATGTCCAACGGCCCGGCTCATGTGCTGTACACATATTTTTGCTTATTAACACTATGTGTTATAGATGGATGACGAGCATCATTCTGCGAGTACCCAAAACTATGGCGCTATGACAGGCAAACATCCTCTCCTCTCAGAAGTTCCATAATAACTTTGAAAAAGCAAAAGAGAAAGAGCGAAGAAAAAAAAACGAAGAAACTTGAAGAATTATAAATCAATTTTTATTTTTACACGTATTGAAATAAAAACGTTTCTCATTCTTCTGATCAAGCACCAGAGAGCACAGTCTTTAACGCTCTGACCATCGATTGCCACCAAACTCTACCATCTGCCTTATTTGTTGTTACAGTATTCAACCTCTGATATGGTGCGCGGTATATAAGATCGACGTATACAGTAGGTATAAGGCGTGGTTTGGAGTATAGGACAACCATCTGGACATATATGTATAATACACTCATATATGCATATCATCTCTGGAAGCCTGGATCGCAGCCAGTTCACCATGACCAAGATAGCTGAACTTCAGCACAAATTGCATGTTCCAGCTTCCGTTTGCTCACAAATTCGATGCAAACGCCCACTGCTATGTACCCTTTCCCAAGTGCCGCTCTTCCCCGCGTCGGAGAGGAATTTGCCGATCTAAACCTCGAGGGTTTTCGTACTTCGACTCCACCACGGAAAATACCCTTCTCGATTCTGCAGCATATCTAAGTACCGTACATATGTATGTACATACATACATGCATATGTAAATGTTCAACGTTTTGGTAAAGGACCAATTGGTCTGCTACTTGCTCCCGAACCACTCCAATTTTGCAGAGCATTGAACTATGGAATACCCCTTTCAGCTGATATTATGTATGGGAAAGATGTCTTTTACCACTCATCGGCTGTCGATCCACCCCACTTCAATCCTTTTCTATGAACCGCTCGCTGCTCTAGTCTTATTGGTACCTTCACAATTGCAATTACTAAGATCTGACTCCTCGATCTTAGTTCACAAAATGCCCCAGTTCGGGTGCAGCCTCAGCTCCCGCGACTCCAGACATTCGCAACAAGACACCTTGTGAAAGCGGAGAAATCCTGACGAAGGTATTTGTAAGTACGCCTATGACGGCAACTGGTTGTCGTGACCACCCATTAGAATGTGAATGGTAAGTATATCTTATTGCTTCTCATCTTTTATAAACCTGTCCCCTACTGCTTTCTCCCAATTCCCCGTACTATTAGCTATCTCGCCACAATCCTAATATAAACATGTCTGCAACAAAACAACACACTCCACCCTTCAGAGCAGAGCAATTGGGCTCTCTCCTTCGCCCAGAAGCTCTCCTGAAGATCAAACATGCTGTCCACGATGGCAAGGCTAGCCAGGAAGAGCTGACTGCCATCGAAGATAGCTCCATCAAGGAAATTGTCCAGACACAGGAGAAATTGGGTTTCCGTGGCATTTCAGATGGAGAATACAGACGCCACATGTTCTGGTATGTTCCTGAAAAAACCAACAGGACCGCTTCGACCACCAATTGACAGTTGTCTTTAGGGGTACTTTTTTCCCAGGCCTCGATGGCTTTGAAGAGATCCAGAAGCCAACCCTTGATCTTTTCAGAGCTTACGTCCCTGACGTAGCAGCATTCCTCGAAAACGAACGTGTCCCAGGCGAGACCGTTATCTGCACTGGCAAGATCAAGCACGTTGGATCCACCTACACTGCCCAATGGAACTACCTAAAGTCTCTCCTGCCAGCCGACAGAATTGGAGAGGCAAAGCTCACTCTTGCGGCACCAGAGTGGTACCATCTCCGATATGCGCCAGGCAAGGCCTACCCAAAGGAGGTTTACGCCAATGACGAGGAATACTTTGCGGATATTGCCAAGGCATACCGCACCGAGTTGAAGATATTATATGATGCCGGTCTCAGAAACGTCCAAATTGATGACCCAAACCTTGCATGTACGTGATAAGAACTCCATCCACCAGCTCATACAAATATCTGACTTCACTCATAGACTTCTGCTCCGAGAAGATGCTTGCAGGTTTCAAGAAGGACGGCGAGGACCCAGATGCCCTTTTCGACGCCTACATCAAGCTCTACAACGACTGCCTCTCCGAGCGTCCAGCGGACATGCACATTGGAATCCACTTGTGCCGCGGCAACTTTGTCAACTCGCGCCACTTCAGCGAAGGTGGATACGACAGAATCGCCACCAAGCTTTTCAAGGACTTGAACGTCGACACATACTATCTTGAGTACGATACTCCACGCGCTGGTGGCTTCGAGCCGCTCAAGGAGCTGCCAAAGCACAAATATGCCATCTTGGGACTCATCACCTCCAAGTTCCCTGAAATGGAGGACCTGGGCGAGATGAAGAAGAAGGTTCTTCAAGCTGCTGAGATTATTGCTGAGGGCAATGGGGAGAGCAAGGAGAGCGCTTTGAACAGACTGGGTGTTAGCCCACAGTGCGGATTTGCTAGTCACGCGGATGGAAACTTGGTTACGCACAACGATATGGTAGCCAAGCTGAAGCTGACCAGAGACTTGGCAGACTCGATCTGGCCAGGAGAGGCTTAAGTGGATATTATATCATATCAATATCACGATTGATGAAAAATGCCACCGTCTTCATTCCATGCTCCTATGATGCGACACCAATAACCATTGACGAAGAAAAGAAAAGAAAAAATAACAAGTGACCCAGCCCAATCAAGCCAAGCCATGCCATGCCATGCCATGCCATGCCCAAACCTAAAGGTCTCTCGACACCCGCTCCACCATGTACTTAATCCTCGCATACCGCATCCGAGGCCCTTTCCGCGCAATCCCCTGCGCCTCCCACTCAGCATCAAACTTGCCCTGATAATGCCCAGTATCCATGGTAACGGGCATGACCATCAGCTCGACATCCATACCAGCATCAATGACCTCACGTGCGCGCGGCCCCAGCCCGCCCACGATATCAACGAACTCGCAGCGCATGCGCTCCAGCGCCAGCGCAAATGCCGCGATCTTGGCCGACGGCATGAAGAGCCGGAACGACTCGATCTCAATGGCGAAGTTCGGCAGCTCGATCTCGAGCGTGTGCGGCGTGCTGAAGAGGGACTTGGTGGCTGCGTGTGAGATGAATAGCGTTTCGGTCGCTTGGTAGTAGAACTGTGCTGTTAGTGCTGGTGAGGGCGGGGTTATGATTGTGGTGGGGATTGAGGGGCCATTGTCTTCGGGGCCGGCATTGGCTATGGTGGAGGTTGTGGTTGAGGATGATGCAGACTCGGGTGAGGCCGAGGGCTGTGCTGTGGAGAGGGATGTGGGAGATTCGGGCGTGAAGTGTAGCAAGTAGCGTAGGCCTTCGTGGCGCGCCTCGCGGTTGATGTGCAGAAGTGCGGGGACTTTGGAGTCTGAGGATAGAGTGTTTGTGACGGGGTTGTGGGTTATGTAGTGGACTTTTGGGGCGGGAAGGAGGAAAGAGTAGATTTTTAGGCGGAGCTCGGTGGGCAGCGTGGTGAAGGTGGCCATTTGAACCGGGTTCTTGCAAAAGATTTGAATTGTGAAGGTGTTGATGCTCGTTTTGTGTAACGCTGGACGGTGAGGGTGGGATGTGATTACAGATAAGCGATTGCGTCAATGGCTACGCCGCAGATGTTCTTTCGTTCCCTGAGTTGGGTACGTCCTCGTCGCGTCTATGATACTCGCGGATCGGTGCGCTTAATGTGTGAACTCATGGAGAATGGGTTTATGTCGTCTAGTGCTTTGTCTTTTAATTTTTGCGTGTTGGTTCTCTGTATACTTGTGGCTGGGCGAGCTCTCTCTGATCCACCTATATTCTCATCTCTAGAATTGTTCCGAACCCCTTCATTCGGTGGATGTTCAGTCCAAGATTCGGGTTCCGGAGAGCCGCTGTATAAGGTCTTTCCGTCGAGTGAGTTTTTGGCATGCTCATTTGGGTTTTGGTTCAAGGGTTCATCCTGGTTATGACCTTGGTTTGAATTATCTTGATTGCCAGACGCTCCCGGATTCATGGTGAAGGACTGCGAAGTGGTGGCTTGTGTGGACAACTTATCAGTTTCAAGAATGATAATTCATGATGGAACGAAAGTCACTGTTGAGAAAGCAAGAGCATAATATGTAGATCTGTATGCCAGAGGATGGTCTGCAATACATAGTCCAGACGACCTGACCTACAGAGAAGGAGCAGAATGACTTGATAATGTGCAAGAGCAACACTTAAACAAAGACACGGAAGGAACTCTAGAAGCGTATTCGCCGACAGATATTTACAAAGATCTAAAATGCATTTCTTTCAGATGAAATTGCTATTATCTTAATAGAATCTGCGGGTCTCAGAAGAAGCATTGCAATCTAGAACACAAATGATATATATGCCAAATAATTCTCAATTGTATTGTTTCACATTCATAGAAACCTCAGCTAAGAATAAATAAGAACTCCAACGTATCATTTTCAAGAGCGCTATAGTCTCCTGCCAAGAGAAGCTCGAGCCTCAAATTGCAAGTATACAATACAATACAATACAAATCTATAACCTAGCCTCCCAACCCAAAAAAATGCTCCCAGCACCCGACGCCAAGTAAATGCATGGGAAAGCCCCATAAAAGCCCTACAGCATCTAGTGCGGATATCGAATATACGTGAAGGCCACAGAGTCTATTTGCGGCCCCACGGGGTTCTCCAGCACCCAGCCCCAGAGGGAATATACCAAATTTGCACCCATTTTCTTCCTCCATCACATCACCCCAGGTGGCCCCGACCCTATCTAAGCATCCGAGTCCTTATCACTTTCATCGTCGTCCGACAAATCAACCTCGATCTTCCTGTTCTCCTCCTGCATCTCGCGGTATGTACTCCAGCTGAGCAGTCCAAAAGCCCCGATGATAAGTAGTCCACCCGCCACAGCTGCGGCACTCAGTGGTACGCCAGTGAGCATCCAGTCCACGATGGCGACAATGAAAATCGTCAGCAGGGCAGCGACGGACGACAGTACTGGGCTGGTAAGGGAGATCAGCACGAGGAAACTGCCGGAGAAGACAGCATTCGCGAAGACGCTAATGGCAAGCATGTAGGCAGCTTCGCCTTGGGGCAACTGGAAGGGCTCGAGGCCTGTGAAATGCAAGATAGGAATCGGGATCCAGAGGATGGAGAGTGTAAAGCAGCCTATCATGCTTCCGAATGTGTTGGCGAAGATCATGCCGCGGCCGGGGGATGTGCCCTCGGGTGGACAGGCGAGTTTCTTGTAAAGCACTTCGTAGAAACCGTAGAGCACGCTGCCAATTCCGATAATGATGTTGCCCAGCACCCGATTCTTGGCCTCGGCGTCTTCGGTGGCACCTGGTGGTGGGTTTTTCGGCGAACCGCCTACTGAGCCACCGGACTTTCCGCCGTGCTTGGTGGGAGTGGCATCACCATATGCGACAATTAGGACTCCGATGATTGCCACAAATACTGCGAAAGATTTGTCTAGGCGCAGCTTTTCTTTTAGCAATGGGACGGAGAAGGCATATGCGAAGAAGGCGGAACAGTTGTAGATTGCGGTCAGATCGGATGGCGAGGTCAGGTCGACTGCGACATACCAAGACCCTCCAGCGACTGTCAGGGCGCATGTCACAAATGCCGTCATGCGCGCCATGTATGGCCATGGTGAATGCTGTGTTCGTCCAACTTGAAGATCTCCGGTCTCCACCATCTGAGCCGTCGTCCTAACCAAGTACATATGTCTTCGCCAGAATGTCTTCCATGGCATCTTCCACTTTTGTAATCGAAGGATGAGTAATTGTGTTGGCCACAGTAACGACCATGATCCATGGGTAAGATAACTATTGCGAGTCAGTCATATTCTGCAGACGGTGTTTATCCTGCACTTACAGCATGCAATAAGCCTTGTTCCATCCCAACTCATGCTGAATATATACTGCTGTTTCAGTTTGAACAGTGAAACTAATCAAGCTCAATCCTAAGAAAAATGCTGCGTATGTATATTTCTTTTTCGTTGCCAATTTTGCTTGTGTATCTGGACTCCGACTTCTCATGGTCGACCTTCTCGAGAAGGTAGGTCTCTCGTCATGACCATAACTCGACCTACCTCTCTCCTCATCCTGCCCGCGCAACAGAGGTTGATGAGAGCGACCATCGGTCGGCCTATGTAAAGCAGGCCTGCGATCGTCCATATCGTCTTCGGAATCACTGAAATTCTCCTGGAAAGCGCTTGGTCTCGGGAGGGAATCGTTGACCAAAGGTTTCCTGCCGTTGACAGTGGCACTGACGTCGCGAGAGGAGGATCTTGAAGATGCTTGAATGGGATCGTCGAAGGTTACGGTGCGCTGAACATGGGGATGACGAGAAGAGATGGGAGATTTGGGGAGTTTGGGGTTGTTGAGGTTGATATTATTAGACATCCATGCGGATTAGCACTAACATGGGTATATGAAAAGGCTGAGATAGAGATTTTGTCTGTGTCTATGACGGGATGCGTGAGACTATCACGCGCTGATAAACGGAGGGGGTGCGATTGGTGGTGTAGCGGACGTAGCGGGGAGTTTTCGGTACAAAGTGCTCAGACTGTGACCCTGAGATGTAACTAAGAAAGTAAGAGAGACTGGGAATGGAAGGTAATAGGTGAGTAGAGAGGTAAAAGAGGGAGAGAAGTCGATAAGTTGACAAGGAGATATTAATGTAGCGATGGTGACAGGTGTCCTTGAGGATGAGATGAAAGTGGTAATCAGGGACCTCTAGAAGAGATGGAAGAATACGATGTCAGAGATTGAATGATTTGGATTATTGATTGACAAGAGAACTGGGCTATAATAGAGTAGTAACTGAAGACGAGAAGAGGAGAGAAGAGAAGGATTGAATACCGACAAACAATATCGATGATTGTGTTTTCTATTCCGACTCTATTGTAAAGAGCCTTCTCACTCCGTACAGTATGTACTGTGTAGTACTGTGTACGTACTGCACAGTGTACGGTGTTGAAGAGACTCCACACCACACAAGTTGTGTGGAGTAACTACGTATGGGACCGGGGGGATGGATGGTGACTTCAGCGGAGTCGCTGTTCTTTTTATGGGGCTGACCTGTGTAAGCCGTACGCGGTGCACAGTAGCTACCCATTCACGTGCTTGAAGCATAAGCCGGGAAAGTCAAGAAAGAGGCTGGGAAAGGCTGAAGAGAGAGGTTTGCAGAAGTTGCAGAGGTTGCAGAAGTCAAAGGCATCAATGGAATGCATTCGGGTTGAAGATGGATATTTGAGAGTTCAGTTGAGGTTGGGAGTTGAAGGTTAAATGTAGGAAGTTGGGAGTTGAAAGCGGCTGTCCTTGAAAGGACTGTATTCTACATGTATACAGATATAATTATATACGTGTATATTATGTATGTAAATACATATAATAGTGTGTACCATACGTACATCTATATGTATGTATATATGTTGCGGTGCATGTTGTGCATACAAATGGTGAAATAGAATGAGATGGATGCCATATCAATGCCTTATAATGCCTTATACTTAATATACATAAGATTATATATAAGATAAGAAAAACATAGAACTTACTGCGTACATAGAATAAGGTATGAAAGTGGCATTTTCCTTAGTAAGTACGGAAACAGATGACCCACCCACATTCCACCACTTATATCGTCAAGCACGGTGACCGCATCTCGTGCATCTAATGCACCGCTGTGTACAGTAATAAGACAATCCAACCAAAAGCTGATGCATATACTTAGAACAGCTACACTAACCAGTGTATGATATATAGACAACTGTTGCATATACACAGATATGAACACAGAGTCCAAATATGAAAGAAAGAAAGAAAAAGAAGAAAAAAAGGACCCCTACACATCGAAAACATCAAACCCTCATCTGCTTTAATGAGGTTATATGTCCGCAAACTCCACAATCACATCATCCAGACAATCCCCATTCTTCGGCCGACGGCGTAGTTAGTACCCCTCTCCAACCGGTGATAAGAGACCCTCCGGACTTTGCCCAAACATTATAAAGAGGGTTGAGGGGAGTAGCTACCAAGTTGTATTTTTATTAAGTGTACATACACAAAAGCTACCCCGCCATCCCACTATATAGCTTTAAAGTAAACACCAAGAATCCTAACTTCATCAATAAAACCAATCGACTAATCCATCGATAATTCCCAACATGCCTCTCGTCACTCAAAGTGTCAAGCCACGCATCATCCTGGGTCTTATGACCTTTGGACCAGACGAGACCGCAGGAGGCCGAATCACCTCTCTGGACGAATACAACAAGGCCCTCGATTATCTACAATCCCAAGGCTACAATGAGGTCGACACCGCTCGCTCCTACATTGACGGCAAGCAAGAGGCCTTCACGCGCGAAGCCAACTGGAAGTCTCGCGGACTGAAGCTCGCAACAAAGGTCTACCCACGGACCCCAGGAACCCACAAGCCAGAGGTGCTTACCGCGCAATTCGAGACGTCGCTCAAGGAATTGGGCACCGACAGTGTAGACATCTTCTATTTGCATGCCGCCGATCGCAGTGTGCCGTTCGCTGAGACCCTGGAGGCCGTCGATAAGCTGCACAAGGCTGGCAAGTTCGTGCAGTTGGGCTTGAGTAACTACACGGCCTTTGAGGTGGCCGAGGTGGTGATGACGTGCAAGGCCAATGGCTGGGTTCGACCATCCATCTACCAAGGGTATGTTCTGCCTCTCCTGTCATTTCTTTCCTTTCCTTCCCATTGATACCATCAATGAAATCATGGACTTTCTAAGATCAAGGAATTGGACTGACCTCCCGTGCAGAATGTATAATCCTATTACGCGCACCCTCGAGCAGGAGTTGATCCCAGCTTGCAAACGCTACGGGCTCGATGTCGTAATCTACAACCCGCTTGCCGGTGGTTTGTTCTCGGGCAAGTATAAAACAAAGGACGTTCCTGAGTCTGGACGCTACAGTGATGCGGGCGGCTTGGGCAAGAACTATCGATCACGTTACTTCTACGACAGCACTTTCAAGGCGCTGCAGATCATTGAGCCGGTTGTTGAGAAGCACGGCCTGACGATGGTGGAGACGGCAATCCGATGGTGCCACCACCACTCTGCGTTGAATATTGACGACGGGAACGATGGTATTATCATTGGAGTTAGTAGCCTTTCCCAGTTGGAGACGAACTTGAAGGATGCGGAGAAGGGCCCATTGCCTGAAGAGGTTGTTAAGGCGCTTGATGAGGCGTGGAAGGTTGCCCAGAGGGATACGCCTAACTACTGGCACTTGGACTTGAAGTACACTTATGACACCAGAAAGGCTCTGTTTGGTGTTTAAATCAAGAGGCTACATAGAAATAGATGATATATGATATGAGAATACGAGTACATTAGCGAGCTAGATAGTCACAACCTTGCATTTTATAGCAAGTAAATTACACTAAATTTGTGCCATTATAATCTCCAAGATTCATATTGACAAAAGAATCCGAAATTGATCGTCATAAACTAGTTGAATGATGCAAGTAAACTCCTTGAAATCCCACTACAGCCACAAGACCAAGAGAGAATGAAGTACAAACAACTCCTTAAAACGATTCATTCAGCTTCACCACTCATGTCCCTTACCTGTTTCACCTGGAACGCAAATATACAATCAATCGAAGCAAAAAAACAAACATACATACTATCGTACTTTTATCAAAGTCTACACTATCTTGGGCCCAACTTCTCCAGAATTCTAGTTCCCTGCTCCTCCCACTCCTGTTTTGAGATCCACATATTCTCCTTATCCGCCATAATATTCGCCAGTACCGCACCACCCAAAAACACCATATGTCTTCTCCTAGGTGGATCCTCGATCCTGACCTTAAACTTGTTCAGACGCTCTGGGTTGCCATGAAGCACCTTCGTAAGCCACAGCTGCTTCAGTTCCTTCTCTAATCTAGATGGCAGACCTGGGTACATGGAGCTTCCACCAGACAAGACAATAGCCTTGAAGAGCGAGGAGCGTACGTCCACATCGGCGGCTTGGATAGTGTTGAAGAGGAACTCGGCAATACCGGGTTGCTCGACGTCGACGAGATGTGGTTGGAAAAGACACTCTGGTGCCTCGAAACGCTCGCTACCGACGCGGATCACACGGCCATCGGGAAGGGTGTAGCTTTCGACAAGTACGGTGGTGTCTTCGCTGAGGCGCTGGTCGAGCTCAAGGTCGTAGGACACATAGCACAATTTCTCCTTGATCTGTCGGACGGTTTCGAAATCGGCGGTACGGTTGAGGGCGTAACCGCGGCGGAGAAGAAGGGCGATCAGGTTTCGGGTGACGTCGCGACCGGCTACATCGAGACGGCGGGTGAGGTGGTTGAGGACGACGGATTCGTAAACGGGAACGATGTGGGTAACTCCATCTCCGGAATCGACGACGACTCCTGAGCTGAGACCTAAATAGTTGTCAGCGCTTTGCTATGCTGTCAATAGTGCATGTGATATAGACCCACCCTGTGCATAAAGAGCCAACACGGCTTGAATTGCCACATATACACCCCCGAACTGGTATCTCTCGAACATGACCTCGCACATCTGCTCCCTGTTCTTGAGGGGGTTCATTGGGGGCTCGGTGAGGAGAATCTTGCGGCCGGTAGGATCGATCTTCATTTTCTCGAAGAAAGTGTAGTCCCAGAGATGTTGCATGTCGTCCCATTTCTTCACAATACCGTTCTCCATGGGGTAGCTCATCTGCAACATAGAGCGAGCTGCTGCTGCCTCGTCACCACACATGATGTCCTTAATGATAGTGTCATCTCCCTTCTCTTCCGATCGCAAAATCGGGCGGCCGACAATCGAGGGGTATTGGAATTCTGGGAAGTTCTGCGAGGTGGAAAGTGAGTTGGGAGCTGGGAGCTGGGATTATAAGGAGTTGTTGTCGCATACCTGAGCTGCATAGCCCACCTTGAGGAAACCGGTTCCTCCGTCAAGGACTGCGAGGGATTAGAAGTGTGCGAAGCTGAAGGAAGCTGGAGAACTTACCAATGGGTGCTTCTGCCATGTTTGCAGCGTTGAGGGGTCTACTCAAGGTATTGCGCGGGTATGAGTATTGGTGATCGTGGAGGGGTGACGACGTTGTAGGCGGTATCTCGCATCTCAACCTAAGGAGTAAGGCTGACGGACGGCTCCTCCACAATTAGGTAACCCCTCACAGCTTCCCCAGCTCCCCAGACCAATTCAGTCAAATGACCATACTGAGCTGGTTCTGGATAAGGGTTGGACTTCTCCTCATATGATGATGCATTGACGGCACTTTACTATTACTATAAGAATCTCATATATTTCTCTCATTACCTATTCGTGAAGGAAATTACCACTGCTGCATTTGTATTCTCATCGGCATTGCACTATCAGCGTCCACGGTACTGTTACTCGATGGGATCGAGTCACTGTCGAGTAATTCACCGCAACTACTGATATCCTGTGGCCACAACGAGCCCGAGAATTAAAAAGAGTCTTACCATCCTATAAATTAATCTTTACTTCAATTCTTATCCTTCAGATATAATAATACCTTGAATTCAAACAATGACTATCGACTCATTAAATACTGGCGCGATGACTGGCCCAAAGGCGAAGACATATCTCATCATAAATCCCAATTCCTCTGATTCGATGACGGACGGCATGTCAAAAATCATAAATGGTCTGGGCCATCAATCTGTAGGTTATTTTGCTATCGGCGAAGTTATACGTTCTCTATCTGCTTATCTACAATTGTATTGGTCGTTCTTAGTGCAGTCTACTAATCAGAAACCCAGATCAAAACCGTATTCTTGACAGCACCATCTCAAGCGCCAGCGAGTATCAACAATGAAGAAGATGCTCTGGAGAGCGCGAGAATTGTTCTCCCTAAACTCACTTCTCTCGAGAGATACGATGGCTTTCTTATCTGCTGCTACAGTGTCCACCCTCTGGTCTCCATGTTACGAGAGAGAGTAGATCCCTACTACGACGACGGAATTCCCAAGCACGTGGTAGGAATATTCGAAGCAAGTGTATCGACAGCTCTAGGCCTTCTATCCCATCCCACAACATCTCGCAACTTAGAAAACCAAGAAAAGTTCGGTATAGTAAGTACGGGAAAGTACTGGGAGAAAGCACTCACAGATGGGGTCATGGAATATATTGGATTTGATAACCCCAAGCATTGTGGAAGCTTTAAGGGCGTTGAGACTACTGGATTAAGTGCCTCCGAGCTCCACACCATGCCCAAGGAAGAGGTCAGAAGAAGGATGAAAGATGCCACTAAGCGTCTCGTACGGGATGGAGATGTGAGCGTAGTTTGCCTGGGATGCGCAGGAATGGCGGACATGGATGAAATGGTGATGGAAGCGTGTATTGAAGAGCTTGGTCCCTCAAAGGGTCGCAGGATCCACATCGTCGATGGCATAAAGGCGGGCATAGGAATGCTGGACAATTTGGCACGAGGATGCTAGCAGGAACAGAATGAATGCTTGTTGTGGTATCTCTAAATCAATGTCATGCTCAAATGCTCCTCCATAACTCTCTGCAATCAAAACTCTCCTGGCCTCCTTCTGGGACTTCGCCAACAACACGTCCTGGACGTCCGGCAACGATGCTGAAGCTGGGTATGACCATATTCGGTGGCACTACTGTCCCGTCTAAGATCCGGACGCAATCCTTGATAATGGCGAATTTCCCAATCACACAGCCCTGTCCAATGTGTACGTGATTGCCGATAAGAGCTGCTTCAATAATCGACGAAGGTCCGAAGTATACGTGATCGCCGATTTTCAACGGGTAATGTGAGAATATTCTGTCTCAAATTAGCATTTTCTCCTTCAATGGCTTAGTACAAGAGTACGCACCCTTTATACAGCTTCCCTGGCGGTCTCAAAACACAACCTTTGCTCATAAAGCAATATCTACCGATAGCAACTGCCACGTTCTGTCCAGTTCTCTCCTGTGAAGATGCCGTGGGTAAAGTTCGTAGTAGATCTCCTCGGATGCAGACTTCGGCTTGAATGACTGTCTTTCCTCCTAAGATGATATTCGTTGTACCGATGATTTGCGACTTGCGGGATACCTTGTTACCGGTGTCCTACACACTGTTAGATGTTACTTATACGCTATATCAGGAGACTTACTGTTTCAATGTACTCGCCCTTCGGCGGTTTTCGTGACATGATTGCTACATAATTGTGTTCTGGATGAACCTCCTCGTCGCGGTGTTGATGTGAAGGTCGCGCGCTAGTGATTGTTTGGGTGAGCTACGGGCGGTCTCAGCTGGCAGTATTTGAGGTCCATATCATTTTAAACAATGCTCAAGCACCCCTGTTTATTCTCCCTTTTCTAGAAACTCATTACAGTTTCCCAATAACTGTCTAGGAATCTAGGGTTACAGATTCTATTCTCTGTTGTACTAACAGTATAGTATACACTTAATCAGCATAGATTACAGGCCTACACGAAGTTTAGATAGAACAGTAGCAAGCTTCAATCAAGTGCTCGGTCACTTCATATACTATCTACCATTTGTCTTTGTTACTGCACTCTGTCTAAATCGACAAAATATCTTTATGATCTCGTTAAAGCCAAGACTTGGGTCATGAAATTTCCTTCAGTAACATGTAAATATTCGTGCTATACACAATGCATAACCCTCCATGTAATAATGTTCCAGCTTTCAAAAACTCGAAATACCAAGTGTGGTTGCTATTTTTCTACCTTTCCACTTGTTGTAACTCTCCAGCATCTTCTGCTCAGTCCAGAATCGATATTCAGGAAATCATGCCGCTATTGTCATCCATCAAATAATTCCCCAGAGTATTATGGCGATAGATTTGAAGTAGTTCAAGCACAAATTAGAGGCTCGAACTCTTTATACTACCTTATTATATCCATCTATTTATCATTCTACACTATTCCTAAACGTAGTAATATTACCGTGTGACCCTTCATGATGAACCTAGATAAATTTCGAATACTTGCATGCTTTTTCTATAGCTTACTTGTCTATTCACATATCTTCTTTAACTTGCTCTAGTTTGTATTCCTTTTTGTGTATAGAAAAAGAACTACTCTTGGAACTGTATCTGTGGAGATTTCACGCGATTTCAAGACAACTCCTAGCGTTTCAGAGTGCTTTTCATTGTCTACAACTCTTATATCAATCTTGAAAATCCCCGAGATTCGAACAAGAAATGATCATCACAAACCGAGACCTGCCAAAATGAGCAAACAAAAACCAAGGTTCACATATTTCCGAAGTCTGCCTCCGGAAATCCGGTTGCAGATATGGCAGTATCTAATTCCAGAGCCACGCATCGTTGAGTTACTTCCATACAAACGGAATGTACTTCCTGCTGTGCCTTTCCCCTCTATCCTACACGCCTGCCACGAATCCCGCCACGAGGCCAAGCAAGCAGGGATTATCATCATTCCCGCACGCAGTGGGAGAGATGAACCGGCTTTATGGTTCAACGTCAAAACCGACCTGATGTTTATCAGCAAAAAGAAGAAGAACGAAAGGATTGAGAGTGGAGCGGGCATGAAGCCTGGCCTTTGGGGATTTGGACGACTGGGGTCTGCAGCGAAGAAGATCCGCCATCTTGCAGTTGAGGAGTTCCATATATTCCAAGGTAGCGGAGCGGAAAATATGGCGCTCTGGAAAAACAAATTCCCTGAACTCGAGACTCTTACTTACGCGGAAGATTGGGGCTTTCATGATGGACTGGCGGCCTGGACTTTGAAAATAGAGAAAACGTCGAACGGTCAGCATAAATTGACCGTCTCTCGTCAGGTACCAGTCCTAGTCCCAAACGGTATGCAGCGGCTTCTGGGTTCGCAAATCCGCTGGAAAAAATATGTGGTTGCTGCAAAAGTATTCAAGTTTAGATTGGTCTGGGAAGAAATGAAGTGAAACTTGAAATGAAGCTTCGCGACATCACGACATAGCTAGTCTAGTAGTCATTCAGATACTTCATTCATCCCAATAGGTTAGACCTGAGATTTTGGATGTCTCATTTTCAATACTTGGTATACCTGAGTAGTAAATAAGGAAATATAAGCAAATTCTCGTCAAGTGCTAGTGATCAACTGCAGTAATTCCCAACAGTCAAAGAGGTCCTCAGCCTACATTCTTAAATAGAAAAGGGCGACACAACATTCAGTGGCAACGAGCAAGTATTACATCACATTATATCACACCCATCACATACAACCATCAAAATTAATCATAATCATAAGCACCTAGCTACACTAGATCTTCTCTCCAACACTACTCCCCAAACTTCCACTAGCTCTTACATCCTCCACGCCCTCAACGCTTGGCTTACCCGTGTCGTCCACTTTGCCGCGCGTATGAAGCATATGCTCCTCAGTCTCATTATAATTAATCAGCAACTCGCCATGCTTTCCATAGCGCAGCGGTTCCTTGCGCGCAACGGCGACGACATCGAACCACGACTTAGTCTTGTGGAAGATGGCATCCATCTCCTCGAGTGAGCGGTAGGCCGTTTCCGGGTAGAAAAAGTAGACGACGGGGATGATGGCGGCGTTGATGACGGCGAAGATGATGTAGGTTTGGTAGCCAATTGAGGAGAAGGCTACTGGGGTAACCATAACTACCATGAAGTTGAACGACCTGAGTCAGAGTTAGATTGAAGTTCTCTACGTGTAAATTTCAATTGTATGGAAGGGACATACCAGTTAGCGCTCGTTGCCAAAGCGTTTGCTGGCGCACGAATTCTCAACGGCACGATCTCAGCGGGGTAAAGCCAGGTCATACCAAGCCATCCAACGGCAAAGAAGGTGTTAAAGACGAAGAGGAAGACAGCGGCAGTGACTGGTGCACCAGTGCCACCCATGTTGTTCTGCGCTAAGTAGCTCGTGATGGTCAAGATAATCATGGAGAGTGACATGCCGATAGCGCCAAAAAGCATCAAGGGACGGCGCCCGAAACGCTCGATGGTGAAGACGGCAATCCAGGATGCCGCGAAGTACTCGGTGCCGTTTGCGGCGGCCAGGATGCGTGAGAGGAAGGGAGAGAGGCCGATGTAGTTCTCGTAGATTGTGGCAGCATAGTCTGGGTTCGTTAGTTTAGGTAATGGATGGGGGGAAGAAAGAGGCGGAAAATCGGTCGAGTTGTGGATGGTGACATACAGGTAATGAGGTTGATACCAGAGATCTGTTGGAACATCTGGTTGACATAGGCGAGAACAACACGATGGAAATGACGATCAGGGCCCATTGTAAAGAGATCCTTGTAGCCATAGGCTTCCATCTCAAGAACAGAGTCCTTAATAGCTGCAAATTCGGCCTGCACATAGGTGTCTTCAGGTGGGAGGTCGGCAAGAGCAGAGAGCACTTGCATAGCTTCGTCTTCTTTTCCCTTGAGGATGAGCCATCGAGGTGACTCTGGGAGCGGTAGGATGAAGCATAAAAGGAGTAGAGCGAACACAATCTGGAAAGCGATTGGGAAACGCCATGAGATGGTGGATGGTTCAAGGAAGGAGAATCCAAAATCAAGCCACTGATTTCTATTAATTGACTTGCTCTCAAGGTGGAAGGGGAAAACTTACATAACTCAAGCAGATACCACCCGTAATCATAGCACCCTCAATCATGACAAGCTTTCCTCTCTTATGAGACTTTGACGTCTCACTTTGCCATGTTGGAACAGTGGATGTGTTCATGCCATTTCCGAACCCAGTGATAACTCGTCCAGCAATGAAGTGGCCAAGAGTGAAAGCAGAACACTGCAAAGCTGCGCCGACGACCATGATAGCTGACCCGATGAAGATTGTCTTTCTTCTTCCCAAAAGATCGCCCACAACTATTGTGGTAAGTGCACCAATAAAGCAGCCCACATTGTAGCTGGCTACCGAAATACCCTGAATAGTACTGACATGGTTGATTTGTGCCTGCGTATAACCATTTGCGAGCTTTTTAATCAGCAATTGCAGATACCGAAACTTGAAGCCACTTACTGTAGTGTGAACAACATCAATTTCTGGAAAGACCTTTACAAATGAGTCTAAACTCAACAGACCTCCCATCACACCCTGATCATATCCAAAGAGTCTATATTTATTAGCAATTGAACTCTCCAATTCTAATCATATTGCCATCCAATAACAGAGTGGATAAAATTGAGGAACAAACATGGATGATAACGAGAGCTGAAAGCTTCGAATGCTGCAAGCGGAGATGAAAAATATCTTACAAGAAATCCAAGCCAGCGATGACACCGATGGCATAATTCAGACTTTTTCCCTTCAAACCAAAATATCTTGAGCCTCCGTAACCAAACATCTTGCCTTTCTAGCAATTCGACCAAGCAGCAAAAATCCAAATCAACGACAGTTGAAAGATGATGAACCTCATATAGATCCACTCAGAAGTTGAAAAAAGTCCAGCCAAGCAAGAACTTTATATGTCGTCTTGTCTATATGGAATGAATACTAGTGAAATTTTATATAGAAGAAGAGAAAATATCTCTGCAGATATAGAAATGTGCGATGGACAGGATAACAAGCAGATCAGTATTCGACTTTGAGGGAAATGGCCTATGATATAAGTAGAGCAATATTACAGACATCCAAAGGGACCCACTCTCTTTAAGCCGGGGTAGACTAAACCCAAATCTACATTGCCGGCGGGGTGGGCGTTATTTCCCATGATGGTCTGCCTACCTTACCCCGCCAATTGCGGTTGGAGGCGCCGTTCCCTGAACCATGGTAGTCATGGTGCAGTGCGATGCAGTTCAGTTTGAACAGAACATCCAGTCATATATCACCATATCTCTGACTTACCTAAGAGGGGAATTAGGGCTCAAAGATCTAAACTGTGTAGAGGAGTCCGAAGATAGTCGGAGACGTTATGAAGCGGCAGGTAGACTTAGCAGGCGTTATTCATGGTTGGTAGACAATTTGGTAGACAGTAGAGTAGACAGTAGAGTAATGTAGCAGTTCAACCATCAATTCTTCTAGAACATTTACCTGGATGTGACTTTACTGTTATTCATATGACAATGAATAGTCTGGCTAGAGTAAGTATCGATGTAATTGACTGTCTATATTGGTATACATCTACGTATTCAAAGTAATCCTCATTCAACTCAGAGCTCTCAAAGAACCGTAGTGCAGTCAATGAATCAATTGATCAATGAATCAAACAGTCAGTCCATCCGCATCAAAGCCTTCACCTCAATATTCCTTCTGCTCTACTTACTTATCATGCCTGTGGCAGCACCACTCCACTTTCCCCAGGATAGCCCCAACATCCCCGCCTTCCTGAAAAGCGCCCCACAGCCATAGACGTACCTTTTACACAAACGCTCACCCACTCACCCACTCACCCGCCACCAGCAAACCAACAATCTCTCCATCCCTCCACACACAAGAATATGCATAGCGCCAAGTCAACACAAACAACCCGGCAATAACATAATACACGATCATGCACCGCATTGCCCAATACAGACATCCGAGCGCAAACAAGCTGACTCAGGGCTGTGGAAGTCGTTGCAGGTGCCAAGCTGACTTCCTTCATGTTTGCTTCATCAGTGCATTGTATGGACGGTTACAATCGCTTTCATATTACATAGTACATACATACTATGTACGCGGCACGCAAGATTAATCATACGATCAATGGCACTGTACAGATACCTACAATAACAAGGTAGGGAAGGGTAAACAACGGCAACAAACTCAACACTTGGAACGCTCCATCTAGTATCCCAGCAGTAAGAGGATTATCACAGCCTTTTCAACTTGGAAGTAAATGGGATAATGGCAGATGGGAATTCACCGTGTGCGCACCAGTGCACCCAGTTCTTGTTCCTCTCTGCATGCCACCAACTGCAGCGATCTCATGTGCAAAATCCCCCGAAGGTCAACCTGCCTACCCTTCATCCATACCGTCTATCGCATCCGTACCTGAAGATACATGATACGATCTCAATGCTTCCACCTCCCACTCCCAAAGCCTCCCTCATCATCCCCTTCCAAGCCCATACCAGCCTTAACCTCCAAGCCTCATCAAATACCTTCCACCAAACCCACAAGGTACATAAGAAAGATAGATAATAATGTAGTACGACATAAAACAGCAGCCTCGCGTCGATCCTGTCGGTCACGGCGCATTACTCTCCGAAGCACTCCGAACCCAGTCGCCGTCGCAGTGGCCCGAAAATTTCCCACCCCAAACCCTGACAATGAACCCTCACCTTTCATTCACAGCACAAAAAGCATAGTCGCCTACCCCATGCATCCCCAGACCCCCACAAACCCCAGGTGGAGTTTTTTTGGTCGTCCACTGATGTCAGCGGTAGATCCCGATGGTGGATACCACAGCGCACAAGAGCCTAAGTCGTCGACTCAGCCGAGCCTTTAATCTCACTGTTGCATCATCAATATCATCGTCCCTGGACATTTATCTCACGATACCAAAGAAATTCCTCGTAAACAAACCAGCAAGGCCCGAAGATGAAACATGGATGGTATGCATGGCAGGCATAGACGTCATAAGTGTCAGATCTGGACTATGGAACTTCGTTCATAGTACATAGCACATAGCATGCACCAGCACGTTTACCAAAAATTAGTATCAATAGAGACGGACATGCCTTCACACATCAATCGGGTGGTGGAGCATCACAGTCATCATCGCATCAAGAATTCACAACCCATTTTTATTTCTATGCTGAATAGAGTACGGACCAGAAATGAACTGCCAGATGGCGTGCAAATCCACCGGTAAACATCCATCAACATCCATCAATTTATCTGTAAAAACAGCGCATGCACAAAGCAAAGCAAAGCCCATATTCCAGTTTAAGGTAAGATTCTTCAAGGTGAAGACAAGAAGGTGACGTGAAATTGCCCCTGAAATTGGAGGTTTACTTTCCAGACATCTGTAACAATGTCGTCAAGCTCCATCGACAACTTCATAGAGGTTACTTTCCATCAACTCTACCAGGCTCCTCCGCCGCCACCGCCGCTGGCCCAGCCGGAAGTATCGGCAGCCTCAGAGACGGTATTACCACCACCTAGAGCCCAACCGGAAGTGTCAACAGCACCAACATCAACAGTGTCAGCTTGTTTGTTATCACCACCTTGTTCGCCGGCATCATAGGCATTGCTATGGTCATTCTCCTCGACCAAAGGCTCCTTGCAACGAACCTTAGTGTGTCCCATCTGCTGGCAGTTAGAGCACTTGACACGGGAGTCTATTATAATACGTTAGTTCAAGCCAATAAATTTCTCAGGATCACTTACAATCACGTGGCTTTGGGCAATCTTTACCAACGTGACCAACTTCGTCACAGTTTCTGCAGGTCATAGTAGCTGGGTTACGAGGCTCAGGGCACTCTCTCGACATGTGACCCTCTTGACCACAGTTGCGGCATCCAGATGGTGGAGCACTTGGGCAGTCCTTTGCAAAGTGACCGGTCTCGTTACATCTCTTGCACTCAACACCTTCTGCGGATCGAGGCTCTGGGCAGTCGCGAGATGAGTGTCCGGACTGCTTACAGTTGCGGCAGGCAAACTTATCGACACGATCATTTGGGCTACCAACTGTCAGTATTATATGTCATGAACTGTAGGGATACATACCAATCGCGCATGCGATGACCAACTCCTTCACAGTTGAAGCACTTTACTACAGTTTGTTCGACTTCCTTCTTCTCCTCTGGGCAATCACGAGAGGCATGACCAAGCTCTATAGAGAGTAACGATTAGCAATCAAATTCAGTTAATACGGAGTGTTCCTTTACCATCACAGTTTCTGCACTTGATAATGCCACTGTCAACTGGAGTACCAGCATCGGCAAGACGAGCAAGGTTCTCCTCTGCCGAAGCAGGCCATCCCTCGATCTCCTTAGGGCGGAGTGGGTTTGGAGAGAAGCGAAGGTTAGCAGTGTACTTTTTGCCCATATTTCCTTGGAGGTCCATGTTGGTATAAGTGGCGGCCATCTCCTTCTCCACAGCAATAATCCAGATTGGGACATTGTGAGTACGGAATGCCTTTTCCATATTGACGTAGGTATTTGGCATTGTACCCTTGGCATACTTCCAGAAAGCCTGGAGAGGGTTAGTTTCTTTCAAGTGTTATTCTATCCTGTTCAGTCAACGATTAACTCACGATAATAGCATCATCCATGTCGCGTTCCTCAGCGGCCGTCTTTAGCTCCTCCCAAACTTTCTCTGGCATGCCATCTTCAACGTTACCGTAGATCTTTGTGAATGAACGAGGGTTCTAAGTTGCTGTTAATGATTGAGATATAGTATGATGGTCTGTATTCTTACCTTGCACTGGCTGATGGTGTGGTCCTCGCTATCGCAGTTTCTGCACTTCTTAGCTGGAGCTTCCGGGCCTAAATTTCATCAGTACATGATTAAACTATACTCAGTCCTTATATTTACATTCATTGGCTCGGTGACCTGTCTGACTACAAACACGGCATTCACCAGTGAACTTGGAGGGGTTTGAACATTCATCCTTACGATGACCTGTCTCACCGCAGTTGAAGCAAGGACGTGTGTCTGGCTGTGGGCAGTCTCTAACCTCGTGAGAGTCCTCGCCACATCTACCAAATATGATTAGTATTTACTGCAGGCTTTTGTAAAGATGATAAATAATTGAAGACTCACCGACGGCAGCCATTACCACCTCCATAACCACTTCCAGCTCCAGTAGCGGCTCCTGTATCAGCTCCCGCATTAACTCCAACTTCACCTTCATAGCTATTGTTGATAGTGTTGTTCTCAGCTGGCAAGTTCACGTATTGACCACCTGAAGCTGCCAATGCCATCGGCGTAAGGCCAGTATCAGGAGGAGCGACATTTCCACCTGCATTCCAACCTGCACCAACACTTGGATCAGCAGTAACAGGACCTCCACCAGAAGCCCAACCAGCACCCGTACCAGCACCGACAGATCCAGGATTCCAAGACATACTTGGTATTATAAACCGAAGTATTCCCAAAGTCTAGGACAAGCTGCAACGAATCAGCTGTGGTCAAGTTAAGCTCAGAGGTTCTGAAAATTAATCTGCAAAATCTGGCATAAACAATAGCATTGGCAGAGGAAACTGGGAATAAAATACTCAACTCTCACTTCGATGTGATCAGACTTGTAATTCAAGCTGGCACACGTGGGTAAGGTGATTTGATTGAGAGTTGGTTGAACTCGAGCTTGAGTCAAGCTCAACTTGCATATACAAGGATGGGGTCCCAAAGCCAACTAGCTGGTGGGATGATAAAGCACTCCAGTTAGGATTACTAGAATGACAAGTCAACTTACTTTAGATTTCAAAAGTTTTGTGGTATATCACCGCCTCGTGTTCCGTAAGCTTCTGTACAAGATCAGTATCAATATATCGGTTAGTTCAAAATTAACATCGTGAAGCAAACTCCGTAAGGTGAGATGATCTTCAAATGGATGTTATGGCGAATCATATAAGTACTCACGAGATGATATAGCTTGGCTGTAAAGACAGTCGACAACCACACAATTGTGGAGTCGTGAAAAGAGAAGGAAAGGTCAACAACTGCACAGTCGTGGAGTTGTAAGGGAAGGAAGGAAGAGAGAAGAGGGGGAAAATTGTTGTAGAGAGAAAGGAAGGGTAGAAGAAAGAAGTGTGTGCGTTTTATATTTCGAGCTAGGACTGGAAGCGACGGGTTACAAAGGGAAGGGGCGACGATGTACACACGCCGGCAAGGTGGGTGGCAATTATACACTGGGCCGATATGTCAAGGCACAAAAGCAACTGATATATACCTATTAGAACATGCAGAGTTACGCTCTTATTAGGACTCGACTAGCAGTCAGCAAGACATGATAAGATATATCACAGCCGTCAACGCCCTCTTGGAAGATGTACAGCTCGTTCTGGCTTTTGCTCGAAGGTATTTTGTTTTCTCTTCATAGTTATTGAAGTCAAAAACATGGAGAAAACAGATAAGCTGTAACAGTTGTATTTAATTAGGACCTTAACTACTCTTGGGGTTATCTATCACCTTGCTGGCCATCTATTATCACCAGCTCTCGGTCTCTCATCTTCTTGGAATATCTACAGCCACAACGATAATAGGGATTCTTTGTTTTGTCAAGAGTTTTCAAGTTACCGCTGGATATTGAAGCAGCAACTTGGTAGTGGGGAATGATGACATTACTTGCTTTTTTCAAGTCGTCAGTAAACTATATGAGACATCCTCAAAGCTCCAGATATATTAACCATTCATATCCTTCAAGTAATTTAGATTTCAACTCACTTCCACAGCTCAGCTCAATAGCTGTAAAACTATAAGAAACCAAGTACCTCTTGAGTCTGCCCTATATGTCTCCCACAGAAAGTTGTAATTGGCTTTCTATGAACAGTGCTTGGTAGGTGTACCATTCAGGTCTCTATCAAACTTTTTATAATCATCGAAAGAGCAAGTGGTGTTTATGATCAGATGAAGTCGAAAGGTAGAATAGGTGTAATTTCAAATTGTCGCAAGCTCCCATCGTTACCTATATATACTAGGGTTAACCTTTTTCTTTGGAAATGTTGATTACAAGATTCAAGTGGTCATTACTTACACAGTACTTCATCTCTAAAAGCCCAGGCATCATTAATAGCTCAAATGATTTTAAAGCCTTTAACACTTCTCGAGTTCTAATCACTCTTAAAGGCTTTCACTTCCCAAAAAGTTGCTGAGGTTTATTTTGCGCTAGAGTCCTTATCTTTTTAGCAAATATAAAGAGAATGGTAGCTTTAAATGCAGAAGCCACTTGATGCGATTAAAAAATCATACAATAATTTCATACCACTTGCTGTATTGTTTTTTCAAGATCAAATATTATTTACATTAATGACGCCAATTTAATATAAGATGTAAGGCTATGTGTGAATGCCACAATCTACAAGGTAGTAGTATTCTGTGAAAGCAGCAAGGCTGTCGAGAACCTTTGCACACAAAAACCGTTATAAACGTTTAGGACTTCGGCGATCTAGAAGGTCAGTAGAAATAGTCAGGCTTTGGAAATACACATTTTAAAACCTGCCTTGATCATGAGCGCTCAAGCTGAGTGAGACAAGGAAGGTCCGACCTACTTAAATAGTACCAGTGCTTATTCCTGGTTAAAACAGTATGATATTTTGTATCACCCACCACTTTGGCCACATTTGATGACAGAAAACAACGCTGCTCTATTCTTCGCCTTATCTCTAATTTTTATTGCTCAAAAATGTAATTTCACAAAAGCACTTATTTTTTACATACCAGGTCGTCGTTTCATTTATGTGGAATGTCATTTACTCGACTCGCTCATGAACAGAAAGTCGGTGTGGAACTCAATCGGCACAATGAAAAATAGAAGCGGGCGCACGCTGGAACCCGAAATAATGAGGCTCTTTGTTCTACTAAGTAAGCAGTGGCAGATACGTACGAACTTGAGGCTCTGTGGGGAGTAAATTCTCCTATGTACAGAGTATGTAGTAGATAGATTCAAGGGGGCCTGTCAATTATCCCAGCCCATTTACGTACTCAGCTAGAGTGTATTATGTGTATACACCGAACTTTGGGTGACGTTTAGAATTTAGTCTCTCTGTGCAACCATCACCATATGATGATACTAAGTGCTCTCCTGACCATACCAGGGCAGCGAGTTAATAATCGTTAATCATTTCCAGCTGAGCAACACCCGACACCTTGTGTGATCTGTTTCAGAAGATGATGTTTTACGCTGTCGCACAGCATTGTGTGTACAAAGCTAGGAAATCGACATGTCGACCAGGAATACCCGCCTGATAAAGAGATTGAAAACAATTATATGTACGTTCCAGTCAGGGAAGGTACGTGGCAAAAGCTTTGTTAGTTGTGCATCATACAGGTAGTCGTACAAAATTGGCTGGCCGCCTTGCATAGAATACTCTAGTGAAGCAAAGCAAGGCGAGCGAGAGCATTTCGTAGTCCCATTGCCTCGATCTAATATCAGTACAACAGGCAATAAGAACCGCAGCCGTAGGCTTGCCACATATACACACATTAAAGGTAGTTGACTGTGTCGCCCTGGACAAGGCTGTGGGTAAAGATCAAGCGGCTTCGGTATTACGATTGCTTGTGTCACCTATTCTGTCACCTATTCGTGCTATTATACAGGGATCTTATAAACCCTGCACCCAGGTGAATTCAATACTTTAAGCTGATGGACCAGAGCCTCATCAGTTCACCATTGCAACTTAACCATCAATGGCGATAGAAGCTGTGACTGAAAATTCGTCATCTCATTGCATTGTCATTTGAGCCCCGCCAACTTCGTATTTTGTGCTTTATGAACTTAAATTAGCGCAAATACCTAAGTATTGGATTTTTTTGGTATCTGGCTGAACCTGCACATGTGTGTGTGGGAACGGGCTGCAATACATAAGCTTTACACTCTTGTGTATAGTCATAATATTGGGTGTATGTAGCATGAGGCTTAAAGCATCTTTTGTTGATAAGACGGGTTCTTTTCATCGACAACGTAAGGCTAACGGTTGGGCGACTTTCCATATCGTCACCAATATTTTCTCATTGTTTATCTTTAATCATAACCATCTTCCAACCATTTCAAACACTTGATTTTCTCAATCAATTTTATCCTAAGCCTTGCACCGTCATCGGAGTCCTCTCTACTATTTAATGCAAGAAACAATTAATATTCTTCCTTTATTAGCCCCTGAATGGCTCGAGGTCTAACAAATATACCTTACGAGGTACTCGCAAACATAGTTCGGCATGTCAATTTTCAAGATGCCATCAATATGGGAAGAACTTGCAAAGTGCTCTCACAATTCTACTTTTCGGATCCTTTTTGTCGAGTAATTCTTGATGTAAGTTGAAAATCGCAATTCTCATTCGATGGCTTAAATCTCGTGTCGTCATCCCCTGCGAATACAGTCAGATAGTTGAAATAAGAATAGTGCTGACAGGCCTAGGACAAAGCTCCATTTAGTAAAGAAGCACGAGATGCCAGGCTTAACGGCGAATATGCCGCAGGTGTACGAAGGCTTGCAAGGCGTCGAGAAGCCTTCGCCAATGCCAATCCTTATTCAGTTGCAGCTTTGGGTTATGCTACTTCTTTTCGCTACGACCAAGGGGTTTTATGTTATACCTCACATAAGCAGCTTCGAGTTCTCGACTTACATAGCTCTGCCGATAAAGAAGATGTTATAAACATTCCACTACTCCTAATCCAATCAATTGGGGATAAATCAGGTAATTCAGAAGCTCTTCAAGACCCTTGTCAGCATGGCACATTTGAGGTACTGTACTACAAAGATAATATTGTTTCTTGTATCTACAAATCACTTGATCTTGCAACAGGCTGGCTGTTAGCCATTGATGTGCAATCAAGAAAACTGCTTCTTCAGTATAGACTACTGTCTATCGAGAAGATATTTGTGCGCCATACCAACAAGTTCTTATACTATGGAACACATTCAGCAAATCGGCATCTCGATGGACATCGGCGATGGGAAGTCAGTGGATATAGCTTTGAAAAAGAACGGTGGCTCTCAACTCCCTTTGAGCTGCAAAAGACAGTGGGATCAGACGTGGCGTCTACAGTATGCTTTGAAATATATCATGATCATTTCTATGCGCTTTCAAATCAAACATCATTTGAGATGGAGGAAATTGATTGGACCTCCTACTACCACTGCTGTCGGTTTCCACTCGATTCTCCTTGTTCAGATGTTTTGGAATATACTGAGGCCCATTCTATGTGGAGGAGGCAGCATAAAGAAGGCCCAATCGATGATCGCTGGACAACTCTCGAACTTGAAACCGACGAGGAGAGCGGTGACTTGTTTATCGTTGAAGCACGCAGAGAGTGGAAGGACGGCGCTAGTAGAAGCCAACGCACATATTATCGCACAGAACTGGTATTCCCAAAATACAAGACATATCAGAATATAAGCGTTGGATCTCCAGGCTCTAGCTCAAGCTATGCAACTCAGGCATTGCCCACCAACGATCCGCTAGTACGAGTTCTCACTTCTAATGACAATCCGCAGTGGAGAGAAGCACCTCCTCGCTTCCCTCGCAACGTACACGAAGGGGACGACGGACTAACATCCTCCTCTCGCGCATTTACATATCCAAAAACCAAAGTCAGAAGTTACAACTGCTCGGCAAATGCGTTCTTAGACCTTGTCAACGACCCGGCACCCGACGACTGGCAAGAGAAACAGCGTCTCCGTCTACGAGTTGGGAGCAGAACTTTAGACGCTCCTAAGCGTTATGCTTCCGGGCATCCAAGAGAAGGCCAAGTGGAAGACGCAAAAATCTACTCTGAAACGGGAGATCCGTGTCTACATCTCAATGAATCCTATACTTCGAAGCCCATTGAGATGTGGCCCCCTGAATCACCTGCGTCTACGCCGCTTTTCGAAATTCTTAGCCCTGACGACTACCAAGGCGATGTAGAAGGCGTGGCAGATAACCGTTCATTGGTATACACTACAGGTGGTGGCCAAGGTCCGCCTTCCATAGTCTTCATCAATTTTGACCCTTCTATCCGGCTCCCCGGACTGATAGATTGGGGAGGTAGCAAAGGATGGAAGCAAGGCGTTGGCGAAGGTCCTCATATCGATGGCAGAGCATCCGGCGGATCCATTAGGCTTGACAAGAAAGGTAAGGGCATTGAAGAAACTGTCCAGCTACAGGATCGGCTTGCAGATATTACGGCACCCCTTGAATGTGTTAAGGACAACGTCGATCCGGAGTGGTTTACAAGGGAGGATGCGGTGTACACACATATCAAGAGGGGTTATTGGACTCTCCGTTGATTGTGACATGCCGCTTGCTCAACAAATTTGGCTTTATAACTTAATTATTACTTCATATATGACGGTATACACTACCTAGCGCTAGCACCTTAATAGTTCCCTCAGCCTATCATATTTCCCCTTAAGACAATTCGAAACTCTTGCATTACATTTGTCCTTAACCTTGTTTCGGATATGAATCTGCTTCGGCCTTCCCCCACATGAGCTTAATGTAGCTTTCTCATATGTTTCGGAAGCCGGAAGTATTTCCTCAGGCTGGGAATATTATCAATGCTACAAGGAATTATTACCTATCGCCTTTACTTTCCATTCTGTCTACGGATACACAATAGAAATCCTGCCAAGCTTTCCCCACCTATAATATTGTTTCCCTGTAACCTCTTTTAACACACCGAAGCCTCGAAGTCTTGAATCATATCATATGCACACCTTTATAAGAAGCTTCCCCGATATCATTCCCTTTTACATTATCCCCGCATACATCTGCAAAGCTCCCTGTATAGTATTTCCCGTCAATCCTGGAATACCGGGGAGCAAGGCTACAGCTTACGCGGAAAGTATAGAGGAGGAGGTCAAAGCACATCACATCACATCAACGATTCAACACGTGAATTTCGTTAGTGGCTATCTATCAATTGCAAGCTGACATTACCCCACTAAACATGAGGCTCAGCGGCATCTACAGCCACGGCACATTACAATCATAAACATGAATTTTGTTTGTGATCGTTTACTGGCTTGCAAATATCTCTTACCATGAGAGAGGCTCAACTCAAACTATAACTAATCATAATTATACACCGAAGTTATCCGTGTTACGTATGTTCCTGATTACATTTCAAGTGTAAATACTCATTTTTGTCTGCTTAGACATGATCTTGTGCTACAAGGCTCGGCACATTTCTCACACTCCATCGCCCAGTTACATAGAGAAACCCTGTCTGTACAGTCATTTGGAGCAAACAAGGCTGTGAAATCAATTAAAATCGTATTCAACCGCGCATTGCATGACATTACCAGATTGTCACTTAACACTTACTTCATGGGTCAGAGTTTCGATATACTTTACTAACTGCACATGTCTCGAAATCAAGAAGACATGTCAAAACTCTCATGACTCCACACTTTGGTCATGATAGGGGGCAATTAGTAAGGAAATTAGTGAATTATGGATACTGAGCATATCTACGACCTATACTAAGTCCCAAGTCTATGCAAGCCATGCAATGCACCTACATCTGCAATACGCCAAAAAGAGTTCACAAAACCCAAGCATATGAGGAAAGCCTGATAATCAAACAACGCAATCGAAAGTGAGCCCATCTATCCGAGCCTGACGTAGTTACCTATTGACACATCAGCATAGATTCAATATTCACAAAAGAAGGCTGTAGAACATACCAGGAAACTGCCCTTGCATTCCTTTGAGTTTACCAACCCACCACTCGTTCTCATTTTGCGTCCGGGTGACGATTTCGATGACATCTCCTGCTTTGAAGCTTAAGTCTCCTTCTGCTTGTGCTTCAAAATCATACAACGCAGTCACAGTCTCCACAGCGGGAGTTGCGGAAAATCTGGACGGCTTTGGCTTTGGTGGTGGTGGCGCCGCACCCTTGGCTTTAGCTGCTGCTCCCCATTGACTTCCTGTGGAATTTGCTCTACCGATAGCTGATTTAGTATCAGCCATAGGAGGGGAAAGAGCGCCGCCTGAAGAATATGGTGGTGGTGGCTTCTCTGAGAAATCATGCGTCTTGCGCCTACTGTCTTCTGGGACCGATGAGCTTGTGGCAGGCCCTGATTCGATTGCGAGGGTCGATGGCTTGCTCTCGAGTGCAAGAGTGGGCTTAGAGCCAGGTCCAACACGAGGTGGTCTCTTATATCCCGTGGACTTGAATTTCGTGATCGAAAGTGCTTCCGCTTGTTCTTTGATATCCCCTCTCTTCGCCTCGAATGCGCTCTCAAGATCCGTGGTCAGGTCGAAATATCCGATATCGCAGCCTTGCATCTTCTCGTGGAGTGTATAGAAGACATTGAGTTGCATGTAATAGAAAGATTGGAATAATGGGCGGATGAACTCTCTCTCGAGTGTAAAGAGCTTGGGTAATTCGTCTTTAAGAAGGTCATTGTAGTAATTATATTCTTGGGTGGCTTGTTCGACATCGTTTTCGGCCTTGTACATCGCTTTCTCATCCTTCATAGTCTTTTCCTTCTTATCTTGAAGCTTCTTAAGGGTCGCTCTGTGTCTATCATAGTCGAGCTGCTTGTGCTGACGCTTGACAGTGGATTTGCGAACGACCTTGATAATGTCAAGAAGCTCGTCGGCAGGGCGGATGACTCGGGTCTCGATCATCTCGAGCTCTGGCTGAAGGGTTGCGAGCAGATCTCTCACGATGGCTTCATACTCCTCACATGCTCGGATACCCTCGGGATTACCATGTACAACAAGGGAATCAGGGTCTGACATGCGACCTGAGATTGGTTTGTAGATCTCCGCAATCGCCTGAGAGAATTCGATCTGGTGGGTCAGCATTCCATTGATCGCATCGAAGTACTTCTTTGATTCATCGTGCAGCTTCTTTGTCTCGGTTTCCAACTCCTGGAATCTGCGCTCCGCGTCGATATACACGGCATCCTTAGTGGACTCGCCGAGGTTGAACTTCTGTTTGAACGTTTGAGGTGCCTGGGTTCGTCCTGTCAGCCTCCTTGTGATAATGGCGCCCCACCTTGCGACTTACTCGAATAACACTCTTCTGGAAGCCTTTGAAACTCATGATGATGGTAGGACCTACAGTCCAGCAGAGTGAATATTGCAATACAACGCTGGCCTGTTGCTCTACAGGTGCAAGGGCTTTGTGCAAAATGAGGTGGATATAGGAGTTTTGTCGATGTGTTTGCGTTAAAGCGTGGTTTATTATCTGTCGGCGACCGTGGGAGACGAGCCCGCGATGACGAACCGGGAGGCTTAGCTTTGGGTTACAGCGTGCTTTTAGGCACAAGTTCTTGGCACAATGGATGGAAACACAAACGGTTTCGTTTGGATTTTGATGATTGACTATTGATATGGGTGATGTGTTGTTGTTGTTGTTGTTGTTGTTATTATTGACTTTGCTATGGTAAGATGACTATGAAGCTGAGAAGAGGTGTGAAGAGGAGAGTCCATAAGCCAAGAGAGTTTAATCCATGATCGAATATGCACGAAACAAGCAGAGTGGTAATGAGTGATGCACCTTGGTCATTGTCAGCTTGCACCACTTGAGTGTTTTTTTTTGCCCACCACGGCCATTGCGGGCACCACGGCCTTCACAAGAAATAATGCATGCGGTGCTGAGAGGCGTTTGACACGGACTTCGACTCGTCATTGTGCCGATGCAGGCAGATCCATACGTGCACAGGCTCGGGCTGAGGCGTTTCCAGGCCTACATCGGTGGCTGACCAATAAACTGCCGTCGTTTCGAGAGCTTCTTCCATCTTAGTTCGTTTATCGCCCTCAGATTCATGTAAGTAATTCGCCGTCAAGAGAGCAGTGTAGACTGAACATCTCTTGTTCATTGTTCATCAAACATTGCATCACAAACAATGTCGAACATTGCTGCTTCATCGCTGCGACAGGCGTCACGCCTCTGCATCAAGCAGTCGTCGTCAGCAGTGGCTTTGGGTAGATCCTCAAATTTATCCGGAGTTTCCGCTGCATTGGCACAAAATATCTCCAAGAGATCCTATGTTTCCGAATCCAAGAAGGACAATGCCCAGGTCAGCATCGACACTGCGATTAGAGCCGACCAGAAGAAATTCTTCCAGGAGACTGGAAAGGTTCCTGGAGAGCAACCCATGATGGGTAGTGCTGCTAATGCTGATGCCATGATGAGTCCTATGGCTGGTAGGTCATCTCTTTTTTTTCCCTTTATCCTATATATCTTATTCGGATATCATATTAATCATCACAGGTGTTCTCAAGCAAGCTACTGTTATGGATGAGGGAGAGAGACCAATTTATCTTGATATGCAAGCCACGACTCCTCTCGATCCTCGCGTTCTCGATGCTATGCTTCCTTTCTACTCTGGACTTTACGGAAACCCCCACTCAAGAACTCACGCATACGGATGGGAAACGGACAAGGCCACGGAAGAAGCGAGAGCACATATTGCCAGCCTCATTGGTGCCGACCCAAAGGAAATTATTTTCACCAGTGGTGCTACCGAGAGTAACAATATGAGTGTTAAAGGTGTCGCTAGATTCTTTGGACGCTCCGGAAAGAAGAAACACATCATCACCAGTCAAACTGAGCATAAGTGTGTCTTGGACAGTTGTCGCCATCTTCAAGACGAAGGATTCGATGTTACATACTTGCCAGTACAGAAGAGCGGTTTGATTGATATGGAGGAGCTCAAGGCGGCTATCAGACCAGACACTGCCCTTGTCAGTATCATGGCCGTCAACAACGAGATCGGTGTCATTCAACCATTGGAGGAGATTGGAAAGCTTTGCCGGTCAAACAAGGTCTTCTTCCACACCGATGCTGCCCAGGCTGTTGGAAAGATCAACATGGATGTCAACGCAATGAACATCGATTTGATGTCAATTTCTTCGCATAAGATCTACGGACCAAAGGGTATTGGTGCTTGCTACGTGCGAAGACGTCCCCGTGTCAGAATCGAGCCACTGATTACTGGTGGTGGTCAAGAGCGTGGTCTTCGAAGTGGAACTTTGGCACCAGCTTTGGTTGTTGGTTTTGGTGAGGCTTGCAGAATCGCTAAGCAAGAGTTATCGGTAAGCTCTTATCACCCCCTTTTCCAAATCCTCTATATGATTATATGCTACAAATGCATGGCTTTCTGAGTATTCTCCTTGTTCGCAAGTCGAGGACTCTTTGACTTCTGTAGCACAGTTTATGAAACTTTGTAATACATTGATAAAACATATTATTAGTTTAGCATTGCATGATATTTGCTAACTCTTCACCAGTATGACACCAAGCGCATCAAGAAGCTTTCCGACCGCCTTTTGCAAGGACTTCTTGCATTGGAGCACACTACCCAGAACGGTCACAAGGACAGCTTCTACCCAGGATGTGTGAATGTTTCTTTCGCCTACGTTGAAGGAGAGTCCCTTCTGATGGCCCTCAAGGACATCGCTCTGTCCTCTGGATCGGCCTGTACCTCCGCCTCCCTCGAACCATCCTACGTTCTCCGTGCCCTCGGCAGCAGCGATGAGAGTGCGCACAGCAGTATCCGTTTCGGAATTGGAAGATTCACCACCGAGAGCGAGATCGACTATGTTTTGAAGGCTGTCACTGAGCGTGTCTCATTCTTAAGAGAGTTGAGTCCGCTTTGGGAATTGGTTCAGGAAGGTATTGCTCTTGATAGCATTGAGTGGAGCCAGCACTAGTTTTCTAGGCTGTTGTTTTTAAAATGGATATGGAGTTGGGCGTATGATGGTTCTTCCAGCGTTTTTGAAGGGCTTGGCTTCGTGTATAGCCACACATATATATCTCATCCAATGATGATATGCACTTAAACTGCAATCACTGTAATATATTAAGTTATGTGCTTCATGTTTTCTTAAGATGCGGCTGTGATATACGCTGTACTCCTACTGAAGCGTTTCATGGTCCTTATACGCAACAGAATAAATTGTGGCTAAGCTGTTTCACTTGAACCTGAATCATGGCGTCATGATAACTGCAACAACCGATGAGATCGATTAGTGAATAGTTGTGACAGCTATGCGACTCATTATTGGACATAATAGATGTTCGCTGTCAATGAGGGTTGCTGGTGAGAGGGGCTATATACAGGATATCATGGTACATTGTCTCACAATGATGGCATATTACAACAGCAGAAGGACACAACCCGGTGGCGACGATGATGATGATGAATACTCTTTCCAAAACCGTTATTGTTCTACAATTTTTTTACTTATACAATTAAGAAGTTCAGTGAAAATCTTGAGAATATAGATGATAGTTCCTTTATCATTGACGTTATACAAAAACAAAAGCGGTCCTCCATACGGGAGTGAGACATGAAATTCTGGATTTGGTAATTAGAGACGAAATTAACCTCCTCATGGGTCTAATATAAAAATGTCGAAGAATGTTCAAGATAAATCTCCAAACTTCCATTCACGTGAGGTTGTGAATGTGATATGATGCCAGGCGAAACTACCCCCTGCTCGATGATGCCGATGACGTAGTTTATGCCTTCATACCCCGCCACACCCCGCCATCACCAACAGAATTGCGCAAGGTGAAGTGAAGACCATACTATCCTACGTACTACGTAAACATATCTGAAAGCTGAAGCAGGAATGATCAGAACTACGGAGTAGCTCTGTGGCACAATCTTAGATTAGAAGTCCCTGCCTTGGCACGAAGCTTGAAATGATCGCATTTCGCCCGCACTATAAAAATCCATAGCAGAAGAGTATATAAACCCATGATTCCTACATCCCAATACACTTCCTATCAACATATCAAACAAACTCCTCCAACCAACCAAACAACCAACCCAAACTTCACAATCACCTCACTTATCAACCCCACAACCTACAAATTTCACACCACCCACCCGCAAAAATGACCGACAAGAACACCTCCACCCTCCAATCCTACATCGACTCCGCCTCAGGCGCCGCCCAATCCCTGCTCGGCACCGTCACCGGCAGCAACGCCGACCAGAACGCCGGCCAGGCCAAGAAAGACAAGGCCGAGCTCGAGCACGATGCCTCGCACGCCGTCGGCAAGGTCGGGCCAGTGAGCGTGTCGTCGTCGGGCGCCGTCACACAGGATGACCCAGCACGTCAAGAGGGAGCATGGAACCAGACCATCGGCAGTGCGAAGAGTGCAGTAGGCGGACTTGTTGGCGCAGAGGTATGTTAACTTTCCTTTCTTTCCTATCTTACCTTGCTGTGTGTCAACGCGGTGGGAGGTATATTGGAACTGAGAACTAATTTTGTTGCTTTCGTAGGGCCTTAAGCGTGATGGTGATGAGCAGAATGCTGCTGGTAAGGGCCAGGAAGCTCAGGGTCAGATCAATGACTTTGGCTCGGGCATTGCCAATCGTGCGCAGGGCGCTGTTGGTGGTGCCGTGGCTGGCCTTACGGGTAACCGTGAGGAGCAGGCTAAGTTCCAGGACCAGCATGATGTGGGTAAGACGCAGCAGCGTAGTGCTGAGGCGGATATCCAGAAGCAGAATGCTTAGAAGGGATGAGTGATGAGATTATGGATGGAAAATGATCGAATAAGCGTTGATTTTACAGCTGGTTTACTTAGGCTAGGCTTGGCACTGGATTAATATACCCCTCTTTCCTGTTATACAAAGACTTGAGTTTTTGTGATGTGAATAATATTTGATTGCATGTGATGTATAGCCTGAGCTGTAACACATCTAGGTTCTAGCATGGACAGTAGTGGACAGAGCGCGTTCCCATAAACTCATGTTCCTAATCATATTCCAGATCAAGCCATGACCAATTGTATCCATACTACAAATCCATCTAACTCCTCAGTAAACACAAAGGCCGCCCTCGTTATCATCCATAGACCAGCTTCCCGCCAAGCCCGCAATGCCCAAGTTCCCAATAACGCCTTCATTCTGCTTGCCAGCGAAGAAATCATACTTGCCATAACCTCTCTCCCCCTTGTTCATGATCTTGCGTGCCCAATCATCGATAGCCGGCTCACCCGTCTCATCCCTCGCCTGCTTAAGGAATGGAATAAGCGCCGTACCACCAGTGCCCTTCAGGTTCTTCTTGACAGCCTTTTCGTCTTTGTGGGCGTAAGAGCCAGTAGCCAAGTTGGTCTTCTGGCGCGCAGGCTCGAGGTTTTGCGCCGAGGCATTCTTGGCCTCGCGCGACTTGATAACAACATATCGCGAGACAATGCTGATATGCTTATCGCGGAAGGAGCGAAGCATAGCGAGGCAAGCCTCGTAGGCGATGCACAGCTCTGCGTTGCTGGCATGGCTCTCAACATACTGTCTGAGATTGGCGACGGACTCGACGTCCTCCAGGAAGCGACGGTGCGGACCAGGCATGTAGGTGCGCATGTGCTGGAGGAAGTTGTGCTTGGGTGGGCGTGGCATGCCCTCAAGCTCGCTCTCCGATGTGATGTCGCGTTTCTCCCCAGTGGGCCGGTGCTGGATGCCGAGGATCACGTCAAAGAACTGGATGATGGATGACTGCGCGTTGCTACCGCCGCTGTACTGGGTGTACTTGTCAATGCCCGTGCCGTCCTCGTAGATCACGCCGTTGGGCAGACCGGCGTCCGCCATATTCTTGCTGCCAGCCAAGAAGGGCCGGATGCGGTGGTAGAATACGTGTGGATCGCAACTCTCGTGCATGCGCTGCAGCAGCGTGCCAAGATCATCGAGACGCTCGGCGAACGAACAGAGGCAGGCTATTACCGCCTGCGCATCGTCCATTCGTGCTGCGTAGATGGCGTCCAGCATCAGGGGGATGATGGGGCCTCCGCGTGCCTCGATTGCTACAGAGACGAGGTAGAACCAGGACTCATCAATGGAACCAGTAAAGGTTGTCAAAGTAGAAAGGTTCTCAAGGTTATCGATATGCTCATCGGCGAACAGAGGCTTGAAATTCCACAAGCATACTGCTGCATATGTTGCGATCGGTGGTACCTCAAGGTACTTGGATATTTTCAAGTATGGGATGGAGATTGAGGGTGGTATGCGCTGTGGCAATGTCAGTTGCATACTTGTAGTGGAGTAAATAGGACAATACATACATCCGCTGGTTCGTCACCACTCCACATATAGCCATGGACCATGAAGGACAACATCATATAAGCCCGTCGCCATTCCGCATCATGTTCCAGACCGGCTGTCGACAAGACTGGCAAACGATCGATGACACCACGAAGGCGTCTGGTCAAAATCAAGCCTTGAAGGTTTGCAATGATGGCCTCCCACTTGTTATAGTAGGGATCTGGCAATCGCTCGAGTGGCAGGTGACATGGAAGAAAGCCATTTTCAGGTGAAATTCCATAGTCGGCGATATCGGGGATGGGAGGAAACATAATACGAGTTGAGAAGATTGTTTGGCAAGTATTTTTCTCAGGTAGTAATAGCGGTGATGCTTGAGACGCAAGGAGTATACAGATCGTGTCCGATACTCCTCAGCCGTATGTGAATTCGGTGGTGGTTAAAAATCAGTTGTTGGTGTTTTTTTTTTTCGCGTGGTGGTGAAGAAGTTGGGAGAAATTTGAGAGTACTTATGATGCAAGATCGAAGAGAGGGGCACGATAAAGTGCGGGAGGGCGGATGGGTTTCATATTGTTCATTTGCTGGGCGCGCGGGGGGTCCACGCGCACTCAGTTGAGGAAGGGGTCAAAGGAATGATTGATAATTATCAAGCAGCTTTTACTTACTACGTACCTAGAATTGCTTCCGGGACCAGACTCAATTCGTCATGGATGGCCATTGATGGCCATTGATAGTCATGGATAGAGACTCGCATCATACTCTGATGAATGTGCCGAAGAGAGCCGGACAACGGCACCAGCGGGGGCAACGGGCTTTGTCAGAGCATGGAGTGTGACAGCACAGGACAAGGGCAGTCGATGAGAATGAAAAATCCAGAAATAATCAGACCATACCTACATGTACATACTATATGTATTATACTTACCACAGACTAATGGACACTTGATATGCCCTTCATGCGCACCTATGAGATCAGTCACGAGTTTGTCCGAAGAATGAATAGGTACGTATATGGTGGTAGATACTGTGTACCTTACATAGATACAACGATGCTAAATAATGACAATGCTAAGTAATCACAATACTAATCACAATACTATCCACAATGACAATGCTGATGCTGATGATAATAATTGTGTCAGTGCTGACTTGAATTCCCACTGGTCAACTACGTCGTACGTATGACAGTTCAAGTCATCTGCATAGTCAAATGTGTCTATTCCATATGCCCGCTCTTCTCCTTCTTTTCGTCCGCTCATGATCTGGACCAAAGGCGCGGAGAAAGACCGGACGCCATTCAACTTTGCCTTGTCGGGGCTTGCAAATCATGTAGGTACGAGTGACGGTGCAAACCTTGTACAGAAATAACCTTATCTCCGCCAGTCAGGCATCCATAAGGCCATAAGGTTTCCATCTTCCCGGGCACGTGCTCTCTGCCTTATTTCCTTCCCTCTGGTGCTTTACTGGCACGACTGGTCACTCTAGTGCACCATACTCTACGTGTCTACCTATTCACCTAGTCCCTCATGTCGGAGGTTTGCGGCCGTGTTCTTGACCGCTTTCCTGACACTAGACCTACCTTCCGTCATGGTTGTACGCAGTAAGGCAGTTGTTGGATAGCTTCATGAGAGAGAGCCCAAGCACCCCTCTCTCAACATGGCAGCTGTACCACAACGCATTTTAAACTGGCTATACAGTGTGCTGACAAGCGTATGTCTCATGCCAGTCTATCGACTTTGCATTGATCATACTGACCATCTCATAGGAATATCACGATGTGAACAGAACATATAACGATGTGGCCCAGGCCTTATCGCACTACTCCTCCTTGTCGCCTAGAACAGATGTACACAGTAAGTATAAATCAACGGGCAATTCCTATACCCAATATACTTAGAGTTTGGCTAACTGATCTAACTAGCATATGAGAACGGTGTATCTGCTTTATTACTCCATTTGAGCGGTACCATACCTGTCGCATTCCGAGGGACAACTTACAGATTCCCCGTATCGATATGGATCCCTCACGCCTACCCGCGCGAAGCACCATTGGTATACGTGACGCCCGTTGAAGGTATGATGGTGAGGGCTGGTCAACATGTAGACCCGCAGGGCAAGATATATCATCCATATCTTGCGGGCTGGCCAGACTACATGGACGTAAGTGTAGCAAGCCCACTTTTCAATCATCATAAGACTCTTGAACCTAAAACATTGCTACTAGAAATCAAACTTGCTCGACTTCCTCGCCATATTACGGGACGTATTTGCAAAAGAACCTCCCGTGATTGCGAAACCACCACAGAATGCACAGCCTATGTCTCCATCACCCGCAGCTTCTGTGCCTCCACCACGACCACCGTTGCCAAATGAACTTGCTCGCCCGGCTTCTGTTGCTTCGAATGCAAGTCAAGACAGACCTCCGCCACCGCCACCAAAACCTGGGGGTATAGCGGAACGAACACAGTCGCCTTCGGTGTATAGTCAACAGAGACGATATGATGAGGGACCTCCCCTGCCACCGTTACCTGGACCAGTCACCAATCTTCAACGTAGCATGAGCAGTGCTCAAAGCCCAAGTTATGTACAGCAAATACAACCACAGAGGCACAGTAGTTTGCGGTACGATTCGGGCCCGCCATTCCCTCCTCAACTACAGAGGCAAGAGAGCCTTCCATCTACGTATAGTCCCGTTAGTCCAATGACACCAGATGATACACAAAGACAGCTATCATATTCTCAATCACCCCAACCTCCACAACAATACAATAGCCCACAGCCTCAATCCCAGCAACCCCCCGCGCAATATGCACAACAATACGCACAACCATATCCACAGCAATATCCACAACAGCAGTTCCAAAATCCCCAACAATGGCAACAGCAACAGCAACAACCACCACCTCAGACTCCCCAATCACAACCCAAGCCTCAGCCACCGCCTGACCTCCTTGACGCCCCCCTCACACTTGCTCTCCCACCCGAGCAGTCGAATCTACCCGCACCACCCGTACCCCCTAACCCAGAGAAAGACATGCTCCTCTCCACACTTGCCAGATCCCTCCACCAGCACCGCCAACAATCCCTCTCCCAAACAACCTCCTCGCTCCCAGGTCTCGAGGCGCAACACACGGCGATGCTTGCCTCCCTCCAGGCAATGCAAGCCGAGCTCGCAACGCTCGACGCACTCAAATCGACCCTCGACTCAAACTCAGCCATCCTTCACAAGGCTCTGCACGATGCCGATGCCGTTGTCGCCGACTCACAGCACCGCAAGCCGCCCGCCGTCGATGACATCCTCGTTGCCCCCAATGCCGTCGGCAATCAGCTGTATGAGCTAGTTAGTGAGGAGCGCGCACTCGGGGATGCTATCTTCGTGCTTGGGCGTGCAGTTGAGAGGGGTGTTGTTAGTGGGCCTGTGTTTGTTAAGCAGACTAGGGCGCTTGCTAGGGAATGGTATTTGAAGAAAGCACTTGTGGCGAAGATTGGGAAGGGCATGGGTTTGGATGATGGGAGATTTTAGATTGGTCAGCGAGGCTGGTTTTTGAGGGGTTGAGTTGTTATACCAGGAGTGATGTTTGGCTATGTTGTAGATTTTGGCGGCATTAACTCGTTATAAAAATAAAATAAATTTTTGTATTTGATGTGAATGCTCTGTTGCGATTGAGGAGCGCTTCTTGTGATCTTTTTGACATTCTTGGTTACTCTCGGAATTGAAGTCTATAAAGCGCTCATTGATCATATCATCTTCTTGGAAGACCAACGTCAAGTGACTTTCACCTCTAGGTATTTGGCAAGATAAAAAGTATACTTAACCCCTTTCGCTCATCTTATAAGAAACTCTCCTCAGTCAATCTGCTAGTACACAATTTCCATTGTGACAAGCAAATTGCCCAGCAAAGCAATTGGCAAAAAGGAATTCTTAGACTTGGTGATCTAAGGAGATATTGTAGTCGAGACGGGGCTTGAACCCGCGACCTTCTGCGTGTTAGGCAGACGCTCTACCAACTGAGCTACCCGGCCTGTTTGATGTATGGCAAGAGTTTATTTTAAATTATATTTGCTGTTGACGGAGTGGGTCAAGGCGTGGAGATTTTGCGTTGGCGTGGGGTTTGGCGAGGCCGGAGTTGGGCCGTGGGTTGTTTGGGTTTGGGTTGGATTATGAGGGAGATGAGAGATGGGCAATGGGAGAGATAGTAATTGGTAGGGTTAGGAGAAGTTGATGGGGAGAGTATGAGTGATGGGAGAACTCTCATGTATGAAGGTGGATTATATAGGGTTGTGTAAGGGGTTTTTGATTCGGGTTTGTTATGTGATGAATTTATTATTTGTTTGCTTTTTGTTTTTTATATTTTTAATCATGAATTATGAGTATGAATTGTAAAATTTAAATCTTATCGATTCAAAGCCCAGAAGAAGAACGGAAATACAAAACAAAGATCATTTTAATGAATCAGTAATATTAAAGTTCTGTCAGCGGGAATTTATCCATATAGTCTGTGAACTTGCTGCATACATATGCACTTCTTAATTAACGTTTGTTGGAACTTCACGGTACTAACAATCACCTGAACCGACCTTGCAGATAATGATTCGCCCTCTCAAAATACCTCGGCCGACTATTATCTATCGTCCACCAAACAAACACCATGTGGGAGCAGGGTACGGAGCATGAGCTCCAAGGATATTATGCCAACACGTTGCAGATTGTATGACTGTACAAATCGAGGTTATGCTCCTAGGCCTGTCAACTACCAAAGTGTGTCTATGGTCCTTATCGTACCTATCCACGTAAGTACTGTCTCGTAGGTAAACATACGTAGTAAGCACTGTTTCTTTGTCTTTCAATTGTATTTATCAAAGCTGTCTTTGTAATCTCATTTCACATTCAATACTCGGTATAAAGCATCATGGACGAAGCCGCGGTGGATACAGCGATCGATTCATCTCAGTCTCATGAGACCCGGGATGCGCAACAGGAAAACACCGAGGTAGCTACTGCAAGAGAACCCGGAAGTTCAGTAGTGGCAGAGACTCTAAGCCCAGAAATTGCGCAAATTGACACAAGTTCAATTGTGGATGAAGAATGGCCTGAATTGATGGTATTTATCCTGATAATGTTATGATGGTTGGTTCTGACTATCGTAGATTGATGATACTGATGGAGATTCCGCCCTCGGTGACATGCATTTCGTGTGAGCATATTGTTTCCTTCTTTCTAACGTGAATGCTGACCAATAAGGTCATCCACAGCCTCAGTGAATTCTAGCATTTACGAACACATTGAAGAAAACGGTCGGACATATCACAAGTACAAGGAAGGAAAATACCTCCTCCCGAATGACGAGACAGAGCAGAATAGACTAGATCTCCAACACCACCTCTGCATACTCACCCTCCATGGTGCCTTACACCTAGCCCCATTCAGAACTGCCCCGCATAATGTCCTAGACTTTGGAACAGGAACCGGTATATGGGCAATTGAATTCGCCGAGAAGTATCCCTCAGCCAGTGTCCTCGGCACAGATCTAAGTCCCATCCAGCCGCTCTACACGCCGCCAAACTGCCGCTTCGAGGTCGACGACTGCGAAGATGAGTGGATATACTCACAAAAGTTCGACTATATCCATGCTCGTATGATGGTCACCTGTTTTAAAAACCCAGCCGGCGTGTTCCGCAAAGCCTTCGAATCGTGTACGCCTGGTGGATACTTCGAAATCCAGGATGCGGTCTTCCCGCTGCGCTGTGTGGACGATTCTCTTTATAATACGGCGCTTTGGCGTGTCTCGGAGTGTTTCTTGGCTGGCGCAAAGGCGTTGGGAAAGGATCTTACTCACGTGCCGAAATACAAACAGTATATGATTGACGCTGGGTTCGAGGATGTTCAAGAGATTCAGTTCCAATGGCCTATTAACACTTGGCCCAAGAGTCACCATCATAAGCAGTTGGGCTTGTGGTATCACCAGGATTTGATAGATGGGCTAAGTGGGATTACTATGGCCATTTTTACAAGAGGATTGGGTATGGATCCTCAAGAAGTTGAGAAATTGCTCGAGGAAGCCAAAGCAGATCTCAGGAATAAGGATATTCATGCGTATACAGCTATGTAAGTTTTTCCAAGATACTCCCCTTAACAGATACTAATGTTATTAGGTATGTTGTATATGGACGAAAGCCAGAGTAAGCTGATAGTGTTAGTCTAATCATCAAGTGTTCTGCAATATCAAAGAAGGCCAGATCAATAAAGGGTGTAATATCCACATGTTATGTATCTATATATGTATATCCGCATATACACATGTGTATAAAGAATCAAATGCAATGCCCAAGTTCTATCCCAGTAGAAAACCGCTGAAGAACCCTCAAACTCCGAATTTTCCAAGTATGTCCCAAACTCCATTCATTCCTCCCCTAAGTGTGTCTAAGGGCCTTTTCACACAAAAGAGGCCATCCCAAGAATCCACCCATCCATGGCACGTACCTATTGAGTTTATTAGTATATTGAAAGATGCATAAAGTAGAATGCAGGAAAACTTACCAAATAACGGCACGGTTGAATCTTGTTCCAACTCGGCTCCAATCAGCTGGTGCAGACTTCACTTGCTGAGGGTATCTTCCGAATGGATGTGGCTCGAAGTGGCGAATAGCAGCCTTGATTGAGGAGCCCAGGCCCATTCTCTGGGCGAGGTTCATGGCTTTTGGTGCGACTGCTGCTGCTGACATGATGTTGAGAAGTGGATTTGTTTTTTTGGTTGTTGATATTGATAGTTTGATATAGATTGAGTTGCGATTGGTGTAATATACAAAGCTCGATTGAGAGGAGAGTTTGTATGTACAGGAGTGGTGATTGTGATATGAATGTACTGATGTTGTATGATACAGATTAGAATTAATTACCAGTTCAAAGTCGTGGTATTTATCACGATCTTCACCATAAAAATTACTACTCAGCCTCCTACCCAACCCGTATCATTCATCATCATCGTCGTCGATATCTAATCACAGTATCGGAAATCTTCGTAACCCTCAGCCTTTGTCAGTACAATCACCCCATCAGCACGCCCAAACAGCAGACCATCATCAGACGAAAATCAGTCGACACTCTGCCTCCCCAGCTGGCCCCTCCCCTGCACGGCGCATACTGCCCAATCACACCTCACACATATCAAAGGCAAGAAAATCGTCATTCTGCGCCCCAGACTCACCTGCCTCGTGTGCCCGACAGCCTCCGACCGACGTTGGCGGCTCACGGGCGCGTTCGGGCTGCCTGATTCTTCCGAGGTTGGTCGTATGTTGTGCGTGTTGCAGTGGTGAGCTTTACGCCGCTTGTGGCCTGACTTCTGACATTGTGTGGGGCTGGAAGTCGCCGATGCGAGGAATTGCACAAATAAGGTTGGCCAACGAGGCGGCGATCCTGTTGAAACATCAACTGACAATACAATTTTTTTGGGTTGTTTATTCTTTTTGGTTTCTAACGTGTTTTATTCTTATTCTTATTATTATTACTAATATTCTCTATGCTATTCGTTTGTCCCGAGGTAATTCAATGGGATTTGCGATCCCGGGATGGCGAGATTCTGTAATAGCCGTGTTGGCTTTCCGATTATTTTGTGGTTGCTACTGTAGGGGTGCAGATGGGGATCTGCAAAGAGCAGACTTCGAGAAAGGTTATATTTTTGGCGGCAATTATCTCCACAGGGTCTATGGGTATCTCGGAACATTCTTTGCCTGAATATATTGAATGCAATACGGACAATGAAATACACAGTAGACATAGGAGCAAGGAATGTTATGAAGCAGGCGGTATTTACATGAAAAACATAATAGGAGAGAAAGTGATGTCAATTGCTCTCCTTAACGACCTGCTGTAAGGCCTTCACATAATCCTCGACCTCTTTCGCTCCCACGACAGTCATATCCCTTCGCTTTCCCTCGATCACAATGTATGGAACACTATCAACACCATTTCCAACCTGTTCTCGAATCAACCTCTTCACCTCCACCATTCCTTCGCTCTCATCCTGCACCACCCTCTTCGCTTCTGCCTCATCGATACCCGCCTCATTCAAAGCCCGTAGCAATGTCTCCTCGGAGCTTGGATGCTTCTCTTCCTCAAAATACTGTCTGTATAGAGAGTTCACAACCTTATTGGCGACATCTTTACCCTTTTCCTCTTGAAAATACTGGATGACACGATGAGCGGGTAGGGTGTTAGCGATGACGCCCCCGAACTTATAGTTGATGCCAACAGACACCCCATATGCCGACATGAGGGTTGTATACATCTTCATCTTATCCTCGCTATCGCCGTACTTGGATTTCTTGTACCACTCATATTTGTCCTCGCCATCTTGCGTGGCTGATGGGTACAGCTGATAGGGCAGGTATTTGATGGTGAAATCCACCTTGGATGAGGAATCACTCGATCGAACAATACGGAGCGCTGTCATACGTCAATAGGCGATCTATTTGCTTGTGGTGCTTGCACGATACGATGCTGTGTTTCTCAACACACGTGACCGCAAGAGTCTCATCGCTCTTGGACGAGGTCGGGATGGAGTGGTGGAGTATACCTTCGTCGAGTCTGTGACACCATTAGAGATGAAAACAGCGTGGCAGGTCGGCAGTTACCTCTTCTTTGCAAGATAAGTCCTATTCGTCGGAAGGGAAAAGTGGTCAGCATAGACTGCAAGTATGAGATGCTTATACGGATAAAGGTCACGAGGATGCAAGTGGAGAGACAAATTCCAGTTCGCAAACAGAAATTAGGAGTATACCATGGACAGATAGTATCGAGAGTGAAACAAATCTCGCTGTCGAATGCCATAACGGATACCGTGAGGTCAAAAGTACAGTCGAATACGCTTCGAGGAAGAGCTCGAGTGCTTAAGGGCTTTCAGATAACTAGAGCACAGACAGCGCGTTTCAAACTTCAGGAACCCTTTCCGAGAGTATGGATGTTCCAATGGGGTTGTATTGGGCTTCGTTTATTTCTGATGAATTCAGCGATACCAAAAGGACCTCTTTCGTGAAAATAGATTATATTATCATCATAATCGTCGCGTATGGGTGTTTGGAATGTACGGTAGTACCCTTTCTATTATCATTGGCTTGTTTTCGGTCTGAGGGCAACTCTCTTACCCCGCTTACAGTAACTCCGACATGTCCGATACTTACAACCACAACTGACCACAGCCATAACCAGCCCACCAGCCTTACCCAGCCTCTTCCTACCTAAGGTCGCAAAGCCTCCCTTCTCTGTTGCCGTCTCTATCACTCTCTCTTATTCCGCTTTTCTCTGCTTGTCCTTCTCTCCTCCATTCCTGTTGAATACTGCATGAGAAGTATATTTGACTATCCACAGCACATACGGATTCCTACTCACTGTCTGCAAAAGACCGAAGCAGGCGTCAACCAGGCTAGATCACGTTGCTGGAAGCAGATTCATGGTCTAAATTGCAACGAGGAATGCAAGAAAATGTATGCTTGAATCACCGAGTCACTCAATTGTATGCGGCGGTAGGCTTGGGATACCTTATGTGCTGTTTATGTATTGGTAAGTTACTATCGGCAGTGCCAGCAAAAACGTTGTCGTCACGCAATGAGACAGCATCGGCGTGAACAGTAAGGTAACCTTTTTTCGTTATTTCATATAGCACCATAGCCTATCACTTTACTTGGTAGGAGGCTTCTCTCTCCATTCTATGCATGTTCCTTAAAATAGAAGTCCAAGAAGATGGGGCCTCTAAACTTGGTACATGACAGCAGAGTACCTTTCATACGTTTTCAGTGTCATTTTCTGCTTCAAGTCACCAATTGAGAGATACTGTACTTTGGGAGATAAGAATATCTTACTCAAAGACTACAGCCAAGCTGAACTCGGAATAACCGCTAGCCTTACATGATCGTAGCTGCCCTGGTTCCTAGACGTCGCTTTGGGACGAGTGCTTCCTCATCGCCGGTATCGTAAGTGCTCTTGCTTTCTGAAGTTTGTATTAAAGGTCTTTGTTTCTTTCTCTGTTTTTTCTTTCCAGATCAATCACACACACATCTTTTCTAACAACCATCTTATCTACATACATTCGTTGCGAAAGAAAAAACAAAAGAAACAAAAAAAAAAAGAATCAAAGCCCGATTACTGTCGTTTTCCACATCCGCCTCAAAAAATCTCAAAGACTTCGAAAAATTCATTACTCAAAATGAAGTACTCAATCATTCTTGCAGCTCTGACTGCTTTTTCCTCCACTGTCACTGCTGCTAGCAAATCGGCTAGCAAGATCAAGGCTCCATTGGTGACTGCTCCTGCAGCTGGCAATGGCAATGTTATTACCCTCACCACCTGGGTCGGTGGAGGTACATCTTACAAGACAATCACAAGCTGCTCAACGACCAACACGACATTCACCACAAAGACCAAAGTAACAACTCCCAAAGGAACAGCTCCAAAGTCTAAGGCTCCAGCTTCAGTGACTGCTCCTGTAGTCATAATCCCAGGAACTACTATTGGCTACAGCATTTACACAAATGCCACTGTCATTGTTCCACCCACCACCGCCGTTCCTGTTACAACTGTCCCTGCAGTCATAATTCCTCCTACTACAATTCCTGCTACTACAATCCCTGCGACTACTATCCCAGGTACCACAATTCCTTTCGTCACTACAGTCCCTCCAACCACCATCCCAGCTGTCACTATTCCAGGAACTACAATTCCAGGAACAACCATTCCAGGAACTACCATTGTAGGATCCACAGCAGTTGCAACTGCAACTCCAATTGCACCAACCACAACTGCTGCCGTCATCACAACCTTCAGCTCTGGTGCCGGTGCAGTTGCCAGCAGGGTCGGCTCAATCCTCGCCGCCCTTGGTGCAGGCTTCATGTTCTTTATCTAAGCACCGTTGCCTGGTGACCAACACCTATAGACAACCCTCTTGGTTATCGCTATGTCTTTATTGTCAAGGCATCACAAAATTTGCTGTTTCTTGCTTGAGATTATCCGTCTTTCCGCTGCGAGGAATTGGAGAAAAATTAATATTAATGTATCATAATATGCTACAACGCTCATTTTCTTATCTTTGGGACCGCAAAGGAGGGCGAAGCCCAAATGGGATGCATGCATACAGCTAGGTGTATGGTATGGCTATTGGTTATTTTCTGAAATTGATGGATTATTACTCTTGTATAGTTTCTGTATTTTATATAGGTGATTGCAATTAAATACTAATTCAAAAATCGAGAGAAGTGAAAGATTGATAGCTGTGACAATAAACGATGTTGACAACAAAAAGAAATATAATAATGATTAGCGTATATTGTCGACTCATTGAGCACCCTTATGAAAGTGATGGGGAGCTTCAGCTCGCAAGAGTAGTTGAGCTGGTTGACGTGATTCAGCTTAACTGAATGCAGAATTCAAGAGCGGTGCTTGGCAAACAATCAGAATTTTCAAGGCACGAAAAACGAATATAGTTGTACTTTAGCATGTTACAGAATACCCGAGGCCGTTTGCAGATGACCACCGAAAAATATCAAGGACTTCATTGACGTCATTACATGAATTACAGCTGAGCTCGAATGACCAAGCAAATGCTCGTCACGACCGACTCCAATCAGCCAACCCCAGCACACCAACTCCAAGCCAGCCCAAGTCCTACCGAAACTCCAAGCCCAACGGCCCCTAATCGAGAATAGAAATCTTATCCAATCCAACGCTATCCTACAAATTAAAGAATAAAAATAGTGTGCTCTCACACTCACATCTCTCGCCTCGTCGGAGAGGCCTTCATAGGACTCACACCCCCAAGAATCAAGCTTTCTAATTCCCACGGACTCAGTGTACTACGCCGCCTACTCGCACGCTCACGCCCCGCTCGGCCAGTTGCTTTGCGTTTCCTCGTCGGTTGCGCTTCTTCAGGGGCCTCTCCAGCTTCCGTTTCATTCGCCGCTGTTGATGGCTCTGCGGCCGTCTCCTCCATCGTTGACTTTGATTTATGTGCCGACTTTACGGGCTCCTTCTCGTCTCTACTACGTGCACTTCGTGGCGGCGACAACCGCACATTCCGTGTTGCAGCACGAGCAGCCTTCAGCTTAGCACGCACACGCGCTGCGTCGGCCTCGCGCTCTGTTGCAGCCAGTTTGGCGGCTATGCTGGCCATGGTTAGGGGCGACTGCATGGCAGCCTGGGGTGCAGGACGTGGCAGACGACTGGATGCTGACGGGGCCTTGAGTGTGTTGACATTGTCTTTGGTGGGTGATGGGCGACGTTTGGGCGGGACAGGAGTGCGAAGGAATTCAATGGAGTCTTCCTCTTCCTCTTCCTGAGCTGGGATTGCCTGTGGAGGTAGTGTGGAGGTAGGTTGGGGGTTCTGAGAAGCGGATTGAGGTGTTGGATTCGATTTGGTAGGTGTTTGTAGCGCAGCGAGATCCCAGGTGTTCTCTTCTATGATAGTCGTAAATGCGTTGTGCATTTGGGGAATGCGATTAGCATTGTTAAGTGTTTCGCGTAGCGCGGTGATGTTAGGGGGCGAGAAGGTGGAGGAGGTGCTGGTATTGAAGGTATCGTCAACTTCTTCGGCGTCTTGCTCAGCTTGCTCTTGTTCGGAGAGAGGCTGTATGTAGAATGTGCTCGAGTTGATATTTTCCACATCTGCCGTTTCTTCTGGGCCCCCTTCTACTAGGCTCTCTTCGTATTCTTCCTCAACGTCGTCTGGTGCTTCTAGGCCAGAGCTGTCCATCGCGTCAATGTCTGCTTGTGTATCACCTTCGCCATCATCTTCATCATAATTTATCTCTGGGCCACCTTCAGCATTGACTTTTACAGGGCTCAACCGGAGACCCTGTTGTAATTCTTCCAAATTGATGGTCTGCCCAGTCCTAGCCATTCTCTTTCTCCAACCATCCATCATTTGCACAGCCTCTTTCCATCTGCCTTCCATCTTCTCCCAACCCTCCCGTAACCGGATAATTTCGTCTTCCCGTACTTCAACTTCTTCAAGTGGCACGAAAGAAGGATTCGTAAGCAATGTCTGAAGATGCGCGATAACTTCATCCATCTCCCCAGCAAGAACATCATAAGAGCCTTCGATCTGCTGTATCAGGGCACCATTTGACTGCTGTAACTCCAATTCCTGTCCCTTATACCCACTGAGCGTCTGCAATGTAGAAATCGTCCTCCGTACAAGTCCACCAAGATGTTCATTCTCCTCACTCAACCCCCTAGCCAGCTCCGTCAAGAACTCATTCGTCTCAGTCCTCAAATCATAGCCACTCTCATCAATGCTCATTGCAGCACCCCCTTTCTCATCCCCAATGCCAGCAACAACATTGATAGTCGTAACGCCCACCGCTTTCCCAGACCCACGCTGTCGTCCTCCCTCTCCAACATGTTTCTTCAACCCTTCAATCATCCTCTCCCTCTTGCGCACCTCATTTGCGCACTGCGCCCTCGTCTGCCCCACCAGAACCCGCATCCTCCCCATCTCTTCCTTCAACCCCCGTGCAGCCTGTTCCGCGCTCTTAATCTGCAATTTGAGAGCTCGCTCCGTTGCCTCCGCGAGACCGAGTCGGCGCTGCGCTTCCGTGTGCTTGGTCTGCAAGCGTTCATGATCCGTTGTGAGCCGCAAGCCATCTGCGCGGATATTTCGGATTGTCGCGGAGAGGTTCTCGCGCTGTTCTGCATCGCGCTGCACAATTATTAGCATTCTAAGATCATTTGGAGGTTTACTTCTGAAAGAGGAGGGGCTGCTTACATCTCGTCGCAAAATAAGATCATTTACTAAACCCATAACTCTTCCCATTGTAGCTTCTAGACCCTCTTCCGTCCTATGAGGCTGGGAAAAATCAATGGCTTGGCCATTGCGAAGGAGACCTCGCGATAAGAGGAGGTTGTTGATGTATAATGAAGCGGTGCGCAGATTGTCGGACTCCATGCTACCAATTGTGTCCTCAAATGAGGGTCGTAGGGTTCGGCAGATGAGAGGTGGTGCTGTGTTGTCGATTGTATTTCGCGTCGTCGATAATTGATGTAGTGTTGTTGTTGTCGTGCGCCGATGTAAACATGCCAAGACCAGTTTTACAGGGGTCTGTGTCTGGCTGCGCAACCATAAATTCTGCGAACGACTTACGCTGCTTCAAAGGTCAATATAGCCAGCATTCTTGAATTATTTACTATGTAACAGAACCAACAAACAATCTATCACTTAAAATATTAGAGTATGAGAGAAATGGGTTTCATTATCTTCCAGCATTATACTGGGAGTAAACACCGATTCAAACTAGGGATAACTAACAAATGCACCCACCCTACAATCATTGTATTCTACCCTCAAGAGCCTTCTCATGAATCTTTATCTGCCTGACCTAGTGACCAGCGTACTTCAACGTTAAAATTACAAAAATTAATGCCGCTAATCGCTAAAGATCACGCCGCTATCAAGAAGAAATAAAGGGGAAGTTCAACAGAAAGAAAACGACAAAAGAAAATACAAGAGAATGCCGAACCGCTATGCCGTGACCAAACGCCATGCTAATAATCTCATCATACCCAACGCCGTGAATCATTAGTTCTTCAGCCCATTCATCATTATCTTCTGTTCCGCATCAAGTAGCATATTCTTCGCCTTATAGTCCCGCCTCTACTTTCCCCTCAGCAGCACCGTCTACAGTCCCATAACCCGCTGCCCTCGTCTCCTTGTCATGCCCCATATCTGCGAACTTCTCATCCTTTCTGTCCTTATCCTCATTGATATCTTTCATGACGTTCCGGCGAGGCTTCTTCATCTCTTCGAGTTCGCGGCGCTGTTGCGCAAAGACCTCGTCCATACTCTCGCCCCGGCGCGATGCTTCCAACGCGCGTTCTGCCATCTCGACATTCTCAAAGGCTCCATTCGTGTGCCACGTCTTGCGCTCCTTCATCGCATTGAAGCGGCCTGCAATCCCGCGAGCCCGCTTCTCATTCATAACGCCGAAGACCTGCTGCACTACCTTCCAGCCCCTGAGAACTTCATCGGAGACCTGCTTTCGTTGAGTATCATCGAGACCATTGAAATCTCGCTGGCCTTGTATAATGCGTGCTTTGCGGATAAAGTGAGTGGGCTGTCTAGACTTGAGAAGTTCTTTGTGCACGCCCTTGAATGTGTATCCGAATGGACCAATGATGGCTGATATGTCCTTAAGTATGAAGCCTGTGAGGCCCATACCAACACCCTTGACGAAGCCAACTGTACCGTTATTACGAGCGCCCTTGTAAGGTAGGGTCACAACGCCAGTAAAGCCATCATAAATGCCAAAAACGAACTCTTCGCCGGCTGCTTTGAGACCAGATTTCATTCCCGTTATCCGCGTAGGTGTTCGCACTGAGGTATCACCGTATAGTCGTGGTGCATTGTGGAAACCTTGGGCAACTGCCAAAGATAGATCCATCGGAGCTGGGTAAGCTGTTAACTTCGGAAGTTCTCTGAAATCACAAATGATGCTTACCTCGTGCAAGGGCCTCAGTTGTTTTCCCAAGACCTTTACCAACTTGTGTGGCATACTCTTCTGCAGCACCCTCCTCTGGATCATCAGACAACTCAGACTCCGAGTCATCAATATTATCCACTGCATCATCATCCTTGCTTTTCCTGGGATTTTCCTTGTTTGGGGCGCCATTGACGGTGTGTTTCCCCATATCGAAGCCCTTTGTAGCTTTATCGCCCTCTTTCGCTGGTGCTTTCTGATTGTCTGTTAGCTTCATCCAGCGTGTACAATATTATACAATACTCACGTTTTCTGGAATATCCTTCTTGGCTGTTCCATTAGTAGGCTTCCTATTAGTGGTAGAATTATGCTCCACATCCTTGTTGGAATCTTTGGGTTTGCCATTAGTCAGATCATTTTTTTGGACGGTCGCATTCGAGAGACTACCACGTCCATTTCCATTCGAATTATCAGGAACCATGCTTTTTCTGCGCTTTTTAGCATCATGCTTTGTGCGCTTTTTGCCACTCTTAGCCAAACGGAATGGAATCGAGCCGATACCCGCAGCCATGCCTGTGAGAGAACCCATGATCGCAGTCGCACCTCCAGTGATAGGCTCACCAGGTCCTTCAAAATCATTCCATTCAGCATGTCTGATTAATCTTAATTGCTTCCAGCTGATCTTTCCCTTGTCTGCCAAGATATCTGCTGCTAAAGCTGATAACCGAAGGTTGGTATTCTTCAATTTCCAAACAGCAACTCGGTCTTCAAGTATTGAGCAGCGCAGAGAATGATCGCCGCGAAGCTTTAATGAGCGATGAAAGGACTTGACAGCATTCCTGGCACCATCACCCTCCTCCTCAATATCTCTTGCCATCTGTTCTGCTGCCTCGCGAGCTTCATCTGTCAGAAGCTGTTTGATGCCATCGGCGAGTTTCTCCATGGTCAGTGATTTATATGGTACAGGATCAGCTCCGGCCCCAGCCTTTCCAATCATGCTTCCCCAAAATTGCTGATCGCCGAAGAAAGGAACGATCATTGTAGGCTTGCCGCACTTCAAACCAATTGCTGTTGTACCAGCTCCACCATGGTGGACTACAGCCTTGACTTTTGGAAAGAGCCAGTCATGAGGCGTATTCTCGAGCATGTAAACGTTATCTGGTGTATTTTCACCACCAAGACCACCCCAACCTTTCGAGACGAGAGCGCGAACACCTGCTTTCTTGATGGCTCCAAAGATCATGTCAGTGAACTTGTCGGGGTCATCAACAACGATTGAACCAAAGCCAATATAGACTGGCGGTTCACCAGCATCAAGAAACTTTACGAGTTCATCAGGTGGCTCGAATGAGGACGCAAGATCTAAAAAGACAAATCCAGCAATGTCGATCTCTGGCCCCCAGTCTTCAGGCTTTGGAACAAGGCCAGGTGACCACAAATATGTATAAGGAACTTTGAGACGATACAACTGTCCGGGGGCCCATAAAGTTGATACTGGTTCGAGACCGAGAGTCTTAACACGGAAATTATTGACTAGATCTCCAAGTCTATAATGTGTTAGTAAAGTCACAAAGAAGGTAGTGGATGACTCACCCTTGCCAAGTCATCATTTCTACAAGAGGATATGACATGAAATTGGTATATCCTGGATCAACGTTCGTTTTTTTGATATTAGCAAGTGGATGTGGGAATGCCTGAGTCGGAGTGTAGGGAAAAGTAAACATCAAGTGCAACGGCACACCAAGTCTCTCAGCGCAATGGACGTGAGCGAAACAAGGTGGATTTGCGATGATAGCATCGGCTACAAAAGGTTGATTTGCTCCCATCATCTTCATGTTCTGCACATCCTTCTCGTCGTCTGTAGCATTAATGCAAGCCCTCCAAAAGCCCTGGAACATCTCTGCCATCTGATCGCGACGTCTTCCGATTTCGCCAGCGCGCACTGTTTCCATAGATGGTATCATGCCTGGATTCTTTACCATGAAAGCCATCAATTCTGCGGGATCGCCTCCAACGCTGAAGAATTCAAGACCTTGTTCATTCTGAACAAAATCCCGGAAAGCTGGATGTGTTGCGATTCTGACTCGATGACCATGTTCCTCTTGTAATATTTTCCCCAACCTCAGAAATGGCTGGATATCTCCCCTGCTTCCGATAACCATGACTACGATGTTGAGCTTTGGCCTTGGAATTTTGAGATCATCGGCAGCTGCTGAAGACACCGATGAGCTTCTGTGTTTGAGTTTCTGTTCATGATGATGAATAACAGAGTCTTTCTTGGCGCCCCGGGTCTGTTTCCCAGGGGATGGTGTAAATGCTTTCACGAAATTTGCACCGAGTGTCTTTGCAAGATATCCTTTGTTGTTAGTTTCGTTCACACTAATGTTCAATCTACCATCCTTCTTCGACACTTTGCCTCGAGTCTTGAACTCCTCGTTGCCCACATTGAAGCGGCGGAATCTGTTTTCGGGATCCGATTCTCTTCGGGCCTTTATTTCCTTCTTCTTCGTGGCATCCGCTTTGGCAGCGGTTTCATCTTCATCTTCCGACGAGGAAGAGCTCGAACTCGAATCATCGTTGCAGTGCGGGTTGTTCCAAATGGCTCCTTGTAATAATGAGACATTCGTACCCTGTCGACGCAGCCCGGGAATCGATGATATTCGTGGAGCAATTTTTGGGCGTTCTGTCTGCCATTGTTTAGCTACTCTGGGTCGATTTGGTCGTGCTGCCTCCGCGGATGGTCCTCGCGATTCCACCACAGCTGCAAGGCCAGATGGAGTAGGCTGACCAAATTGCTGGGTATCATGGTCGGGAGAATCAGTTTTGATTGCGGCGGTCTTCTTTGTTCCACCGGGAGAGACTACTGGGAATTCGACGACAGGAGGTATGATTGTAGGAATGATGGAGGTGCCATCTGCATTGCAAAGGGTTGTGATGTTTGGCGCATCATGATTTTCGTGAATTTGTTCCTTCATCGCATTGTCAATCTTCTTTGAACGAGAATAGGGTTTTTTATTGTTCGAGTTTGGTTCTAATCAGATGAGAATAATATGTGCGTCTTTCGGATTGTGTTGTGTAGTTCGTGCACTACGTCAGTGTCTTGAATTGTCTCCGATTTTGGTAAAGAGCGATGATCGCGAGACCTCTTTCTTAAGACTTCGGGGCTTCTAGTGGAGCCTCAGAAGAGCGACCGTTGGCGCGAGTCAGAGAAAGTGGCCCAAGTTATCCGGCAAAAGCAACTGTATGGAAGTATATCACCGTATCATAAAATTTAGTTTTTTAATGAGAAGAATTTGCTGGGATGGCGAGAGGCCAGGAGAAAAGAATGAAGATCAACGTCAAGAAGTCCGTCGGCGGGTAAAAGTGCCTGTCAAAGGCAGGGCAGATACTTACAAGGAGTAAGCTTAACCTCCATAGTTTATTGATCTGCTGTCCAGTCTGCCAGTACATACATATGCATTATGTATATGAAAGCAGTTCTCGCAACTCCCTGAAAGGTCACAGGGTACAGCGCGGAGTACCTCTCGAATCCTTCCTGGCATTCCAAGCAAGTATTTCTGTCAGCTGCATACTTCGTACTGTGGCGCTGTGTCAAAGACAGCAAAAGCTAGCAAGAGCCAAGATAGACAAATGGATGTTTTGGTTGTCCTGCCGCTGTTACATGCAGATTTCCAGATTAATGAGGTCATGCCGTGCAAGGGGAAGTCTAATTCTGGGCAGAAGCTCCGTTGCCTGGGAGCACAGAGCGGGGGTCGGACACCAGGACCTTGAGCTCAAGCCTGGCACAGCCAGTCAATAGCTGGGATCAGATAGTGGCGCTGAAGAGTGAGTGGCTTCAACATGCAGGTTCCGCATTTCCTGTGGTGCTGTGGCTTCAAAGCTCCTCCAGCCTCATCCCATCTTACCGTACTATGTATGTATGTATGTATGTGTGTACACAGCTTGTGGTATGTACTGCGTGCATTCTGATCTTGTGCTTCTTTCAGGTGGCTTGAGATAATCCGTCTACAAAAACACGTATTCGTATATGTACATCTGTGGTGCCAATTTTCCGAATTTTGTCATATTGAGTACGTACTTGACTTTAAGTAGGTAAGAGAAGAATGGCTTCTGTGATGCGACACGGAGGAGTGACGAATAGCATCGAATCACAGTACGTGGCCACCCTGGCTGATGTACCCCGACGCTACATATACGTACTACCCTACGAGAACGCGCTCCAGCGCATCACTCTGGGAAGAACCGACATAATGACAGTTCCTGTACCAAGTTAACCACTGGACGAGCCGAGCGTCTGGGGAAATAAGGCTCTCTAATACCCATTGTTTCAAATTGATTGAAAGAACTTTCGGACGATGGTTGTGATTCTCTGTAGGCACATAATTCCCGACGTCAGAGCAACGGTGAGGAACGTACCCTGCCGAACCGGGTCGCAAATAATGAAAAAAACAGTGGAAAGTGAAAAGCTAAGTATAATAGTTGATTTTCAACTAGCTCCTTTGAAGCACATAGTATTTTTATCGTAAGCATGTAGGTATATTTTTATTCCATGAAGTTTGAGTTCATTTGAGAAGATGGATTGTTGGTGTGAAGCACATGTGATGGGTTCAATCTCGGAAGAGACGCCATTCAAGCTCGATCACCAGATGGCTGAGCAGCACCCACAGCAACTTAAATGCTTACATTTCTAAGACAATGACCTCGAAGCTTCAGTACACGACTAAGTGTCCGATCACGTCTTGAAGAGGTTAAAGCAAATAAGGTGCCTCCAAGTGTTCTCATAAGTACTATTATAGTGTCTCAACGGCCCCCAATGAGAGCATTTATGTATTTCGGCTAGGAGCCTATCCTGCCGCCTGGTAGAATTCCATATATTAATCACATTTCACTGCATCCTCTTCAATTATTATCAGTATTTCGATATGAATTGGACTGGGGGCAGTCTTTCACGCCATGCTCAACCGAAAGCAAACGCACAAAAAGCCATTCAGAAGCAGAAATTCGCAAGAAACAGTCTCTTGAGGAAAGGCAATATAAAAAAACACACAGCGAAATCACCCATTTCACAGACATGGACAGGAGAAAGGCCAGCGAGCTCAAAGGTTCAAAGCTGGGAATCTGAAGGTGGTTGTCAGAATCACGATGCCATAGAGAAGAGTTCTGTTCGTCCCACAACTGATATTCTTATATCACCCAAAAACCCAGAATCCAGAAAAAGACCACGGTCACCGTATACCTTTATCAAAGCCGAAACGTCTAATTATGAATCAGAGCCATATCATACGGATCCATTTGTCTCTCAAAAACGGCAGGAACTGCTCAGAAGAGGCGACTGGCTCAATCTTGATGTACAAGCGAAAGTGGATGTCAAGTTCAGCACAGCACAAGAGAGCCAGAACATAGGCAAACGGCGCCGTGTCCATGGTGCTCAACGTGCAAATTTACAGCAGAAAGTGATACAGACGGCCTTGCACCCGGTCAAGTACTTGGATCGAGATATCTATGGCAATCTGCTCCCACGCAGGCAAGAAACTCGAATTCGAATCGGCGATCATGATTTAACGCCAAGTGTTCAGACAAGTATCCTAGAGTCTAGGCCGTTGGTGAGCAGGGTACTAAGTGCTGGAAGTCGAAGCTCACGCGATTTGATGCTATTAGACCAGAGTGAAGGACTGAAATATTCTGAGGATCTATCCAACGAACAAAATATATTGTCTGCCTTGCGGTCGAATTCACAAGATGCAGTACTTCTAGACCAGGCCATAGGATTTAAGGAGCATGAGCATGGTTTTGGTGTATTCTCCGAGTCAGTATACGGTTATGATAGTCGGAAACCATCCGAAAATGCTTCAGACAGGACACGGTGGCAGGAGCAAGAGAATATCCTCAATCATACTCAAACTCCAAGGAACTTCAACCACCTTACAAATTCCCATGACTCGGATTCTACAAGCTTATATACAACATACAACTACACAAAAATTGGAGCTCACGAATATAATCCTGACAATCAAGAACCACAAACATTTACATCAACCTCCGAAATACTACAACCGACACCAATGCGAGCAAAAGTTCCTCAAGTGCTCCGATCAAGCTCATCTTATGGAGACGAAGAGTTTGACTCGGAACTTCCACTAACAAGTCCATCAGGTGGTGGTTGTACTACAGCCGCAGAATTAGGTCGAGTAGAGACTGCTATACCTTTATCACAACAACTAGACGATGAGACCTGGAGATCCTGGCTTGACCTTCAGCCTGTTTTCGATGAAAATCAGAATTTGGGGGTTTCTGATGAAGTCAATGTCGATATAACACCAGGGGTAAGTGAGATGGGAAACATGTTCGAAAACCCCCATGACTCAAGCTCTATTCTTGAAGTCGAGCAAGAACAGACTCATCACCACATCCAAACATTGGAAGCTGAAACTCTTGAAGCTCAAGATCCTCTAACAGCAAGGGTGCCATCGCCAGTCTTCAAGAGACCTAACAAGATCTGGGACAAATATACGAAGACAATGGCCGAATTAGATGAAAAGTATGGACCTTTGCACCACAAGCCGAATACAACCAATGTCCGAGAAATCCACCTTGCAGAATACGAGCAACAAGAGCAGAACAAAATAGACAGCCAGAACCATTATTTATCAAATGAAATCGATATCAATGATAAAACAACCGTCTCTCACAACTTACAGCTCACAAATAACAATCTCCATATGACGCCACCACCGATTATCTCACAACGCTTCCGTCTCATCGACTCCCCTGAGCCTTGGAAGAAGTTCATATTCGATGAAAACCTCTCCTCCAACAGCTCTCCATCCTCTCCACCAGTCTACAATCCTCCTCTCTTACCTTCATCCTCCCTCCTCGCTCATGCATCGACCTCAGCCGCTGAAACAACGCCTGCAAGCGCGGACTCGCTCCTCGCTGCTTGCGGATCCAGCACTATGGAGACCTCAAATCATCCAAATTCAATATCCGAACTAGAAATGGAATCGGGATTAAGATCGTGCCAGGCAACGCACGGCTCCGGGCTGTCAAGTGCACAATCTACAACTCCCATGATATCGAGAGCGAAGTCCAAATCAACCTTTGCACGACCGAAGCCGTTTCAAGCTGTGCTGTCATCGAGTCCGGACCCATTGGGGGTGGATTGGGAGACGTACGTTGGTAACGGGTGGCAAACAGGAAGGAGGAAACAGAGTAGAAATATTTATAGTATTCCGTCGAGTGAAGGGATTGAGGGGGATGATATTGAGGATTGATTAGAAAGAAAACAACGGGATGGGGGTTTGCTCAGACGAAAGTTTAAGCCTTTTTATTGCTGGCCATTTTTTGTCAAATCGAACTGGGGATGTTTGATGCTTGCTGTGCCGTACAGTATTAATCGAGGCGTCGAGTTACCGAGTCACTTATATTTATTTTCGCTATTATCGAGCAGCTTGCCTCACCTATCGTTATAATGGATCAGATACCTACCTAATATGTCCGCGTCGGTGCAAGTATGCCTTGTTAAACCATATAACTGAAGTCGAAGTCGTTTAATAACTGTATGGGAACATGAACATCTTACATGTATTTGATATCCCCGGACAAGCTTTCTGCCATGAGCCCACTACCCTCGCCCCACCGTAACGTGCACCAACCCCCACCAACCTCTCATGTCAGTCATTTGGCATGTTCGATACACGGTACACCACCCTGTAAGCTGCTCACCTGCTGCCTTTGGCGCCCAGATCATTAGAAATAGGTAGAGGATTATGAAGCCTGGTTAATAATGCACGATAGAATAATCGCACCAAGACTTACCCAGCCACCATAATTGGAGCGTTATTACAAAGCCTTGCTTGCTTCGTGTGAATAGAGTGAATGGGCTTGGGGCGTGCATTATGCTACGGCGTTGTCGTGGGGGAGATGAGGGGTGCACTGGGTGGTGGGGTAGGTTGTGCGGGTTGCGTGATTGATAATACATAAATAACTGCCTCACCCCCACAATCGAGAGTGGGAGTTCGAGGACCCGTTTTGCTATTTAACTTTCTTCTGTCTCTCTTCTGGTAGAGACACGTTGACTTGTTATTTTCTCTTCGCAGCATTTGCTTAGTTCATCAGATACAGTACGTACCTCGTTTGGGCAATTGACCTCGACGAAAGCTACGGAATACTTCGACGTTAGAAATAGATTGTGACTACGATCCAGCGTCCAGTCACCCAAAACAAAATGTCTGTTCCAGAAGGTCGTCCAAAGATGGAGTACCGATTCCTTGGCCGATCGGGTCTGCAGGTTTCTGCCATTTCTTTGGGCGGATGGTTGACATATGGTGGTCATGTTGGTAATGGTAAGTGTACCACTATTTCTCAGCTACCTTATGTGTTTACCTAGATTGTGAGACTTTTGAATATAGCAGCACTAACACATCACAGAGGGTACCTTTGAGTGCATGAAGGCAGCCTACGATGTCGGCATCAACTTTTTCGATTGCGCAGAGGGATACGCGGGTGGAGAGAGTGAGAGAGTGATGGGACAAGCAATTAAGAAATATGGGTGGAAGAGAAACGATTTGGTTATCAGCACTAAGGTAATTTCTGGACGATGAAGTCTTAGACTGCATAAATCTAGGGATAAATGACTGATCTAGTGATGTAGTTGAACTGGGGAAAGGCAAATGGCGACAACCCAGTCAACAATGGTGGTCTTTCTAGAAAACATATCATTGAGGGCCTCAATTACTCTTTGGAGAGATTGCAGCTGGATTATGTAGATCTCATCGTAAGTATCCTCACTTCCACAACAGATACGTCAAATATAGTATTTGGCACCTGTATAATCACAAGATCTCAAAATTAACAATATCCTAGTACGCCCACCGTCCAGACCGAAACACTCCAATCGAAGAAACCGTCCGCGCCTTCAACCACGTCATCGACCAAGGCAAAGCCTTTTACTGGGGTACCTCTGAATGGAGCGCCGAGGAGATTGCGACTGCCTGGCGATACGCCGACAAGCTGGGATTGATCGGCCCACTGATGGAGCAGCCACAATACAACATGCTAGCACGCCAAAAAGTCGAGGGCGAGTTTGAACGCCTATACGAGGAAGTTGGACTCGGACTCACCATATTCTCGCCGCTGAAAATCGGTATCCTTACAGGCAAGTACAACGACGAGATCCCTAAGGATTCCCGCCTTGGTGCCTCCTCGGATCCTTTCGTCAAGGGCATGAATGAGCGCTTTGGAAATGAGGATTGGAGAAAGGACATTGAGATTGTGAAGAACTTGAAGCCTATTGCCGATAAGTTGGGTGTCTCGCAGGCTAATCTGGCTATGGCGTGGGTTTTGAAGAATAAGAATGTTAGCTCTGCTATCACGGGTGCTAGTCGTGTTGAGCAGGTCTACGAGAGTATCAAGGCGTTAAATGTTGTCAAGTTGCTTACCGATGAAGTTGTAGAAGAGATTGAAAAGGTGTTAGGAAACAAGCCAGCTGCTTTGATTAGGAGATTCTAGATGGGAGTGGGGTTATAGATGCAAGATGGCTGGATTGTTGGATGAAGGACCTTTAACCTTTCATTGTCATCTTGCTAAAGCCTAGAAATTAAGACATAAGAATTCAGGTCTCTTGAAATCCTATTGGGAAAATATTACAATAAGATTCCATCTTCATTGAAGCTCAAATTTTGTCTTGATCTAGGTACATGGTGAACCATGAAAAGAATATCAAATTACAAATATACAGCATCGATTGATTATATGTAATGAGCGTGGTCCGGAATTCTAAGATAGGTTACATGCAAGCGATTTGTTGCGTATGCATGTGAACTGTCCATGTAAGTATGCAGTTTCTTGTTAGTCTTAATATGTCTGTGACTGAGATTTAGAGTTTTTGACAGTTGAAATTCCATTATCTAAGATTCATAAGAAGAGTCATTATCATTGTGTTTTCTTTGAGTGCTGGCTCAAGCGCTTCAAACTAAGAGTTGAAATCTCAAAGGAGAGAGATAAGAATTCTCCACACCACGACCAGTTAACCTCAATAGTCAAGCGGCAAGCCCCCAATCCCATTTCCTCCTCAATATAGTCACAAGACTACATGAAATAGCAAACATCATGCAAACACCAAGCAAACCCGCCACAAAGATAAAAAGTGTCCCTTAGCGAACACTGCTGCCTGCTGCCTGTTGCCTATAAATACCTCCATGCCATCACCCAAGTAACTTTCTTTCTTCTCCATACTTACAAGCTGGCTACTTCAGAGATCAAGACTTTTGAGGCAGACACTAACTGACCTGCATTGCACAGCGTGGAGTCAGCGGTGTTGGCATTCCCTACTAGGGACGTCTCCGGGCATTATTTTTGATGGCTCCCACTTGTGGGATCTTCTTTTTTTTCATTGAGATCTTGGCCTTGTGCCTGGACATGGAGAAAGAATGTTGATTTGAGTGGATAGGTTTGTGTATGTTTATTGATTATTTGACGTTGGTGATCAGTTCATTAATGCTAAGTGATTTGGTCGATACATGTGGTGCAGGGCATTAGAACTCGATATCAAGAGGTTTGAGTTAAAATAAATTGAACCTTGAACATCAAAATAATCATAAAAGGTGAATGTGTATGAACAATCATTATTGACTAGCATTAAATGTGATATACTGAAGTTGGCAATGAAGTATCTTACCATACGCCAGAAGGTGAAGTTGAAAGGCAATGCCTAAAAGATCACACATCCAATTCACAACCCCGCTATTAGTCTCACGAGAACTATCATGCAATCAAAATACAACCACCCCCTAACACAGAATAGTCAACCGTTGAATTTAACACTACTTTAAAGCCTACAAACCTTTCCATCCTGGCCCCTCTCCATCATAAAAACTTAAAACATCTCCTCAACTCCCTTCTCCATATCCACACCCAGCTTCCTCCTCCTTAACCTAACAGTCTGCCCAAACTTAGCACATAGCTGCATCAGCCTCACAGCTTCACTCATTCTCACCGGTTTTGGCTCAATAAGCCTACAATCAGCCTCGCTAACCGCCAGACTCCTTGCCTCACCACGTTCTCTTCCACCATCTTTATCTTCACCTTCATCATCATCAGCACCATCACTTCCACCTGAATTAACCCCAACCACATTGTGAGTTTTACCAGGCGGTTCATGGAATGGGTTTAGATAGCTGATACCGCGTCCCGGTATATGCCTCGCACCCGAGCCCCTCGTAGCCGATCGCCCCTGTGCGGAGCTTCGATATGCAGAGTCCATATATACCGTACCAGACTCCTTCTTATACACGGGTGCAGGACTAGTAGGTGAGAGGACAGGTGATATATTCAAGCTTCTCAGAACATCGTTGATATCACTGAAATCGAGTTCTTTCCTTTTGGAGGGTGTCACGCTCTCATCCCCCATCCCTATCCCAACCCGAGATTTGCGCTCTTGCACTGCGACTCCCGATCGAATGGGAACAGTGAGAGACAGTTTCGATGCTGGTTTTGAATTTGATATTGTATTCGATCTTCCTTTCGTGTACTGCGCTTGGGTAGAATTCATAGAGCCAGAATGTGTAGAAATTGCGGATTTAGCAGGTGATTCCGCGACAGAACTGACGCTCAGATTCTCCCAGAGCATGATTCTGTCCATGAGCTTCGAGAGATGGCACGGATTCTCAATTATTGATTTCTGGCGGCGAGGAGGGGGATCGGGAGTTTGAGGTTTTTCTTGAGTGAGAGTGTCTTGGTGCAAATCAACTGGTGGTCGAGGCATAGGCTCGCTCTTTCTCTTGAAGAACTTTTGCGGTGATGGGTTGGACTTGGCGGGGGTTGTGTGTGACAGTGCTTGTGATATTTGCGGCATTGATTGATGTAAATCCTGATGCACAGTAAGACGCTCACTACCCGCCGCCTTTGCTGTTCCATCAAAAAGCCGTATTCGATCCGCTATCTTGCTTTCCCGCCTTGAAATTTGTTGAGTTGGGGGTTTCGCATGTACACACTTGAGAATAGGCTGTTCTTCTGCGACACTCTCTTGAACCCTAAATCTCCGCAGCCCTGTCTCATTTATTGTGCTCTTCGTCGTAGAAGTACGCTTGAGCGCAGACGGTATTCCTTTCTTAGCAGCATTCATCCACTCCTGATCATCTGTCACTTGATAGACATCTCTCGCGTGTTTGATGTCCCTTTGCTGCGATTTCCCTTCCTTCCTATCTCCTGCAACCATATCAAATCCTCTTAAAGGTCCTTTCCTGGGCACTAGTGCAGCTTTGCCAGGCATAATCCTCGCTGCATCCTCTCCTACCGTTGATATTACAGTCGTACTCGCCACTCTTCTTCCCCTATCGCTGTCATTATAACCAACACATCCAGTCCTCTCAAGTGTCTTCGAGCGCTCCAAAACGCTCATTGGCTTATATTGTGGTGAGTATGAGCGCAAAGGTGTCCTCAATATCTCATTAGTATTGCCCACCTCTTTCTTGATCTTCAAGCCAATATCCAATTTCCGCAGTTGCGAGCTCATCTCATCTGCAATAAAAGAACCAGCTACCTCCCCAGGAGATGGTTTCCAAGGCGAGGCATGCACCGCCGTATTCGATGAATCAGTCGGCGAGCCAACTCCACTCATACCGCTTATCAATTGACCTCCAGAAATTGAAGCTCCTGTTCCTCGTCTCTCAACCAAGACACCATCACGCCGGTCAAACAACTTGGTCATTCGACGCACTATACTTTCCCTCTCATGTCCACCTGGCTTCCTCGTCCCAATTTCACTCTCCCCATTCCCCTCCTTCACTACTTTCCCTTCATCTTCAACACCTCGTGTTTCAATAGTATTATCCTCATCTCTATTATCTCCACTCCACCACATCCTCCCCCTCCCCCTCCCCACCCCAACCCCACTTTTCTGCTTCATTTTCAACGGTCCAGGAACACACTCCGCATCAAAAATACCCAAATCCGCATCTCGTGCCTCGAATTTTGCAAGTAACGGTGCTAGATGAGAAGCTGAAGGACGGTGGTATGTGATAGGCGACAGGAGTTGCGAATATTCGTGTGAGGTTGTGGATTTCAGGGGCATTAGTTCATTGCATTGCTTTATTTCGTGGGTATATGTAAGTGATTAGGTGTTAGGTATCCAAGAGCGGTGGTAAGCTGTGAAAATCCTAGTGGTGGGATGAGAGGCTGAAGTAAGGTGGATGGGTGGGTGGTGGTAGGTGGGAACAGAGATGGAAGGAGCGAATGAGAAGATATAGAATGAGGCAGATGCGCTACTTAATTGTAGTACAGAAGACGAATAAACACACGGGCAGATTATATATGATAATTTCAATTCAATTCATCTACTATCCGCTATTACAATTGCAATCTAGAACGTCCGCTTCAATACTTAAGTGCTTCTCAGATACCCCTCACTTAAAGTCAACTCCAGAGTCGGCCATTAATTCTTCCCACTACGAACACTATAACTTCTCTGTACGCGAATATCGCCCTCATCAATAGCCTCTTCATCAAAAATACTTTTCGGCATAGAGCGTCCAGTAGATGGAGAGCCATTGAAATTAGAGCCATGCTCAACGCGTGTGACAAGAGAGGTGGAGTGGATGGCAGCCAGGCTAGATTGGCGGTCACGAGTAGATGGCTGGGCTGAGGAGAAGGAGCCGAAGAGCTTGCGGCGGGCTTCGGTGGCGTCGGTGGTGAAGCGGGGGAGCTTGCCTTCAACGGAGGCGGAAGCCCAGAGGGAAGATAAGGGGAGGAGGATTGCGACGGCTGTTATGGCGATGGAGGAGGCCTGTGGAAAGGACGATGAAGGGAGATACTCGAGGACTGCGAAGATTGCTGAGGGGTATTAGTATGGTGCTTGGTAATGAAGAGGAAATGGGAAACTTACATGGAATGACCATTGTGCAGCCGCCCATGATGCAGATGATTTGCATTGGCCCGAATTGCTTGAGACCCATCTTCTTGCGCTTGAAGATGGTGATACCAAGTTTGATGACGAAGATGAGGCAGAAATACCACACGGAAAGGGTCTCTGTGATGAGAGCTCCATTGAGAAGCCACTGCCAGGTGATGACTCCATCTCTCATGATGTTGATGGAATTTTCAACCATGAGGATAAGGCGAAATGCGATGGCCAGAGATGCAATGAAGTATGAAAGAACCATGACAGCCAAGCGGCGTTTCTTTTCAAGAGTAACGCAGACTACTTGAGTTTGCATGAGCAAGCTGAGTTCGACTGCGAAGACCAGGAGTGCTATGATGACTACATTGGCGATACTGGTAGCATAATCGGAGCGGGGGACATAGGAATAGTCAGGAGCGAAGTTGATGTAGAGTTCGGTCCATGCATTGGTGTAGTAGAGTACCTGCAAGAGACTTCGGAGGGCAGATAAGGCGAGGGAGATGAGGTTGAGGAAGAAGAGAGGAGATCGACGCTTGTTTTCGCGAGTGGTAACAAGAACAACAACGAACATGACGATAGAGGCCCCCATTTGAGTGCCGTAGTTGATGCAGACCTTGGAATTGTAGAACAAGAAGCTATCAAGGTCTGCCAAGTTGACGACGAATGGAGTAACGCCATCCTTCATAAGACCTGTGAGGTTTTGGGTGAATGGATCGAAACTCATGTTTGTGGTAGACATCTTGGTCCCTGATGGTTTGTTGATTGTAGATGATATAATCTTGTGTACAAGACGATGGTATGACAAAGAGACCGGTCAAGAATATAGAGTCTCGAAGGATTTGTGGGATTTGATGAACAGATTTGTATATTCAAACTCCAAAAGATCAAAAATATGCAGTCTTGATATAAGATAGTAACAATATCTGATACTCCTATAATGATACTCCCGGTATGATTGTTGCCATGATATTTGTTATCACCAAGACAATCCTTCCGAGAAGAAGTCAAGACAATATACCTTGGGGCTTGAGGATTGTGGTGGATCAGACAAGGCACAATACAACAACGAAGAAGAATCATAAGGTAGCAACATAATACATAATATTATGTAGACCAATAAGACTGTTCAACAGCACACAATCAAGCAGCCGATGCAGCGTAACAGAGGAACAGTTGTGAAATGAGAATACTCGTAACGAGACCTACAAATAGGTAAAAAATGTGCAACAGCAGACTCTCATGATGTGTTTGTATTTGTAATGAATGATTCGCCATGTCTTTCTACATGCAAGAGTCATGATGTGAGTCCGTCGCACGCTTCAGTATTGTTCTTACGGATGTGAGTGACTATGGCGCCGTGGACGTCAAAAGCTTCGTATTGTTCTTACGGATGTGTCTAGTGAAGCCGACGCCTAGCTGAGCGTGAGGACCTCATTGCAGCAAAGAGAACACCAAAATCATGGCAACTTCCGCCTCCTACCAGCTTTCTATCTGACAGGACAAAGGAATTAGACTTTTGATCTGTCCATCAAATTGAAATATTTGAAGTCATTTGATGAAGTTGATGATACTTCTACGCCAATATTGGTGAGTTGAGTATGGTGAACTTGCACTTCGGTCCTATTCACTTTCATGAAATGAGGAGGTTGGTCACGTGGATCGGGAATATGGCTTATCACCTGACTTGGATTCATCTCATCTGAACCAAGTAGCAAATAATCTACTGCATCACTGTGGTGCTGCGTATGTCCTTCATTCTGCTATTCCCCAAGGCCCAGACTCAAGTTCTGCCCTCTTTCACATGCAATGAGTCTCCTTTGCTCAATCCACCTATACAGTAAGGTATGGGTACACGAATGACTGACATGCATTCTACTCATACATCTACAGTTCTAATTCAAAACACTGAATGCACTCTCTTCCGTCTACGCCTACGAAAACTTCTACATCATCAACTAATTTAAACATCACAGACTCATTCATATAAAAGGGCATCAACCTTAACCTCGGCCATTATACCAGCCAACCGAAAAGAGAGTGTGATCTCAAAATGGACAGGCAGTATTCTACCCTTAATCGCGCGCATAGCAGCGCCATCTGCACTCTCGAAACACACCAATGCAGTCGAGTGACATCGGCCCTACCCTCAACACCCCCAGCACCATAGCACCACAACGTTCCATGGAAAAACCCTTCGAACCCCCACCAAAACCAAGAATAAGAGAATGAGAATCTGTACCTTGGTCTACGCACCTAACTCATTCACCAGAAAACCGTTCGCCGAGGTTTCTTGGCCACGGGAGTATGATCAAGCATTAGAGCACGACGACGTAAATAAGGAAAAATCTAGGTAAGGCGAGCCGGGGCTCTCCTCGATCAACGATCGATGGCGCTTCAAATGCTTTGCCCTCGCCCACGCCCACGCCCTCGCACAGCAAACCATCTTGAAATCAGAACTGTAAACCAGCCCTCCATCTTGCTAGACCAATATTTAGAGTAGCAGTGCAGAATCTGTGTCCAGTGTCCCGTATGCCGAAGTATATCTAAGCAACGTATGCAGTGCCAGAGCTTCGTACGCATCTCAACCGCCCCTGAGGGAGCCAACTAAGCATCCGAGCAGCCCCCCTTTCGGGGACGGCGACGGGGCATCTTTGCTCACTACCGCTACTGTAAAGCACTGCAGCCTTGCGGCGAGGAGAAGTCGGTTACTGAGGGGGGAATGGTGGATATTGGAAAGTCAGAATGGGATTTTGCGGGATGACCAGATTACCTATGCGCGGAAGCGTTTCTGCCAGATGAAAGTCTGAGTTGTCGAGATGTGTGTTACTGCGGTTGCCGTTGATGCGGCGGGGACGGCCGGCAGCCACCTCATTCTGGTATCACGGCTTTTTTGGGCTGGTGAGGTGGCGGGCGGAAAGGGCAGCCACATGTCACAAGGTGGAATACTTAGTAGACTATTGTAGAGGGTTACGAATAGACTTCAATACTTGGATAATGACATTTGGAGTAAACAAAACAAAACAAAATATTTTTTGGCAGGTCTCAAGCTTGACTCAATGTCTGTCAGTATTGAGGACTTCATGGTGAGACTCCGCTGGGATATCTCCGAAAAGCTGAACAAGTCATGAGCTGGGCGATTCGCTCCTCATCATATCCCCCAATCTAGGCCATCGGCTGAATTCACAACGGCCAACCTGCAGAGTGGCGACGGAAACAAAGCCATTATCCATCCTCATTGTCGTCGTACAGAAACACCTCTCTTCCGTATGGATGGAAAAGCGATTTAGTGTCGCTTTCACAATCCCTTATTTCCATTCCGTTGCGTACATTACCGTAGGATACAGAATGGGCCGAGTGAGCAGGCGTGCACAGGCGCGGTAGGGAGAAGATCTGAGCTTGAGCTTGAGCTTAAGCTTATTAACGCTAAAAGCATGATGGGTCTCCGAGACCCCAGCGGCATGTACCTGCATCTGCAGCTCTGTCAAGCGCCCTTTGGCCTCGTTTGTCTTTCGGTCGCCTTCCACACAAGAGAAGGGAGAATTGGTAGCGTGTGATGGCGCTGGGATTGTGGCAGGTCCGAAGGTTTGCCAACTTATCGTGGGTGGGTGACATTGCATGCGCTCTGACTGAGAATGCGCTCTCGGATGCACGACGAATGGATGAGGGTGTCGGCGAGTGAGTGAGCCCTATGAAATACCTTACCATATAAATGCAGCTGGAGGGGGGCACACCAAGACGGTGAGTTTTGTTTTTTGCTATGACTGCCTGTCTGTAAGGTTGAGGCGAGGGGAACCAGAGGCCATTGTATGTATGCAGGAGAACAGGAAATGACCATTGAATAGTCACAATAACTTTGTATATCGCGTGGCGGTCAGGATCATTTGTGTACTGCGTAGAAGTTAAGCTGCATACCTTACTTTTCAAATCCTACCCTACTCAACTGGTGTAAGATAGTTATATGTAGGTAGTCACGTACTGTGTAGTGAGGTAGTCAGTAGGATATTCTATCTATCGCGAACTCCAAATCATCGGTGGCATTGACATGTCTCATTAATATCCCTATGATCTACCCAGCCGCGCGCCGCAGGGCTGAGATTTGCAAATCTAAACATCCAAGCATTTCGTACAAATAATGCTAAATAGATACCGGTAAGACATTGACGCTGGATATATATGAATGACATATCCGTTAGTACGAACAGGACCTTAGAAGGACGTTTGTTCCTTGTTCCTGTGTCGAACGAGTCAGATCCATGGTGGGTGAGTTGACAAACTGTGTTTATGATGGGTCGTTGTGGCGGCCTTTGAAACAGCCAACTCTTAAATAGCGAGTCACCTTGGTGAACCACTAATAGTTGTGATCTTTTTTGAGCCACCAAAGGATTCCCTATTTCATTTTTGACGCCGTCCGATACGCAGTTCGTTACCTGTTCCTGGTGAGTTCTGCAAGGTCTTTTGTGTAGGCGAGAAGTGCCAATCCGTTGGTGTTGGTGATGGTGATGGATGTGATGGATGGGGGCGTTTGGAGGCGTGAGAAATATTGTGTGGTAAGAAGCAGGAGAGAGGAGCGAGTGAGACTGTGCGTATGTGTGTTTTCTGCACTCCTACAACGTACATGATGATACGAATATACATACATCACCAATCAATATTATTATATCAACCTGTTTTCTGCGCCCCGTAAGCATTTCTCACACCTACCAATCCTCTCTCACCATCTACTGTGGACAGAAACACACCATGTACAGTACATACATCCAGGAACACACCGATGTTGTTGTCTTCGCTTCTTATTCTTATTCTTATTCTCGTTCTTATCCTTAACCTTGCACTGTATCCTCTCTAGCCATCAGTGACCATCAATGACCATCAATGGCTATCAATAACTTCCATGGATCCTATTCATCCTTATCCTGTAACCCTGACATCGGTTCCTTGCGCCTTTCAGTGTGCTCTTGTTCTTGTACTTGCAGACACGATGTTTCGACTTCCCTTCCGCTAAGGATCATCGTTCGTCCTAGCAATTTGCAAGCCGTACCTAAACCCAGACTCAACCCATACCCATACCCAGACCCCGTACTCCGTACCTGACTAAAGGAACGGCTGTCGCCCTGTGCAGAAGCACATCCCCATCCACATCCATCCTCATTCATCCTCATCCACTCATCACCATCTCACTGCAACCCACATTCGACTCCCCTTGCCCATGTCCCCAATCTATTCTCCCTCCCAATCTGTCCATCTCGAAAAAAAAGAAAAGAAACGAAAGAAAAAGACTCCGAGAGGGCATCCATACGTCTGTAGTCGCCAAAGGACTAGCCTTGCAGAAATTATTCAAATCCCCTGCCCAGCTCTTTTCTCTTTTTCCGGTTTGTTCTATTTTGTGCCGGGTTCCTCTCTAGTCTGCGTTTGTGGCTTTAAAACATCGAGTTTGGAGTGGACGGTTCGTCGAACATCCCAGCTCGTCCGAGAGACTTCACTCCTCCCCCAAAGAGGCTTCACTCCTTCAGGTCTATACATGACATACCCTCAAAGTGAATATCCACACATCTTATCTTAGTCTGCGGTAGGCGGCCAGCCTCAGCTGGGGCTAAAGTTGTGAAGATGCACACTGGCGCACCATGATCACTTTGGGCCAATGTAGGTACAGATCGTACTTGTATATCTTCCACCCCACACTCCTTCAAACAGAAAGTCTCCCTTCCTCTCTGTCTTCTCTCTCCACCTACATACTCTCCCCATCACCACGTTCCTTTCATTCCAATCTCACGTATTAAGAGCTGTGACTCTTTGCGTATTACATTCCTTCAAATCCATTCTTTTCTTACGTGACTGTATCACGTTGACTGCACTTTTTCTGCTTTACCATTGATCCTAGGTATCTGGTATTTCACGTTACCTTTTCACTGCACTTCCAAGATTTGAACTCCTCCCGCATATACACCAAACAAGTACACAAACTAGCCTTGAGCGAATCTTTACATATCGTCGTTGATAAAACAACAAAACAAAAAATGCATTCCGCCAACACTATGGCCGTTGGCCTCATGGCCCTCGTTGCACCAGCTGCTGCTTTCTGGCGTCTACCATGTACTGGACCAATCGTCACTGAACGTGCCGATCCTATCATCAATCCCGGAGAGGTTTCTAGTCACGTTCATACCATCATGGGTGGCAATGGTTTCGGTTTTGAGATGGACTACAATGATACTCAGGCTTCTACCTGCTCCTCTTGCACGGTCACCAAGGACTTCTCCAACTACTGGGTACCAACTCTTTACTACAAGGCCGAGAATGGTAGCTTCATCAGCGTTACGCAGAATGGTGGTGGAACCATTTACTACCTGTAAGTCACTTTCACCTGCCAAGACATAAGAATATCATGTGCTAAACCTTATTACAGTCAGCGTTCTGACCCAGCTGACCCTGAGTACGATAACGGTTTGCTTGCTTTCCCAGAGGGCTTCCGCATGGTTGCCGGCAACCCAATGTTGAGAAACTACACCGATACCGTCGAGCAGCAGGCTATCTCTTTCGCCTGTCTTGGAACCAGCACCGCTGAGACTAACGGACTTCCAAACTACAACTGCCCTGATGGACTCCGAGCCCAGGTCTTCTTCCCTTCCTGCTGGGACGGTGTCAACCTCGACTCCGAAGACCACAAGTCACACATGTCCTACCCATCCGTCTACAATGCCGGTCACTGCCCCTCTGACTTCCCTAAGCGCACTATCTCCCTCTTCTATGAAGTTACATGGGTAGTCGATGACTTCAAGGACCTCTGGTACGGTGACTCTCAGCCCTTCGTCTTTGCCAATGGTGATGACACTGGCTACGGATACCATGGTGACTTTGTGAACGGCTGGGATGTACCTACTCTTCAGGATGCAGTCACCAACTGCCTTTCCGATAGCGGTGTCGTCGAAGACTGCTCAGTCTTTGATTTCTTCGCCGATGGTGTCCCCGAAGGCTGCAAGATCCCAGCCTCCGTGGATGAGCAAGTGACTGGCATTCTCTCCGAGCTCCCTGGCTGTAACTCTGTTCAATCTGGCCCAGAGATGGCTGTAAAATCTACCGGATGTGGCGCAACCACCTCCATCGGCTTGCCAGAGAACCCATACGTTGACTTGACAGTATCAAAGGGCTTTGAGTACCTCGGTTGCGGCACAGACGTCTACGGTCAAACCCGCACCCTCGATGGCACCTCCACAACCGCAGAAAATATGACTGTTGAGTACTGCGTCGACTTCTGCATCGAGAAGGGCTACTCCATTGCCGGCATGGAATACAGTGACGAGTGTTACTGCGGCGATTCCGTCGCCTCTGACCGCGCCCCTGTCGCCGGCCTCATGGGTAACTGCTACATGCCCTGCGCTGGAGATAGCACTGAGAACTGCGGTGGCGCCGGCACCATCTCCCTCTACCAGAAGTGTGCTGCCGGCAGCTGCTCAAATGCTGTCTATGGCGTCAACAACTCCACGTCTGGCTCTTACCCGAAGAAGGTTGTCGCCTCGAGCTCTTCCCTGACCGACGCTGTTGCTGCTTCTACCACGTCATCTACTTCTGCTACTTCGTTGTCTGCCTCGCATGTATCTGCTTCTGCGTCTTCGGCTTCTCACGTACCTACTTCCGCCAGCGCATCGGCTTCCAGCTACCCAGTTGGTGGATACAACTCGACTGGAGGATACAATTTCACTTCTGGCCACGGCAGCTCACCGGTTTCGGGCGGTGCTTCGAGCAACGGCGATGGATCTGGTAACCAGCCTGCTCCAGCTAGTTCTTCTGTACATGGCGATGGGTCTGGAAACCCTGCGAAAGACGAGACATCCACCACCTATCTTTACTCCACTGCTACGCTGCACAGCACCAAAACCATCACGGACACTGAGTCCAGTGCTACAAATGGAGCTGGTAAATGTGGTCCAACTGTCACGGTCACAATCCCTGCTACTACCGTCACCGTCACCAACCTTGCGGCTAGCACTGGCAAGTATCATAAGCATAAGCGTGCCCATTAAAGGCTTAGGTCCTTTCCGTAGACATATGTCTCCATTGTTTTCAACTGTAAGATTATAACGCTTGACGACTTCACTTAACTTCACTTCTTGACCTTACCTTTTGCTTGTATATGTACTGTGGGCATGAGGGACACAAAAACGAAAAAATCTTGGCTCTGTTACTTTCAATTACATTCATTTACCTGCACCATTCTTTGCTTCTTGCTGGCTTGGTTTTTGCCTACATGGGTTTTCCTGTGTGGTTTTGGACCTGGCTTTGCGCACTTGCTTACTTTCTGGTCTGCTCTTGTTCTTTCTCTTCGGCTCGTTGTACGAGTCAAGGAGGGGCGACGGGGTCCTTTTTTGCTTTGATTTTTGATTGATTTGGGGGATTTGGTTGGGGAAAGGGCTGGGGCTGATTTTGGATGGGGAATTGTGGAGGGATGTAGGGTATAGAGTTGCATGTAGAGATGAGATCAGATTAAGAATTGGATTTTATAAATTCTAGCACCTTAGTGTGTGTACGTGAAACTGCTTGAGGTGTATGTGTGTGATCAATTTATGATGCTGGAATTGTTGGCTGGCTTCTTGGAATGAGCGTGAATAAGTTCTGGTGTTGTCGCTTTATGACTTGGTAGTAATAATTATAAACCAGAATAAGTTCTGCCAAGCATAACCCGCTTGGTGGTGTACCAATCTTGTAGCGAAGCAAATACTTGTGAGGTATTTTCGATTACCACCATCTTCAGAATGGGAGCATAAAGCTGAGAGTGCATCAACACCCACAAGCAGACCAAGATCGACGCAATCTTGTAGTTAGCCTCCATCTCTGATCTCAGGCAAATGTTACCATTTAATATCGGCTTAATTGAGGTTATTTAAGGTGCATGTGGGTGATATTAATTAATAGGTGTGATGAGCGTTGATTGACTTCGCAGACATAAGCTTGTAAAGGTCCTGAAATCACCACTTTAAATCGCTATACAAAGTCAAGTGCAGGACATCATCCAGTTCCGAAAGTTGTGTTGAGTATATATGTATGGGTTCACTCACGTTCCCCCTACTCTATCAAGAGAATCAGAAGTGTTTATGCTCAAATTACACCAAGTATACAGCATGTGCTATGGGGAAATGTTAGACTACAGTGTAGCTTCATCGTACCAATGTTTGTTATCATTCTTACACTCGCCACTAATAGCTCGTCGTCCATAATCTCACTACAGCAGTAAGTCATGTTGTTAGCAGCTACAAAAGCACGCTTGACCGTCAAGATTCATTCAGTTTGACGGAACAAAACAAAAACCACTATAGAAATAGTTCTGTAATGTGACATTCTCGTTATGAAAAAGGGTTAGGGGGTGTAGCAGGGCCATAGATATGTTCTATCTGTCTCCCCTTTCTATTTTGACCCCCACCACCAAAAATATCAAAAGTATCAAAAAAAAAAAAAAAAGAGCAAAAACATACAACAGTAGGGATTCGCTGGTGGTCACCCACCCAACTACTAGTCTACCGATCTGAGGCTTATGTATGGCAGAGCGGACGGGATGCCCAGTATTCCTCAGTCTGTGGTCGTATGTGTCAGTTGATATTTTATCTGATCCTATAACCAACGCTACAATATGGTTCAATTCTCTTCATTTCACAACCATAAGAAGAGAAACAGGTTCCAGATTGGATTGTTCTATAGAAGAGCTTTATAATTCTCAACTTTCCTTGCGTGAAGTTCAAGCATGTCCGAAAATAGCGTTTGGATGCTGGCTCCACGTTTTATTTTACATTGACTAGTTGGCAATAAGAATTATGATTTACTACTGTCGAATTAGCAGAATTGGTACAGGTATCATTGATTCAAGTAAAAAGGAAAGAAATGATTATTGTTATAAGCTTTGAGGCCTTTAATGAGAGGCAAGCCTGTATAATGGGTTTACGACATTCATTGTATTGCTTTGTCTTGCGCTAGTAATCTCAGAGAACAGGTTACAGCTGCAGTAAAATCTTTCATGTATATTATATTTTACTTAACGAATTTTAATGAAATCCTCATATTGTCTTCGCCGAGCTCAAATTATGCCCTTCCTGCTTTTGTATTTTTCTGCTTCATCCTCTTAAACTCAAGGAACTGTGCGTACTCATCATCCCCTTCTTCAGCTTCAGAAGATGGTGTGCCTGGCTTTTCTGTAGCTTTCCCTTTAGCTGAAGGGGATTTTACAGGATTTGAAGCTTTATGTTTTCCAGCATCTTCATCGCTGTCAAAATGGTCATCAAAATTATCAGAATCGTTCAACAAAAATTCGGCCACATTTACGTTGATTTCAGTATCGCTCTCAGGATCAGGCGCATTTCTACGTCTTGGAGCTCCCGCCCTCGTGGTGAATTGCTGGCTATTGCCTCCGGTGGTCGAGTGTTGAGCTTCTGCTGTCTGTTTGATTTTCCCTTCTTCCTCTGTATTGAAGCGATGGTAACGAACGCGTTCTTTCTGGGCAATTTCTGCATCCGTGCCACCGATAGTATCTCTCAAATACTGATCGAATTCCTTAGATGTCTTTGCAACGAGCTCGAATTGATCGCGGCCAAGAGTAGGCTGCTCAGCAGTGCCCTGGTTAAGCCTAGCCTCGTATTCGACCAGAGCTATAGCTGTCTGGAAAGCATTGCGAATTTGCCTTCATAAAGTTAATGGGAAAAATTCTGTCATAGTGCGCTTGAAATTGTTAAATAATATTTGAATTCTTACCTGCCATTCCATGTGCTTGATGTAGGAGTGTCTAGTTCTCTGTAGTTTGATATGGCGAATTCCATGATCTCTCTCTTGTTGACTCTGAATTCAGTGCCAGACTCTCTCTGTTGGGTTCTGACGCGCTTCAAAAGAACTTTGTAAATTTGAAGTGTGGCTGTCAAGTCCAATTTTGGAAAGTACAGACTCATGTGGATCCGAGATTTGAAAGCTGTGTCAAATGTACCAACACGATTTGTAGTGAGAAATAATATGCCCTATTTAAAATCAGTTAAGAGTTACAATACATACAAGCAGTAATGGGGATCTACCCCATAATACTCCAGTGTACGTAGAAACACGCTAACAACGGCATTTCTACTTAGATCTACCTTGTCTCTTGGAGTATGTATCAGTATAAGGTTTTATTAAGTAATATGTAGATGCAGTAAGAACCTTTTTTGTAAGAATACACTAATTCAGATCAGTCAGTCAAGCCCATATATTTTGATAGTATTTTTAAACCTACTCTGCCTCATCAAGCAATAGAACACAACCCCACTTGCTCGCAAGTTGGAAGTTTATATCTAAGTTTGTCTGAACGGACATAGCTGTTTCCCCTATATCACCACAGGTGATAGGAAATAGAGGTCTCTTCGTATAATCTGCCACACATTCGGCCGTTGATGTTTTCCCGACCCCTGGTACGTATTAGCTCACTTTCATTAAAAAAATTTTAGGAAGCAGTATCAGCAATGGTAGTTTTATTTTCAAAGACAAAATCCACAAATCCAAAAGAAAAGAATACTTTACCTGGTTCGCCATGAAGAAGAATTATTAGCCCCTTGCCTAAGGCTCATTAGTCAAGCAATAATTCGAGAGGCAAGATTACGAACCTTTTCCTCGAACGAGATCCATAGCTGGACCAATGCTAGATTTATGTTTATTTTGGAGCAAAGAGTCTGTAGAATGGTTCTTGACTAAAGCCATTACAGTCTTTTTGTAACCATGGGGGCTATTGGCATAGACTTGTTAGGAAGTGTGATACATCGAGGGATTCAAAAAACATACAGGACAAGATCTTCGAAATTGCTATTGAAAGGAACATCCTGAAGTAGCATAATGTCAAGAATTGCTGTAACTCGAATTAGCAGAGACCAAAATCAATGATGATGAAAAATACCCCATTTTCTGCTTAAAAGGACAAACCCGTAGATAAAATTAGAAAGAACCAAGAAATCCTCTTCAGTAAGATCACTAGCCATCTTTCCAACCGATCCACTGCGTCTCCTAGTCATGTATTCGTTACACAATATATCGTCTAACTTAAGATCTTTGTGTACGAAATCGCCACCACAACCTATTTTTCCATTAATATAGTCAATAAAACCTATCTCAGGGAATAACAACTAACATGCTTCTTCTTTATGCTTACAGGGTGAGATAACATATGTTTCTCTGATATCCTGCCGCGAAAGCTTTTCACCTAGCAATCCGAAAATGGGATTCCACTCAGGATTCTTTTGAACTGCAAGGGTTACATCAATAATGACTTGCGAATCAATCTTAAAATAAGAGAATTAGTATCTTTGTAGTCTTCGTAATGGTAATGACTAAGCCCACCTGTTCTATTGGTTCATCAAAACTCATTCCGGTATACATCTTGTGGGCGAAGGGCAATTTTGCAAGTTCAACCATTTTTGAACCACGCTCGATGACTTGTTTGATAATTTCTACGTGATTGCCTTTGAATTTGAGAGGGAATATAGGGAGTTCCTGGATATTCATAAGTCCCTCGTATCTAAAAGATGAAGTAGTTTAGAATTTGCCAAGTATTCAAAAATTTAAGGATGAAAGGTTCCTCACCGTGGAATTTGAAAGGTATGGTGGACATTCCCAAAGGACGCACCATTAAATGTAGTAAAATAACAGTCTATCAAAAATGCATCCAAAGGTACTATCTTGAAATTCTTGTCCGTATGTGAAACATCAGGGAATTCCGCTATCAGAGGGTCTCTCCCCCGCTGTTTAACAAGTTAGTCTCCTCGTTTAAAATTTTGGATATGTCTTAATTACCGTAGTTTTGATAACCCGGTAGATTTGAGTAGGCGAGTCACGACTTAACACAGGCTCGTCAGCTTCAAAAAGATGCCAGAGATCAGCATATTCTATCAGAGTAGCTGTGCCGTTTTTGATATCTTGTCTCAGATTCAGCGTGTCTTTCAGATCTTCGTCAAAGAATTGTATTAGAAGTGTGAGCTCTTTGAGTAGTTCATTCTCGCTCAAAACCCGACTTTGCGCTATTCGTTCTTTCTTGATCGCTTCTCGCTTTGAAGCCTGTTCGTCCGTTCCTGGGGTGCCGTTTAGAGTCTCTTTGCTAGCGGTGTTGGCAATTTTGGCATCATTAGCTGAACCTGCTTCGCCTTCATCACGATTTAGAAGCTTCTCAGTGTAGTCAACGAGTGATTGTCGAATTTCGGTCTCGTATTTCATAAACAGCTTGAAAGGTCTTAAGAAGATTACCGAGCATTTGTCTTCTTTCTCCTCAGCCGTTGTGTAGATCTGGGAGTTCGTAACATCTTCAAGATGGGTGATCAAGCGCTGAGAGCGAATGCGAAGGCGTTCGACAGGTTCTCTGGTTAATGAAAGGCTTCTGTCACCATCGCCAGATCCCTTTTCTAACAAAGAACCTTCAGGTGTTACAAGATCATTATTCAATTGCCGTTTGGTGAAAGAAGTATCATGAAGAACCTCTAAGACTGGCTTCGAAGCCGTGTCTTCGCCAATCTTCTCCATTGTGAGGGTGAAGTCTCTTTTGTGGCTACGACATATTTCGGAGCGGAATATTGGCACCTCTTTCTTTTCCGAATCGAAATCATCAGGAAGGTTGTCGACTTTGATCTTCATATCTCTAAGCCCATCTTCAAGAATTCGAAGCCTGGCTTCGTTGAATCGTAAATGAAGGGCTGCTTGTATAGCTACAGATTGGCCTAGAGTTTTCCGTTTCTTTATGATCTCATCATTATCCCCATACGTGAGATGTATGTGGTTTGTGGTCATCTGACTAGATTTTCGGAAACTGAAATCCTCAAGATTGACCGTATCATTTTCTGATCCTAAAGCTTCCCTGATTAGGTTGCCATCGAGTTTGAATGGAGTATCTGCTTGATTGTTCTCATCTTCTTTATTGTTAGGTGTATCTGAAGTTACTTGGTTGTCTTGCTTTTCGTCGGGCTGGATCGTGTCACTCATCTCTACCTCCTTCAAAGACTTCATTGTTTGGTCTCTCCGAAGCTCATCGTCGCCTTGTAAGATTGGAGATAGTAACGATTGTTCTGGTGGCATGGTGAGTTTGTTGAACAAGAAGCTTAGAAAAATGTTGAAACTAGATACTGAGATTTGATATATAAAATATCACTCATTGATAAATGTAAAACAAAACAAAATATATATGAAATGTAGTATGACTATGTGGGGTCCTTAGAGCAGTTATTATGTGTTGGCGCTGTCATAAATATCTTTTTCTAGTGCTTTCCAGAAAACAGCATTCGAAAGGTTTTCCTTGCCATCCAAACAGATGTTTTCAAATCAAATCCATATATAATTGAGATTAAGCACTGCATATCCTACCATGAATGAAGGCTTACTGTGGCGCCTTTTAATATTTGTCAACCCCAGCAAAAATCATGGGTCTCAAAATTTATCGTTATAATTAGTTTTCATTGCGACTCTAGTTATCTTCAGGTTGAAAGCCTCGACCTCGGGGTATCTGATTGTAGCAATATGCCCCCCATATTTCATACATGTATGCACCCCGGATACTTCTCGCTTCGTTACTGCAACTTGAACACTCGTAAGTCTTCTCGAACCTGCGAATAGAGTACTCGTTTTTTATCATGAATGTGAATCATTAGTGCTGACCGCATATCGAGTTCGGCTGCATATTGAGTTCGGCTGCATATTGAGTTCGGCTGCATATCGAGTTCGGCTGCATATCAAGTTCAGCTGCGTATGAAGTTCGCATACAGTATTGGATCCTTTGCACTCGTCGTTATCAGCAATCCCTGATTGCTGAATGCACATACAATGTCAAAGATCGATGTTTATACAATTTGAGTGCATTACCCATTATGATATGATGGAAATTACCCAGCCTTGTCCTGAAAAATAGTGCTGGCACAATTTCTAGTACGTAAGTAAGAAAACGAAGCAGATAGAGACAGAGCCATCTGTCATTAATTTTAAAGATCGATATTTGTTCCTGTATTAGAACATAGAATATCAGCATGTTCTTCATGATACACAAAATTAAAGATTTATTTTCGACTATTGATGATCTAGAAGGGCTTTTCCAACTTCTGTATTTTGGCGTCACATTGTCAACTAAAAGACTAAATATAGTCTATTTGGTATAGAAATACGATCCCAAATAGAACTGTGACGTTTTCTGAGATAAGTCACAAGTATGGATGATAATTCCTTCCAAGAGGGTTTTCGTACTTCAAGATCTCAAAGATCAACAAACATTGCAGCTTCTTACGTTGAGAACCGAGTCGTGATTCCAGGAACAGACAGATTGACGTGGGTTGCAGAAACTGGTCAATTTGAAGAACCTTCAGAAGCGGCAAGACAGGAGCAAATGAGGTGAGTGATAACAAAATAAGAAGTGTTCTAAATTTGACGTATCACAGAATAGAAATATGGAGCGAGGCAAATAAAGACGTAGCGGAGCTGTTTTCGCTGTTGGACGCTGCTCGCAGCAAAGTGAACAAGAAACACCACGATGATAAAATTGAGATCAACTTTCGCGTTTCTGAATGGACTGATGTTGTTGATGAAGTCAATTCACTTTCTAAGCAATATCGACAAGGTTCAATGAAGTTCAAGAGTTGCTTAGGTGCCGTTGGAGATAATTCAGGTGCTTTGGAGGCGTGGCTTGGGCTTCTTCCTGCTGGTGACTATGGATCTGGGTTTGTAGTCCCCCTAGAATAAAGTTTACTCAGTTTCTAAGATTATAGGATATGTGGCGTCTTCAAACTCGTGGTCGGTGTAAGTGTATCGCTTTACTTTTCACGGAAATTTTAACTTGCTAACGCAAACAATAGGCCGCTAAACGTTTCGTGAAAGTCGAAGACTGCATATTTGAAGCCCTCGAAAGTATTCCGACAATGATGATGAGTGCGAAACGCTACATTCAAATTTATAGGGACCATGGTGGCGTCGCGCTGGAGATGAAGACGTTCAAGCTATTTAGATCTATACTAGTAGCTTTGAAGCACATAGTTCAGTATTTCGCAGATGGGAAGTTTAGTAAGAAACAAGGCACCCTGTTCATGGAGACGGTGTTTTTCTGACAAATCACAGAAAAAGTAGCTGAACTTTTTTTCAAACAGACATCGTACAGATCTAAGTTGACTGAAAGCCTTGAGGATGTAAAAAAGAACATGCAAAAGATGCTAAACGAGGCAGTGGAGTGCTCACATTCCCTACTTGCTGACACGAAAAAGGATACACATCAAATCCGATTTAACACGGAGGAGATTCTTAGGAAATACAGTGCCAGAGAACTTGAGGAAAAGAACGGGCGTGATTTATTAAGGCAGGTATATGTGCTACTTAAAGATCAAGAAGTAGATAGTTCACGTGAGTAAATTCTACTGATATATGAGCTGTTGGATGGACATCTAAAGTGATCCAGGAAAACACACATCCCAGTCAACATTTCTCATTGAGAACAAAGTTTCCTCGAGTGACAGCAGCAGTACATTCAAAGAGACGGAAATCTTCACAACAAATTTGCAAAAAAACCTTCACATAGCTAAAAGCCAAGAGAATGGTAATTACACTTCAAAGGATATACGCAAAATCAAAGCTAATACTAACCCTAAGTAGCAGGAATAACTCCAAGCAGATTCTTGGAGGTTCTAGAATACGACCAGAAGAGCTTTGAAAATGATACTGCGAGATGTCTTGACTTTGGTACCTCGATCTGTGATAAAGAAGCAAGTCGAGCATCAGCGGTAATTGGCGAGGATATATTCAAGCAATGGCTTACGGGAGACACCGATTCATGCTCTCTACTCGTTAACGGGCATGCGGAATCTGATGATACAACACTCACCCCATTCAGCTTTCTTTCCGCACAACTTTTGCAGCTGTTTAAGTCTGCCAAATCCTCATTCGTGCTTGGTTATTTTTGTGGTTGTCATATATACGACAATACGCGTTCCGCAACGCCTGTAGGAATGATGAATAGTCTTAATGGCCAACTCGTTTCGCAGATGATGGAGAAAGACATCATGCCTGATCTTTCGTTTCTGACTAGCAATGACATTGAAGATATTGCCAATGGCAAACTAGATATCTTGTGCTTCATTTTACGAGATCTCTTGGGCCAACTTCCAAAGGGATCGACAGTTTTTTGCTCGCTTGATGAGATTAATCTCTTTGAAACGGCAGATTCGAACACTGACACCGAAAAGATAATCAGGAGACTTGTACGAATGGTAAAAAACGCACAAGTGACAATAAAGTTGCTTGCAACTTGTTATAGCGAGAGCCTGTACATCAAAGAGCATTTTCAGGGCAATGTGTTGGACCTAGAAGAGTATGTAGAGAATGATGACGAGGCATTGTGGAATCTTGGACACCTTGGGTAGAGCTACTTATCCGAAATGCCAACGGAACTCCTTATGCTCTCAAGGAGAAGAATACATTACTATGCGTAGTATAGGCATAGGATTTTAGGCCTGTTCTATATCATTGAGAATGCAATCGTATTATCATATACTTCTATTATATTTGTAGTTCAATAAGTTGTTACTATATCAACTATAAAAGCAATGTTCCTTTCACTATTTGCGTGGCATATCATTATGTTTGGAAGGATTCTATATATAAAAATTCAAATATAGGAGCATCTCGTAAAGATAGAAGCTTGTCTATTATAAAGCTACTAGCAAATAGTAACAATTAGAAAGCTGGTGTGGTTCAGGACGAGGTCATTGGTTGATGTATAGTAGTAGTGAAGTTGGGGTTGAGCGAGAAGCTGTTCTTTATTTTGGTGATAGTATGTGCCCTATAAATGATGGTTATTTCTATATAGTTATCCCGAAGAGAAAACAGATTAGTCTACTAACGAATGGGCATGTCACTTTGAAAGAATTAGGACTAGAAGTGGTATTTAGGACTCAGTGCCAAGGACTTATACCTTCCTCAGCCTAATCCTTTTCGCCGCCATATTGACGGCAATTTTAAGCATTCAGAAGTATCCATTCGATTTGAAGAAGTAAACAAGAAAACAAGTCCTTGGTACTCTACAAATTATACCTTGAAACGGCTGCAGTAAACACAGCTACCAACAGTCAATATTGAATGAAACTCTGTACACATCATCCACTTACGTCTATTTTTTGCACCCTATTCACACCCATATCATTGACCCTTACTCTTCAAGTTACCACCTCACCCCCAAGATCAATCATTATATCCCTCTCGATCGATCAATCTTTCCTCCATTACCCGCCCAATCCAACCAACTTCCCTGATACTCGCCCACCTTCTCCCACCCACCCTGTCTAGCAAGTCCAGCAGCCGCCCGACTCCTCACGCCAGCCTTGCAGTACATAACGACCTCGGTATCTTGGCTAGGGCGATCAAAGCCAAATCTATCCTCGAACTCTTCTTCAGAGATAAACCAAGCGTCAGGTTGCGACGAGACTGGGATATTGATAGCGCCAGGGATGCGGCCGGTGTCAACGAGTTCGCCAGGTTCGCGCGTGTCTAAGAAGTTAGCCTATTTTATTGCTATTACCGCCACGCATTCGACTCGCGCGATGTTGATAAGGTCCATGTAGTAGTCGCATTACGTACCAACAAGCACAACGCCCTCCTTCTTATCCTCCACGAGTTTCTTCACCTACATGCACCACATCAGCCGCCAATCCAAAATGCTCATGATAACCCCCACTCTGTCTCCTCTCATTGAACTCACATCATCAAACTCATAAATCTCATTCCCACTCTCGGTCTTTAGTCCCCTTACACCCCAAGGCTGCGCAGAGCCCACGCATGCGCTCCTCGGCGTAGCAAAGCCCGGTCTGCGCGGCACGAGCTGTGAAAGTGGAGAGGCGACGAATTTAAGAGGAGTACGCGAGGCGCGCAAGAGCAGCGACGCGGCGAGGCGAGTTGTAGCCATAATTGAATTTGTTGTTGTATAGCGTTTTCGTTGGAGAGAATATTGAACGTGCTGAAGGGTACTACGTATTGTAAAGTTGGAATGGCGCGAGCTTCAAGCTTACCCCGGATTTTAGAGCTTGATCCCTGTCTGATCACATGCGCTAGAATTCCGTAAGTGTGGCGTAGATGGTCACGTGTGACATATTTTGGCAGTACAAGTCAGGCAATGATGTGACAAAGTTGAAAGCAACTACCTCTTCGTACTTAAGCTTGAAGTAATATGTCATGCAAATCATAGGCCATTGACTTTGGTTTCTTATTGTGCAGCTATATTGTAATAGCACGATGTTCTAATTAAAAAAAGTAGCAGGCTAGACGAGGTTAATATCGGTCCAACTCAAGTGTATTCTCTCGCTGCTTGGAACCATTACTACAGGCGAAAAAGATAGATTGATGCTCACTAATGGTATGAGGAAGACCACCAATAGTAAAATTGTTTCTGTTGACGTTATTACTTCCCATAAATCAAGTTCCAGCCCATGGATATAAGGATGTATAGTGCCGGGTAACCCTTTAGAAACTGGTGCTAAATTGGTTTGTACTTAGTCGAACTTGCTTTTTAGAATTTGATGCTACATTAGCCGCTTGGTAATATGTCCTTGAGCGTGAGGTTGAAAGCAATGGTGGCAAATGGAACGTGGAAGTGACTAACCTCGCATCTCAATGCTTGATTTGGGAGCAAACGTGAAATGAGCTGGGAATTTCTTAATCAAAACAGCCCTCTTATAAATTGCTTCTATCCATAAAAAGATAAGGACATGTGGTAGAGCCAGTACAAAACAGGACATACCAAAATACTGGAATTTAAAGCATCGTCGTCACAATTATAATGCTCATAGCTATATCTCTCGGCATCATACTCAGTCCCATTATCATCTGTGTTCTATAAGAGGCGACCTTACTGTTCTACGGGCTTAAGACTCATACCGCCCATCAATAAGGTACTGTTGTCTTCTCTGAGGTGGTTCTATTCAAATAGAAACAGTTCTCTGTACATAAACCTTTTCTGAGTTAAACACTTGCCTAATAGCCTGCCCTTTCCCTCTCGCTTTCACACGGCCTGTTAATAAAAATAAATGTGCTTTGCGAAATGTATGCAAGGCATTAAAAGGAAATAGAGGAGTTTGAGTCCTTGTAGCCTAACAAAATCAACTACCTTGAAGTTATTTCAATGTTCCTGACCATTTTTCCAAGCAAGGTTTAAACCCGCTGCTTCTCTTCTTCGAAAGGGAAACTTTGAACCTATAAATATTTCCAGAGTTCTCTGCCTTTTATGTGATTTAAAGCTAGGAGTTTGCATTGAATGGGCACACATGGGCATGAGGAATCTTTGGACAATATTTTAAGTGCCTCGGGGTATCTTGGAGCCATTATTCATCACCATATCTGTGCACATTATCATCTACAACTTCATCATCGTAGGTATTGAGAGGCTGCAAGTATCTCATTTTCTCACGGAACTCACTAAATTATGTAGCAAAAGTGTGAGTTCCAGATTTGCATTCATGGATAAACAGATTTGGTGTGGGGACTACTTTGGTATGCACGACACTCCAGGAATCTCCGTCACTTGCCTCTATATACCGCTAGGCCTAGAACTTACATATTTAGCCCGTGTGCGGTTATGCACATGTATAGTCATAATATGTTAATACAATGATCTATTCATATTATGCAGACCGTTCGGTGGTTGAAAGAATTCATGACGCAGTTCGCATCAAAGTCACTACGAGAGATGAGTCATGAATCCTGTCACACTCTGGTGATGGGGTTTAGTTGTCCTTTTAAGGGTGTAACCAGTCGTATATTGGTGTAACGGTATAATGTACGGTATGGGCATGATATGCTCACCAAGAGGAGCCACACGTCCGAGGCTGTACTCTTGCACGTGAAATTGTCCTTCTACCAAGCGAACACCTCAACAGCTTACATTTTCTGGTACCCCTCAACAGAGCCCCAATCTCACAAAGCCTTGCAGTTCGCTTTCCAGAACTCTTTGAAGAACATCACGCTTGTGTTAGAATAGGTATTTGTTGAGCATGTGAATTTATGTGTGAAAGTTGCCCTGAAGAATGTTTAGCACATATTGTTACCATATGTTGAATATGATTCAGAGCTTACCTGAGAAGTAATCCTATTATATCTTGACTTCTGTACCGAAAGGGTTAGGGTTAATCTAGAAGTCATCGAAGTCTCGTTGAGTGAGAACGAGCCATTAAGCTTTATGTGTGATGATGAATGCCTTCGACTTTCCTACCTATATGAAGACTAGGCTTTTACATATTTCTCCGTTATCGACTTTGGATGATGTTTCAAGTACAAATGGATGCAAATGTTTAAATATGACCGTACGTAGGAAAGTCAGAGTTTTACTTTTTGCTATCTCACTTGAGCTTTTGATGATATCTGAGTAATGCTCAACAGCCATGTAAGGAACTACAACACCTATAATTTCTCGGAGAGCTCCTATTTTACCCTAATTCTCTTCAAATACAAATTGAGAGGCAAACAGCTTATCAATCAATGAATACGTACATGTTTTTGATGATGCTGTATTTCGGTGCACCTAGATGTAGTGGCTGCACGTGACTTATCCTAAAGGCGACAAAGCACCAAAGCAAGGGCCTAATGGGGTGCATGGCGTCTCAGAACTCGTGCAACAAAACATTCTTCCCTCCGATCTCCTCGTCTTCTCATCTTCTCTCCATCAATTATATTTCCGTCCTTATCACCATTATTGCCATGTCGGCTTTCGCAGCGACAAGTTTCCGTCGCATAAGATAGAGGAGGGATGGTAAAGTAATGGGTGTACTACGTACTACGCATGTATGTATGTACACATGGTGCATACATACAAGTAGGCGCAGCACGCAGTCAGCTTATGATGGGTGGTATGGAGCGCTGGACACTTTGTAAGCTGGGGAAATGCTTGGTGCCTCAAGCTGGTGGCCCGGCGGGCTAACAGTCAGCCATGCCGAATAGGGTGGTGAGGATGACATCTTGAATGTCAATGCCCTACCGTGGACCGTGGATAGCGGTTGTCGTGAGTTGTCCAAGCCATCTTGATGAGGCTTCATAACTCGGAGGAGCACCAAAGTAACTGCTAAAGGAGAATAAAATAGTCATATGGTTGATTATTCTATGACATGATATAAATACTTATAAAGACCATTATCTGAGTTAGGGCTGGTCTGACAACTTAGGTACCAAATACTTGCCTCGACGCGGTAATGTGCTGTACCTTTAGGTAGCACTAATGGTCAGTAGGCAACGCCATTCTCACACCTCTTCTTCTATTTCAGTCGTCTCTTCTTCTCTTCGCCATTGCCGTCTACCTATACTTAATTGAGCACCATCTGATTCTACTTCACCCTCACCGTTGCCCTCTTGCATTTCAATTGACAAGAGGTTGTAGTTGCGGTTGCAAGGGCCAAAATACAGATTTGGGTTCCGGTGAATACGATCGACCAGCCTTCTTTTCTTTGCGTCTTTACCGATCGTAACCACGTCATATTTAAAATCAGCGCCGGGGCACGTCAAGATCTTAACAAAGTCAACAAACGCCGTCTCTCTTCGTATTTTTCAGCGTACAACAACATTTTGAGAAAATGTCCTACACACAGTACACTCAGAATGGGCAGAATCCATACCATGGAGGTCCCGGAGCGGAAGCTGGCCAATATGGCACGCCATATGAACAAAATGTAGATGCCTAAAACCTCACCATGCGACAAGAAGAAAAGAAGCAAAGAAATATCGCTGACAACTTTCCACAGTCTACATTACAGCAACCTCCAATTGAACATCAAAATTCAAACTATTCCGGCACATCCGCCTACAGCAACAGCGCTCCACCAGCCGCAGCACCCACATCCAACGTGCTGACCCAGGCGGATTTTCTATCGCGCGTAGACTTCTGCAAGCAAGAGATTGGCACATTGACTTCAAACATTCAATCAATAGCCACCCTGCACCAGCGTGCGCTTTCCTCGCCCGACTCCAATTCCTCCCAACAGCTTGAGTCGCTTGTCGCCCAGACGCAGTTGAAAAACACGCAGATCCGCGACCAAATCAAGTATCTCGAACTCGATGCTGCCAAGACGAACGAGGCTTCCCGCGGCGTCAAGGCCAGGCAAGCAAAGCAGTTGAAGGACACTTTCGAGAATGAGCTCAAGAGCTACCAGCAGGAGGAGATGCAGTACCGCCAGCGCTACCAGGACCAAATTGCTCGCCAATACCGCATTGTCAACCCCGAGGCGTCTGAGGAGGAGGTCCACGAGGCGGCGCAAATGGACTGGGGCTCTGAGGGCGTTTTCCAAACAGCTGTAAGTCATCCGCGCGCATCTATCCGTTCATCCTTTCTCCTGCAATCCATATTAATCAAGAAACCAAACTGACCCCCACAGCTCAAATCCAACCGATCCGGCCAAGCCAATTCAGTGCTGAGCGCTGTGCGCGCGCGCCACAATGAGTTGCAGCGCATCGAGGCAACGCTGACCGACTTGGCGGCCATGTTTGCCGATATGGCGCAGATCGTGGCGGTGCAAGAGGACGACGTCGTGGCTACCGAGATCAATGCTGACAAGACGGCGGCGGACGTCGACCGTGCGAACACTGAGATCGACAAGGCCAATGAACATGCGCGTCGAAGAAACCGCCTCAAGTGGTGGTGCTTGCTTGTCGTTGTGCTCATCATCCTTGCTATTGCGCTCGGTGTGGGTTTGGGAGTTGGCTTGACCAAGGCGGCATCGAAGTCGTAGGCGATATGAACTGCTTGCTGTTCGACGGCCTAAGGGAGGTGATGAAGAAATTTATGACATTTTAATATGAGGTTTCGGCTAGGTGGTGATAATGTTGGGTGTGGGATTTGGTTGGATCGGGTTGAGGACGGGACTTATGTGTCTACGTCTACTTCATACTTCACACTACGGTGAGGATTTGTATGTATGTATGTATGTAAAAAATTTAATATTAGCTAATTTTATTATCCTGACATTTGCGGTCGGTGATGGCAACCTTCGAATGCAATGTGGCTGTGGACTTATGTTTACTCTTGCTCTATGCCTAACGACTCTGCGGCATATCACTTTGAGTGGCCGAGATAGAATAATTGAAGAACTTCATTACTCTATATTAGCTGTATAGAATGATAATGTACACAGAGGGCCTTTGATATCCAAGCTACGACATGCGCCCACCACTCAGAAGGTTAGGATGTGGGAATGATAAACCACTTGAGTCAAAACACCATCGCGGTTCGGTTGGAAAGCATCATGACACCAAATTAACAAAACACCATATGGCAGCCAAACATAAAACAAGATTTATCATCTCCATACCATGGATGTCTGCCACGATGCCTTAGAAGTTGACTTGAGCAATGTAATGATACCTGACTGCCTTGAAAGTTTCTGCCTAAGCCCAGCGTTGTAAGGTAGCATTTGAGGCCATAAGGACGACTCTACGGTTATCTGTTGAAGGGGGAGTGAAGCGTATCCGTGCCTGATGCCGCAACCACATCGACATTCTCAGAGACTCTCATACCTCTTCTTTGCCATTCCTCATCGCTCCTCCTCATCCCCTGACCATGGCATCACCATACGAGGCGTCTGTTGGCCGACCAGCCGTGCCTACAATGATGCATCCTCGGACGCGTCGAATGACTCACCACGTCCTCACGTGAGTGTGTACATACATCAGTCTACCTTACATGTACGTTTGGGCCCTGGCCTACCACAGCCTGGTGGTAGGCAGACACGGATAGGCAAAGGTGTGTGTGTGTGGTGCGTGTTGTGATGACTCTGGTAACAACGAGGTATATCTATTTTCTACCTCCTACGGAGGGCATACGTATATATACACGGATGTCCTACCGCCCTCTTCACGTTGTCTCCAGGTCGAAAGTCAAGTCGAAGAACTGATCGGATGAACAGCCTCAAGAAACCCTTTCAAAACGGACACTTGAACGGCGAAGCAGTCAGAAAACACTCGGGTTCTCTCACTCACACAAACACACTCGCTCTCTGCTCCACTACAACTCCGCCGCACAGATTACCTCACACCTTCCCACGGATGAGCGGACGAAAAGCACCCATCCAAAATCCGAGGTCACATGATCAGAACCTGAAAAATCACGCTAGTCCAGCAAGATTTTCGCCTCAGTACTAAGGCCACCCAATGGGAACATGCTGATGAATAGAACAACTTCGACGACGCGCAACCTCGAGATCGTTGGCATTATCTCATCTTAAATCCTCGAAATTCATCAATCTATACCTCTAGAAACATTTCGATACGCGATCATGAGCGTTGTATACGACACCCGTCCTTACGACCAGGACTCAGCTTTCCATGCTGCTGGTCTTCACGAACCACAAGATCATGAGCAACATGATCATATGGAGCAGCATGAGCAGCCCCGTTACCCAAGTCCTCCTCCTCCGCTCTCTGAGACCCCATATGCCCCTCAGCCGCAAGATATAATGCCGGAGCCAACCCTGCAGCAGATGGTCGAAGCCAAGGAAGAGTCCGACGCGCCATCACCAGGTCGCTCAAAGCCAATCCCAAAGCCAGACCGCGAGGTTACCAAGAATCAGGATGGGCGTTATTACTGCAACTGGCCTAACTGTACGGAGGAGGTGAAAGATTTTGGTCGCAAATGCGAGTGGAGGTAAGATTCAGGCTGCCACACACACTCTCTCTCACATTTACATAACATTCACGGAACAAAAATCTAACATTTTTACTTTCACAGCAAACACATGGACAAGCACGACCGACCATACAAGTGCCAAGCCGAGGGCTGCGAGAAGCTTCCCGGCTTCACATACTCGGGTGGTCTTCTTCGACACGAGCGCGAAGTCCACAACAAGCACGGCGGCCCACGAAAGCAGCTCAATTGCCCACATCCAAATTGCAAGCGCCACACAGGCAAGGGTTTCTCGCGCCAGGAGAACCTGAACGAGCATCTGCGACGCGTACACACGGACTCAGGCGTAGCAAACGGCGACGAGACCGAGGAGGACGGCTTGGACGGCGCAGCTGGCCAGAAGAGAAAGCGTGGCGTGGGAGGCTTCATCCGCACCGGCGAGGAAAGTGAGATCCGTGAGGAGATGAAGCGCTTGAGGAGCGAGAACGAGGAGCTGCGTGAGGAATTGCGCCGCCAGCGTGATGCCCAGGATGCTCAGTCCGCCGAGATGCAGCGCACCCTCCATCAGATGCAGGCTGCTATGCAGGCTAACATGCAACCTCGCATGCAAGCACCTCCGGCACATATGATCTGACCTCATGTGTTCGAGTTCGAGTCAATCTGAATTCGAAACCAAATCAAAAACAAATCGAATGGAATCGACACATCGGATCTACAACACACCTCTCCGTCGGCGGCTTGTACGTGAAAAGAAGAGTCATTTTCTGCATTGGTGAGGAGTTTGCGGTGATCTGGGCGTACGGGGTGGGCGAAACTTTTCAGTTGAAGGAAATTGGCGGGGACCATTGAAACCAAGAAGCTTTTGTACTTTTCCACACTTGCTCAATACCGGTCTTCTCTCAATTATTTTATTTTCCCTCAGGGTGGTTGTGGTGGTTTAAACAAACTGCCTGTCTTTTCCCTTCATGGGCTTTGCTGTGCGGTTCTCTTTTTTTTTTTCTTTTGAGACTGTGCTTGTATCACAATGGATTTGATGTCTATCTTACTTGCTCGTGCTTGATTGCGATTGATGTGTGATGTAAGTGACGTTGCTTGGGCCTTACGACCTCAGGCTGACGACGACATGTGCCTTTTGTTCCCGGTATCTGAGGCACGACGACTTGGTGATAAGATCTTACGATACGTATCTTGCTAATCTATATTGATTATCTTGTTTAATTTGACAGCTTGACAATCCTGGTGGTGACAATAACCGCCAATCCTTCTATATCTATGGCTGTCGTCTAATATAGTAATGAACTTGGATCTACCTCAACTACAAGATCTAACACCATCTCAAACAACAGTGGTCAAGCATGTGCCCATTCATCTTCATATGCTCCTAAGAGCTGTAATTCAGCACGATACTCGGGAATCCCTCTGCGCTGAATTCATATGAAGTTCGCTGCCTGGCACCCTGCTAGATGCGAGATCCACCTCATGGATACGTCAATAGGCATCCATTAATTCCTAGGATCTACCATCTTAACTCCCATCAAATACCAGAGCTTAGCATTCCCTCTCATCCCGTGCTACAATACATAAACAATCAACACTCGTAGATCCCTTTCTATGTATAAGTCTTTGACTATATTCAATAACGACCTATCGTATAACATTTCCGGAGAAACCGCACTCACCATGACTACAAATGCTACATGACCCTCCCAGAGAATCAAGGACTAGCCGTGGTATGTCGAAAGACAGGATCGCAATTTACATTACAGTAACCGGGCTGTTCGGGAACTATAACCACATCTCAGAGCTTGAGATCGAGACGCATGTCTTTGCAATTGTATGCTGCGCATCATACCTATACCAGCCCCATCCACCTTGCCATCCAAAGTAAGCCTACATAATCAACGTGACCATACCTGGTCCTGATCTACGCATCAGGTCTGCAGCCGGACTTTTGGAGAGTGGGGAAAGAATTTTTCAAACGACGGGGAGCGTTTGGGGGTGGTGGTCATCGCGGCGGGTGTATTTGCTGCGTTGGAGAATATGCTGTTGAGATGGTTGAAGGAAGCAGTTTCTGAAGGAAGATAGTACAATAGCTGATATGATGGGAAGTCATAAGAGTCTGGGAGAGAGGAGCAATGATTGTGAGAGAGGGAGGAAATTTGTACGTGATAGGGAGGGGTTTAAGAGGCTGTGGCAGAGGCTGTGGGGTATTATTGGGGAGAGACTTGGACAGCGAACGATGATTGATATTGAAGAGGGATATATGTGGGGATCATCATTGGGGTGGAGGGAGGATGGGAATATTTCGTTGGTTTTATGGTTAACTCTGATGGGTAGATGATTGATGAAGGTGTTGATGAAGGTGAGCTGATGAATAACTCATGATATCGAGCATATCAGAGAACAGAGGTAACTTGGAGTACTAGGAGTGGTACCTTTTATTTCTATTCACTTGAAGTAGCCCCGAATAAACCTAGTCTCATGAGACTACAACAAGGAATACGCATTGCTGTTGATATTAAATTAATATCTCTACAATCGCTCGACAGAAAAATGTCTATCCACAACTAGCTCTTAAGTACTTTTATACTTCGACAGCTCGCCTTCTCATCGTTTCATTAAGCCTGAACCCACCACCCAAACCAAGTCTCCACAAGCCAAAGGAACAACAAGATAATAAGCAGCCATCCCGTTATCAACACTGATACATCAATAAACTTTACCCTAATCTCACTTCTTAGGAATTGCATAAGCATCAGGAACATTCCGCTGGCCGAGAAGCAAATGGCTAGGAACATCAATATGACGAGGCACATCCATGTAGTGACAGGCATATCCTGTTCCATTTCCATGTCGGACCTGTTGGAATCTCGGGAGCGACGGTGGGAGATGCTGAGAGATTGAGACGATGTTTCTGTAAGAACATTATTACTCGTTCATAAGACTAGAGTTAGGAATGGTTGCCTTCTTCTTGTTCTGTTTCGTGTGTCGTCTCTATTGTCTGAGATTGGGAAGATGTCTCTGCAGCGGAGTTATTACTTGTCATTGGCTTGTCTTGGGAGATTCAGATCAAAATGAGGCGTATTGAGGTGAAAGTTAATTACCTTCTTCTCTTAGTTTGTGTGTATTCCTAGCAGAATTGTCTTCTCTCAACCAGTCTGCATATTCTTCGTCCGATGAGGTTGTATCTTCCAAGATTGATGATATACGAGAGTAAGCGGTGTGCGATGCAGCTTCTGAGATTTCATCTTGCAGAGGTGTCATGTCTTGGAGGATTATCGTATCTCGAAGCAAAATCGAGTCCTGGAGCGTGGTCTCTTCGTCTTGAAGACGATGATAGCTAACCATTGCGTTCATAAATGATCCTGTCAAGTCCAAAGCAAGGAACGAGTCGCCGTGATCTAGAAAGCACTATCTTGGAATAGTCTCAGTTGCTCGATGTGTTTGAGATGCCTTTGATTTTGGTGGTGTCTATGCTTCTCTTTCAAACCTAGAGATTGGTCTCACCAAGGTGTTGGCTGTGAATGACCAAGTGATAAACAAAAGTTCTTGTGAATAGAAAATGCTAGTCGTATTATACAGATATGGTTATGATTTGTGATTATTTCTGTGAATGAAAGGAACGGGAAGATGATTTAATGTTATTTTCATGCTCAATCTCAAAGAGTAGGCGCGTGTGGAAGTTGTGATATGCAGTTACCTTCTTGATTTCAAGGTATGTAGTAAGTCGAAGACGCAACTGCTTTCATCACCAGCCAGACCATTACTCGTGTCTCCAAGACTGGCTAAATGTTTGCTCATAATAGATGAGATTCGAGTCTTACCCCTTAAATATATGAGACCTCTATTACGATCTAATACACTAATTATGAAATTACGGTATCGTCTACAAATGCGTCTTCCACTTAATACGGAAATACCCAATCCTCCTCAAACACCCCATATTGCACTTCAGGGTTCCCGTTGAAGTTATCATCATACTTCCCAATCCTTGTTTCTGGAACCTTCAGCTGACGGAAATATTCTCTGCTCTGCGCTTTCAGCACTGGCTCACTCCACATCTTACGCATCCACTCAAGTGCTTGGGGAGATGCCTTCGTCATGGGAATATCGTAGCTCCTAAATCTCTGTACTCAGTCAGCTTCATCCAACCATCCCTAAAACCTCGACCAAATCAACATACCCATAAAACTGGCCAAAAATATGCATCCGCAACCCCAAAGTCTCCAAACAACCACCCTCCATCGGCTATACCCTCTTGCTCACACACCTTTGCCGTAGCCCGCCGGCACTCCTCCCACAACCCCAACATTCTCTCTATATCTTTAATTGAGTCTTCAGTTCTTGGAATGACTCCCGTGTATCGCGCCACGAAGTTCGTGCCGTACAGGTTACGCAGGTCGCCAAATCCGGAATGCATTTCTGCAACAGCGGAGCGCGCTAAAGCGCGTAGGGGTGTGGAGGAGGGCCAGAGAGGGAGGGCAGGATAAGCTTCAGATAGGTAAAGGAGAATGGAGAAGGAGTCGCTTATTTTTATTCCTGGGAGCCGGGTTGTTAAGAGAAGGGGGACGAGACCTGCTGGTGAGATTTTTTTGACCTAGGGGATATGTGTTAGCGATTTTGACGTGATAGGATAGCATAGGATGGGGATGAAGCTATGTGGGAAATGGGGATATACAAGTTTCTGCCCCGCCTTAGAGTGCACGTTGATGAACGTCGCACTATACGGGATCTCGAAATATTCCAGCACAGTGACGACTCGTGCCGTCCAATCTGCCATCATTCGTCATTAGCACCTGCTCCCCAGAAATATATGAAACTCTAATGTAAGAAGATATTAATTATACATAGAGATACATACTGGAGTACCTAGTATGCAATCCCAGCAAATGAATTTCATGCGATTGCGGTGCAATCTTGACAAGGCGGTGCACCTCCTCGTCCTCTCCCCTTTCATCCGCAGGTGTCAAGTGCGGAAACCTCGTCAGAAACCCCACCATCCAGTCATCCAGATCCGTAATCATGCCATCTCGGGCAGCAAGAATACTCTCCACGGCCACTTTCAAATTGGATCTGGAGACAGGCAACCCGAGTTCCTGAGAAAATTCGAGGTATTGCACCAAGCCTGCTTCTTCGCTGGCAGTCAGATGATGCGTTTTCGCAGGAGTTAGAATTGCGGCCATTTTGATGGATTGAATTTGAGAGAATTTAGGGGAGATAATAGAGCTTGGAGGTAGAGTTTGAAAGCTCAAGGGCGTATATGATTCCCCAATCGTCGATGCAGGAACTCAGCGGGACGTGGCCTTTATATCATGATCGCTCACAGTGTGAGTCAAATGATTGGTTTAGCGAACGAATATTTACGAAGTGAATGAATTAAAAGCGGCGTGGAATTTGTGTTAGGGCGGCGGTGACAAACGTGCTTCCCAAAAGAAACCGGTGCTTATTATAATTAGATATTATCAAATATGGCTTATTAAGGTGTAGTTTGGTTAAATAACGAAAACAACTCAGGTTGATGACAGAATGTCCATAGCAAGCGTTGCTATGTATGGTGGCAAAATATTCAAGGCGAGCGTCTTCCCAGTTCAAGACATTCTCACGACTCAAAAATAGCAAGGAGTAAAATTGGACTCGGAAAATGTGTATTATGATACAAGACAAATGTAAACTGAACTTTTGCGATGTGCAACTTAACCCCCATTGATGTTGAAAAGTTAAGTGTAAACAGAATAGACAACTCTTTATTTCGTCCAGATGCTAAGCCCAATATTCTTAACAGAACATGTATCTTCCATATTCAACGTAACTGTAAATGTTATTTCCGAAACAATCGTAATTCTTCGTAGATCAAGTTCATAAATCCATATATTACCAAAACACCGCATCCACGTAGATACATTTTACATAGAGTGAACTTTACTGTGCCTCGTCCACTTCCTAAACAACTTCCCTTTGAACCAGAACAAAATACCAAAACTGCACCACAAAACAATAAGTGCCATATTTGTCATGATGGGAGGGATGTATCCGGCTTTAAGTATCCAGGGCGTAATGAATTTACTAAACCCATATCCCCAAACATTCTTATTAACAGTAATAGCCACGAAGATCGCTCCAGCAACCGGTTTATACGAGTCAATGGCATACGTCGAAGCGATGGAAGGTAGCGCAGCAACCTGGATGCCGGCGCATGTGTAGCCAATGATGACGATGACCTTCCAGTTCCAAGATTTCTGATATCCGACAGCAACGACAACATTGCCGATTATAGCTATAAGCACATAAGGCACCATAGTAAGGAGACGCATTTCAGGCTCGCGGATTCCGCGATTACGGGCTGTAAGGCGCGCAGCGATGAAGTCGGAGAGGGGTCCAGCAGTGAAAAGGCCTATGAATGCACCGACAAGGATAGCGAAGTTAAAGAAGCCGATTGTCTGCGAAGAGAAGTTGTAAGGTGGTACGGCAAAGACTTGGGATTGAGTAAGGTTTATGGTCAGGAAACTTGATGCTGACCAGGAGACAACGAAGGCGGCAAATTCGACAATTGGGAAAAAGAGGAGCTTCCAAGGGAGAATTAATTCTTTGAAGAGGTTGCCTTGGTACGGTTGGAATAGCTTCCATTGTGCCTTGGATGGCTTTCCACGGCCGAGATAGGGGTCGTTATGGGTCTGGGCTGATCTGAGGGTATCTGTATTTGTTTGCTGGACAGAGATGCTATTTTCAATATCCTTCCCAGAATCAACAGCTTCAGCTTCAGACGAGCTGGACTTTATGTCGGAGGAGTTTGGAGACTGAGATCCCTGGTTTTGTGGTACAAACGGTCGATCATATCTGGTCTCGGGGAATACAAAGATTGTAAAAAGAAGAGTGACCCCGAGTACGGCAGTATTAAACCACCAAAAGCTCCGCCACCCTACATGGGCCGCCATTGGTCCCGAAATGATAGGGCCAACCTTTGAATGTTGAGCAAAGTTAAACAAACAAGATATGTATCAGAAGAACTCACCATCAAAGATCCGAAGTAAAACGCAAAGTATAGCGTATTATATTTGCCTCGATCATGTAAGAATATAACATCCGCAATGATAGTGGGTTGCGCAGTCTCCGCGGGGCCAGCCCCAAGACCGTTGAGTCTTATTTGAGATCAGCATATAAATCCGACAGCAGTTGAGATAGCTTACACGCATGCTCCCATGAAGCTCCCATATGTATGTGCCTTTGCCCTCCAAATACTGCTTGCAAAACATATCAAGGTGGAGAGTATCAATACAGGCCTGCGCCCAAAGCATGTTGCCATTGGTACCCTTATTCGTCAGAAGGAATCTCGATTCGATATTGAGCGAGGTAACATACCCTACTCAGAAGTTAGCAATTGATGCAACAAGTAACATGTTGGGAATACCTACAAATAAAATTACTGAACCCCAAGACCAAAATCGCAATGCCAGTGAATTGGATAACATCTGGGAGATTTGAATTGAAGTCTACAATATAATCTTCAAACATAGGTGCAAGAGCCAAAGGTCCCAATCCTTGTGAGAATGAAACCATGGTAGCTGTCATGATTGTCAAGCCTTTCCACAAAGGGCTCCAATTCTATGGAGATATTAGCCCCAATATCTATAACAGGCTGAGGAAGAGTAACAAACTCACGAGAGGATCATGTTGATCATCACTTGGCTGAGGTACCAAGACTTGTCGACCTTTGGCTCCCTTCACAAAGTGATGGGATCCAACATCAGTCATGATCTCAGTACCCGGGTATATCTCTGTATGCAGCTCATTTTGCAGCTCTTGCAAAGCCTATAGCAAAAGCAGGTTGCAGGTTAGCACAGCTACATTCAACATTGCAGTTGAGGAGACGAGAATGGATGAACCAACCTTTTCATCTAGATTCAGCTCCATATTGGCAACAGTGTTGATAATTGACGGTATGCTTCGGATCGACGTTGTCAAAAGCTGTCACAACATGTCTGTGACACATTTCAGGGCGATCTTATGTGCAGCAATAGCCATCTTTAACACAAACCCCCACATGCTCCCCATAGACGTGGGCCCGATAAGACGCAGCCATTGCCCGCTGTGCCGCGCCTTACCCTTCTTGCCATCTCCACACCAAAGCTCTGTGGTTCAAAGTCACAGCACAAACCAAGAACGGCCGGAAACCATTGACGGCATGCAATCTATTGGCCTTGTATAGTGGTAAGAGTTCTGGGGCGTTCTTCGGCGGAATGGCCCATGCCTACACTGTCCTGGATTATATAGCGCTGGAGGCGAGCTTGGAATAGCCAGGCGGAGCGAAAAGCAGCTCTTGTACCAGTGAGGGGCCTGTGTGTATCGGAGCTTAGCGTCTAGGGTAAGGGACCAGACCTCAACCCCGCATTCCGGGGGCAGGTTTATGCGCAAAGTCTGGGGAAGAGAGATCGCAGGAAGATGCGACAAGGGGCAGATATGCGAGAACGAGGCATAGGAACGTGATCGTTTCAGTAAGAGATCGCTTTACCGTGAACATCTGAGGAATTTCTATACAATTGCTGTGTTTGAGGTGTCGGGCCGAGTCAAGAATAACGAAGGATAACTAAAGCGCCATGCCATCGATACTTCATTCAGTAAGTAGACAATAAATAGTAAGGTAAGAAATAGCCAACAGTACTTACTTCTGAGTACCACAATACATATGGCTAGAGTCTGTCTAGCGAGTATTATCAAGCGTCGAAAGCGATGAGACTGTGGTCCAGAATGCATTAGGTGCACAACCATTCGCTTTGGATGGTGTGGTGGTGTTCATGGTGTGCAGCCACCCGCAGTACCAGAGACTACAAAACATAACTGCCCAAGTCACACGTCTCTCCAATGCAAAGTCAAAAAGTCACATAACTTGCATATTATCTTCACCCGCACCCCTCACGGTAGGTGAAGCTTTAGCTTTCATTCCTAGTGCTACTCAGTGATAAAAGCGCGGTAGATATGACAGCGGTAAATATTATCAAAATGAGTCGAAAAGTTCTCATCAACTACCGACAGCGCTGATTGTGTGTAACTGCGCTGCCGTTGGGGTCGAGACTAAGCTCGGAAAATATTGCTTGGATACAGACATCCCGGCGTGATTGCATGAATTGAACCCTGCCTATGCTTGAAATCAGGCTCAATGAATCAGGTATTCCTAATGAGATTGCTGTCTTCCAACGACCTATGGCGTCTAACTTTTCAAGCGGGCCTGTTAATAGTAATGTAGCTTTCAACTAACAACTCCTCATCGGCAATTTGCAATGAAAGCGGAGCCGAGTTGGAATTGAAATAATTGCATTTACTGGTCAAGATGTGAAATAATAGTCAAATATCCCCGAAGATCGAGGAATAGCTGATCTTGTAATCATAACAGAGTTGCTCATCTATCCCGCATGTGTACTTCTCAAGCGAGATGGCTCGTATCTCGTACAGCCCTAAAGAACTCAGTATACTTGAGAGTCTAGACTCTACAGTATTAGATAAGTATTTACAGCTGTATGTCTAGGCAGAACATTGATTTCGTAAATGCCTGGTTTTTTCGAGGTTTAGATGGTCTCCAGATGATTCTGTTGACGGAAATATGCAATTGGTATAGGATATGTGTGATTGACATCATTCCAGGAATTCTCACCAAAATGAATTAAATTGTTAAACATGGAAGTAGCTCTAGAACCCGACGACGAGCGGTTATATTGTGCAATATATCATATGTCAATTTGCTACCCATTGGAAGTGTTTCAATGAAGTATATAGCATGAAATAAAGAGTATAGACTCTGCTTGCAAGGGACGTTAATGCTTATTCAAGATAATACATTTCGTGTACATGAACATATAGCTAAAACCCATCCCAAAATTCAAGTACAGAAACCAATATATTACAAACCAACATCTACCACTCAAATATTCAAAGTCTGCTTGACTCTCAAATCCCTTGAGCTTGCACCAACATTGAAGACATACTCGCCCGGTACAATCGCCCACTCCTGTGCAGCAACATCCCAAATACTCAAATCACGTCTCCTAAGCGCAAAAGTAACAACTTCCTTGTCTCCACTCTCAATCCACACTCTATCAAATCCTCTAAGCTGTCTGATCGGCTCATCGGCCTCGTCTGGGAACTGGACGTAAAGCTGCGCGACCTCATGGCCATCAACAGAGCCGGTGTTCTCAATAGTCAAACAGACCTCAACAACTTCGTCCCATAGATCGAGCTTACCACCGACGGCCAGTGGGCCTGTGGGGAATCGGCTCGAGAGGGCGTGACTGTCAAGCACGTCCACAGATACGCTAGAGTACTCGAAGGTTGTGTAAGAAAGCCCATAACCAAATTCGTAACGTGGAGTTACGTTATAGGAGTCGAAGTACTTGTAATCGATGTAGTTACCCTCGGTGAAGTCGCAGACGGCTGTCTCGCAGATGCCAACGGTGTAGTCGGACTCATTCTTAGCAATGGTGTGAGCGAGGCGGCCACTGAGGAGTGTCAGCTATGTTAAAAGTCAAAGTTGGAGGAGAGGTGGATTACCTGGGGTTGACAGCGCCGTAGAGAATGTCGGTGATGGCGTTTCCGGATTCTTGGCCGAGGAGACCGGCGTAGAGCACGGCAGTCACATTTTCATTCTCGATCCAGGAGTCAAGAATGCGAGCTCCAACGGTGTTGACGACAACCTATGAGATATATTAGAGTATGCACAAGCGAGTTTTGATAAGGCCGTACCATAGTGTTATTGCAGACGCCTGCAACAGTCGTAACCATCTCATCCTGAACATCGTTACGGAGTTCTGTGCGGTCAGCTCCCTCACCAGAGAAAGCATTAATGAAGACAATGCAGACTTCGGCGTTGGCACCATAACCTGTGAAGCTTTGAGTCAGAGAGGTTCCGCCAGAAAGACCGGCAATAGCTCCGCCTGCGCCGCCACCACCTAGAGTGCCGTTGCCGCCTCCTCCTCCTCCTCCTCCACCTCCTGGGAAAGTGCCGTTGCCCGTGCCATTTCCACCGGTGAACCCTCCTCCTCCTCCACCACCAATACCGCTAGATATAGTGTTGGTCCAAGTGTCGTTCAAGATGTGCCTGAACATCGTGCCATCTTGGGATGCACGGTAGTTGAGGGCTTGGTATGGTGTGATAAGGTATGGGAAAGAGGTTTGTCCAGAACCTAATCAAATTAGTTGAATATTGAGGCTGTTACATGATGGAAACATACCTGCTCCACCTGCCAAGTGGCCAGTGTATGTAGGAGGCGTTCCTCCTACACTGAATTGGTAGTTTGGACCTGCGAGATCCGGGCCAGCTGAGACTCCGAAGATGGCCATGGAGAGGGGCTTCGCGAGTGGGAGGGCATTGTTAACGTTCTTCAAAAGTGCAATCGATGCAGCACCATTCTCTCGAACAATGGCGCTGTGGTTAGCTCTCACGTCAACATGAGCTCCGGAGCCAACCTACATTAAAAGTTAGCTATGAAAACATCTTAATTTAAGAAAAGACATACTAGTTCGGGTTGTGTGCCATTATCAAGACCAGAATAGAAATAACCAATGACATTTCGTACGGCCATGTCATCAAGTCTTGCCTGAGTGAATGATCCGTTGGCGATTGCGGTTCCGAGTGTGTCCTCGGTCCACAATGATGAAGATCCGAGATCAAGACCTCCAATAGCAGAACCAAGAGCATGCTCTTGGCCTTTTGACAACGTCAGCCATTTCTATGCAGTAAATTGGGAGCTACTCACCTGAAACATCCGGTTGTACCAAACCTGGGAAACCAATCTCAGTCTTGAGATAATGCTGAAGCAGCTCCTCGTTCTCGCAAGAGAGCGTGCCATTGACTTTATTCATTGCACACATGACCTACAGTACAATTCATAAGTACAGATTAAAAAGGAGTGTTGAAAGTCTGAAAATAGAAAATGTGTAAACTTACTGCACCCATTCCGTTCTTAATCGCATCATACCAAGTCCACAGGTAGGTTTCGTGCAGCGTCTTGTCATCAGCAACGGCTGAGTAAGGCGCCACAGAAGAGTTGGAGCTGCTACTGCCGCCTCTGCCACCTCCACCTCCTGCCTGGCGATGAGTCTCTTGCTCATTGAGCAAGAAATGTTTTCCGCCTGGAATAACACCGGTTTGGTTGAAAGCTTTCGCACCAATGCCAAAAGCAATGCCGTTGAGATAGGAATCCGGACTCAGACCCTCAACAAGACGTCCTCCCCAGGGAGTTCTGCCTAATGGCTGACTTGTCGGTGCATTGGCAATCTGGAACCCTTTGTAGTAGAACTCGGAAGAGACAGCTTTCATTTGGTTCCAAATGAGTGTCTTATCAAACGTCATGACCAGCGCAGATGTCATTCCCCATCCGGTGACATATTCGTATCCTTGCGGACCTTGGGTTCCGTCTTTGGTTGCGAGGGCAGCGAAGCTGGAAATATCCTGCGCAGTACTGATGGCGATTTTCTCTTCATTCGTGAGGTTGCCTACGAGGGCAACAGCCTTGTCGTAGGCAGCTTGCCAGTCACCAAGCAAGACTGTGGTACAAACAATTAGCATATGTCTATTGAAGCTCCACCTGATGCATACCATTTCCAGAAGACAAAAGTCCCTCTCCCGAAGTGCTGTTTGTGTAACTTTGAGCTTCAACAGCGAGAGGTAAGAGGAAAGCCCCAATGATATGGATGGCAGAATACCTCATCATAAAAGAATGACAAAAAACTCTGAAGAAAACTGTAGAAATGGCAAAAGAGTGGATACCTTCAAAACCGCCATCTTTCTGCTTGGTATTGGAATATATAGCTTCCAAAGTTCAGAATTACAGTGTAGTCTTCGGAATTTTCTTTCAGTCTCTGAGTCCGAAGTATTGCGAAATGCACGATGTATATCAATTCACAAGTCCCGAGAAACAACACCGAAGCCCCAGATAAGGTAATGGATAGATTAAAGTCCCCAATTTGTATACCTATAACAGGTACTCTAGTTCACGAAGTTGAAGTGGCCTCCAAGGACTAATCTATATTATACTTGCCTCAATGAGTAACTCTAAAATTTGCCCCATGTACCATGTGCAGCAATCGAATGGACTATATTCGAATTGATGGGTATTTAACAACTTGAGACGCTTCCTGCATGATAGTCTCCATGACCCTCGTTCAGATGGAATGCCAATCGGGCTGTTGTAAGGTCCAGATCTTGTTTCCTGCCGAAATAGGCAAAGCGCATAGTGCGATCTGCACAAGGTCCCCCCTCGCCATTTAATGCCAAATAAAACAAACTGGACCGTATTTCGTATTTCGTGACTGGTGAAGATTTATACGCCTTTTTTAACAGTAACTGAGTCGCGCAAATTGGGTTACTTATCAGATGATCAATCCATCATCTACATATCAACATGATTGAGGCATGGTTGCTGCAAGGTGCATTTAGCGAGTGCTTCGTGCAAAGTTCCGAAGGAGCGAAGTGCCAGTGATGCGGTGATAGATTGTCAAGGAAGACGGTAAACGATGGTTCCTTGCAGATTACTTTAATGCACCATCCAATCGACCAACGGCAAAGACTGGACTTCCACGAGGTATTTGAGAAAACCATCGAGTTCTACACGTGCTCGGTCGGGAATAGCATGGCTAATAGGGAAGTTGTTTGCCCTCTTTCACTTGAATCCTGTAAAATAACGTTTTCTGAAAGGATTCAGGTCATCTGCAGTCCGTCCAGTGGCGGCATCCTGCCTTGTCCGCTCTCCAACTACTTCGGAATCTGGCAATCTGCGGTAGGTTATCAATCGACGCGACCCTACACACCGTTCGTTAGCCTTGTTAATCGCTAATCACGAACATCATTAGGTCCTACATTTATTGAAATCCTGAGTGCAGATGCTCAGAGTTTCCAAACATGGATGTGTTGGTGGTGCAATTGCTTGGTCCTGATCATTGGAGGTTGGCATCCAAAAGGAGAGTCTGCCATTCTCGACCAATGACAACGCCGCAAAGTCTAGAATGTCATCCAGCATAGCCAAGAATCCATAAGGCTTTTTTGGTGGAATATATCCTTCTCTCCTATTCCAGTTGTTAGGCATTAATATGACGTTGTAAACTCCGACGGACTTACAAATGAGCCAAATCCCCATTGTAGAACACCTCTTGCTTCCCTTTACGTGGGTCTCTACTTCCCAAAACCTTCAGACCCTCTCTGACTCCGTATGGAGGATCACAGACGATACCGTCGAATAATCGAGTTGCACGAAGAGGCGTGTTGGTTAAGTCCGAAATGAAGTTGTCCCCCAATCTACTGACCAGGTCGTATTGAACAAAGTTAGAGACGATGTTTCTATCACCTTTGCCTCTGATACTTCGGCCGTCGATATCACTTCCCCAAACCTGAGCTCCGAAATGGGCACACGCAATTGGAAAGCTTCCCGTTCCACAAAATGGATCGTAGAACAGCTTGCCGGATGCTGCCAAGGCAATATTTGCTGTGACCAGCGCCAGCTCAGAGTCCATGGAAGTAGTACTGATGTACTTGCGCTTCTTCAAATCATATTTGCCTACAATTGTACGGTCGCTTCCACCAATGAAACGTCCTAGATGAACTGCCTGGGGCTCGTAGACGCCCAGGTCTGCAGCATTGAATTGAAATTCTTCAGAGATACACCACTCCTGGTCTGCACCCTTCATTCGGATTTTGCCTTCAAACCCCAAATACTTGAAGCCTTCGATCAACTTATGTTGGGCGGTTGTGCTTCGTGTACCCTGGTAGGTATCCACGTTGAATTTGAAAGTTGAGTTCTTGTACAAAGGCCAAAGATGTTGAGAATGACTTTTGACATTATCATGAAGATCATCGTAGTTTGAACCAGTACCCCAAACCTCATATATTGCTTTGGAGAGAATACTGCGTTTCACTAGTCTCTTTGCAGCATCTTCAGACTCAAGCCGGACAAAACAGTATGGTGACTATCACAATTAATAACTTTGTCCAGTTATAGGAGCTCCAGGATTGTAACATACACTGAGACTGTAAGATAGCACTTCCAACTTGATGTCCTCCAAGGCCGCAAGAGCCTCAATTTCAGCCAAACGAAAAGTTTCGTGAACCTGCAAGAAACGGATCATGTACTCCATTGTAGGAGGGGCTGGAACAGCCATAGAACAACCAGGGAGGTGATAGTTTTATTTATGCCGAGGTTATAAAACAAAGGACGAAAGATATGTACAACAAAAACGTGACCTGTGATGCTTTTTCATTCTTTACTTCTTCATTTTCAGGGCCTTGCACTAAAATAATTTAACGTTGTATGCTAGCGTTTGTGGCCCTCGGCTGCGGCAACCAACCTTGACAGGCATTTTGATAGATCATTGAACACCAAAAAAACACTACATTGATGTTGATATTCACAACCAAGTTGCGGTTTTTTATTCTCTCTCTACACATTCAAAATGTTCGACTTTGCGAGTAGTGCCAAGCCGAGCTCAAAGTGCTACGTGACCCATGGGACAATGGGTCATTTAGATGACAAGCAGCCCCCAACGAAAAGGAAACCTTTCTCCAATGTTCTCTCGCAGCCGTTCATCCATAAGGTTAATAAGATCTGCTCTGAATAATCCTGTGATGCTGATAATGTACTAGGCTGAACTTTTGCTCCCAGAGGGATTATATGAGCTCATCAAGGATGAGCTAGACGCAAAATTAAGCCAGCCTACGTATTCGAGGGTGATTATGCCTCTCAAGGAATTACTTGAAGGCGATTTCTTTAATGAGTATATTAAGAAAGGTAAACTGATCTCGAGAACTTTGATGAAGTCTTTTGACACGTGACTAGGAAATATTCTTATGCTTTCTGAGGGTCGACCTGAGGTTGACAATGTCTATTCTCTAAAGGATGGTGCGCATTCACAACCAGCCATTTAAGACATTTACTAAATACATATCACAGGTATGCTGACACTGAGACTCGACAAAGATAATTATGAGCGCGCTGGTCTAGTGGGCAAACCAGATGGCGTGAAAGGCAAACGAGGCTCAAAACCACGGTGGAGTGAGTCACACATGACTCTTGCAAATGCGGCACAAGCACTGACTCATTTTTTAACAGTCATCAAGCTAAATCTACGCCTGCCATCTATGCTTCATGGCAAGAAGGGCTTTGATCGGATAGTTTATGCTTTCAAGAATGTGCTCACAACACCAGTCACTTGGTTATTCTCAGACCTTACTTCACATGGTACGACAATTCCTGGGATTAACCATCTTAATAAAGTAGCTAAATTTATTTTAGGTCTTAATCAGGATCCGTTGATGCAGCATCATCCAACTCCACTTGTTTGTGCGCCTTCTTTCACGAAGTCTTGCACAGTCAAACTGCCAGATTTTCATCCCCCTTCAGCCTTGAAAGATAGTACAGAGGATTTTGAGGAATATGCTGCAGAGATACGAGAATGGATTGCCCTGGTGTCATTGAACAGCCCACGCCTAGATGTGAACGATGAGATTGACCCATATCTATCTCGATACCAGCCTCCAAACCTATCTTCAGAGGACGCCATGGGTGTAGAACTTGATAAAGTCACATGGCGAGGATTCATGAGTCCAGTGTGGGCTCATAGTATTCTCGTGCAGATCCTAGCCTCAAAGCACTCACTAGACTGGTTCGCACTCAGCTTCAGTAGCTTCCCCACACAACTGGAGGCAAGCAAAAGAGATTGTACGGTACTGAAGATCCCGCAACCTTCAAACGAATATATCTTGTGGGAATTAGAAGAAGATTGATGCAATCTACTCTGTTCTTTGTCTTACGTCCCGCTCGGCACCAGCTGAACCATGTAATGCTTCAGTGATAAGATTTCGCAATTCTTGTTGTCCTTCCTCGCCATCGAAGTCTGCACGCGAAGCGAGCTCTTGAATGCGTCTTCGAAGCTCATCATCGACCACATCTTCTGGAACTTCATCGGCAGACATAGTACCGACATTGACCTGAAGTCCCTCTGGCACCAGAGGTGGGTGCGTGCTGTTTGTTTCAGACGATTCGCCGTTTGTGAAGCCATTGACCTGTATTCCTAGTTCTCTTGCCAATAAGTATGCCGCAACTTCTGGAAAGTCTCCCTCTCCTTCGATCTTCTCTCGTGCTGTCTGGCCTTCATCGCCTCTGAGTCGAATATTTGCGTGTAATTCCTCCACCAGAACCCTCGCAGCATCAACTGTCTCTACCACAAAGAGAGCTGTTTCATTATCTTCATCTTTGAGATCCACATTCACATGCAGTTCATTGATGAGAGTTCGCAGGAGATCGAGGTGATTGTAAGATGCAGCTGCATGAACTAGAGAGTATCCATGTTCATCTTGAGCGGAGGCCAACGCTGGGTTTTCGCGGAGAAGAGGTAGAAGTTGTGGGGAATTGTCGGCCGCCAATAGAAAGGGATTCGGCTGTGCAGTAGGCATATTTCGTATAGTTCCTGGACAATGAGATAGCTGAAAGAGATTCAAGGGATTGAGTGGTGTAGAAATTATGTAGCAAATCGAGCTGTTGCTCATCACCTTCCTAGTTACAATATTTTTGGACGAGGCTACAGGCTAAATTTAGCGTTGTCCACTAGCGGCCGACCCAGTTAAATTCATGAGCGAACCTAGAAATCGACAAGGCTGTGTAAAGAGATGACTCGAAATCAACAAGACTAATGTACTAGGTAGGCAGTATCATACTTACCGTTCTTTCATGCGTGTGCATGTCTGTCTATGTATAAAGGGAAGAGAATCTAGACAAACCTCAATCCTTCTTTACGTCTTCACATTCAACTTCGTTCACTCTTCTCACGGAGAGTTTTAATAGACTATCGTCAGTCTTCCCAAATTTATAAAAGCACCTTCCTTAAAAACGGAACCATATTCGCCCTCGCTACAAGATAAAAGGATTAACTTCACTATGGCGGAACAAAGGGTTCCATACGTACCACAAAGCGTGGAAGAAGTTCAAACTCTTCTTCGAAATCTTAATGGGAACATTTCAAAGTCATCACGTGACGCAAGGAAGCGATTCAGCTGCAAGAAAACAACATTTCCTATCGCTGATTCGCGGGGACTGTCTGTCGACTCATGGCGCTTCCAAGACTGGGACTACAAGCGCGATGATCTGCCGACTTATGCACGAGGTCTGTTCACGGGTACAAATGAGAAGGGACAGCCAGAAATCACTATTCGAGGTTATGATAAATTTTTCAACACAGAGGAAGTCAATGCAACACGATGGAGAAATATCGAGAACAATACTAGAGGTCCTTACGAGCTCTCTTTGAAAGAGAACGGATGCATCATTTTCATTAGCGGTTTACATGATGGATCGTTACTTGTTTGTTCAAAGCACTCAACAGGTGAACGAGGCGATCAGGAGACCAGCCATGCTCAGGCTGGAGAACGCTGGGTCGATAGACAGCTGAAGGCCCTTGGTAAGACAAGAGCAGATCTAGCACGGGAGCTCAGAAGCAGAAATGCTACAGCCGTAGCTGAGTTGTGCGATGACGATTTTGAGGAGCATATCTTGGCATACACCGAAGAAAATGCCGGACTTTATCTTCATGGTATCAACCTCAATGTACCGGAGTTTACTACCTACCCTGGCAGCCAAGTCCAAGCTTTTGCAGATGCATGGGGCTTCAAGCGCACGGAATTTCTGGTACAGGACGATATCGCTACTGTACGAAAATTCTTGGAATCTGTGGCAGAGACAGGATCATACAATGGAAGAGACGTGGAAGGTTTCGTTATCAGATGCCAATCAAGACAGAATGCTTCTGGGCCATATTCTGACTGGTTTTTCAAATACAAGTTCGAGGAACCATATCTCATGTATAGACAGTGGCGTGAGTGCACCAAAGCTCTCATTTCAGGCAAGCCGGCGCGGTTCAAGAAGCACATCAAGATCACTGAGGAATATCTCCTGTACGCAAGAAAACGCCTTGCTGCCAATTCTAAGCTTGCAAAGGAATATAACCACAATCATGGTATCATCGGCCTCCGAGATGACTTCTTGAAGGAGATTAATATGAAGGGTTCTGATATCATTCGTCTTGAGTACGGTGCTGCCGTAAATTCTCAAGATGTGAAGAGAGATATTGTTCTTGTACCAATTGCAACAATTGGATGTGGCAAAACCACCATCTCCATTGCACTTCAACGTCTATTCGACTGGGCTGTTGTTCAAAACGATAATATCACTGGAAAAGGCCGGCCACCAAGATTTGCCAGGCTCGTCTTGGAAGAGCTCGAGAAAACTGCAGTCGTTATTGCTGACCGTAACAATGCCCAGCGTCATGAGCGTGAGCAGATTATTGGGGATGTTCAACAAATGAATCCTGGTGCAAGACTTGTAGCTTTACACTGGGTACATGACAATGACCGCCTTAAGCAAATTCGCGAAGTCACCCAAAGCAGAGTTTTCTCTCGTGGAGACAACCACCAAACGATCCACGCTACATCTGAAGAGAAGAAGGTTGTTGGTATTATGGAGGGGTTTGTCAACAGATTTGAGGGATTACGGCCTGACAGACAACCTGACGATGGCTTTGACACGGTGATCAACCTCGACCCTACCCAGGACTCACGCACGAACCTTGAGACAATCATCAGCAATTTACATGCATCCTATCCCAAACTCTTTGCAGATAGGGAAATGCCAACAAGCGATGATCTCGATGCAGCTATCAACTTCGCCCTCAGCGAGTATAGACCAGGCCTTAAGCACAACCGCAGCGGCTACGAAAAACCGAAAGGCAACACCGTGAAGCAAGTAAGTGATATTTATACCCACATATTCTAACTCTCCTACTACTTCCCATCACTAACCCCACACAGCAGCAAAAGTACGCCAAGGCCGCTAAGTCTCCCGTCAAGAAACGCCCGCTTGAATACATGTCGGTCACAATACCCGTCAGCCTCGTCTCCTCCGCGCTTGAAGCCACCTTCGCAACACAATCCCCCGAGTTTTCGGACTTCTTCCGTACGCTGCAGTCAACCAACCGTGTGCAAAACGAATTCCACGTTACGCTCATGCACCGCGCCTCTGCGAAAGAGCGTCCAGATCTCTGGGCTCACTACACCGAGATTCATGAGGCTGCCGGTAGTGCGGAGAATAAGCTTGGCTTATGCAAGGTCTTATTGGAGAGAGTTGTATGGGATGATAGGATTATGGCGATCGCGGTGCGGTTAGTAGATGAGGAGTGGACTTGTGTTAACCCTGTTGCGCATATTACGGTTGGCACGAGGAGCCCGGATGTTAAGCCAAAGGAGAGCAATGATCTCCTGAAAAGATGGTTGGAGTTTGGAACTGGTAGCACCGGCATTGCAGAGGCGGCTGTTGAGGGGAGAGTTATTATTGAAGGAGTTGTGAATGGAGTTTTGTCTAGATAGGTTATACCCTTATAAAGGTACACTCTCGAGATTTGAAAGCTTCTCGACGAGAATATGTGAGTAAAATTCAGCATCACATAAACTTCAATACACCTTTACTTCGTTGTGCATACCTTTTATTGGAAGGTAATTCTGTTTAGAAACAATGGTATTGTAAACAGCTCTGATTTCAATTGCCGATATCACGTGTATATAATACGTTGTGATTTGAGATGAGACGTGGGTACATGATGTTCACTATTTCTACAATATATCTTTACATTTTCCAAACTTCACTTCATCATTGTGCCGAGTCAAAAGAACGAGCTCGAATTCATACATAGACAAAGCTTTCTTTACTTCGCTCTTCTCTTTCCTTGGTTGCGTACACGTGCAGTAACAACCCACTTGTTTGGCTTGTTTACCTTACGTGTCTTGTAACCTCCCTTGGCCTAAAAAAACATCAGTAATTGAAGTAAAGAGAGAGAAATCTTTGTAACATACCGGCATACCCCAAGGACTGACTGGGTCAACATTACCCTTGGACTTACCACGTCCACCACCGTGAGGATGATCAGCTGTATGGATGTTAGTACAAGACGAGCTTATTTAGTGGAAAAGGTACATACCAGCGTTCATAGCAAGACCACGAACAGTAGGACGGATGTTAAGCCATCTCTTACGACCAGCCTTTCCAAGTTGTGTATGCTGGTAATGCGGATTGCTTGCAATACCGATAGTAGCGCAGGCCGATCTGCTAACCTTTCTGATTTCTCCACTCTGGAGTCTGACATTGACGTATTTTTGACCTCCAGTAGTGGTCTCATCGTCCTTCGAGATGACAATAGCGTAAGTGCCTGCACTTCTGCAGAACACTGCACCTCTGTTGCTTGCGGACCCAACATTGTACACCATGGTACCAACTGGGATCATGTGCAATGGCAAGCAATTGCCCCTCCATGCAGTCTTGGCTGCCAACATACCAGGATCAACGTTTCCTCCCATACTATCCAGAAGGTCTTTTGGAATACCGGCGCGGTAGCTCTGCACAACATCTCCTGCTCTCATTCCCTCAGCAGCAACAATGTATGACTTTCTGCCGGTAGCCTCGTTGTTCAAGAGCGCAATATGTGCCGTTCGTCCTGGATCATGCTCAATGCGCTCGACTGTGTGTTTTCCTGGAGTCATACGTTCGAAGTCGATTGTTCTGATTCTTCTCTTGTGACCACCTCCACGATGTCTAATGGTGACTCTTCCACTGTTATTTCTTCCTCCCTTTCCATGACCCTTCTTCGCGAATGTCAATGGCAAAAATGGCCTTCCCTTCCACAAATGATCGTTGATTGGTCGCTTGAGATGTCGCACACCGGGCGTTCGAGGTTTGTATGTTCGCATCGCAAATGTAGCATCGCCACCAACTTCCGAAGGTGGAGGTGCAAAGGCATTGTTGAATGAAGCATCTGCAGCTGCGTCCACCTTCACGGGCTCGACGACGGTGGCATATGTTCGTGGAAGACGTTGACGGATTGGGAGGGTTATGCTGGTGTGGCGTTGTGCCTGCCGAAGCAGCAATCGTGGTTGTAACATTGTAAATCCCCTCTTCCCAGCTGATCCGCAATTGGGAGTAGCTGTGCGTGGGAATACTGATGCGTTGAGCTGGGTATTTCTGATGAACGACCACTCGAATTTCTGAATTACCATGAATGGATTAGCTACCGCTTTATGCCTGAGGCCACAGGGCATCTTTTCTATCAAACAGCCTCCAAGGTCTCTTGAGCTAAACTTAACCTCATATGCTTGCCTACCGCACACTACAAAGCACGCAGTGCTTACTGAGTATAATACATAACAAAAAATGATCTGCAGGGGGTCTGCTGGGGTGCACCGATGTAACTTCTTATTGTGTTTATGCAGCCAGCTTTTGTGACTCTGAACAATAGAGCATTCACGCTTCTATTGGTGTGTATAAACAAGCAAGGAGCTCACAACAAAACAAAAGCATCTTCAATCGCGAATTTACGTAGAAATCTCAAGAGAAGTATTGCAAGCTGATTTTGTGTGTTTTCCTGGGTTTCTGTGTTACACTATGGCTTTGTTTACTTTCAAGTGAAAGGAAGGATCCGGAAATTTGTGCCGGATATTCCCAGAAATAATCGAAAATCAATGGGAGATTTCCTATGTAATCCTATCGAATAACTCCTAAATATTCAAATAGTTAAGAAGTCACGAGGTATTTTTTGGGATCGATCACAGAGAATCTTTGGAATTTTTTGAGAATTAAAACACAAATCCTTCAGATCTGAATGCATCAAGTTCTCTCCTTAGTAGCATGATGCAATTTACTGCTCCCTGACTCGTTGCTGTGCCTTGATTGCTGTGCACGTGACCGATTGAACGCGTTCACTTTAACGGTTGCTAGGTCAACAGCCTCAGCAACAAAACGCCAGCCATCCCCCTCTTCGAATACTTCCTCCATCTTCACGTTCGTAGCCAGTCTTCTTACTAGAATATACTGCTCTCTTTTCGGGATTCAGACTCTTTCTTTCCTCAATCAATTCACATCTCATTCCCATATTTCTTCGTGTTGAACCGCGAAATTTCGCGTTCATCCAAGTTCAGGTCCTGAGGCAGAAGTCGCGCCAAGAGAACTCCGAAGCTCAGAGCTCGCTCTATCCACATTACGCCAACCTCTGCATTCAATTGTCAACAACAAATCTCCTACGCACTCTGCCAACTCCAACACGTCTACTCTCGTGTCTCTACGCCTCTCCACATCATCTTTCTCGGATTGAGGATTTTGGACAATCGACAAGGCCCATAACAGACTTTGATATCCCTCTGCAAACATTTCGTCCTGCCTGTTTATGCTCTGCAAATATATACGGCAGACCCACCTTTAACATCCAGAAGAGAGTACCTGGATACCCTACTCCGCGTACTGTGAGTCGGTCCTCTTCCTCGTCAATCAACGTCGCCTGATTCACGCAAACTTCGCGTTTCTACCCTCTGATACCTTTATCCCTCTACCAACAACGCGAATCCTCACTGCCGTGAACCTCATCAACGCGCACGCTGGCAAAGCTGACAAAATCTGCACAGAACAACACATTTGACATCCTTCCCCAAAGACATAACCTGTCTCATATCACATAGGCAAAATGCCTCCAGTAAGTCACCTCCACTATTTATCTGATCCACCTTCAGATAGCCAATGAAGTGCCAATGGCTTCTACAACTGTATATCCTTTGTTCACACCACTTACCTCCTCTGTTTCAGGCTCGTGCCGTCAGACAACGTGTTGTGAATGACGAGAACATTGAGAATGTCGGCGCAACCACAACCCGCTTGACGAGAGCAAAGGCTGCTGCCCTGAGCCTGGACGATATTGCTACCAAGGCCAACATTCAAAAACCATTACCATCCAAGAAGTCCGCAGTCAGTGCCAACCCACAACCTCTTCGAAAGCGTGCAGCACTCGGCGATGTCAGCAACGTTACAAAGGGCGAGGCGGCCGAGAGTAAGGAAGGTAAGAAGGCTGCTTCAAGCAAAGGTCTGGTCTCAAAGGCACACCCAGCAGGAACTCACAAGAGCATGCCTAGAGCAAATGCAAAGCCAGTCCCTGCCAGCAAGGACCTTACTAAGAAGCCTACCGCCGAAAAGAGAAGCGAACGAAGCGGTCCAGGAGCTATTCTTCCTGCTCAAAAGAAGCCAAGAACCGCACCCCTTTCGGAACGCAATGCACAGGTCAAGAAGGAGGAACCAATTGTAGAGAAGAAGGAGCCGGTATCAAAGAAGCAACCACTCCCAGAGCTCAAGGAGGAGCCAGTGAAGGACGAGAACAAGATCGAACAAGAACCAGTAGACAACAAGACCAAGACCAAGACCATCGTGACACCACCAGAGACTGAAGAAGTCCCAGACCTCGACGCCGAAGACCTTGACGACCCACTCATGGTTGCTGAGTACGTCGTTGAGATTTTCGAATACCTTAAGGAGCTTGAGATCGCCACTCTCCCAAACGCCGACTATATGGATCACCAGGAGGATCTTGAGTGGAAGATGCGTGGTATCTTGGTCGACTGGCTCATTGAGGTTCACACTCGTTTCCACCTCCTCCCAGAAACCCTCTTCCTTGCTGTCAACATCATCGATCGATTCCTTTCCGCAAAGGTTGTTCAGCTTGACCGTCTTCAACTTGTTGGTGTAACTGCCATGTTCATCGCCTCCAAGTACGAAGAGGTCCTCTCTCCTCACGTCGCCAACTTCAGACATGTTGCTGATGACGGGTTCACCGAGGCTGAGATCCTCAGTGCTGAGAGATATGTCTTGTCTGCTCTCAACTACGACCTCAGCTACCCAAACCCAATGAACTTCTTAAGACGTATCTCCAAGGCCGACAACTACGATATCCAAACTCGTACTTTGGGCAAGTACCTCATGGAGATTTCTCTTCTTGACCATCGCTTCATGAGCTACCTTCCAAGTCATGTTGCTGCTTCCTCAATGTACCTGGCAAGAATGATCCTGGAGAGAGGTGAATGGGTATGTGCATAGACAAAAATAATCTTTGATTACTTAGCTAATTCTTCTAGGATTCCACTCTCACTCACTACGCTGGATACAGTGAAGAGGAGATTGAACCAGTCTTCAAGCTTATGGTTGATTACCTGGCTAGACCTGTTGTTCACGAGGCATTCTTCAAGAAGTATGCTAGCAAAAAGTTCCTCAAGGGTATGTTCATAGTTACCCCTTCTATAAGACACTATATTGATCCATGTAACAGCATCCATCCTTACACGTCAATGGGCTAAGAGACATGCCGAGTCTCTTGGTGTCGATGTCACTACTGCCCTCCACTCTTCCACACGATAGTTGTGAAGATCTTCTTACATCCTCATACAACTAACAATATTGTTGCTTTGCTGGATACCCGCGGATCATTATTTCAATGGACTACGAATGGATACGTTCACGAATTTTAGACCGATGACTTTTCTCTGATACCATTGGCACCCTCGATCAATCGAATTTGGTACTCCTCGGTCTTCTAGCACAGGATAAAAGGGGTTCAATCACGCTTGAATGAGGCATGCTGGAGGTCGCAACTTTATTGTTTGCTTAGCTCTGCTTTGCAATACACGTTTGATTTATTGTGGCGTTTGGTCGTTTTGGTCGTCGTCATACTGGCAGTCTGGCGTTGCGGATTTTCAAATTTCTCCTTGTCATTACATCACATCACACCCTCCCATCAGCCACACACACAAATCCATATCATAAATACCTTGTCAGATTCATACCCCCAAAGATAACTGCTGTGTGGTGGTGGGCTTCTCTACCCTAGAATACTTTCACCCTCCATAGTCTATTTCACCTTTTGCTTGTGCTTGTTAGGATTAAGTTTCAGGTCTTCTGTGCATATATTGTGGCTTGTAGTTAGGGATCCACGACATCGATTGGCAAGCAGGCAACAGGACCAAAATCATTCTGCTTGTTGCTTTGGCTTCTTGGGTATGCGGGGTGGGGTTGTTTGTGTGAGCAGTATCGTACTAATGTTGCACATCTGCAACATCAATTCAAGAAAAATATATCAACGGCTTCTGTTTATCGCTCATGATGTTCGTGAAAGTGAGGTGATCTAAAATTTCATTTGGGGATATCTTTTAAACGCCATTCTATATACCATGCCATGCCATGCCATGCCATGCCTAATGCCTTCATACACATTTATTCATCATCTGAGTCGGATCCATATGCTACCAGCCCCAATCCGCTGCCGGCAGTCTTCGTGGCTGTAACAGTTTTCACTGGGGCTTCAACATTTGCTTTTTTCACGGGTGCCTCCACATTAGTAACAGGCAAAGTCTCTGTCTTCCCAGAAGCCGCAGTTTCCTTCTCATCCCCCGAAGCTTTTTTCTCAACGTCTGTCTTCACATCCCGCACTTTATCGCCAACACCAGCGCCAGTATCTGAGCCAACCCCAGCCTTCACATCCTCCTTCCTCCTCACACCCCTAACCACCTTCTCCTTCCCCCTCTTCCTCTTCCTCACCCCCATATCCCATTCCTCCGCAGCAACCGCCGTGACATCTCCCCCATCCTCGCCCTCTCCCTTAGCCGCCTTCTCAATCTCCTCCTGCTGCCGCCTGAACGCCTCCAGCCCCTCCTTCATCTCCCTCTTCACGCGCTCCTCTTCCGCACGCGCTCCATCTGCCACACTGTCCAGAAATGAGATCTCATCTTCGTCTAGCGACCGGAACTGGTTCTTCAGCTTTGAGGCTTCGGCGAAGGCGTCTTCTTTCGCGGCTGTTTCCCCCAATCATTAGCTTTTGTCTTATGCAACGTTGACCCCAGCAACATGCCATTGGTATATAAGCGGTTGCGTAGGGATGAGGTACTGCAGATTGGAATTCATACCTTTATTTGCCTGTAGTGTCTCATATAAACTCTTCCCCTCGCTCGCTCGCGCTGCCTCCTGCTTGGCTACGATGTTCGAGTCGATCTCCCGCTGCGCTGCCAGCCATTCGTCGCTGCGTTGGATGGGCGCTTCGGATGTCCCGCCGGAGACAAAGCCTGAGGACATTTTGGGGGGTGATTGCAATTGTACTATTGCACAATTGCTCTTTGGCGATGTGTAAGTGGCTTTGGACAATGTGTATTGCGCGTCAGTGAGAGCTTGTGAGCTTGACTTTCACTTATCGATTGGAGCGGAGCGGGAGCGGGGCGGGACGATCAGTAAGCGGAGTTCGGGATTTGGTTATGATTGGTATGGAGTATGTATCTTGTGCTACAGCTTCTATTTGCATGCTGTGGGTGCTTCAATTAGGATATCTTGATTTGGATGAGATATTCTGAAGCTCTGCATTACTACTGCGGCATCTGAATACTTCGGGGCTTGGAGAATACATGCCAGTGGGCTGCCTCGGAATACCACTCCCGAGACTTTTGTCCGACATATTCTTCTAGTCTTCTAGAACTCAAACTCAAACTCACGTTGTGTTTGATATTCTGGCACTTCGATTTACACGAAGGCTCTGTAGAGGATGGATATACTGGTGTACTGCATATATCTCATTCATCCGGTGTGATCATTCCACAGCACTCTCCACTGCAGGATGGATAAGACGTATGTTATATCAATACGAAGTACAATATACCCACGAAATATCCTTACACCCAATTCTGCGTGGCTAAGTATGTGTGTATAAATATTCACACTGGCCCGCTGTATAAGATTAAAGGATAAATCGAAGCCAAAGTATGTATGGTACTTACAGAGCACCGGGAAACCTACACAGTACTGTGTCACTTTCATGAATCGCACACTTCAGCTTCCTCTCACTCAACGGACGGTAACTATTAACTCTGCCAATGAAATGTCGGATACGTCAATCTGCCGTGAGCCTCCCAAAGGCTCTTGATTCGCGCGCATCAAGTGCATGGGGCGTGATGGGGCAATCCCATCCCATCCCTAGGCCGCCTGTATGGCTGGTAAATCCCACTTTAGCCTAAAGACAACGTCAAGGTGCTGGGGCATGGAAGCTCCAACCCCACTGAAATCGTGCGCCAGAGGTCCATTTTGCCCCTCATTTGATGCCACTTACGCCGCGAATTCTTTGCCAGAGGGAGAATAATAATCCGAGAGTGGTTTTGCGTACTGGATTGCTACTTATTGGTGATAAGTTTTTACTGCTTTGGCATTGGAATGAATTCGATGCTTCGCTGCCATTGGATGGCATAGGAATTGCAGCCCGGTGCAGCTATGGATGGATACTTTCTACCTACCTAGGCACCATAAGTAGAAAACATACTTGTGTAAGTAGTGATTAATACCCATAGTAAGTAGCAGGCACTCTGGTTTGAAGTGGCTGTCGCTGTGTTACTTACTGCACCATTGTCCTTAGTCCTGCGCATGAGTTGGCTGGGGTGGGGGAGACTCGAGGGAGAGAGCTTGAGCTTTATCCGTCGTCATTGTAGGTGGAAAGTGTGGGCTCGGTGCAGTGGATGATGCTTGGCCGACCTGCCACCTGCGACGGTGCTGTGCCTGACTATTGGCAAAAGGTGGAGGGGTGGAGGGGCACATCCACATTCACATCCATACACCACACCACATAAGTACTTCTCACTGCCCAAATATTTTATTCACTTCACATCTTCTTGACATCTCCATCTCTTGTCATTCAATCCCCTCCATAGAACCCCCCAAACACTGTATAGAAACATAGCAATCATGGCTTCTGTTAAGAACACCACGTAAGTACACAATGTGCCTTTCCCCACACTCTTCCTATGCCCACTCCCACTCTACTTTCTTCGCCCACACATCTCACTTAAAGCCCTCCAAATATATACTCACATCTTGCAGCAAGACCTTCACCCTCAACACGGGCGCCAAGATCCCAGCCATTGGACTCGGAACATGGCAATCACAGCCCAACGAAGTAAAGTTCGCCGTGGAGGCCGCTCTCCGCGCAGGCTACCGCCACATTGATACTGCATTGGCCTACGGCAACGAAGCCGAGGTAGGCGAGGGCATCAAGCTTTCTGGGGTTCCACGTGAGGAGATCTGGATCACCACCAAGCTCGACAACCCATGGCACAAGCGCGTGGAAGAGGGCATTGAGTCGTCCTTGAAGTCTTTGGGTGTCGACTATGTTGATCTTTACCTGATGCACTGGCCTTCCTCCACTGATCCAACCGATCTTAAGAAGCACTACCCTGACTGGAACTTTGTTGATACGTGGAGAGAGATGCAAAAGATCCCAGCAACTGGACGTGCGAAGAACATTGGTGTCTCTAACTTTGGTATCAAGAACTTGGAGATTCTGTTGAATGACCCTAGCTGCAAGGTATGTGCTAATAATCCATTTCCGTTAATTCAACTTAGCTTAGCTTTGCATTAATTTGCTGGCTGGGCTGGTTTATTCAAGATTTTACTGCAATGATGATACTAACCATCAACCCAGATTGTCCCAGCAGTCAACCAAATCGAGCTGCACCCAAATAACCCATCTCCAAAGTTGGTTGCATACAACACATCAAAGGGCATCCACAGCACTGGTTACTCATGCTTGGGCTCAACCGGCTCCCCACTCTACAAGAACAAGGACCTCCTCAAGCTTGCCGAGAACAAGGGCAAGTCCGTGCAACAGGTGTTGCTGATGTGGGGTCTCCAGCATGGTTGGTCCGTCATTCCAAAGACCGTCAACAAGGAGCGTGTTGTGCAAAACTTCCAGCTCGATGACTGGAGCCTTACCGATGATGAGATGGCTGTTATCGATGGCCTTAAGGAGCGCTTCAAGGTCTGTGGTGACGCGTGGTTGCCAGTCAAGGTTTTCTTTGGTGATGATGAGTAAAGCTATAGAGGGAAACTTATTGGTTTTCAATGAATAGACGATTTTTATGATCAATGTTGATGGATTGTCAATTTCTGTGATATCACAGTGCAATTCTGATGCCTGCTTGTGACTTTGAGAAGCTATTTATTTACTCATGCATTCTAAACCCAATCCTATAAACATTCAAAACACCATGCTTGTTACCCCAGGAGACCCAACAAAGGTATCGTCAAAACAAGTATCAAACAAGCCTAACACCTTGCTCTAATAAGTCGCCGTGAACACCCAAGTCCAACCTTACGATCCCGCTTCTTCGCTACCCTAGACCTCCCACGTCCCCTAACACCAGCCCGGTCTCCAACCTTAATGCTCTCCCTCAGAATATCCCTCAAAACACCCTTCAAGCGCTCCTCACTCCCCTCCTCAACTTCAAACTCTCCCTCCTTAGCCGTACTACACATAGGGGCTCCAACCCCAGAAACTCCATCACGAGGTATATACAACAGACCGCGCGTATCCAACGGCGCAGCCTCAACACCCCTCCAAAAGCTCTTCCGGAATAGCTGGCCAACATACTGCATATTGACCGTAACAAACTCCCTCCCATCCGCCGGCCGCTCAAGGTCCCTGATGCCTCGGCACGCGGGCGCAGGCCAGTCCTTGACCGCAAGGCCGTTCAGCGCGTCACACCGCACATTGATCGGCTCTAGAACACCGCCTAGCATCTGCATCTCCCATGCACGGCCAGCTTCCGCTATGGGGTGGCCATACACAAAATCTTCCTGGCGCCCTACGTTGTGGGGTGGTTGCTGTGTCATCTCAACCACATGCGCTAACTCGTGCAGCAGCAGGACTGCGAGGAAGAGCGAGAAGCGTAGGACCTGTGCGCGGTCTGGGAAGCGCGTCTCGGAGATCTTTTGTGCGGCTGTATAGAAGTCTGTGTGGATGTGAATGTGTGGCTTGACGTATGGCGTTGCGTGCAAGGTCTCGGTGTGTAGGTGCGTGTGTGAGGTGTGGCAGTTGTGGCCATTTGTCTTGCCATAGACTTCGCTTGTGAGGTTGTGAAATTGGAGGTCTATGGTAGGGGCGAGGCTGATAAGGTCGTCGATTGTTGCACGTGCGAGGGACGTAGTAATAGGAACGTCGCGTGATATGCGGTTGCGGGTCGTTTTGTAGATAGCTGAAGTGAAGGTGCAGTATTCGCGGTTGCCACGGAGGAGCGTAAGCCAGTACTGCATGCAGTATGGAGTGGTAAGGAATTTTGTGGCGAGGCGGAGGGCGGGTTGAATGGTTTGGTAAATGTGTGCTGGAGTATCGGTCCAGTTGTTCTCTTGGAAGATAGGGTGAATGGGATCGTCAAGATCACACTCTTGTAACTCAGCGTAATCCAGGGCTCCCGATTTAATCAACGCCGATGCTTGAAACCCTTTTCGATATGGGATGACATCTGGCTGTTCTCTTCTTTCAAAGAACTCTTCGCAGTATGATGCCATTGAAAGTTGATAGACATCTGGGATGCGTACATGCACAGGAACTTTCTGAACTGTGTCTATGATGTGGAAACTTTGCTGCATCCTCTCAATCAGACTATCGATTGGATTGTCCTTATCAAAGGACATGTCCGGTTTTTGTCTTCCCAAAGGAACAAACTTCAAGATCCCAGTCTTTGATAAGTGTGACATGGGCTCTGTGTCCTTGCGACGACGGGAGAGCTTTCGCTCTTTAATTACATTTGGAAAAATCGGACGTAAAGTATCCCGCAATTTGTCAATGTCTTGTGGTCTCGAGCCAACACTTCCACGACGTCGACGTTTGGGTTCGCTTTCAGGAAAATCCTTTTCCGAAACAACCACAGGTGGATATGTGTTCCTTCGTGGCCTTCCGGTGATCTCCATCGGTTCTGGCATGTCCGAAGCCAAGATATTGATTGTCGATAACGTAGAGGTGTAAACATCGTAATAAGGAATCTGTATCGAACATCGAAAGTGTGAGAAAGTGAGCCCGATGAGATGAAGTATGACTGTTTCGATGAGTACTCCGATGAGATAAAAATTAGAGAAAAGTAGCATTCTCTTGGTATGAAATGTTTGCCTGTATCGAGTAGTTCCAGACTGGCAACAGTGCCAGAGTGGAGAGAGCGATGATCTCAAAACAACTAATGTCTTTGGTCGAATAAAGTAGGTACAAAGAGAGTCCATACAATGCTCTTATCAACACCCCAGAGCCTGGCAATTCGTAATGAGTACAAACGCCCGAATCATATAAAACTCCTAGAATTACAAGAAAAAGGAAACCAAATCCAATCTGCTGCTCAATGAATACAAAAAAACGAAAAAAATATTAAAAAAAAATCATAGCTTCACCTCATGTTTCTTGTCTAATCGTTCCATTTCCCGAGCCAGTTCCTCCCTTAGCTTATGTGACAGATCTAACGCCTCATCATCATCCAGTTCACTCCTCTGGCCCCTCCCAAACATTGTAAAGGATCGATTTCGCAGTTCCGGTGTGAGCGCAGGTCGAGGTATGATATGAAAATGGATATGGGGAACAACTTGGGCAGCTGCAGCACCTAAAACATCGATACATCAGCACTAAATCCCTCCCAAAATACCACAACAGATTTTATATTTTGATATACCATTATTCTGTACAATATTCCAATCATGAACTCCTGTAACATTTGCCAACACCCGACTCAAAATAGGCAGCCAACGCCCCAGGTCCTTCGCCTCCTCATCTGACACTTCGGAGATCTTCTCATTGTGTCGTCGTGTAGTCACTAGCAGGTGTCCTGGCGATAATGGCATGATGTCGAGGAAGGCCATACATAATGGTGAGTTGAGGACGATAAAGGCCGACGGACTGATTAATTCGGGATCGGGATTCGTAGTGAGCGTGTAGGTAGAGGCTATTTTACAGAAGGGGCAGGAGGGCGAGGACATCGTGTATGGTCGGACTCTTCTTGAGCGAGTCGTATGGCGTCTATAATTTTATCGCATTTCTGCTTCTATGGATTATGATATGCGGCAGGATGGCGAGGTCAAATGTCGTATCATGAATTTCCCCGGAATTTGTTAGCGAGCCGAGGACAGTGACGAGCATCGACTCAACAAACGCTCGTTATCGCTAGGAGATAGCAAGTATCACATGATCATGCTTCAATACCTTAGGTAGATAATTTGATTTTGTTTTAATAAAGGAACGACTAATTTGACCATTTAAAATGATATATCTGGTGGATGATTTGACCTACAGCACATCAATACTTATTGTTTTCGAAAAATAAGAAGAAATACAACTAACGACACTGTTAGGTGAGGTATCCCTTTGGTGCTTCGTCTGTAATTACACCACATCCTTGCACCTCTGTCACGTGTAAATGCAAAATATGGTAGGTAATATCCAGAACCGAGATGCTTTTGGGCTCACTGCCACTCTGAGATAATATACATCTTCTATTCGAAGACTGCCGAGAACCACCTATGACTGGCTGTGGGTGCCCATATTCATTAGCTGTGTAAGACTAGCTATGCTGTGCCCACCTTCTGTGCCCACCTTCGTTAGATGTGAAAATGATACCAATCAAAACACAGTGCATAATAAACTTTGACTTTATGCCTGAGCGGTGCAAAAAAAAGGAAGCTTTGTATTGAGAAGATGTTCATTCGCTAAATGGCATGCAAGCTCACGTGCAAGAGCTTGCACTCTCGAAGCCCATTCGTCTGACTAACTTGTATACAGTATTGTGCCAGATATTCTTAGCACATATATCAAGCTTTGACTTTTTTCTGTTATTATGTGATATATATAGGCTGGGACTATTCAGAAGCTGCTAAAAACATCGAACACTTGTCTATGGCCGTATTGTATGCATGTACATACATGCATATATAATACCATCGAGACCATAATCCTCACAAGTTAGCTCAACTTTTGTTGATCCTGGAAGAGCTGAGTAGATGAACCTCCAAGTCTCAGTTGAATTGATATCGAGTATTCTCACTCTATCAAGATAGAAATATCTCTTATGTGTAAAAAGACGGTATACTTGGATCACATACCGGCATCGTCGCGAAATCTGGCAGCCTATCTTAATACAGGGTGGGGTGTAATCAAGTCATCACAAGGCAGCAAAGTTCGAATTTTTGCACATAAGGTGTTGGTAGATATGAAAATAATATATATGCTTACTAAAGATCTGATAGTCTTACTCATGCGGTGTGATAAAATAGACGTATTCTGCGAAAAGATGTCTACCTAGCAAACAAGTCAAAAGACTGGTAGAACTAAGGTGGCATATGGTGGATTGAATCTTCCCGCCAGGATATCGACCACACTCTCAGCAGAGAAGTAGTTGATCAGGTATTGGTAGTGAGAGCCGTTCTGAAACATGGAAAGTACTCTGACTTACCCTATGTACTAGCCGTCTCGTGATTCCATACCGCTCGACAAGTAACCTACTCATCTCATGTCACTCTGCAGTGTTACAGCAAGTAGATTATGACGGGAGACGTGTGTATTCGTGAGTTCAGACGAAAAGAAAGTAACTGTGTAGAAAAACAAGTATCCTCCATGGATGGTGCGACTCCCTAGCCATAGTATGAACGCCAACGAGATGTAACCTATCCCTTACCATTTCCATGCCAAACGCCCAATTTCCCCTCCCTAAGTCATTTCCAAACCATTACATATCTTCAGCAAGAAGCATCTCCCCACCATTGGTGTCGACTTTGTCTTCCTCCAGCACTGAAATAAGAGAATCAAGGGTTTCATCAACTTCATCCTCTTTAATGTTCAAGCACTTGACAATTAACTTCCTGTACATCTCACCCTTCTCTCCCATACCAGCAAGACTTAGAGCATCTGCATACTCCTGTACAAGCTCAGTGCGCTTCTTCTGCTCTGCAAGGAAGCGGGTGATGAGGTGGATCTTCTCTTCGGACTTGTCATCACCGTTTTCGAACAGAGAAGAACTGTTAGTGACACCCTCTTCCTGTTTGACCAAAGCATTCAGGCGGATATGTTGTTGGTGTTCAACAACACTCATGATTGTTCTTTCAGCTTGTACCAACTGTGCTTGCTGTTCCTGGTCCACATTTTCAGGCTCTTCTGCAGCTCCAAGGTCCGCAATTTGTTCACGAATGGTAGCCAACTCAAGGTGAGTTGTATTTAAGATGCGCTTAGCTTCTTTCTCAGAATTGTCACGATCAATCAACTCCTCGTCGAACGCTTGAGCAAGACCTTGGAACTTTTCCAAAATCAATGGCGTGACCTTGGATTCAACACTCATGGCAGCTTCGGAATGATGCGATGTTGTGTGGCGCGACAAACTCGCTGATACGGGGCCTTGTTGTGGCATATGGCGATGTGAGTCTGGTGCAAATGGAGATGATGAGGCCTGAGGCTGATGGTCTCTTGGCTTGCTGTTCAGCTGTTGAATGAGATCTTCAGCAAGAACCCCTTCATTGTTAGGGATATCAGTGGATGCACCTCGACCGATTAAGGCTCTAACACATTTTCTCGCCTTGCCCTTGGCAGCGATATGACATGCGGTGTTACCGTTGGAGTCCTGTGCATCCAAAAGTCGTACAACTTCTTCCTGATCCCACAATTCTTGCATCTTGTTCAAGATCACATCCAGATAGTATCTAGCGACTTGGTGCTTTGATCGACTGGCAGTTAAAGCAGCTGCATGGTGAATTGCAGTCGAATTAAAGAGATCTACGCGATTGATGGTATCGATGAGCTCCTTTACGACCAATGGCATACTCTGCTTATCACTACAATTCGTGAAAAGAACTGCACGCATGAGTGGTGTCTCGCCTCTGATATTCTCGCAGGTGGTTGAAGCACCAAATCGCTTCAATTGCTTCATGACTTCAGTATCACCCATAGCACAAGCCCAATGCATTGCTGTGTGGCCGTCAGAATCGATGATCCAATCAGGTTGGAAGTTTGGAGGTGGTTCTGGTCTCTGAGTTGGCTCGTCTGCCTGTGACAGCATGAAGTAATCAAGCAGCTCGTCAGAGTAGACCATATGTGTTTGCTCGATAAGATTCGGGGTAGAGATCTGGTCAGCTTTACGCTTGCGGTGGCCTGTTGATTGTTGTGACATAGGATAACCATCATCCTCGCCCATATACGATGCTGATGCAACAGTCATGTCATCGGGAGTCTCGTCATCATTGAGCTGGGAACTGATGTTGTCGTACGACTCCTCTCGCACCCTAGATGGAGCACCCACTTTTCCTTGATTGTAAGCTTTTGATATAATATCAGAGACATTAAAAAACTTACTGTTCCATTTTGGCACTGCTGGCTTCTTGGCCACCTTGGGCTTGTTTGTGGTATGCTTCGGAGCAGGTGGTGGACTATCATGACCTGGTTTGAATTCGAAAATTGTACGAAGCTTCTCGTAAACACCGTTTCGTTGCGCCAGTGCTTCACCATGGTCAAGTGGAACCCAGGTACCTGATAAGAGTCAGTAAGGAGTAGGACATAGGACATAAGACATCTGTTTAGGACATGCATACCTTGATACTTTCCATAGCCACCTTGAACCTTCTCATGCAGCTCCTTCTGTACCTCACGTTCTAAGATCCGGGTACGTGCTGGTTTGTCAAATCCGGCAGCTTTTAGAATGTGAGTAGCGTTGATCCAATCATCATGGCGACGGCGCATAACATGTTCCTTAAGATCGACACCGAATTGGAACTCGTAAACTGGTATCTGACAATCATTAGTATTATGCGACCAGCCAAATAAGCAATCGAACGTACATTACTGTAGGTAGCGCTATAAACGCCGGGGCCGACGGCCGCTTTAACCATCTTTGTCGAGTTGTCGATGATTTCAAGCTCTGGTATGGGTTGTATAAAGTAGCTGCAACGCGATGCGCTGAGACGAATATGTAGCCGCAACGCGGACTACAAGTATTTGGGGGTGCGCAAAGTCCAACTCCACGCTGGAAAGGTGATGCGACACCGTGAAGATGGTGATTTCGACAATCGCAATCGAGTATGGTTGAAGTGACGCGACAGGGATGAATTTCGTAGATGTGGGAGACGCGGAGCGCGTATATGCGCGACAAAGCTGTCATGGATTGTAACCTAAAATGTCAGGTGCCAATATTGCGCGCTTGTACTATTCGAGCAACGGATGACTTTGGAGAGCGACGACATATTACGATTGCCAATTCATTAACGCCTATTTGCTCACGATTCTCCCATCGCGAGACCCCAATTGCACAACATGACTGTCGTTGAATCCATCAAAGAGGCTGTAGGCCTTGGTCCTTCCACCAGTGAGTGATTTCGACGTCTCCGAAGCTCTTGTTACAGCTTCAAATATAGATCCCCGGATATAACTATTGGCTGACCCTCATGTAAATAGCTGCCTCTAGAGAAGCCATGTCCGATGCAAAGCTTCCACTTGCGTACAGAGATAGCTGTGCTGGTCTCCTTATCCCCCTCAATCGCTGCCGATACGAAGAATACTACCTCCCATGGAAGTGCGAGGTATGCGACCAAGAAGACGATATGACATGAATCGATCACTGATGCTATGAGACTATAGACAGAGAGACACAGTTACGAGAAGTGCCAATACGAGGAGTTCAAGAAGCGGGTAAAGAAGATGGACGAGCTCAGAGCAGCCAAGGATGGAGCAAGAAGCAACTAAGCAAGCATTGGGATGGACGTGTACATATGATGGAGATGAATAATATCAACATCTACCTCGCTGTTTTGGGCCAGTTTGAATATGATGGTGATAGATTGTTGCTAAATCTCTGATTTCAATGTCCATTGTATTCAAACAGCTAAGAACAACAGAACGGCAATAGAAGGATAATTGACGTTTTGGTTGGAGTAAGCCATGGTGGAAGTATAACTATTCCTGAGAGAGCCATTTCCTTGATTTACAGAATGGTGTTCAATTAACGGTAGAGTTTGGATGTCAGTTTGGCTTATAACACACCTTTTACTGTTGAGAGTCTTGGCAGTCGTAAACAGTCTCCACTATTAACCGCTTACTTAGTATTAAGTTTCCAAGTAGACAGCTGTTAGGGGTTGAGGATATATTTGTTTCCGTTGACTGTTAGATCTCACTTGCCTTTGAAGAATCATACGGATTTTCCTGGTCTTAGAGTCAAGTAATACAATTGGATCTTACATGAATGCGCATCAGTATATATGGATTTTTTTTTCAAAAGCTCTTAAATTTCACATCCAGTGACAAGCACACGAATATACTGATTATTAGAGTGGAACTTCTCATCTGTCCAACATTATTACCAATCTCGTCACAACAGCAACTTCATCCCCCTGAATACTAGAGCAAAGACCACGCGAAGAGTGTAGTGTAGCAAATTACAAGTGCCCCGAACGTAACAAACTTAACCAAGTACCTCAGTCTTATTAGCCTCCTCAGCTACCCCCTTCTTTTCCAAAACTGCATCTCCCTTCTCATTTGCTTCTCCAAGCGCACCAATACTACCCCTAAATCCAACAGCCTTTCCATCCTTCTTCTTTTCAATTGTAGCATCAACGTTACTATCATCAACATCAAGCCCATTCCCCTCCTCCCACTCGTGTGGTCTAAGGACACGCATCGTGACCTTCGCATTTAGACTATAGACCCTCAGACCGACGACAACAACCGCATTCCACGGATCTTTCTCAAACTCATCTTCTTCCTCCTCCTCTGTCTTGGCGGGTTGAGTGGAGGTCGGCTCTTGCGGTGGAGATGGCGTAGCAGCGGCACGTTTTCGCTCGCGCTCGACGATTTCTGATATCTCACTGGCTGCTATAGAGGAGATTTCTGTGTCCGTATCGGAATCTGAATCGATGAATGATTGGGGCGGGAAAGGTGGGGGTGGCGGTGGAGGCATGGAGCCTCTAGAGTTGAAGGGCATCCGGGACATGGAGGCTTGTGCGGCGAGAGCGTTTCTGAAGTCATCTGAGACTGACATATTCATTCTGTAAGACGCGGTTGTTGGCGATATGACTTCGCTAGAAGAAGAGCCCCTGAGGCCGGCTTTGGATGGTTGAGATGGCCCGTATGGTGCAGTTTCTTTGGGCCTGGGCTCTTCTAACATTGAGGAGTCTGAACCTGTATCTGGAGTGTCGATTTCGACAGAGTGCTTTGAGTCTTCAGGCTTATCGGCAGACTTGTCACCATTCTTGTCGTCAGTCTTGTCACCATTCTTGTCGTCAGTCTTTTCATCGGCCTTGTCGTCAGTCTTGTCATCGGCCTTGTCGTCAGTCTTGTCATCAGCCTTGTCATCAGTCTTGCCATCAGCCTTATCGTCAATCTTGCCATCGGCCTTGTCGTCGGGTTTGTCATCAGTCTTGTCATCGGCCTTGTCATCGGCCTTGACATCAGTCTTGACTTCAGCTGGCCGTTTTTCATCCTCATCAGCTTTCTCATCATTAGGCTTGGGATCCCCATCATCCGGATTTGTAGCGATAACTTTATCATCTTCACCTTTCTTCTTCTCCTCCCCCTTTTTACCTTCAATTTCCTCTATCTTCTTACCAGAAACTCTCTCCCTCCTCTTAGCTTCTACCTCTTCATGCTTCTTAACTTCTTCTGCTCTCTTCTTAGCCTCCCTTTCCTGCCTTCTCTTCATTTTCTTTTCCTTTATAGCCCTTATCTTTCTCTTCGCCTTGACCTCCCTCCTCTTGATACTTTTCTTCTCCTCCTTTAACAATTTTTTGATCTTCTCTTTCTCCTCATTCAGCTTCTTCTGCTCAGCAGCCTTCTTGGCCTTTTTCTCTTCCTCGGTCTCGATGATGCGGCCTTTGCTATGCGCTAAGTCATAACTCATACCCACCTTAAACAATTTGTCCCTATTAGTCTTACAATTATCTCTCACAACTTGCTCTACCGGATACAATTTGAAGTTTCTGATCGCCTTGACCTTGAGCAAGACATGGTATGTCCCCTCCTCCAAGTCGAGCTCTGCAGATACGCTCCGAGACATGCAGTAGTTTCTGTGAGAGCGCACGATGTACTCGGGATCGCCGGCCTTATGAACTCTAAATGCAAGCTCAAACCGATACTGGCCTTCAAGACCACGGAAGTAGCGGTCGTCAAGTTGAGAGAGGACGATGACCACAGATGTCGGTTTATCAAGGGAGATTTCAAATTTTGTCGAATGGTAGTCAACAACCCAACTGACCTTAAGTGTTGTCCATTCTTGAACAACACTCCAATCAGACGAGAAGATACGTGTTCGATCGAAAGATTGCATCTTACGGAGGAGATCTTCGAGAGAGATGTAAAAACTTCCGTCATTACCGAACGTATGACCAAGAGCCACCATCCGCTCCGGTGTCCATTCCTTAGAGCCATCACTCCATGGCCCCGTCCATTCACCCTTTCCCCATGGATTTTTCAATAGCAGCAAGCGATGCCCATCAATCTCCTTAGCTTCCTGGATACTGTAGGCGTGACCTTCCATGATGCCCTTTCTTTCACCCCAGCCACAGAAAATACCAGTGGAGCAGCCGAAGAGAAATTCTTTGTTGACTTGCTTCAACTCGTGTTCCCAAAAATGGTCCTTGTCAAGTATGTCGGTAGTGAACAGCTCGGTAGTGACACCACCAGTAAGGTCTTCAATGCCCTCACCTGTCCAACCGCCTTCAATACTTGCAAAATCACCATGCGCCTTAGCATATGCCTTTTCCAAAAGTGGTAGCCAAGTCTCATTTGGATTCTCGCACTGTGCAAAATACAAAGCGCCAGAGTTGGTCTGATAAATACGGCGATAGTCCTCTTCACTAGAAATACGTTCACGATCCTCCCAAAGAAGTCTTTCTAGGAAACTCTCATCGTAATCCGCCCGGGTCAAGTATAGTTTGTCGTCAATTATTTCACTCCTCCACTCACCGTCCCTACAAAACACAAAGCCATAGACTCCGACGGACTCATCCCTCGCCACACAGACTTTTTCGATCAGACCTGGCTTGTTGGACATGGCACATAAGGCAGCCATGAACCAGCAGTCTCCGTCTCTACCTTGTCTCACATCATTCGCCGTTGGACCATCAACGTAGAAGGTCGGATTATCAAAGATGTCTCCAACCCGCTTGACACTATTCGGTCGAAATGTCGACTTACTTGAGTTTGCAATGGGGAGGGTTTCTAAACAATCTCTTTGGGCCCATTTCAGATCAAACTCAATGTCGAAATGTGCGTCACGGTATTTCTGATTGACACGACGGCACTCCTTGACAATCTGAGAGACTTTAGAGCGACAAATGTTTGCTGCCTCTTCGTAGGACTTCGAAGCATTTCGGGACGGGACAAGGCCCTTGGGGGATTTGGACCCAGCCTTTTCTGCGTATACATTTTGTGGTAGAATGGATATCGCTGAGGTCTGTTAGCCGGGCTAAAATGTTTTGAGAAAGAAACAAAAACCAAGGGAAGACGTGCCTTTTCCTGGTGTTTTGGTGTTGAATTTCTGCCAGAACTCATCGATAGCATCTTGAGGGGCGATACGTTTCATCTTTGAAGAGGATGATTTCTTAGTACTGATTTTAGTTCTATTAAGTTTTCGTGCATAGGGGCCTTCAAAGATATTCCAAGAGGCATTAGAGGATGATGACGAGTCATCGCTGGACCCGCATTCGTTGTCCATACTGCTAATCAGATTCGACGGCCTTGTGATGAAAAAAGGAGGAGCGATGATGGGATGATTAGGAATTAGAAAGAGAAAGAGGAGTAGAAGACTGATGTTGACATAAGGCTGAGATATACTTGCTATCTGTACTCAATATAACTTACCGTGCAACTTGGAAAGGCTGACAACCACCTGTCGTCTCGGTGAGGCTGTATTTGATGCATGTGCTGCTGACTGCGTAGCGCCCTTCTGCGACGATGGTAGCCTGGACCAATCATGGGAATTGCATCGACGAATCATAGGAGTTGTAGATTCCGATGCGCCATAAAATGGTATAATAACACCCTTTAAATAATCTATGGGCAGATCACCCGCCAAACAAATCCTGCATGGCAGGGGAATAGTGATGGAGGGGCGGAATACATGCGATGTGGTGAACACCAATCCATAATTAGTATAGTCATCGATCTGTCTCGATATGCAACCCTGCCGGCAGGTCTAAATTGCCATATAACTATATTACAACAACATGTCGTCGAATAACTGTATATAAACCCTGCCGGCATCGATGAGATTGGAAGGTCGGGAGAGATCAGTATTAAAAATGGTAACGGATATCTGGGTACCGATACGTGAATGATGCCTTGCAATTGAGGCTAGAACATCGGATGGACATACCCTTCCTGGCAATTCTGAACATGGTGAAAGATAATAGAGTAGATTATGATGACTAGACATGAATATAAGCATAAGGTAATGAGGTCGTTGTCCGCTTCTACCACTTCCAAAGAGTATATAACGAACAATCCCCTCATCCTCTTCAAAAGTCCATTTCAATTCTATCATCCACCCACCTTTCAAAATGCCCTCCCTCACTACCACCATCACAGTAGCACTCACCATTCTCCAAAATGTAGCAGCACATCAACAGCCTCTTCAAGAAGCATCTGAACCCCAGAGGTCCTTCATCGACAATTCCATCTTCGGACGTCATCGAATTAGTACTCTATCCACCACTCCTAAATCGATTCCCCCCACCTATGAATACCGCGCTTTTGATTCAGAAAGCGCGGCACCGTATGGCATCCAAACATTCGCTCACGTCCCCTACCAAGATTGCTTCTCTGCATCACAGAATTCGACTTTCGACATAGCAATTGTAGGGGCACCATTTGATCTAGGAGTCAGCTACAGGCCCGGCGCGCGTTTCGGGCCGACGGCTGCGCGGATGGCGGCAAGAAGGATATCTCCTGATGCTGGATGGAGGTATTTTATTCCTTTTTCTAAACTCTCTATACAAGAAAAATAAATGCATAAAGAGTCAGAATGTTACAGGTAACGTAGGGAGCTGACATTAATACAGCATGGATCATGGTGTCAACCCTTTCCGCAACTGGGCGACAGTCGTAGATTGCGGAGATATTTTCAACACGCCATTCGACAAAATGTACGCGTTAAAAGAGCTGGAAGATGGATGGAGGGCCATTAATGCGCTTTCACCTAAGAACATTTCCAAAGCGGATGCGCTGCGGATTTTGAGCATAGGGGGCGATCACACCATTAGTAAGTTCCCTCATCTTCGCTTCGAGGTCAGCAGCAAGAAAAATAGTGGTAGAGAGAAATGAAGAAAGACAATAGCTCATATAGTGTGATTGAAGCCTTACCAATTCTCCGCGCTCTGCATTCTACCTGGGGTAAAGTAGCTGTATTACATTTCGATTCCCATCTCGATACTTGGGATCCGAAGCAACTGGGTGGCGGCATAACGAAGCACTCGGAGATTAACCATGGCACTATGCTGCATGTAGCGCATGAGGAGGGACTGCTCAGTAATAACAGCAATATGCACCTCGGCAGCAGATGCCAGATGTTCGATGAGCACTTCGACCTGGATAATGATTTACGCTGTGGATTTAGCTATATTCGCGCGAGAGAACTCGATACTTTGGGGGTTGAGACGGTCGTCCAGAAGATAGTAGAGCGTGTTGGTGATGAGTTCGTCTATTTGAGCGTTGATATTGATGTCCTTGACCCGGGTAAGTAGCTACCCCTGTAATCGAATAATGCTACTTGTGCTGATACTGTATGGTAGCCTTTGCACCGGCTACGGGAACTATTGAGCCCGGAGGATGGACGACAAGAGAGCTGTTGCAGATCATTGAGGGCATGTCAAAGGCTGGTTTGAAAATCATCGGATCTGACATCGTGGAATATTCTCCGATCTATGACAGTGTTTCTGAGACCACGGGACTCGCAGTTTCAGAGATTGCATATGAAATTCTGCAATGGATGATTCGAGTTCCCGTAAGCCGTCGATCGTAGAGCCTCCCGCAGCTGCCCTCAGTTGGAAAAATCAAATATCCCAGCTTTTGAAAAGTACAGAGGAATAGCGATGTGCTTTATATGGAAACTAAGCATCCCAGTGATAGAACATCTCCACCAAATAAGAACAAACCTACAAAAGCTTCTCCACCTAGTCTCACACTCCTAGCACCTCCCTGAGAATCCAGTGAGAAAAAAAGCTATGAACCATCCACTTCTCACTTCCCCAGATCTTGAATCCCACGCTGCTCAGGGAACTTCCCCATCTGTGCCTACAGTGGTGGAAAAGCGGAAAATCGGCACAGACGCTGGGCCCATTTGTCCAAAGTTATGACACATCGCAAGAATGCTAGAGCGTAGAAACGACCACGGAACGGACCGTTCTATGCATGCAACACGAGATGGACAGGTTTCCATGTTAAAGATGACCAAAATAAGGAAAACTAAACGCAGAGAGACGTGAGAATAAGCTGTGAAGACAAGAAGTGGGAAAAAAGGGAAGCTTCTTGGTAAAATCCACATGGTTGACTCACTGTCTCCATTTCCCCGGTCTGGATGGGGACGACGGTGTCCGAGTGTAAATCTTACTTACCTCCAGCACCTACGACTCCTCGTCGCACAACATCAGGAGCACATCACCTTAAACAGGCCGCATCTTCTCCATTTCCAACGACCGCATCAAACAGCCAACGACGCCCATATTGTATGCCCATCACCAGCTCTAAGGCACGAAGATCAGGCATCCAGGCACACAGTAAACCCGTTCCTAGCCGCGAAGGCCGATGATTAATTCGCAGCTGTCAAGATGGCCGCGCACAAGCACATACAAACATACCCATCAAACACCCCCCCAGCGCTCTACTTAGTACGTCCCAGACATCCTGTGCCGCCTCTGGGTCCTTAAGCCGCCGGCGCAGCGTTGTCTCTTTCACCCTTCCGGCGGGCGTCAAGGGCGCCTTTCATCGCTCGCATATTGATGGCTTAAAATTTTCGTTGCGTACTTATTAGCTACTTCGTACGCACGAGAAGTAGTCATGGCGGCGCCGGTGCGAGCCGAAGTCAGCCCTATCACGCCTCGGGTTGGCCAAGCATGCACCTGCATACCCAGGGTCGCGTGCATTCACTCTGCGCGTATGTATGTATGGTATGGATAGCTCAGAGGCATGTATAGTATGGGGTCGCATTGGCATACCTAATTACAGCGAGTATTTTATTGCATGAGGGAAAGGCTCGCATCGGGCTTGGTGGCTGAATGTGAGGTGAGGGGGGTTTGGGGGGTTTGGGGGCTCAGATGTGGGGGACGATATTGTTGACGATTTCATCCGTATGTAGTTGTGAGGAAGCAAGTGACGGAGAGGAGGTATTCGCATCCCCAAAATATATACATTCAAGCTGTATATAGAGCAACCAGTACAAATAGCTGGTATACCAATGCTACATAAGTAAGTATCCTTGAGGATTACCCGCTTATAAAAGTTTCTATATATAATAAGTACCCAAGTAAGTAACTATCGATATCTCAATATCAAGGAAGCCCTCCGTCATCGAAGTCCATACTTCTCGATCTCAAGTCGGCCGGCCTTCACCCACAACCCACAATCCACGCTCCTTAGTACAGCGGAGTCACAAGATGACAATCAACTCGATCCTCATGATGAGAAGCTTGGACTTATATCTGTAGCTTCAAGTCCATACCCCGTTAAATTTTCTGTGCCGCTCCAAGGGTGAGGAGGAAGAGGAGATGAATCCCGGCTTGGGGGACATGGATACACAAGCGCTCAACGGATAAAATATTGAATATGGGCAGGACTTAATAAGGAAAGGGTAATGTTACGAAGAACCATGACATGCAGGGTACGGATATGGAGAGTGACAGACGAACAGGCTGTTTTTGACGACAGCTCCTATAGTGAGATGATCAAGGATGAAAGGATGTTCAATGCGCGGGGGTACAAAACGTTGCACTGATCATCGAGCACTTTAGACAGCCACGCTACTTGTGATTTACATAGACGCAGATTTTTCTTGGAAATGACAGGGTGTCGAGGGCTGGGAGTTATTACCTTCATATGTGTAGGTTACTTGATACGATGCGTTGTTTTCTGTACTGAGTGAGGAAGTGCTTCATACGGTAATATGTCGTATGGTACACATATCTTGCTTCGGCTGGCGTGATTCTAAGGTGACGGCTGAGGCATACTAGGATATTCATAGCTGTGATTGTGGTACTACGGGCGTCATGGGCGGCTCGAAGACAAATGGGCTTTTCAGTATGCAGGTGTGCGAGGTCAGTCAATACTGGAATAATCCCAAGTACTAAGCAGCTTGGCCCAGGTGTTGTGCCTCTCATTTCCTACGCCTGTTGGGTGCCCTGATGGCCTCGAACTCTGTTGATGCACCGGTTTTTGCGCCACCGTCGCATTCTCAGTCAAGCCCAGTGAGTACGCCGAAGCCTTCGGGTAAGATTGTTATTATCTGGGCTGTGCGGGAGCAAACCTTGACAAGTAAAAGTGTGAGGTAAAAGTTAGAATTGAGGGCATGTAAGGATAGAATTCTTCCGGGATACAATGCAACAACAGTGTTTCCCATCCAGTTGGCTTTGGAGAGTTGGCTCTGATGGCAAATACCTTCTAACCCACGGCCAAGTCGCCACTCAAGAGAGTGTTGGGGAGTTTGCTATCCAGAGGCTATCAATAGACATTGCCGGCCGTCTGGTATTGTCTTCCTTCCGAGTCTATTGTCTCCATGGAGCCGTGAAAAGTTCCCATTTACATCGAAACATAACGAGAAGAGAGTTAGTCAGTGTTCATAGTACTCACATTATGGTGCATAGCTTCTAACCTAGGTCTGCTTCCAGAATATTTCCACAATTCACATCTGGTAAGATGCGGTGCACTTGCTCCCTTATCATATGGGCGTCAGAGACTAACATACACCAAGCTTAGCGCGACGTCTGGACCGTCAGGGTTCGGTAATAGAAGGGTTAGCAACTGAACCTATGGGATTTTCTCATGTCAGTTTATGCCTTGGGAGGTTGAAAAAGGTCGGCAGGCATACTCTCTGTCGTCCACATCTTGGAGCCTGTGTGTTCATGAGCCGCATGTTATCGGAAAGTGTATGCATACTTAATCACTGTACGTGGTTTTCGGTGAGAAGACGTGCATTACTGTGTTATCAAAAGTGGAAAAAGGGAGATATGGGATAAGATGAGAAGAGTGGGTGGGGCCTTACGAGTATGGAGTAGTAGTGAACTGGTAAGTATGGAGTTGAATCACGGAGCACCGCAAGATGTTTACCTGTGTCGAACGGACGACAGCCCGGGGACATGCACACCATACTGGATATGGACTAGTGGTACGGCTATAGAGCGAATCTGGGAGAGGCGCGCGGACTTGGCGGCTTCGCAAGCATCTATAGCCTTTGGTCTAAGCATTCTAGCCTCCGTCGCGATACGACCGAAAATGTGTGTAAGCATGACCGAGATACACAGGTAGACACGATAGATTTTGAGTGTATTAATACTGTAAGTATCATGAGTATGTATGGTGGTATGTACACATGCATTTACTTAGCAGGGTGCATGGTAAAAGTTAATTCGGATAGCTGAATTAACCTAAGCACCCTTCCGGTTTGGAAAGGCGAGAAATCGAATGGTGAACTGCTCTGTAAGACTGAAGAAAGGTGAAAGGTCTCATATGTTCGACATAATCCTACGATGGTTGCGCAGCCAAATTTGACGCAATGCTGCTCCGCACGAGTTCCAAAGATACACGCGTCAGATTGACCCATCATCTGTACAAGTAATGACACAGAACAAACGATGAAATGAGACTGATATGATATGGTCATGGTCAGGATACATACAAATGGTCTTCATCTTGTACGCAATCTCATTTGCTGGAACAGTGCTCCAGATACCATGCCATATGTTTGTACATAAACATACATACTTACCGTATATTTCCGCATTTGATCTAAGTAGTCACTTATCAACGCCGTCTTCTCCGCATTTATTTCGTAGTTCCAGTTCCATCCTGTGGGAAACATACGGAGTAATTTTCGAAATACGGAGAAAATTGTCTAAGTAATACTGTGGTGCTGTGTTTCCTTTGCACGTTTCTCCGCCTCAATATTGCCCTGCTGGTGCTGCCTCACAATTTCACTTAATCTTTCAACCGGGCGCAGACCCAGCTATCGAATAAAGCATGCTATAATATGAGCAGCTTAAGGTTAGGTACTACGTAAAGTGAAAGCAAATACCAGATGCGATACGTGAAATACTCCACACACTGGCACTTTCTTGTACGCAATTCAAATGCAAACATATAGATTTGATGCTTGTGTATATGTGTTTATGCATATGTATGACTTCGTCCATGTACGTAGATGCAGGGCCAATCTCTGCATAATCCTTGCATAAGGCTGCATATGTGCAGCTATGCAAGCCGAATGCACAGCTCTCATTGGCCGTACCCTAAATAATCTACTTCTCCGAAGCCCCGATGCCCCGGTACCAGACAATCCCCAGCAGATACCATCAAACCCCATCAAAACCCAGTGACGCACCAGCATATACCAGAAAACCCAGATGCTCTTCGTAGTACATACATAGAATACACATACATATCACCATCTTGAGAATACCGGCCTTATCCTTGCACCCATGCTCACGTTAACCCTTGCCGACCCATAAATCCCCCGACACCCATACCAGCACAGCACGGACACAACACTCCAGCATTCTTATCTTTTGCCTCATCGGTATGCCCGCATCCAAAGGGTCTAGTATCAAATGGGCCCACGAAAAGCCTCACAATCGCTCGACTAGCTCACAATTGGCCGCCTATGTCGTTGTCTATCAAGCCGCACAGGTAAAAACTTAAGGTAAGACCAGATATGGAAGAGGTAAGGCTCACGGTCGACCGTCAAGTCGTGAGTCCATGGTGGTCTAACAAAACAGAGGGTCTTCTTGGCTCTTGCTTCCAGTTATGTGGTCTCGATCTCACCTCTCTGCCCATACTCTTTGTACTTAAACATCCCGAGTCCCCCCAGACCTGGACTTTTCTTTCTTCAGGCCAGGATTTCAACTCCATCTAGCAATAGATAAATCCCAAGTTTACGACTTTGACAGTCGCCAAATACCCATTTCTCTCACCCATTCTTCTTCCCCAACCGCCATCATGGGTGCCACAAATGAATACACCCAGGAGAAGGACATCGAGGCCAGCTCCGGCTCGCCGCCTATTGAGGCCGAGATTGGAGAGACCCAGCAACTCTCCAAGAAATTGAAGGGACGACACATGCAAATGATCGCCATTGGAGGTTCCATTGGTGCTGGTCTCTTCGTCGGTTCTGGTTCAGCTCTTTACACTGGTGGTCCAGCTTCTTTGGTAAGTTTTGTGTTTGGAAATTGTTCTCTTGAAATCTTGCTAATTATTGGCGTGTTCAGGTTATTGACTTCATCATCATTGGTATCATGTTGTTGCTCACGGTTAATGCTCTTGGTGAATTGGCTTCCATGTACCCAGTTGCGGGTGCTTTCTACGATTACTCTGTTCGCTTCATCGATCCTGGATGGGGTTTCGCTATGGGATGGAACTACGCTATGAACTGGCTCGTTGTCTTGCCGTTCGAACTCACTGCTGCTGGTGTGACTATTGACTTCTGGACCAATGGTTCTATCAACGTCGGTGTTTGGATCACCATCTTCCTTGTCTTGGTTGTTGTCATCAACATCTGTGGTGTTAAGGGATACGGAGAGGTTGAATTCGTACTTGGTCTCATGAAGGTCATTGCTGTCATTGGATTCATCATTCTCGGTGTCATTATCAACGCTGGTGGTGTTCCAACCGATGACCGTGGCTACATTGGCTTCAAGTACTGGGGTACACCAGGTGCCTTCAAGAACGGTTTCAAGGGTTTCTGTTCCGTCTTCGTTACCGCCTCCTTCGCTTTCGGAGGAACTGAGCTTGTTGGTCTCGCCGCCGCTGAAGCTGACAACCCACGCAAGACCATTCCAAAGGCCACCAAGCAGGTCTTCTGGCGTATCACCCTCTTCTATGTCGTCTCCCTTCTCATCCTCGGTATCATCGTCCCATCCAACAACGACACCCTCTCCCACGCATCCGGAGGAAACACCAAGTACTCCCCATTCGTGCTCTCTTTCCAGCTTGCCGGTATCAAGGCCCTCCCATCCATCTTCAACGCCGTCATTACCATCTCCGTCATCTCTGTTGCCAACTCTTGCACCTATGCTTCCACCCGTACCATGCAGGCTCTCTGTGCCAAGGGCATGGGACCATCCGTTTTCGCCAAGATTGACAAGCACGGTCGCCCCTGGGCTGCTCTTATTGTCTCTCTCGCTTTCGGACTCCTCGCTTACATCAATGAGGCCAGCCAGGGTGGTTTGATTTTCAACTGGCTTTTGGCTTTGTCTGGTCTTTCCAACTTCTTCACCTGGGGTTCAATTTGCTTCGCCCACATTCAATTCCGCAGGTGCTGGGCCATGAACGGTCGCACAACCGACGATCTTCCATTCGCCGCCATGTTCGGTGTTGCTGGTTCCTGGGTTGGTCTCCTTCTCGTCTGCCTCTGTATGATTGCCCAGTTCTATGTCGCCCTCTTCCCAGTCGGTGGCTCTCCAGATGTCAGCGCCTTCTTCCAGTCCTACCTTGCCGCACCAATCGTCATTGTTTTCTTTGTTGGTTATAAGCTCTGGTACCGCACCTTCTCTTGGGGTGTTGACCTCGCTGCCATCGATGTCGATGCTGGCCGTCGTGACTACGATATGGAGACTTTCCGTGAGGAGATGCGTCTCGAGCGCGAGGAGCAGGCTTCCTGGCCAGCCTGGAAGAGATGGTACAACTTCTGGGCTTAAATGCTCGGTCTTGATGCTATTTCATTTATGAAAAGGTGGTGTTGGTTGGGTTTGGTTGCTTTTTGATACCAGTTTCGTTTTTAATAAGGATGTCGATAAAAGTACTACTGCGTAGATCTGAAGACTATCAAATAAATATTTAAAAAATCTCATGTTCCATTTGCAGGTGATATGTACTTTTGATGTGATTTGTGATGTTCTATATAAGTTTGGGTTTTTCCACAAAATTGACACTCCCATCTTGCTTCCTCGCCATTCCTGAATGCCATACCATCAAGAATCAGATCTCCGTTGATAGACTCCCCAAAGCTGTCTATCTCTTACGTGAGCGTTATGAATCATTACCAAATTTGCCCCATCCCCAAGTTCTCAGTCCTCTACACTATCCCATCCTCGACGTCATAAGTTCCATCATCCACCATCATTGATAAAAAGATCTCAACAACGCTTGTGGCTTGCTTCTATATAGATATCTATAATATATCGCCCCCCGCCCCCCAAGCCTGGGAGTGATCCTTTACCCGTCCGCCGGACTTCTCGTGCTGTTAGCTCGAAGCTTATATGACGTGTGAGAGCTAAGTGCCGTAGATAGTGGCACAAATGATAAGTGAAGAGCAAAGTTCTCTCCCGCTTTTTAATGTGAAGTAGGCACACCGGATTACCCAGTATGGAAATCTATATCTTGCACTATCCTTGATGCAGAAAGTGCTCCACAATGGCGGTTAAAGTTCTTCTATGGAAATGTGCCGTTTTTGATGAACTCTCATAATTGTGGAGGACTTAAATTCCCTGGATCAGCCATGATTGACGGTGCAGCTTGGAGGCGCAGTGGGGCTCGGAGTCCCCGTGTCATGGACTTGGTACTTAGAGATCTCCGCCCCTCCCGTGCGTGGCTCCCATGTCTAGATACATCTTCAAACTATGTTTAAGGATCTGAGTATCCTGCTGCATTGCATTATGCACGCTTTGAGATTATGGGTTGTGAGGATGTGGGAGGTCTATGCTTTGTGGGGAATGAAGGGCCGATGGCGGGGGTCAAGAGTGGGAGAGGACGTGCCGCGGGTAGTTGTCTTGATCAATGGCGGGGATACGACATATGGATATATTTGCCAGATGCGTTATAGATAGAGCATGGGAAACGTATATGTGGGTTATAGAGTTTATCACTTGCCCATAGATATATAGTGACAGAAGTTCCCCTTGGGAAGAAAATTTGATACGACGGGCTCAACTTTGTAAGTCGAAGGCCATTTCGGCGTTATTATAATTGTTTGCTTTATATTTCTACTCTTTTATAATCCTCTTCTTGGAAGGGTTGACTGGTATTTATGTTTGTCAATAGATGTTTTGATAAGACCCACTCTTGCATGATCTATGCTATGGAAAGTGAGTTTATTGCTAAGCGTGACCGTTGAACATAGAAAGGTGTCTCGGACATCAAGTGTTCATGTTGAAGCATTTCTACAAATGATGCAAAGTTTTCATTTCAATATTCTTGCATGTTGATATGTGTTATCTGAGTTTACGACAAGCCTGCCTTGTTTGAATCATACAAGCTGAGAGATTGTTATTCATATAGAGTACTGTTTACTTTTATATAAACACCTTATTATTTGATAAGATATTATATCCTATATTTACTGCTGTTGTTCTTTATCTAACTGTCTCAATCATGCTCCATTTTATTGCTACTTGGTACTGATGTGGAAGGGTTACTTGTCTAATATAACATGAATACTATACCCTTCAAAACCAGCACGCTAATACTCTATCCTGAAATCCCACTTCTTTCTTCATATAATCATTATATAGATCAAAACTATATGAAAGTCGATTAATACATTATATCGTGTTTTATCCTGTACTTAAATGCCGTCAAATGTATAGCTAACAAAACACAATTCGCCAAGCACAAAGGGTACGTACTCTTAATGATACGGTTAATAATTTGGTAAGAGCTGTTTCTTGTACTTATCACCTGTCTTGAGTTCCAACTTCCGACTCCTCCCTTGGCATTCCTTGGAGCTGCTTGGATATTCAGTACAGCTCTGTCACATGATAAGGCTTCCTGTCTTGCTAAACAATGAAATATGCTCCTGCAACTTGGCGTTCGCATTCGTCATGCCCCGCCAAGTAGATTCCACCAATATTTCGTCATGCCCAGGAACCACTAAGCTTTTCCACTGCCTCCGCCCAACGTTCCGCCCCATCTTCACCAATGCCTTTCATGTATGGCTTGGATGCCAAGAATCTCCGACTTTAGGGTCTTCCGACATCAACACCAAATCGTCAACATTCAAAATGCCAATGATTTCTTCCTTGGCGTATGGCTCAATTGATTACCCAACATTTTTACAAGACCTTGGCAACATATTTGCAAAGATAATGGAGCATTCGGTAAGTTATATAAGTAGGTGCTTTCCACATTCGTCATCATATTTACCCACGAATCTCAAGAGTATACCAAATATACTACTCCCTACGATTCCCTTGATTAGGAATCGACCATTCTTTATTTTGTTTACTATTAAACCTTCACAGTGTCAATTACAACCACTATGGACCAACATCCATTCATCCTCTCCATTGAGGATGTCGTCAAACAATTCGATACTAATATCGAAACAGGTCTTACATCTACCCAAGTCGCTCAGTTACAAAATATACACCCTGCAAATGAACTTGAAGGTGGCGATGGGGTGTCTTGGTATAAAATCCTCTTGAAACAAATCAGTAATGCAATGATATTGGTACGTATATCCCTATAAGAAATAAATAAATGCTAATAATATTCATAGGTATTAATTTTTGCTATGGCACTGAGTTTCGGAGTAGGCGATTACATTGAAGGGGGGGTTCTTGTTGGAGTCATTGTTCTTAATGTATCAATTGGATTCTACCAGGAATTTACTGCGGAAAAAAAGATGGATAGTCTTCGAGCACTATCAACACCCTCCGCCTCCGTGCTTCGAAATGGAAAGATCGAAGTTATCCCAAGTGCCGAAGTAGTACCTGTAAGTATCATATTCTAAATCTGCAGAAATTTCTTGCTAAGATAAGTCACAGGGCGATATTTGCGTGCTCAAGACAGGTGATGGTGTTCCAGCAGATCTCAGAATTTTCGAAGCTATGAATCTGTGTACGGATGAGAAGAGCTTGACTGGTGAATCCGAGCCAGTTGAAAAAATCACAGAAAACAACATCGCAATTCCGGGCTCTAACAATAAATTGGCCGCCTCTGAAAATGAGGTTGGCATTGGCGATAGAATTAACATGGCCTACTCCACTACAACAGTTACAAAAGGCCGTGGCCGTGGCATTGCGGTTTTCATTGGAATGACGACAGAAGTCGGCAAGATCGCTGCCTCTACATCTAAGAAGGAGCGAAAAGCAGGACGGTCTATGAACTACAAGAAATATGGGAAGACTGCACCGGTCAAGGGGTTGTTCAAGCGAACATATGACTTCATCGGGAAATTCCTTGGTCTTACGGAAGGAACTCCTCTTCAACGAAAACTTTCCAAGCTTGCATACCTCCTCTTCGGCTGTGCGATTCTTCTTGCCATTATCGTATTCTGCGTCAACCGATTCAACGTAACGGATGAGGTCGCGGTTTATGCTATCTCAACTGGCATTGCTATCATTCCAGAGTCGCTTATTGCGGTTCTTACCATCACCATGGTGGTAGGGATGTCTGCTATGCGCCGAATTAACGTGGTAATTCGTGATCTTTCGGCCCTTGAAGCTCTTGGTGGAGTTACAAATATTTGTTCCGACAAGACTGGAACATTGACTCAGGGAGCAATGATTCTGAAGAAAGCATGGCTCCCAGATTCCGGTATTCTCACAGTCAATGACTCGATGGACCCAACCGATCCAACTCAAGGTATTGTAACTCAAGAGCCGACGCCAAAAGCTAAGCCTACCACCCCAGAACCAGATTATGACCAGCAAAGAAGTACATCCGCCTTAACCTTCAATATCCCAGAGAACAAAGCACGCGAAGACAAGGAAGAATCTCAAGCGGAGGATGAGAAATCGATTGAAATAACTAATATAGAGATGACTCCAAAGCTCGAGAGGTTTCTTCAATCCATAGCACTCTGCAATCTAGCAACTGTCAAGCAAGAAAACACCTCGTGGAAAACCACAGGTGAACCCACTGAGATCGCACTTCAAGTCTTTGCTCATAGGTTTGATTCGGGGAAAAAGAAGCTTGAAGCCCAAGGCTGGAAACAAGTTGCAGAATTTCCGTTCGATAGTAATATCAAGCGCATGTCTGTAGTCTACACTTCTCCTGGTGGATACGAGACCATGGTATTTACAAAAGGTGCTGTTGAGAGAGTTCTTGATCTCTGTACAACAATTGGCGATGATGAGGCGATGACGGATGAAGTCAAAGAACAGTGCATAGGACATATGAACATGCTGGCTGATCAAGGACAGCGTGTACTTGCCATTGCTGCGAAGAAGTGGCCTGGGAAGTTCCAGAACCTTTCTAAGGATGAATCTTTCCGTGCTGAGGTCGAGAAGGACTTGCAGCTTCTTGGAGAAGTCGGAATTTATGATCCTCCCAGAGACGAGACGAAACAAGCCATCAAAGAGTGCGCTGAGGCTGGTATCAAGGTTCACATGCTGACAGGCGACCATCCAGCGACGGCTACAGCCATCGCAAAGGAGATTGGTATTGTTCCACTTAATCTTTCAACACTTCCGGCTGAAGTCGCCAAATCTATAATCAAGAAAGCAACTGAATTCGACAATATGAGCGACGCAGAAATTGACGCGATGCCAGAACTACCTCTTGTCATTGCTCGCTGCGCACCCGATACTAAGGTCAAGATGATTGAGGCCCTACGTCGTCGAGGCCGATTCATGGCCATGACAGGTGACGGTGTCAATGATGCACCCAGTCTCAGCAAAGCCGATGTCGGTATCGCCATGGGTATTGCAGGCAGTGATGTCGCCAAATCTGCCGCGAAGATAGTTCTCACAGATGACAAATTCAACAGTATCGTTTCAGCCATTCGGGAAGGCCGTAGAATGTTTGACAACATCCAAAAATTCGTCCTACACCTCCTCAGCTCTAATGTCGGAGAAGTCATCCTCCTAATCGCAGGTCTTGGCTTCCAAGACTCCACGGGCTTTAGTGTCTTCCCACTCGCACCTCTACAGATTCTATGGATCAACATGCTTACGAGCAGTTTCCCCGCCTTTGGCTTGGGCAAGGAGAAGGCTTCTTCAGAGGTGATGCAGCGACCGCCGCACGACAATAAGAAAGGCGTCTTTACGCTGCAAATTGTTGTGGATATGATGGTCTATGGTATCATCATGGGCACCTTGACTCTCATGACCTTCGTCATCATCGTCTACGGTGTCGGTGGCGGCGACCTTGGCCACGACTGCAACCGCTCATATGGCGAATCCTGCAAAACGGTCTTCCGCGCGCGTGCAGCTGTATTTGCTGAACTTACCTGGATAATCCTTATATGCGCCTGGGAGTGCAAGAGCATTCGCCGCTCCATGTTTGCACTAGATCCAGCCTCCACATCTTGCTTCCCGTTCTTCAAGGATGTCTATGAGAATAAATTTCTTTTCTGGTCTGTCGTCATTGGTGCTGTATCTGTATTTCCAGCTGTGTATATTCCCGGCCTGAATACAGCCGTATTCAAGCATACTGGTATTTCTTGGGAGTGGGCTTTGAGTGTTGGGTTCACTATAGTATTTGTTATAGGTATGGAGGCGTGGAAGTTCATCAAGAGATCTTATAGTCTTTTTGACGATGGGATGACTAATGATGGGGAGAGGGAGAGCAGGAAATTGAGCCTCAAGCAGGGATTCTTTAGCATGGCGAAATCGAGAGCTAGCTCTATGAATTCTGTAGGGAGGAAAATGACGGAGAAGTCAGACTATTCTACTGAAAGACGGCCAACGGAAACGTCTATGGTTTAATGTATGGATTTCTGGATTTTAGAATAGGCCATTCGAAATAAACGAAGTGTTTCTTTGAAAATGTCATTGGAAAATTTCTTGTGAATTTTGTAAATATGTGAGATTAGTATTGTAGTTAGCACAATTCACCAGACAGTTTCCTGGAAATAATCGCACATATATATCCCAAATCGGCCCAAGCACCAAGTCTATTTCATAGTAGAGATCAATGTCGAGTTGAGAATATACATAAATTCGCATTTGTCTAACCAGTCCAATCCAAGAAACCACCCATAAAAAACCTCTAGCACCTAGTACACCAGTAAACTCTGTTCTTCATAACTATCGCTTTTCCTAAACGCCCTGTATATACGTTTCAGCCCTACCACATACCCATCTGCCCACCGCCATGTCCTGAAGCCGCTTGACTCTAAAAGGTAACAATATTAGCGAAAGTCCGGAAGATATATCAAGTTACGACAACACATACCTCAGTAACAAACCCATTCCAATTGGTCCAGTCCATAGAATTCATCCAATCATCATCCAACCCCACATGACTAAGTCCCTGCATGTCGGTATGGTCGAATGTCATGTCCATGCCAGACATATCGACGTTTGGCTGGGCGATTGGCACGGAGAAGGGGTCAAAAGCAGCGGATTGCGGATGACCATGATTTTGAAAGCCATTATTCATGAAATTGGATTGGAACGGCGAGGTAAAATGGTGACTCGGGATGGGAATATTAGTAAGAGGTAGGGCCGGTCCATTATTATGGATATCAAGACGAGCGAAAGTTTCAGCCGTCTGGATATTCGCCTGCCTTGCCGCCTTCGCTTTCTTGTAGAGTGACGTGACCGGCCTCCAAAGCTGGCCCCTCCGTGTATCGGCTACGCGCTCACCAAACGCTATGTACGACTCGTCAACAACGGGCCAGGCACGTTCAACGAGTGGGCCGTCGGTTTGCACGCACAACTCTGCAAGGGCTACGGCGAGTGCGTGCCATGGAACGTAGGTTGTTAGCCACCAGACCCAGCGCTTGAGAGGGCTGTGCACCCGGAGTTGGTATTCGAGTTCGAGATTCTGGACTGCGGTTTGGAGAAGCCAGGTGCGAGAGATAGAGCCAGGTGGAAGTGTACTCTTGTAGCGTTTTTGAAAGGGGTAGTGAATGGAGAGCCAGATGCGACTCATGATGATGCGGAATACAATGGAAGTTGCGAGGAACATGGGGCCTAAGACTGGATCATTAGGATCTCCATAGGCATATTTTACTTCTAGTGCTCGTCGATGATTCGTTATTATTTCAGTGCGTTCGTGGTAATCAAGAGTTTTCCCCGGAGTAACATCCATGGCCTCTGATGAAGGAAGCGCGTCCAGTTTTCGTCGAAGATTAGAGACTTCATGACTGAGTAAGGAGAAGGCCATTTCTGTTCCTCTCTCCACTCCCACAATCTCAGTACTGTCAGGTCCAAAATCTGCATCATTGATATTTGCTGGTAGTTTGGTGGTAAAAAGATTCTCGGCAACCATAATTTGACTACCTCGATCTTCAGATGATCTAATATCGAGTGTTAGAATACCCCACCAAGTGCGGCGTCGCATCTCCGCTTCGAATGGCGAAAGTCCCAACGAGCTACCATCCACTGTGAGTTCAAGAGCCTGAGCAAGTCTCAACATCAAGGCACACAAACTCCAAGCGTGGCGAGATTTGTCCTTGACTCTGACAGCCGCAATGTACAACACAAAGGCATTCAGCGTCAATAACTCCGTACTGTTCAGAAAGTCGGCCTCTCCAAGCGCTCTTTCGAGTGCGAACCTGAATTTGACCCAAATCACATCACTTCCTTCCCCAAAATTTTCCATAATTTCCTCGTCTGTCAGACTAGTCACTGCTGAGAAGTATATTGCGAATGCCATGGCCTCCATCGGCTTTCCCCCAGGATTATTATCGAGATTGTCAGCCATAGCAATGACAGCCGGTCTCATTGTAGGTTGGTGGGTTATCTTGAAGATAGGGTCAACATTGGCGTAGAATATATCGAGGAGTAAATCGACATGTTTCCTTGGAGGGTGTAAAGTTCGAAGGTCGGAAGAGGGTTGGGAATAGAGAGGAGAGAAAACAAATGCGGAGGATGAGCGGACGTCCTTACTCCCCACCTGGCTCGTTTCTTCATCGTCGTCGTCGTCGTCATCTTGTGCTTGATCTAACATTTGTCGTAGTCCCTGGACCTGGAGATAGACAGTAAAATTAGCATGAATACCAAGTGTTTGAAATAAAACCCTCCTAAAAGTTAGGATATCCTTCAATATGACATACCTCTTCACTGAAGCTTGTCCAAAACTCGCCCCCTAAGTACTTGTCCGTAGGAGTAGCATGGTCCTGCACAACACCTGGACTGCCTGTCTCAACAGAAATAGACCTCCCATTCTCCTCGCCGCCGCTCTTTTCGATCTTCCCAACCAGGCCCTCCAATCTCCCCAGCCTTTTCAGCAAATCCGCATTCTGCTCTCTCAACCCACCATTCCTATTTTTCCTCCTCCTAACTCGCTCGGGGTATACACAGGTGGTCTCGGACTTGACACACGCAGAACAAGGATCGACCTTATCGCATTTCACTTTCCGCGCACGACAAGTTGTACAGCTCAGAGGCTTAAGGGTGCGACCTGACGAGGAGGCGCTTGCTGCTGTATCCGCCGCTGAACCGGACATGGCATTTGGATATGTGGGGGAGGATTAACACTCCCACTTCGTTAGCATAAGAATTCGGGTGCGGGGTTAGGTTGTTGAAAAGGCCTCGATGGATTGAGGGGCGAGCAATGATCTCGACTTTACGGGTTGGGTTCGTGAGCGCGGATTGCTGGAAAGTAAATCAGAATTATATACCCAAATCCATGCTATAGCTTTTGGATCTGCGAGTGCGGAGTCGGCCTGTCTATTTGCTCTTGTGTAAAGGTACTTTCCCTTGGCAAGGTGCTTAGTGATGACGCTGCAGTACCTACCTATCCGCAGCAGCATCCGCTCTAAGCGTCCGTGTTTCGACACCTTGCGCCTAAGGCAAAGTCAGTTAGGGAGCATACCTAAGGTAAGGTACCTAAGGTGAATGACTGATATCCCCCGCTTAGAATCATCTCCAACTTAACATTAGATGGCTTTAAAGGTAAGCTATCTTCGATTCATAGATTTCTTTCTACGGAAGTTCACTACAGAAAGCCCCATACCTCAGTATGTTCTTCAGCTTTCAAATCCATTCATTCGCCATCGGCTCCACAAATGGCAGAGAGTACCGGCAAGAGACAGTGGTTCACTTGGTTGACTTTGTAGGGGGCCGACATACCACAGCTTACTACGAGTGTCTTTTCCATCTAACCGAACACTAATCTAATCCATCGAATCCACTTCTGTTACTGATGGGTATCCTAGCCTCAAGCATTTGGGGTTCCAGCACGTTTTTAATGGCCAAATGTTACTGTTAATGTCAATACGTACATATGTGTAGCGGTGGGATTCTGCATGTATCCACCTAATAAACAATCTTTCAGCTTGATAAGGATTTATGCATGTACTCCCAATCTCCGTACAGTAGCATATACTCTGTACATGTACGACGTTCATGTATGTATATTGTCCTCTAAGCCTCGAAGCCTCTAAGCAATAGCGGCGGCATACATACTTTGAGACAATTACGCTCCCGATTAAAACCTAATGTCGGGGTGTAAAGAGCCCACAAATTTTGAGCCGTGCCCTGGTGCTTCGTGAAAAGTATCAATTCTGACCCTTGAATTGTCTCTCGAAAACGGAAAGACTCCCGTCTTTGGCACTCAGAGTTTATCACAGGAATTTATTCGGACTTGGCAAGAAACAGACACCCATCAAGACAACTATTTCGCATATTATTTCAGTATACTTATACAAATGCTATAGATAATAAAGAAGAGGTTCCATAGAACCCAGCCTCTAATCATGGTACAATTATTTCTTGTACAACGTCAAAGGGGGACTTCCAGCACAAGGAGGCGCAGAGAACTTAGTCTGAACAAAGACCTTCTGCATGCCATCCTCCTTCTTTTCGAATTTATAATAGACCTCATCTATCTCCTCGATACTGACACGATGAGTGACCATCTGAAGGGGATCTAACTCTCCCTTCTCGATCATGCTGCACAGCTTTTCCCAGTACATGTGTACAGGTGCCTGGCCATTGCCAATCAATCGCACACCCCTCTCCATCAAGCTTCCGATGTTGAAGTGATTTGTGTAGCCAACATAAACGCCTGTGATACCGACACGTCCAAAGTTCTTGACCGATGTAATCATTTCGTTGATGATTTCCGACGAATCTGTCTCCATGCCCAACAGAAGCTCAAAGTAGTGCGCCCAGCCCTTGGCGTACTCACCAGCTACGCATTCCAGTGCTACATCTGGGCCTCGTGGAACCATCTTCTTGAGAGTAGAGGTGACAGATTCCCCTTTGGGTAGGGAGGAGAAGTCGAGTGTTTCAACCTTTGGGTATTTTGATTTGACGTAATCCAGACGCCAGTTGCTGTCAATAATGATGACTCTCGAGGCACCATTCATGAAAGCCATTAGCGCACACATCTGTCCGATGGGACCTAGATGTGTTAGTTGTGATATATTTAATCTGACCAGTACACTTACCAGCTCCCCAAATCGCAACGACGTCACCCTTTTCAACTCCCGTATCTACAACGCAGTTCCAAGACGTACAGAGCACATCGGAGAGGTACAACCCTAGGAACATCAGTATAGGTCTCATGAAGCTGGTCAGGAGGACGAACCCTTCTCATCAGGTACACTATCTGGTAGCTTCAACAGGTTCACATCACCAAATGGCACTCTCACGTACTCGGCTTGACCACCCGCAAACCCACCCGTGAAATGCGAATAGCCAAACATACCCGCAGTTCTACCACCATACATGCCTTGCTCAATAGTATTCGAACTCGTTTTCTCACATTGAGAGCTTTGCTTCTTATGGCAATAATAACACTGCGAGTTATCAGTACTAAACCCCAAAGCCTTTGGATGGCAATTGTAGACTCTTGATCTAGAGGTTGGAGCAGAAAAAGGCGCTACTTACATCACCACAAGCAATCTGGAAACTTGCCACGACTCTCTGTCCCTTTTGAAGGTTCGTCACGCCAGGTCCAAAGCTCTCGACAATGCCACAGAACTCGTGACCAAGAATATCACCCTTCTCTAACTCCACAACGGCACCGTGCAGCAAATGCAAGTCACTGCCGCACACGGTGCTTCCAGTGACTTTCAAGATAACATCTCTATCCTCGACGATACGTGGTTTCGGTACATCAACTGTGTATGTATAAGTCCAATTGCCAAGTATAGATAGCCAGATAAGAGGTCTCGAGGGGTAAGTGAGCAAGTTTATGAATTGGAGCACTTACGGACTTTGACCGTATTCTTCCCCATCCAACAGAGTGCCTTCATAGTTTCACCAGAGGGATCCGCATACTTCGCGCGATCACGCGCAGGATTCGTCACATCTTGTTCAGTTATAGCGTTATCTCCATGGCCGATGGCCTTCTCGAGGTATGCAGCAGCTTGCGAAAGAGCCATATTTGCAGGTCAAGGTGGTATCAAAAGTTATCAGAAATAGAGCGTAGTGGGTAGAACTTTTGTAGCACGAAAATAGTATGCAAAGTTATTTTTTATTTCCTAAGATATCCGTGCAAAATTTCTTTGATTTAAGTACAGACATATGGAAGTTCCAGACGTCAAGATCGTTTGATGTTTACTTTGTCGTTACGTCATATTCAATGACGGCATACATTTCAATTGACAATGGCGGGTACAGAACCCAGTCGATTGAGGGAAACGAAACGTAATAAACTGCAACATAAAAGTCAAGAAAGTGAGTTAGAGATGGCCAAGGAGGGAGCAATCGCCATCTTGCCAATAATTTAGATTTCGTATTTTACTCTCCTCCAGGAATTGTGCTCTACAGCTTCGCTGTGCTTTGTGACTTCGCGACTTCGCCGTTACTCATCAGGTGCATCATCGACAAGTCGCTAGGGGAACTGGTAACATGCCATTCCTCTTTGAGAATCTGCCAAACAAAGTGGCGAGCTGGAGAATGAGTAGCCTGAATGGAATCTTTGTAATATTCATGTCATAAATTGCCATGTCGTACTGTTATTTCGTCAAGATACATATCCATGTATGTGGAGGTTGTGTGATGCCTATCAGATGTTTGTCTGGGGTTTCCCACACTTTGTTAAAATCTGGACCTGCTATTGCCGTATAAGTGGCGTGTGGATGGATGTTCTGAGAACTTCCTTTTTGCTCGTTCTGATAGTTGTTATCAAATTATGCGTTTATATGCTTTACATGGCGATTCGGGTATTATAATTCTTTTCATTTAACTCAGTTTCTATATAATAGCCATGGGCAAGGGACAGGACTGAGATGATGTTGATTGATACTCCTATTTACATTATGTATGTACCACCATACTGTGTACATACATATATACTCACATGCATACATAGTAGGATACATAATACATTGGCGTTCGCTAAACACCATCTTATCATTAACCTTGTCACGCATTACGAATCAATATATTATGCACGCTCTCATCTCACAGGTAATCTAAAAATATGTAGTTAATATCCAGGGACATTCTGAAAGGATTTTTTGGGGGTTATCTCTGCATAGAACACGCACCAGTCCGTTACAAAGGCCCACAGAATAACTCTAGATCAATGCCAAATACGCACCATCACACCATCAGATACAACAATCCCGCCTGAGCTATACTAGTATTACATGCATACCCTAGCTCAACCATGCAGAGTCTTGATGTAAACCAAGCAGAAAGCACATATTTACGCTCGAGGTTTTCACCAACGCTCGAAAGACTAGGAGCCAAAAAGAAACACTCAAAGAGCGGATAAGATTCATTAATCAGTATATATCGCATAACTACTATCATTATCATAGCCCTACAACCGGGTATCCTCCCCCAAATCCCTACACTCTATACCACAAAACTAATCGAAAGTCTGGCCTGCAGCGAGGACCTTTCTGACAGCAGTGTCTTGCATATCCATAGTGTTGAAGACATCAACGTTACCCCACCATTGTGGAGGGCTAGTGTTGGTGAGATCAAGAGTGAGGAAGATGAGAATGGTGCAGAGAATAAGCCCAGTATCAAGGGCTGCGGAGGTGATGTAGTTGTACTGCATCCACCATCCGGTGTATCTCTGTCTGATGTATCTCTGGAAAACGAATCCAACGAGACCCCTAAGACTTGTTAGCTGTCATAGATCATACGAATTAGATAGATGGAGTAACTTACCAGCAACCAAAGATGTAGCATGTGGCTGGTGGCATCATACCAAGTCCACCAAGCATGACTGGAGCGGAGAGGTAACGAGCTGGGGAGCGAGGCCACTTCTTGGCAGCAAAGAAGAAAACAACAGGCATGGCAGCGCCAATAAGGAAGTACCACATCAAGGCGCTGTAGGTTGAGCCGGTAGAGAAAATTCTCTGTGGACCAATAGCTCCCCAAATAACAGAGGCAGTGTAGAAAACGTGTCCTCCTGGGCAGGTGTAGTTGTTTGCCTGGTCAGTGGCACAGATGTTATCGATGGCTCCAATAGCCCAGTTCATGACTGCAATCTGAACGATTGAAGACCAGATGGTGGCAATGACCTGGGCGGAGAACATGGTTCGTGGTGGGACCTTCATGTAGTGACCGAGCTTAAGATCTGACACGAAGGAAAGGGCCTGGGCCATGGTGATGTAACCGTAAGTCTTGAACATCATCATTGCGAGTGGGCGACCTGGGGTCATGTAACCAACGATGAACTCGGTAATAACGTTGAGACCAATTTGAATATTGGTGATAGCCTGGATAAGTCCAACTGGGATGGTCCAGACAAGAGGGATGATGATACAGACAATCATAGCCCACCATGTGAAGTGTGTGGTCCAGACACAAATGGTAACGAAAGAGAGCGCAATCATGACAGCAAAGACTGCCAAGTACCACCAATCTGGAGCATCACGGTACTTCTTCATCAGACGCATGTGAACATCATCTTCCTGGTTGCGAGCCTCCTTGTACTTAATCCAGATTTCCTTGCCGTGGTAGAGAGCAGTGTGAACGATGACGGCTGCGATGGCTGCAAAGGAAATACCGTAACAGAGCGCAAAGTTGGTAGAGAGGTAGATTGGTGAATACTCGTTGTAGGCGGTCTCGTTGAAGGTCAGAGATGGAGTGAGAACACGGCTGACATTGTATGCGCTTCCAGTGTTATCATAACTTCCAGAATCTTGCATTGGCAAGTAGTCTGAGTACCATGCTCCAGTGTAATGGATTCCAACGGCTGAAAGGAAAACGAAGATAAAGAGACCGATCATAGTGTTGGCAATAGCAAACCATGGTGGAATAAGAGGACTCTGAAGGTAGCCAGTAATAATGGTCCAGTCAAAAGTGATGGGGATGAGACCAAGACCACTGGATCCTCCGAAAATCTGGTTGACGATAACGTTGTTTGGTGCAATCCAGGTTGGGAAAACGAAGAAGGAAAGAGCCTGGAAAATCCATCCTGGGAACCAGTACCAAAAGAAACCACCAGTCATGATGTACAAGAAAAGCTTGTATCTTCCGATTCTCCAACCATTGGTCAAGGATGGGTCAGATGGGCTGTGGTCGTGAAGAGCATACATCAAAGAGCTGTTGACGAGGGTAGCTGGCCAGATGGCAGCAGCAGGCCAAACAAGGAATCGACGAGAGATTCCTGCAAGACCGTAACCCAACATCTGAGTGGTCAATGCGAAGAGAATCTGGAAACCCCACTTGAAGTTCTGGCCGTACCAAATAATCTGGGCAAGAAGGGTATCTGTTGCATAGATAGAACCGCCAGCATAAGCAGCATTGGCCATAACGACGATGATAGTGTGCTCTTTGTGGTTGAATGGTCCAGGCTTCAAGTTCCAAGTTAAGCCAAAGGTGTGGAACTCATGGTTTGGCATGACAAGATCCCATCCCAAACCGAGAGGGTAGGCGACCAATTGAACGACATAAGTGCTGGTAGTTTGTTAGTTCTGTAAAGAAGAACAAAAACGACCAACTTACGTGATAGCAATGCTGGGGTTACGCATGGAGAACAAGCAATTGATACCAGCACCAACTGTGGTGAGAACCAGACCGATCACCCAAGCTCTGATAGTGTTTGCTGGGAGATCCTCATCGTAGTTTCGGACAGCTGCGCGAACCTGAAAAGGAGATTAGTTTCGACCATTCGGAGATCCATAGAACAATTGACCTACCTCAGGGTAAGGAGAGTTATCTTCTACGAGCGCATGCTCAATAGCAAGCTCCTTCTCCGCATCACCAGTTCTCAAAGCCTCGTTGACCTGATCAAGCTCTTCCAATGGTAAGTTGGGATCGAGCTGATGCATCTTCGAGAAACCCTTCAAAGTCTGAGCAGCCACGGCAGTGTCGACAAAGGCACCGCTCTTCTCATGGCCAGAGCTGGCAGCATCTTCACTTGAGTGAACAGAGCGAGCGGCAGGGACCTCGGGGTCCTGCCCACGCTTTCTGAATCCGAGGACCATATCGACGACTGTGCCAAGTCTTGAAACTATAGAAGATTGGTCTTTATGTCGAGAGAATCGTACAAGACTGAAGTGTGAAGAGGCCGGGCTGTCCTACCTTCATATAGCTTTCCATGCTCTCGTGCATGGCCTCACGGATGCTCTCCATAGTAGACCCGATAAGAAGGATTGTATGCATCCTCCCAGTCAATGTTCGGAGAAGTATCCTTGAGGGGGAACACGATATTGCCTCTTTCTGCGACTTATCAGACACGATCCTCACCCAGGGTTCGGTCCCAAGCCGTTGAGCAGAACGCTTCGTAGCCCTGTATACCCTTTCGCAACTACCTAGATAAGGAATCCCCAGCAAATGGCCCAATATTGGAAAGCTTGTCGTGCTTCTAGTAACCCATGTAGGGCGGTCATGCCGAGTGCACAGTGCTTCTGTGCATACTCGGTCGCCATGGAAAGTGGATTCGCCTCCGCGACAGAGCAAGGGAGGCTGTCGTTGCTCCAAAAAACCCAGCCAATAGAGCTAGGTTACTTAGCGTAGCAACGCAAGCATATCAATATGTGCAATCTTTAAGTGCCAACCAAACAGAAAGCTTCAATGGTATCACTCTGTACTCTGTACACAGTATGTGTGGAAGTACGTATGACTTACGAGACACGAAATTATAGGTAGATTGATCAATCTGAGCATCCCCTTCGATGTCGCATCACCACATGAATACTTTTCCTTACCGAGGAGGAATAAGAGCTCACTTACAAAGACTGTAGTTCACGCAGGCCTGGTTAAGCAGTTGATCCCAATTACACATCGTCTCTATCCAGAGCATATCTCCGCACTCTTCAATCTGGACGAAAAGCTGTGTCCATGCAGCCTGGTGGCGGGTAAATCACCACATCCTCGACCATCTTTTCAGACTGGAGTGCATGGCGTCGGTGCTTGATAGTGCCTGTAAGTATCGCGTAGTTGATATGTCTGAGTTCAGACCATGGGAGCCATACGAGGCTTTGTGATGCCACAAAGGTATGTAGATACTATAGTGCTAATTCAACAAGCATGCGAGCTTCTCCAAAATGCTGGAGTCGGTTATTCGTTAAGCTGTTGGAGCTGTTGGATATAATATTGTGGGGTGGAGACAAATCTCAATCAATTTGCCAGACGTGGCCCAAATGCGCCAATGGCTTAGCATTTTGTTTCTACTCTTATCCGTATCTTACCTTACGAGAATTTTTAGTCGTGATTTAGTTGATGTTGGCCGATTACTACAAATCTGTTCTGATACACACACTAGCGGTAGACACCTCCACTGCCGGATGAGGCAGGTGGGAGAGGCGTTGGGTTGGCACATGGGGGCATACGCAGTAATTCCAGCGCACACGACAGATTGACAGCGTTTTGGCTGGTGCTGTGGAGTGGGTAGCCAAGCATCCAAGCAAGTGCAAGCGTCGGGGCAAAAACGACGATAAGAAACGGCTATGGATGGATCATTTGTGGACGGATGTTCCAACACCGTGGCACGACCTGTCCCTGGTCCTGTTGTTGTATGTGGTAATTTGTGCATCACATCGCGTTCTTATTATTTTTGTCACCAAATTCAAATGCTGGATGGTATGAGGGTGCGCATGTACAAGGCACCGTTGGCTATATGTTGCCGCTTCAGTATGAATTCATATACAATTAGGAACTTTGTAACTGTACCTGATCAACCCCACAGGTAACATTGTTATCCCCCATCATTTATTGTCTTCGTCGTCCACAGTATCGTCCCTATTTGATCTCAACAGAGTATCCATAGGGCCAGCGTGATTGGCGGTCGATGGGGAATGTTCGCCGCTGGATCCTCGCCGCGGGCCGTGGGAATGCAGACCGCGTGCATTGTTGCATGTTGAAATGCGGCGAGGCATGTATGTATCTGCGGCGAAGTAGAAATGCCTTGCGCTTCTTTCGGTGCACTCCAACAGACGCAATAATTGATGGTGTCCTCCTTCCTTGTTGCATCTACTGTTACTGGCCCGACCTGGCCTGCAACTTACCAGCTGTATTCTCGTATGTTGTACTTGTGCCTGTGCTTCCGCGCTTTCATTGCGATGCGAATGAAGTTCTAGAAGACGATGCGACAGGGTGGCACGGCCTCCGCTTGTTGATTTACCCACCTAGATGATGCGGCGCAGATGATTTGAAGAGGCGACGCCCTTCATGATCATACCTAGGCAATATACATACCCTCACGATACCAAGCACACCATGGAATTCTACACCAATTGGCTGGAGAAGTGTCGAACAGGGTACGATCGGATTTTCCGTGTGGCAGGTGAATAGAAGCGACAATGTAGTGCTGCATAGAAGGAAGCTTCTTGGTAATTATGTCCTGGTTTGGTGGTGCAGACTTCTTGGTACCCCCAAACTCACTTTTGCTGCTGGGATGTGGCGTTCGTGCATAGATGTTCTGTACATAATACCTCTATACGAAGAAGAATCAGGGTGTTCCCGGCTTACCATCGCCTTGTGTAGGATGATCTCAAGATGGTGAGATCTTTATCAACTGCTTTGTGAGCGCGCTTCGTACGGGGCTGAGGACTTGTGACATGTTGGCCGATATGTATGTATATCTTGCTTGTTCATGGGCCATAGTCTCGGCCGAGGTAAATGGATTAGGTATGTTTGCCAGACGTCCGCCATTCAGCTTCCACACGATCACAATATGCGCGTCTCTGTCTCTCACTTGTCTCCTCTCTCCCTTTGTCCCTCCCTCTCCAGATGGTATACTACGTACAATAGTGCGGGTGGAAAAATTCGAGGCCGAGAATGGGGGGGACGCGAGGCTCGCCGTGCAATCCCGATGAAAAAGTTCCAACAAGTCTTGGTAGATAGCGCGGTTATAGCGGACCTAGCAGAGATATAATTCGTAATATTCATGGACGTTCTCATCGCAAAGTCCGCGGCAAGGGTCAGTGATCGGGTCCAGCGCCGGGAAGTACCACAGTTCTAAGGTTGACGCCGCTATGGGCTGGCCCACAGCGGTTCTGTCCGAATGTGTAATGTCTTGGCTTGTATGGTCGTGAGAGGAAGGAGGAGACGTCCTATCGTTGTATTTAGTCATATGCTCTTTTCAATACCCTCACCATAGTACACTTATAACTCGCCAACATAGGAATAACCAAAGAAGGCTTGTTGTAATTGTGTTGTTCATTTCGGACTCCACTCCGTCTTGTCGCGAAGAGTAGAAGGTATCATAGTCGCGCCAAGCGACACCCCACCGGACGAGACTGAAGCTTGTAGCACCAAGCAATTCCAAGCAGCAACGGCATTTTGGCATATCACGCCCGAGAAAGCCAAGCAGCAGCATAAAGGTAAGCAGAGATGGTTTTTATATCTGTCATTTCAACGTTCTTGGCACGCATCTGAACATGTGACCAATACGGGCGAGTGCGGTGTTAGAATTACTCCGCATGCACACGGTCTTACACTGCGAATCCCTGATTAAGCCTCGCGGGTGTAGAAGCCTCTCTATTAATTGGACGAGCACATCCAGATTCCCGTCTTTCTAGAACTTTTTCTCATTCTTTTCTTCATTTCCCCTCGGGGATTTTCACGTACAAGCATTTTATTCATTCGTTCATGCTGCTGCGGCATATCCTGGTGTTTTGGTGTTGATCACCAGATTGATGGAAATCCATGGCAACCCCTCTTCTCTGCCCTACAGATTGCATGAGGATGGAGACATCTTACTGCACTTTGTTTTAACGACAAGCCTTCTTTGTGGAGAGCCAGGCTAATACTTTCTGCATGAACTTTGATTTGTGGGCAGTATAGATAACTTGCCTGGGTTCTGCGCCGCGCGCGCATTGAGGATTCAATGTCCTCGAATACTCCTTTTGCTAGTCAATCTAGGATACAGCCATGGGATTTACTGAGGCCAGTGTCTCTTCTGATCTCTTTAGTTTGCATAAGGACTTGGCTATCAAAGCTCTATGAACGGCTAACACTTCAAGGCTCGTCTATGGGAAGATCTATGGATGTATATACCATTTACTATTATGTATATGCTACTAGTTCCTGGTACATACATTTCATGGATGTACGACTTATTCTTACTCGTTTAATATCACCTATCGCCCCATAACTTTATATATATATATGTATATATATATATATATATAATATAAAGATGACCTATCTAATGGCCAACTTATACATTCTTCATAGAAAGATTATGGCCTGGTGGTCCTCTCGCACTATAAGTTCTTCTATGAGAGTGTCCACACGGCTGCAAGGCTTGTTTTATTGTTGTATGATGGTAAATTTTCTCTCATAATGATGAGAAATAATTCCAAGACAGAAGTTTTGGTTATGTAAAACCTGTCAAGCACTTAAATCATGATATGAAGGCAATCGTTATGCCCGTTGATAAGTTTTCTCTATTTAATAACATCATGTTCATTAACTAGTTTTTTAAAACCCGCTCCTTCTCGGCCTCGGCATTGTGTTCTTACAATTCTCTCGAACTTCGTTATGGGGTTTATTTTTCAGATTGGCTCCTTCTCCGGAAGCTGCTCTCAACGTCGATTTTTCTTTAGACAGTACTGATGTGGATGAATATGGTGGTGCAAATTTCCTTTGGATTAAGGATGAGCTACAATCTCTTTTTGCGGAGTACCTCTTCACCGGATCTCACTGCACCATCATACTCAGTAGTCCTTCAAGCAACCCATTCTTTTAAAGACGATATTTAGAGCAAGCCGTCCCGGTTGTTTAGGAATGGTGACTGTCCAGCCACCATTCTTTATGATCACGATCACCATCTCTTTCCTATATTGACTAGCAGAATTTCAACGGACAAATGTTCCCAAATATTTCGTCTTTGGATAGACCGTCTTCTTGGTAATTGAAATCACGTTCTCCCCATATTAGCCGAGATGTCTCAAGAGACTTGACTCCGATTTGCACAATATTCGCCAGGTGCATCTCATTATTAGCCATGATGTCTGACATGAGCGTCCCTGTCGCTTGTCATTAATACATTGTACATTCCAACGCCCAGATATCTGATGCACTTGACTTTTTTTCGTTGTAGAAGAACATTAGGATACTGAAATCAATCGCGTAGTCCAACTTATCCAGGACGAAGGGAGATCTTTGTTAATGAAGAAAGTTCCTTCTACGTCAATGAGCATAAATTATTACTTAGAAGGTTTCCAAGCTGATGTCTATGGGGACCAAGTTGGGTTAGCTTGGATCAGCTCCCCATAACCGAGTCCACGGTACGGGGCTGATCAACGTGCACATTACTCATTTCAGCAGACACCTTCGTTCTTTATCAAAAGGGGGGCAAACGTCACATTTTTTTGAGGTGTGCCACCCGCTCAAGCAACTGGTGATATCATTGATGGCACCTATCTTGATCACGTATAGACAGCTAAAGAAAAGGATGAGGAATGCGAGTAAACTTGAATTGCAGGCTAAACATGCCACCAGAAATGGAAAAGACCAGCCTAGTGATAAGATATGGTAGAAGAAAGTATGAGTAGTTTTCCAGAGAAATATGGCTATCATACGGGAAAGTCATGGTTGCTCCTCAGATTAATTTATATCAGCGTTTCTATTGTGGATTCTTGACCTTGGGTTAGAATTTCTAATATTGTGGGTTGGAATAATAGGTAAATAGTCTATAAGTTGTGCAATTGCACTTAATTGTCTAACATGATGTAGAGCTATATTGTGCTAGGACTACATAAATCGTTTTGTTCTTCCTCTTCAGTACCTTGTAAAATCCAAGGCTACTATGCTGCAAAATTTAATTCACAAAACTTTTGGTTCAATCATGTCCTTCATTAGAGAAGAATGATAGTTAACAAGACCTCATATCTTGATGGTGTCATAGCTAGATCTGGACCTCAATTTCGGTCCAAACTTGAAAAGCACAAACGGCACAAGCGTTAATACGATGGATATGAAACCCAGTAAGGAAGTAGCCCAGTCAATACCAAGACCACGATACACTAGATTCATTAACACGATTCAAGAACAAGAAGTTGCCAGTTTCGTCGATAGGGGAAACTTACTTTGTAGTGTAAACAGCGGAAACGCTGCGCCAAAAACATATCTGAGCAGTCCATTAGCCGCCATAGCAGAAGCGCCATTCAGAGCGGCATAAGTGTCAACCAAATACATCGCAGAGGCGCAGAATACACATAGATTACCCCAGCCAAACGGGACCGCCGCAATCACAGCGCTTTCCCATGGAATACCACGCTTCGCAGTCCATGCAAACCAGAATAAACTGGTGGGGATACCAAACGCACCGATGATGGCCGGATAGAGGCGATATTCTGGCGGGACGATGCCAGGGTGTGAAGTACTTTGTGAGCGGCGGAACTGTGGCTGCCAGAAACACCTGTCACAGATGATAACTGTAGGGACAGCGAGTAGACAGCCAACACCGATGGCAAGGAATGTGAGGCCGACTTCCTCCTGGTCGAAGTTGTACTGCGATTCGAAAACGTATGGGAAGGCGGCGAAGAAGGCGAAGAGAATGGAGAAGTTGAATGCTACGTATAAGCTCAGGAATCCAACTAGGGGCTCTGTGAATAGCATATGTATGGGTCGAATGAGCGTTACATTCATGAGAAACTTGATTTTGGCGAATGTGTTCGGGAAGGGACTTGGTGGAGACGGAATCCCCAGCTCCTTAGCGCGTTTTGCTAGAATAGTCTTCTTGTATGTCTCTTTCATAAAAAGGATGCTAATGAAGCTTGCAATGGAGAAAAATATCAGAGTCCATTGTGTCCAACGCCAGGATTTGCGAACAACAACGAAAGATCCGATGACGGGACTGGGATGTCAGTATTGATTGGGTGAGAAGGGGGCTGAACTTACCCCAAGGCAGGCCCAAGGAAAGGCATTAAGAGGTAGACGACTGTGAAGGCTCTGTCCTGTGGCATGAGAACATCTGCAATTGTACCAGCTCCGATAGCAAGTGCGGGACTGTAGCATAAACCAGCAAAAAATCGAGTGACACACAGCGATACTATGTCGTTGGAATAGCCTGCCCCAAGAGTGAAGAGGGACCCAAGTGGAGCTGAAAGCAAGTAGACTATATGTCTGCCATGAGTTTCTGAAAGTGGAGCTGCAAGCATAGGACCAGATCCTAATGCCAAAACATAAAAGGATAGTGGAAGAATAGCCACAGTTGTACTGACACCAAAATCGCGTGCAATAGTCTGCACTGCGGGACTGTATATAGAGGATCCAAAAGTCCTGTAAAATGTTAGAGACAAGAGATGGAGAGGCACGGTTGACTTCTACTAACGCTGTGAACGAGATAATAGCTGGAGGTATAATGTGATATACTCTCAAGGCTAAAGACCAATTCCAAGGATTTCCAGCATCATTTTCACCATCCCAGTCTAGAGGTGCGTTCGATTTCAATACTGAATGTTCTTTCTCGACGTCGTGCGAACTGGTGGGCGTTTGAGCATCATACTGCTTCTCAAGATCCGGAAGTGAAGACATGTCGAGGGTGAGCCTCTTTTTGCGTAGGGAATTCTGCTGGATCTCTGTTATATTTTCAAGCGTATAGCTTAGTTTTCAAAAAAGATATATGTATCAGCAACACATGCGTTGAGTCTTTATATGATTCTTCTCAAAAAGAAGAATGACCAAGATCACAATCTTCCAACACAATCCTGGACTATGTACAGAGCGGCAAGACGGAGCGCATAGACCCGATGCCTATTCTGACAAAGAGAGAGATTTATAGTAGGGGGAAGTGATTAATATACAGTAAGTACGAAGCACCGAGGTAACAAGCCGTAACGAGTTAAGTTTATAAAATAGTAGATAGCATGAAAGTTTTTATGCGGATTCAAAATATATACCTGCGTGAATGCGTCTCGCACAGAGAACAGCAGCAGCAGTGCCAGATGTCTAGGAGGAGCAGATATGTATGGCTTCAGAGTAACGAAACGAAGCAAGGAGACGATGATGAGATGAAAGGCAAAGGGAACTGATGAAATCTACAGTACAAAAAGGTGTTCACACCACCTCGGCGCAATTCAATTAAGGCCTCTCGCTCTCTCTAACGATCTTATTGACAAGCTAATGCCTCGCGCACATCATGGTGCTGGCAATAAGTCATGGGGATGGTAGCAGACTGGAAGGTTGTTGGAAGCGTACATAGTAAACCAGCCTTCCCTATGGAGAGAGCTCTAGCGGAAATAACAGAGTTTCGATGTGTTTAGTGATCACCCCGCGGCCTTCACTCCGCGGCTTCCCACGGCGGCTCGCCATTCGCACTCTCTGTATGGCCGACATGCAGTTTAGATTCTAAGCATGAGCAACGATGTCTTATCCTGGCTGCGGTGTCGACATTCTGCCCCATTCGTCGGGTGGGTTATGAGAGTCTTTGAAACAAAGTACAGTAAAGTAATCAATCGTAAAAATAAGAATACCGAGGTCCTTACTTTCTTATTTAGCGAATCCGCTACCGTAGATGGGAGCAATCTCACATGCTCTCTACCCGCGATCACAGGGCCCTTGCGTTTAGTTGACGCGGAATACTGTCCTTGGGGACTTGAGGTGCACTATCACTTATGATTACCTAGTATACCAAAGATGAGGCTGAGACGATGACATAAAAGACATCGAAGAGACCTGTAGGATATGATACGCCTGCCAGTTGACTGATCAGTTAGGTCGTGTGAAAATTGGGTGGCTTGCACTCGACGATAACCAGCCTTATGACGTTATGAAAATGATATAGTAATCCTCTAACGAGTACCTACAGTCAGTCTTATAACTCAGTTGTGCTTATGCGAGCGACTAGAATATTATCGCCATATGATTGCTGATAAATCATGAACGGGTGCATTTCCTTCAACTAGAGCCACAGTGCCATAATAAACACAACACTCCAACAATGCACGTGTTCGCGTTGCATAGTCCATCTGAGCAGTCAAATCAGTAGCAGCAAGCACTGATATTTTATTGTATCCACATCACAAATGTACAATTGAAACCCACCCAGACTCCGGCCTACGCTCATAACGGCCATGCAAACCACCTGATCCCACCAAAAGCAAGGAACGCCCTCATCAATGCCAGCCCACTAATACAGTCTCATTAATACATCAAGTCCTTGCAACTAAGGCAATCCGCTCTCGGGCAGGATACCACTTAGCGTCCTCAGAATCTCCTTTACTGGCATGTCGCGTGACCCTGCCGTCTCCTTTTCCTTCGTGCTCCTTTCTTCCAGTCTAACAGCACCCAGGGCCAAGACCTTGTTCGCTACTTTTTCGGCGGTTTCGCGATATTGCTCAAGTTTGTGCACTCCATCAGCAAATTGATCAATCTGGAACTCTATTGAGCCTTGAATCGCTTTTATGCGTGATGATGTCTGGGATAAAAGGTCAGAAGCACTGCTCGAAGACTGGAGTTGAGATAGAATAGCTGCTTGTTCGGGATCAAGAAGCGATGCATCAAGTGAAGAGAGAGGAGGAGGCTGATTCGTTTTATCGAGGAGAGGTGGAAGAGACGGGGGCGCTTTCGTGAGACTTTTCCACTCTGTACGTTGTAATTGTAATCTGTAGAGTGATTAGCACATGGTCTCTTATCCATTTTGGCATTACGTACTTTTTGATATTTTCCTCCAACTCCTGGATTTTCTCGGCATTCTCGATGTTTTTAGGATTTGGTTTCTTGACTATCGTGGGCCGCACAGTTTCCTCCCGGTTGAACCAATCTGACATCTCGGATCGATTTGAAAAATCCTTTAAAAGTTCCTCCTCGATTGCACGTGCTATGAGAGTAGTCAGTATACGTTTCCTAAACACTTTAGACCTAACCTACCAATTTGTCGAGCATAGCTATCTGGCTGGTCATGAGCGGGCTTCTCTCCCAAAGCTCTCTCACCACACCAAGTAAGCAACTGCTTCATTCTCCTTGGCTCACTGATGCCATCGGCCGCAATATGCTTGTAGAACTCGGTAACCTCCACTTCGCGATGTGGAATTGCAGAACGTCCATTGTCGATGAGGGAACTTGCTCTTCGACCTCTCAAACCCAAACTGCTCCTCCTACCCACACTGCCTTTCCGTCGTAGCTTTTTGTTTCGATCAATGACAGGCGTGTCGCTAAATGGGAGTGCTATCATCGTAGACTCTGAAGTTGAATCTAATATCGACCCTGTCGCATTCGCGCTATTCCCTCCAACCAAATCTACGCTATCCTCCTCCATAGCCTTGCTCCCATTGATGTCGTTTTCGCTGTGTGCATCATTTCCGTCCCCGGACAAACGCGTACTTCGCCTTGTAGCTCTCTTGACTACTTTGATGGGGTCCTTCGATTCTTGCTTTGGTGTCGCAAAATCCATTGCTCGCCGCGTAGGTTTTTTTCTCGTCGTCCGCGGTTCATCGGGTTGTGCTATAGATTGCTTGGTTGATGGCTTCGCTTTTTTTGCTACAGGTTGTGGTGGCTCTTCTGTGATTGCCGGCACTGTCTCCCCCTTCCTCCGCTTCGGTGCACGCGTAAAATTAAAATCCCCATCATTTTCGGTGTATGAAGCTTCTTCACCGTTAGTCAAGAGATCCTGGTTTGGCTCGCATCACGAAAGACGCAAGCGCATTGCGCAAGTATAAAAGCCATCTCACCTGTGCTCTTTCTTTTCTCTTCGACTCGCGTACTCCTGCGGCGACTGGAATTTTCGTTCATGCTCATCGATTCCAAAGGAGGTCTGATCTGAAGAATGGTGGTCATGTCAGGGAAGGTGAGCAGCGCATTCGTCAGAGCAGATCTCGTTTGCAGCTCGTCGCGCCCAGATCCAATCGAAGTTCTCTACGCGCTAACAAGGTGGGATTCAGTGTAAAAATTATGTTGGTTCTCGATGATGTCGTTGCGGTGTGGAGTGAGGCGCGTCGTGGGGTTTAACAATCGTTGTCGCGATGATGGAAGTTGCTCGGCGGGCTCCTCCCCCAATGTTTACTTCTTGGCGTTCCTGTAAATGCGCTAAGCCTATTTAGTCACGTCACCACCATGACCATCTGCTAATCCGGTTACAAGATGGCGGGATGTTCACAATATATAGTTGCTCTATGTGAACACACTTATGGTCTCAAAACTATATGCACCCCCGAAAAGAATAGGAAGCAAGTAAACGCAATGATTCCTTGTATCCAAGTAATCAGACGTAGTTTTCGGGCGCCTAGCAACCACATTCATTTTCGTTTGTAACATTTGGCAATGAAGCTTCAGCGTTATTTACATCGCATCTTAGCCAGGTAGAAAATTTCCAATCCCTCCATAAATAATAGCCATATACATTGGCGTGGCTGACGATAACATTGAATACATCATAATTCCATAAAGGTGGAGACATCCTCTGTTATCTATTGATATCACGTTTTAAATAAGCCCAGACAGCCTCTAAACATACATGATACCAAGTTTTAAATCCATTATGAAATGATGTCCCCTCTGCTAATCCAAAACCAAGTTATTCGATATCAAGTACAAATACTAAACATCTCACATAACCTAAGAGTCTGGCTCAATTCCAGGATGAACATATTACTCATGTCTGTAAGCCAACTTTTTAATTTGTGTCAACATTTCGCCAATTCGGTACGGTTTTGTTGTTACATCATCCTAAAATCATCAGAACATTATCAAGGAAGCCTATATAGGGTAGATTCCTTACCATTCCAGCGTCCATAGCAGTCTTGATTTGATCCGGACGTGCATTTGCAGTTACAGCGATGGTAGGTACATGACCACAAAGTAGGCCCTTCTTTTGTAGGTCTCTAATATGCCTAACAGCTGTGAGTCCATCCATAATTGGCATCTCTAGGTCCATTAGCACAACGGATAGCTTGATGCCATTTTCTGAATTGGTCCAGAACGATGTACGCTGAAGGAAATCCAAAGCTTCTTGACCATGATTCGCAACATTGACTGAACAACCACGACTTCCTAAAACAACATTAGTAAAATACAGACATACTTTGGTTTTTGAAAGTGAGTTCCTTCAACATTGAGCGAGTTCTGAAAGCAAGGACCATGATGGCTTTAATCAGTACTATCGCCTCAAATTTTTCAAGAGTCCCTCTATAACCAAAAGCTCTTAATTCACCCACGCCTAAATTTAATATGTAAAAAATAGAGAACTTACTAAGTTGTTTTACAACCACCTTCTGGTTCACAAGATTATCCTCTACAACCAGAATCTCGAGAGTGTCAGCCGTCTTTGGCGCAGATGGCACTGGTATAATAGGTTCAGGATGTGTTGGTCGGACTGGAAGGACTTGAGGGTCTGAGCCTTTTCTTGATAGTCCAGCACCGCAAGAGTCTCTCACACTATCCTCCACCAGCGCAGAAATTTGCATGTTCGCTTCGCCAATGGCCTTTGGCGGCGCTTTGGTGCGGCGTGATCGTATATAAAACATGAAGGTGCTTCCTTTACCAGCTTCACTCTCTACGCCAATTTCTCCACCATGCTGTATATATACATATATATTAGATGAGTTCATGATGAGAGGGAGGGCTGGGTGATACTTACCATTTCCGAAATTTGTCGGGAGATGAACAGACCAAGCCCAGATCCCCCATACTTGACATGAGTTTTAGGCGATGCTTGTGAGAATCTATGAAACAACAGCTTCCGGTCATCTTCTGTGAGACCAGTACCACTGTCCTGAACAGCAATTGAGATATATATAAAATCTCCATTGCCCCATTCGTCGCGTGTCGTGTGATCCTCTCTCTCTACCCTCCTTGGCACGAATTTGATACCACTCGGCGATGAAGAGGGAGGATTTAAGTGCGCGCTGATTTTGACACATATCTGCTTCTTAGATTGGAAGCGGGTAAATTTGATAGCATTTGTCAACAGATTGATTAGTATCTGTTGGATCCTTGAAGAATCGCCCATGACCCAATCCACAGCCAGTGATTTGAGGCTTGCGTCTTCCTCAAAGCGAATATCAATTTCGGCACGTTTTATCTCTGCATCAAAGATACGGAGTGCTGCTTTGACTAAGGCACATGGTTGGACTGCAACAGGAGCTATGACAAGAAGGTCCGAGTCAAGTCGAGATAGGGTTAGAATATCGTCGACGATGCGTTTTTGATGAAGAACACAGTACGCAATTGTCTCCGCAGCATCTATAGTATTGTCGAGGATCTTAACAAGAGTGGCTTGTCCAGATTCGTTCAACATGTTCTTCACAACCGCAGATCTGTACTCGGTCAACGATGAGGTAATTTCATCAGCACAACCAAGCACCGCTGACATCGGGTTCCTGATCTCGTGCGATGTGAGGTCAATAAAGTTTTCCTGCTGTCTTTTCATCTCTATTGCCTGGTCCATTTTGCCTCGTAAGACATCCTCTGCAAACTTTTGCTGCGATATATCAGTAAACCAACCCACAACCTGCTTTAACTTGCCGGTTTCCTCATCCATCAAAGCATGCAAAGAGCATAATATAGTGGTTCTGGTCTTGCTCTCCCGTCTTGACTGCTTATAATATCTCTTGAGCCTGAATTCCAGCGTTATCGGTCCATCAAAAGTAAGTAGATCGTCAAAGATTCTCTTTAGACTAAAAGCATCTTCCTCGATAACTTCATTGAGCCAGCACAAACGGCCTCTTGTGCTACGATCGTGCCCAGTAATAGTATAAAATGACTCATTGGCAAATTCCAAGTCATACTCAGGACTGAGCTGTAGAACACCAATGGGAGCCCTAGCAGCAAATCCTCTCCACTTGTTCTCTTTTTGTTCGAGCTCTAGAGTTCGAGTTCGAAGCTGGGCTTCGACTAATTTTAGTTCCGTAACATCTGTAAGGCAGCCCATAACTGTGACTACCTGTCCATTTTCGTCCATATCCGGATAAGCAGAGCATAGGACTGCCACGTTTCCTACCTGGCCAGGCCGTTCTTTATTGAGTCTAGCCGTATAGCTGACAGGCTTGCCACACCGGAGTCGATCCCACATCTCAGATACTAGTGGCTTATCTTCGTCTATTAGGGAATCCATCCAGGATACCGCGTCTGGATTGTCTTTGGGGTGCATGGTGATTTCATACCAACGATCGTTGGCATATAGGATCTTCTGTAGTTAATATTAGCGCTATTCCATAGAAAATATCAACCTCACAATTAGTCTAAAGCCATAATAGTTGTGGAGTCCAAAAACATTACCAAGCCGTGAGATATTCTGAAGAAAAGAATAGCTTTCCGGCTCAGCATTTGATTTGGAGCTCAAAGTAGTAGAAAGCTCAGAGTGGATTTCGAGACTTGAAGAACCTTCCACCTGTGGATTGCTCTTGAACTCAAAAGCCACTATAAATTATAAGAAGAAAATGAAACCTAACAAAATAAACATACGCCATTTGGATCAATGATTATCAAGCCGACCTCGGCACGCTGTGCAAATCTGCTAAATTTAATCTGGCTTTCCTCCCAATCCTGGGTTTTCTGCATTAATTGCCGGGATAGTTGAGCTTTGTCAATTGCAGCTTGTTGGGCAACTGATTGGCGTCGTCTCAATTCTTCCCTCAGCAATAAAGCTGAGACGTGTGGCGTTGTTACTTGCTTGGTCAAGAGCTGTATGTAGTTTTGATAGTCTTTGTCGTAAGGTCTTCGTGGATTCAGTCCAAGAAAGAGGTAGCCAAGAATAACCCGAGAAGAAGTGCTTGATATTGAGCACACAACAGCTTTTTCAATGGCACCATGCCCACGCCACTTGATACCGTTTAGCAAGCCCGTGGGAAGAGTCCCATCTTTGATGGAGATTAGTACGCCCCCGGACTCAGTGGTTGAAGACGAAGTAACATTTCGAAACGCAGCTGAGAGTCCATCGGTGCCTTTATCGATATCTAAAAACAAGGGAGCACAAGTATGGTTCTTCTCAACTCCGATAGCACCCTCGAGTTTGCATATTGTTCTAGTTGGCGAATAGTCTTCCAAGACTAATTCACTAAAATCACCGGGCTCTTCGACAGAGTAGAGGAGGGCCAGAGGTATATCATACTCATCAGACTCTAGACCACGAAGCATTTGAGTCCATAATCCGTCGATATCTTTTGCCGTTGCCATATATCGGCCAAGAGCTTGAACAGACTGAAGACGCCGCTCGGTAAGGACGTCACGAGTGTTTTCAACGACTGTGGCCAAGCTTCCGACGACACCTCCATCATCTCCAACAATCGGAATGAATTTAAAACTAAAGTATGTTTCCTCTAGAAAGCCATGTCTATGCAGAAAGAGAGGATCATTGCCTCCTACGTGTGTTTCGCCTGTTGCTTCTCCATGCTCTAGAATTTCTTGGAATGGGTCCCAAAGTTCTATACATTTGTCAGCCAAATATATCAAGGATCGTAATATTACATCCTACAAGCTAAGATACATACCAGCGAAGTGTACTTTAGGATCTTGACCCATCAGTCCTGGGTGTTTTTGGCCAATAAGATTCGTATACGCTTCATTGTATATTGAAACAGTAGGATTTTGACTCCAATATATTATGCTTGGTTCTGGGTCAGCAACCACAATAAGTACTAATTCTGTACATCCCAGCGAAGTCAGTATTATGAACAAGACAAAATAAATTGCTCTTGAAAAAGAAAGGTTCGGGAGAAATAAGAGTGTATAGGGAGATCTTGGCAATTGAAGCGGCTTCGACTCATCTCAGCTACATGAAGAATCAAGTAGCTATAGGTATCAAGTCATATTCAATAAGCTAAGATATCAGGGCGACGAGAGATTTGTAAATATTTAACTCGCTTTCAAGCGGTCACTGGGCCAGAGTGATTGTAAGAGCTAGAATAATGAACGAGGCTTAGGAAACTCAAGACCCTTGCGGCAAAGCCGAAGGGGGAACCAAATAGATTTGTGGATATATCCAAAGCCAGCATAAAGCACTGTGTTCATTATGATGATAAAGCTGAGTTGCCATATAGCCCTCAGAAACATGGCAAATTTATTAGTGATTCAAACATGGTAGAAAAGTGTAAAATGCGGAAAGCCTATAGCTTGCAAAGTACATATATGAACTCAAATCCTCGAATGAAAGAAATTATATACGTACGTCTCAACTGTGTTGGCCAGGTCTCAATCGCACCAAGAGGGCCCAGAACTGCTTTTTCCCTGACAAGGCTCTGGAAAGGGGTAATATCATCCGGTGGAACGGGCGATAACCAATTGAAGTTTCTCGGTTTCCTAGATTTCGCATGACCTATACCATTTGATGAGGCATTATGTTTTTGTTGAGCCAATACAGACATATCAAAGTTGTCTTGGAAGTACGGCAACTTCCGGTACAGAAGGGGGCAGGTCCACTATCGCTTGCTGAAGATCTGCTTTTGCGACAGCGATGGTGACTGGCGTTTGCGCCGGGCATCCATGTAACAGGATTTGAGACAGTATTGGGAGGCGCGAATCACAAATCTGAAGTATTCAAATTGGTGCAAAAGTATGAAATTATCGACGGATGCTTTTGGCGTGTTTTCTTCTCAAGCTTTGATAGCTCTAGCAAGTGCGGCAGTTCGGGTGACTCCAAGCCATTCCTTCGAAAGTCACGTGTAAGACGAAAGCATCGTGACGTATTGGCTTAATTGCGGGAGTCCTTCGGAATCACGATCACAAAACATTCTTTCGTACGCACAAATTCAGGACTGTTAGCACGATGACATAAGCATGATGTTTAAGCAAAATACTTCGAACTTCACACTCAATTCCTAAGGGCATAAATGTTCTTTTCTGTGGGGTTATTTTCTCCCTCGCTATAGGTATACTTAGTTATCCCGTGCCAAGATGAAGGATCTAGACCGCATGCACCACATGTAGTCAAAGAGCTACGGAACCCATACTACGCTTTTTATTGCATCCCATATGCTAGACCAGTCAACTATAAAGGAGTAACTTACAAAGACGAGATAAGAAACTTTAGTGAATTCTACATTTATAGCCAATCTGTTTTATAATCTCTATCGACACGCTAATTCGACACAGGACGCTGTTTTGAGGGGATTCAATTTATTTGCATATGACGGTGTGAGTTCTCGTCATCGTATCATAAGACTTTCATTCTTCTAGTTACATATTTTTGACTTAACTGCGGATGGTGCATTTGTGGGTATTAGGGGACTAATATTGATTATTCAGAGTAATTATCTTTTGTCGATATACGTGGTAATGATGATAGCTATTTGAACAACTTTTAAGATGAGGCCACCCTATATCTTCTAAGTACCAAGTCCTATATGCATACTCTCTCTAATCAAATACTTTTGGACAGAAGCGGCCAGCAACTGATGAACATGGTATGTAATATGACCAGTATTGTACCAGAAGTACTCATCAATAGGGAGACAACCATAAGCGGCATAATTGGTTGCAATATCTGGCGCATCATAATCTGGACAGTAACCCGTAGTGTTCACAATACCTGATGGTGAAGGATTGTCGAGGATTCCAGACAGGAAGGTATAAGTGTCAAATTCCAAAATGTACGTGTCTGGATGCTCTTCTTGGAAGCTGTTCGCTGCAGCTCTGATTGCAAAATTATAATCCTCGACCATGGTTTTGTTTGGCAGCGGAGTTGCCGATTTTACATTCAATGGCTGCGGCGTGTTAGTAAATATAAGAAAAAGAATACCGAAGGACGCTTGGAAAGTTGATACATAGAAATCGAGTGACTGCATCAAATTTGCATCCCAAAAGCCTAGGAAAAATAAGTTCATAAAAACTTACAGTTCGCTCTAGAGGAGGGAGGTTCATGAACAGGAAATTAATATAACCAGCCTCATACAATGTCTCCACGGCATCAAATTCGATAGCCGCAATTTTCCTATACAACTGCGGGAACGAGCTAACATTCTGGCCAGTGAAGTTGAATTTCGCCGTATCGCCAATATCATTGATTCCAATCCAGATAATAACGAGATCCTGGTAAGATGCCCGGGGCAATACAGGACGAGCATATTTGTTGAATTGAGCGATCTGGTCGACAAATGGCACCGTGAAGTTGTGGTGTAGAGCAGTACTACTTCAATCAGCACACGAGCACTTACAAGCTCCACAAAGCAACTCACTACTTCGTGGATACATCTGCGCCGGCAAATGCAAAGTCCCAGAGCTCCTTACTGCATTCCTTCGGAAGGCAGGAATAGCATCCTGTTAAATATTCGATCCAATTAGGGCCACCGGCAGATGTGCCGATCTATGGCATGTCAGATTTGTGGGCAGGAGGAGGTTGGGGTACAGACTTGGTTCTGGACTATCTCATCGGCGAGAAGAGTCGAGGCATTGTAGCTAAAATGTTGAGCATCGCCAATGAAGCTGTAATTCTGTCGACCCGCTGTGCCTTGGACATAAGTGTATGAATCACCGAAAGCGATTCTGCCATGGTCAGCTGAGCACTTCTTGTTTGGTTTTGCTGAATGAGATGTTTTGCTGGGTTGTAACTTACACCGAACGGGTTATGTTCCAATTGAAAACGCAATTAACAGGGCCAGCAGTAGCAACGAGAATAAGAACTCGGAGGTTGAAAACTGACTTCATGGCGATGACAGTGGTAAGATTCAAATGACAATCAAACAGACATGGGCTAGAACAGGTGTGTGGAAACGGTATTCAGCCATGGGGGATACATTTATACTTGAAACAGCAATGCCATTGAGTTTGCAGATCGCATGCTGAACGATGATGTCGACATGAATAACTCCGCTTCCTGATTGTGCGTCGTGGTTGTATGTCATGTAGTACCTGCATGGCAGATGTTCTGGATAAATGTGTGAGCGTAAGGTGGTATAATATAACCCGCCAATCCGAGGCGACAATGATACTGCAGGTGCCCGCTGCGCCGAGAGTGCGTGTCAATAATGAGCGAACTCAAAATACGATTTCTACTGGGATAGTTGGCCAGACAGAGAAGCGGATATTGATCAAGGAAAGCAAGGTATCAAAATTCATGAAGTTCATCTCTATGTACAATCCCTCGACAGTGACAGACGTGAAGTAGGCATCGCAAGTCCCCCAATATTCTACAAACCAACCCTTCCTTGGCTCCAAGCCAATTTTAATGTCAATGCTCCTGCGCCCAATATACAACGCTATTTACGAAGGTAAATTCACTCAATCCTCAACAAGGCTGTGAGATGCACTGAGTGGGGTTTGCGCCAGTCCAATAACACTGTTGTTCTTTTGTGCAACCTCCTGCGCCTCCTTGAATTTTGCCCAGCCTTCTGGATCACTCTCCATCAATTGTTTCTTCAGGATACTGGCCTCATCACTCAATTCCGCGATGACAGCGTCCTGACCGTCCTCTTCCACCTTCCTCTTGATCTCTTCGCCGCCCAATTCGTCAATCATAGCACGTAGCATCTCGAGGTGTTTTGGGTCCTGCTCATTGCCAGTTGTGTTGTGCAGATGATCTGGAGTCTGGGGACGAAGAATATCACGACGGAATTGCTGTCCGAAACGATGCATACGCCCTTCTTCTTGGGAGAGAGCTTTTGAGGCCAGAGATACATCGGAATTATGGCGTGAAAGTGCTGGACGCAATCCCGGCGATTCATCATCAGAGTTAGCGAAGACAGCAGATTCGTCAGGTTGGTTGACGACTGTTGACAGAATTGATGTCTCTGATGGACTAGCGTTTTCGGGATCGAGAGATAATGTTGATGGTATGCTGTCTGGAAGTCTAGTCTCGGGATATTCTTCCTCGAATCTATGAATCATACGCTCGAGGGTCTGGTCAAGGAACAACAAACGATCTATAAATGTTAATTAACTCATCACATCAAATTACAGGATGTTGTAAGAACTTACTATAATTGTAACGATCGCCTAGTCGTGACTCTTTGAGCAATGCAGGTTGCAATCGTGCCCGAATCTTTCTCGCACTACCTAACAAGTTCTTTGACATGTCCTTCGCCTTACCACCTGAGACTGGCTCAACTGTTGGAGAGTCTTGAGCCCTCTCAGACCAATTTGAATGACGTCTATCAGTAGAAGATGTTCTAGAATCATTTCGTCTGTTCAAACAAATACCCAGAGCCTTGACTACACCGGTTCCACCAATGACATAGTCCTCATCAGGAGCCAAATCATCGTCATCGTGACTGCTTACACTTCCTTCTCCATGGCCGACCAGGTGCATCAACACTTCAGGTACTGCCACTTCAGTTTCCTCGTAATGTTCATTAGGAGCCACCGCATCCCCAATCTCCATAATTGGAGCGCGCTCCATGTTACGTAAGCAGTAGGCAACAACTTGCTTTGCGAGCGCTTTAACAACCTCGCTGGACGCTGGGTTTGGCACTTCGATGTCAATGCACACAATGGTTGATGAAACGCGTACCGCTGCCATAAGTGACGCATAAAGAGCACATGCTTCCTCCTGACTAGCCTCGCCCTTCGCATCTGCAAGTGCTGAAAGCTGAAGGTTCTCCATGATGTTGATATGTGCAAGACTAGGGCTCTCAGGCAGAATCTCAGCCAGTGCAATGGCCTGTTCTGGAGATAATTCTGTATCGGTGAGATGAATACGTTTGAGAGTTTTCATCTTCGGAAGATATCGTCGGAATAAGGACACTGCGCTTGGGCTGACACTGAACAATTGATGATTGTGAGACACATCAATGAAACGGAAATTTTTGAGGTTCGACAAAGCTGGGAATAGCTTCCAAAGAGCATCAGGGTCGAGGTTACAATCTGCGAGACTAAGTGCCCACAGAGGGTGCTCGTCGTTGAGTGAGGCTGCAATCATTTCTAGATCTATTGAATGATTTCCACCAAGATCAAGACTTTCGCATTTGCCCTCCTTCAAGAACCTAGCAATATGCCCCATGCCTTCTGCGTCGATGTTGTTTCCAGCCAGACCAAGACGTCGCAATCCCGACTTGCTGATTCCATCAATGATCTTTCCCAGCTGTTCACTATTGATACCCGTTTCAGCAAGATTCAAGAGCTCAAACTCGGGCCCTGCTAAACGCTCAGCAATGGCCCGAGACATGATTGTTGCCGGATCAGTCTGCGCATTTAGATTGCTCATTGTCCTTCGCAGATGTCCAGGCACATTTGTAGGCGCAGGAGTTTGTGGGAATGGGATCATAGATACATCCAGGAATTTCAATGAGCGAGCCATGTGCATAAACAGACAAAGATGTCGCCATCCATCCCGGCCTATTTTTTTGTTGTTTTTTAGGACAACCCTTTCCACGACTCCACCCTGGAAGTGCACTTCGCCTTCCTTCTCCTGATTCTTCCGGCGCCTTCGTCGGCTCATGGTTTCTGGTAATCGTGCAGCCAATAAACCAGCAAGAATGACACGGATACCTTCGTCAGTAAGTCCACAATTATCCATGATGAGTTCCTTCACGGGCACAACAGCCAAGTAGTCACCCAAAGTGACCAAATCTGACAAAGACAACCAGTATGAGGAAAGATCAAGCTTGCTGACGACTCCAGGCATCCCAATTTGAACATTCGATGGCGAAGCGAGTTGTTCCGTGATTTTCTTGAGAATTGGAGTTTCCCTCAATTGACAGCATCTTCGATAAATTCTTACGGGATCGATGGTAGGAGCAGCTTGTGTTTTTGGGGTTGAGGAGCCTTTAGGCGATCCATCCATTGAGCTATCGCTATCATCTCTCACCAACTCTACTGGTAGCGTGCCATTTGCTTCAGCCTGTTTTCGCTTTTTCTCCTTGCGTGCTTTTCTCTCCTCTTCACTGCGCTTCTTTTTTTCCTTCTTTTTGGTGGTGTCTTTCTCTGGTATGTCTGGGTCTGATTTGGCGCCTGTCACTGACTCCTCTGGCTTTTTGAGCATAGGTATCTGCGGTACTGCTGCGTCTGCAAGTTGTTCTGTAGGTGGTTCTAGTGGTACTGCTTCTCCACTTGCTTTTATAACACCGTCCTCTTCCTTTTCCTTTTTTACAGCATCCGGGTGTTTCAGCGCAGCACCCTCGCCTTTCTCTTTTTCTTTCTTCTTCACTTTACTGTCTTTCTTCTCTGTTCCATCATCATCATTGTACCTTGGTCCTCCAGCGATTTCTACATCAACACAAAATGCCACTCGTCGCAATTTTGCTTGGTCAAGCTCTGAAATTCGGCATCTCTCTCTGTGGGGGTCGATATTCAAGGTTCTGCGCTGACAAATCCCCTGATGCCCTCCTTTTCCACCAGAAGATAGCTGGCCACCAGATGATGACAATCTCCTTAAGGCGCTTTGCAGAAAATTATGCTGTCCTGATTTCGGCGATGCCGAAGCATGTGGAGCCTCTGCTTCAGCCTTGACATTTGACTGTACTGCCACAGCATTTGGTGTTCCAACCGGTGACCTCTGTGCCTTCAAATCATGCCCAAAAGTTGAGTTTGCCGCTGGTGATGTTGATGTGCCATTGCCTGCTTGTTGAGAAGACGGCGAGGAGGAGAATTTTGATGATATGCTGGATAACCAAGAATTCCGTCTCGTTATACCGGGAGATGGGGAAGCTCCTTTCTGACCTCCATTGGCGTTACGCTCATGTGAAGCAGTTCGAGAGGTCCCTGGGCGTATTGGAATCGGTTTCGGTGTACTATGTGTGGGCGTTGTTGGTTTCTGAGGAGTAGAATCATCATTTTCACGTATATCGTCTTTTGTCTGCGCCGCGGCGGTATCGCTGACAGTATCGCTATCGTGAGCCTCCTTATGGGTTGTTTTCGAGCGTGAATGATCTAAAGCAACACGATCAGTTTCTGCGCAATCTGATTTATGAATCTGTAGGGGATTTTGACAGCTCAGATCCGTCAAATCCTCCCAATGCTGAAATAAAATGGGCTAACGTTGTAAACCCCGCATTGCGGCACCAAGAAAGCTCACCTTTGTGGTGCATCCACGAAACATCGATGCCGTGGATATTCTCCATGGTCATTGTGTTTCGCAATAAGGTATTGATTTGTTACTCCTGAATGTATCTGTATCAGTGACTTCAATCGGACGTCCGGTCGCCGCTGGCAGAAGTGCTGGGGGTCTAGAACGCTCAGTTCAGCTACAGGCGCAGCTGATTAATAGTCGTCATGGTGGCAATGTGTGTGAATAATTGCTGATCGAGCAGAAAGTGATCAAAAGTCGAAGATAATTGGGAAGAATGATGGCAATGAGTACAGAGTCGTTGTACGACAGCTGATATTTTGTATGGTGTGATAACTTTCGAGACGTTTCGTTGAACAATGCATAGGATCGCGATGCCACTGCTTTCTGACGTTTGGCACGCGAGAGCGTCCGTCATCAGCACCGGCATCCCCCAAAAGACCCGCTAAAACGCTGGATGCGCGCACGCTGATAAGCCCACAGCGTCTGCAAACGGCCCTAACCTCGTTGCACAAGTGGGTCGGGATTCGGGATTCAGAACTAAATAGTAATACAGTAGGGTCTCGAATCCAGGATTCAGATCGGATATGAAAATTTGCACATTACATGGTATGCATAAGTCGCAAACCCTCCGTGAATTCTCCGAATATCGTCATTTATACATGCGTTAAACCATGGATGGGATGGATTCTTTGCATTCGGTTGTCAATCAGGTTTTTGTTGTTCTTCACATTGCAGCAAATCAAACACGTTCAAAAGTAAGCACAAACGGGGGGTGAGGTCAATGCTTTTTATTTTTGCTTCTACCAGGATTGTTGTCGTGGTATCATGCTTGCATAGAAATGGTAGAAAGTACAAAGGTTGGATATCAAACGCTTTATCTGAGCTCGGCAATCTTGGCCTTGACCTTCTCCTGTCTCTCCTCTCTTGTGAGCTTGCGGCCTCTGAACTTGAGGGACTCCTTCTTGTACTCGTCCTTGCTCTTCTTCTCGGCAGCACCCTCGACCTTCTTGTATGGGTCCTCACGGATCTGCTTGTGGGCCTCCTGGTAAAGCTCCTCAAGTCCATCAGCCTCAAGGTCATCATCGATGTAGCCCTGGAACTGAGACTTGTAGCGCTCCTCATCGTCATCGGCGAGGGTCTCCATGTACTCAGCAACGTGACCACCGAAGATGTAACGGCGGAGGGTCTCGGCGTCGAGCTCCTTGGACTCGATGTCGTAACCTGGGAAACGGTTCTCGGAGTGAGGAATGAGGATACCACCATCGGAGGCACCCTTCATGGCACCGAAAACACGGGCACCAGTGGAGGTACGGGCAAGACCGACATCAAGGAAAGCCTTGAATGGACGACGGCTCTCCTCACCCTCGGCGGCCTCAGTGAGAGTGTACTCTCCATCAGCCTCCTCAACACCCTGGAAGTCCTCATCCATACCGAGCTTCTTCAAGACACGGCGGGCGAGGAGAAGACCAGTGCAGTAGGCAGCGGCCCAGTTGGTAAGACCATGCTCGATACCGTAGGCCTTCAACTCGTGGGAGTAGGCAGCAGCGAAGACCTTGTCGCCAGAGATCTCAGAGGTGACGATCTGGAGGACAATGTCGCGGTTGGTGAAACGGACGACAAGACGGTACTTTGGTGCATTGTACTTGTTCTTGGCCTGGGTGATCAAACGCTTACGAGCATAGTAATCGGTCTTACCCGCACGACGACGAGCGTACTTGGTTTGGTAGCGGCTATATTCATGTCAGTTTCTTGTCCTTCAATTTCTTCAAAAGATTTTCGATGTACTCACCTGTAGTAAGCGCTGTTCTTTACCAGCTTAGTGAAAGGCTGTTTCCCGAGTCAGCAATTTGCGCTTCAGATTCCAATCCGAAGCATTTTGCAAGGACTCTTCATTCTGCTGAAAATCAATCGCAAATTTGACTTACCATCTTGAATGATTGGCTTCACGCTGGATCAAGTTCGATGGATGGGCGTAAAAGAGAAGAAGATGAATCGTGTGATGAACGGCTAGACCTTGTGCGCGAACTTTCGCTTAGGGTTCTATCAAATTTTTGGAGTTTCATAAAATGGTGGGTAACAGATACCATATAATTAAGGCACTAGTTTATAATTTTCAGGCCACATTTTCTGGGCCATGGACCCTCGGAACCTTAGGTAAGATAGGTATGTACTGTAATCATCTCTCGCTGGACCTCGGTGATTGTGGGGTAAAATGAAATGGTACGTATCTAATGATCATAAATACCAGCTCTTCGTATCTTCTCACGATACCGTAATCGACATCACCTTGGCAGACAACTCACCTGACGTTAACATTACGAACGTTATACATTTCATAAGGTAAATGTCGCAAGACGAGTTTTCTGTCGATTTGATCTTGGAAGGTATCGAGAATACAATGACTATCACAAAGCAACCCAAAGTATTACTTTTCGATATTGGTGGTGTTTGTAGGTTCTTCAAAAAGACCGGCTGATCTACTTATGCTAATACGAGAAGGTGTTTCTTCACCATTTCAAGCCATTGTCGATTACGAGCTCGCACATCAAATTCCACCTGGATGGATCAATCATTGCATCTCAAAGACGAGTCCCCATGGATCATGGCATAAACTTGAACGGGGTGAGATCTTGATGGATTCCACATTCTTCAACGGTTTTAATCAGGATCTCAGAAATGCCCAGAGGTGGAAGGAATTCTATACTCTTTCAAGGCAACGTGAAGGCCTCTCAGTTACTCATCTTCCGGCAGTTCCGGATATTGATGGAGAATGGCTATTCTTCGAGATGATGCGAGCATCTAGAGTGCCAGATCCATGGATGTTGCCCGCATTGCAACGCCTGAAGGCAAGCGGTCGATATGTCATGGCAGCGCTAAGTAATACTGTCATATTCCCTCCCGACCATGAATATTCAAAATCTCAGTTCGGTGGCGAGGTCAAGTCCATATTCGATGTTTTCGTCTCAAGCGCTCACGTTGGCTTGCGTAAACCGGAACCTCAAATTTATGATATGGCTCTCACCGAGGTGAACAAGTTTGTGAAGCAGAATGCTTCGACCAAAGGCCGTGGATTGGGTTGGTCTGAAGGTGTGAAGGCAAACGAAGTCGTGTTTCTTGATGATATTGGTGAGAATTTGAAGACTGGAAGAAATCTTGGCTTTCGTACAATAAAGGTTAATCTCGGTAAGGGATACGATGCTGTCGCTGAACTAGAAAAAGTGACAGGTTTGCAACTGGCTGGCAAACATCCTATACCTCGGTCTAAATTATGAGCGGCGTTCACCACTTAGTAACTATCAGCTGCGCCATTTTTTTTGTTGCATCAGCTGGTGGACTTTGCACGAACTGACACCTATTTAATGTTGTAATCACAGTTTAGGAGTGGTGAAATAAATAGTAGAGGCGAATTTGGGCTTCGTAAATGCGGCACGATATGAATAAGATATGAATAATATATGAATAAGGCTGTGAATTAACCTTTGTAACGTTACTCGATCGAATCTTGACACGATCTGGTTCCGTAGTCAGCAGCCCTGCCAGGCGTCTCCTAGACAATATCTATTATCATCGATACGAAAGGATCGATATAGTTCAAACATTGGGTCACGGTGGCAGTGGAGAATGGCTTTTTCTCACTCTTCAGATAAGATATTTGTAAGTAGTGTGTAAGTGGTGACTGGCATCATGGCGTACGGGATATCCCAATCGGTCAGACCGAATAGCACTTTAGAAAGGCCGAGGCCCCCGTGAGTGAGGTTGACACCACATATACAGAAAGTTGCATCTGGCAGCCAGCCGCGAGGCGTACGAAGGAGAGCTGTGTCTATTGACCAGCCAAAATGGCTATCGTGTCTTATGGCGCTTGGCAATAATAATTACACAAATTATTCACCTGGATATTGGAAAGGCGAGGGTGGTGTAATTTGCTTTGTGATTTGATTTTCCTAAAGATTTAAAATATCTCAATTAATAATAAGCTTGGCGGCACCGGAAATACTTCAGGGCGGAAATGCGGAAATATAAAAATCAAATAATAAAGCAATAAAGCAATAAATTAATAAATTAATAAGAGTAAGAAGGTAAGCATAAAACTGGGTCGTTTGAGGTTGTATTCATGTACTCGCCGTATATGTAGATTGAATACTTACTGTGTACTCCGTAATGTCAGATCATACCCTTCATAGATACTGTGTAACATATTCAACTGAATGAACTCAAGAAATCCATCAGCTATGAGTCCGTGCTAGATTGTCGATCTGTCCCAAGGATCCATTCAATAGCGCGACCACTGCGCCATGAGGAAATGCCAGGGCTTTTGCTTGCAATTTCGTTACTAAAAATGTAGTATCACCAGTATGAATATGATTTAGATATTTACATACCTAGTAATTACTGATTAATCCGTCGGTATTTTTTGAGACATTGAGATTTTGTTTTTCTTTCTTTCTTTCTTTTTGTGAAATTCATAAATGACAGCTGATGGATAACGCTGTGGCGCCGGAAATGTACTGTGTAGATGTGATGATGCTATAGTATATGAAATATTGACAGTATACTTGTACTTACGTAGTACATCCTTGAGGATACGGAATCCAACTCGCTATATGTAGCCACGATTATATCTACATAGTAGCACCAGTACTACGTATAAGATGATGCGGCTTATTCTGTCGGGTATGGAGATGTCTGCATTTTTGACCCCACTCCATGTTCACGATAGACGTCGGGTCAGACGCTGTGCTACCAAGTAATACTTGGTATAGTAAGGCATCTCATATCACCATATGGTGATATTCCCTTTACCTTACCGTAGCGTCGAGGTAGAAGGAGTTATTCAGACCTGTTCAGCTGAGAGGATAATACCAACACGGCAGTGACTGACGAATCACGTACGACGCGCATTGCAGGGATCCAACTCCCACAAGTATTAGCCTTACGAGTCCGCGAATCAAAGGGAGATCAAAATGACATCCGTAGGGATGGATACCTCACCTCAGCTGAGTGCTTTGGAAATACCACAAGTAATTCCTCAAAATACACGTCAATCCCATCTAGAGTTCTCCATCCCCGCTCAAGCCTCGATTCTATTTTGATGAGAGCAATGATCTGTGTCAAGGAAGCTTCTCTAGCAAAATTCGAATCGACTCTGCGGGGTCCGAACTACGACTATAGGTATGTATGTATGTGTGAGCAAGCCAATGACAGGAGCCTCGCCTGCTGAAAAATGAAAAACGTCGCAGCTGAAATGCAAAGCATTTCGACCACCAAGGCCCAAATACCTCCGCAAGCGCTCCCGTAGCTTACTTACATGTCTAGTCCGTATGTGTGTACATACAACCTAGATACACCGCCCAACCCCAGACAATTTGGAGAAAAAAAAACCGGGTTTTCACAGGGCTCGAGCACCAATTTCAACGATGAGAGAGCTCTTCAAAGTCATCCATGCCAGCTGAAATTTGCCTTGATGCGGTTATATCCCTCGATGCGGAGAGGTGCAGTTGGAAAACAGCATGCCGGAGCGGAACCGATTCGATAATACGTCTACACGGCCGCTCCGTATTGGGCCCCTTTAATTCTCCGAGCTAGTCTAGTGACAAGTGATGCGATAAGTGACGCTTCTTAAAAGTTGGGCATGTGGATCATGGGATCCCGGTTGAGCTGATACTATCCATACCTGACTTACCTTACTCGAAGTAAACGCGGAAAAGCAGAAGCATAGTGGACGGACGGCTGCCGGGCCACATCGCCTCCGGTGCGGACGAAAAGGTGTCTGACAGTTCTCGAGAACAAGATATAGGTCTTTGAAGTTCCAGCCATCAACCCCATCGTGATATTCGCCCAGAAGTCTGTCGTCCGCACGTATATAATGCCAGCCATTCCTCCTCGTCTCGCGGAGACGCCCTCCCAGCTTCGGCAAATCTTATCTTGCGATGGCACACAAACAGTAGTGCTCTTAATAGGCGCAGTTGGATTATGTCTAATACTGCTGTTGTGCACAAGAAGAGCCGCATCGCAGGCAGCGAATGAGAAGGGAGCCTCTGAATATAGCGAGAAGAGGAGTGGGCGGGATATGGAATTTGTGTGGCCACCACCAGGACAGCCGACCTCAGCCCCGCAGCCCATGTACGCCTCAGCGATGTCTGAGCAACCCATGTTTGGGGGCCAAAGATACGATGCAGCGGGAAGCTATCCTCGGGACATGTTGCCTGTCCGAAGGACTTCATACACGAAGCAGATTGGCGATGTGAATGTGCAAGGGGAAATCATGGTTGCAGATGGGTGGACACGCCACACGAGAGTCTATGGGGGAGGGGTTTGTCTTGCATGCGAAGACTCGAAGAAGAAGCAGAAGATGATCATGAACTCGCAAGCAGTAGAGGGGGTTTCAACAACTTAATTTGGAATGAAACAGTTGGCATGCAGATGGAGATGCCTCAAAGAGATAACTAATATTAATTCATGCCGAAAATCAAAGTCTGGCAGCCTTTGGATCAGAGTCTCCAGCTTCTTCCTTCGCCTTCTCGCGGAGAAACTTGCGCAAGATCTTTCCTGACTAGAAATTGTTAGCATGGGATATTGTTGGGGATATTGGAGGTTTGAGACCTACAGGATTCTTCGGAATAGCATCAATGAATCTTACACCTCCTATCAGTCTCTTCGTTTTAGAAACCTTCCCTTCCATAAATTGTGCAATCTCCTTTTCTGTAGTCTTAGCGCCTTCTGTTAAAACAATATAAGCTCTAGGGTATTCATCAGACTCCATCGTGACCCCAACTACCGCGGCATCAGCTACGCATGGATGTTCCAAGAGGATACCCTCAAGTTCAGCTGGCGCTACTTGATTTCCTTTGACCTTGATCAACTCCTTCTTTCGATCTACGATGAAGAAGTAGTTGTTTTCGTCTACGTAAGCTATATCTCCAGATTTCATCCACCCATCAGGCGTCAAAGTATCAGCGGTTGCTTCTGGATTGCGCCTAGGGTTTGGTGTTAGCAAATATGATTCATAAACAATAGAGAATCATACCAGTAGCCGAGCATGACATTCGGTGCTCTAATCCACAATTCTCCACGTTCTCCACGTGGCACTTCAACACCATCATCGTTGACTAGAATAGCCTCAACATTGGGTAACAACTCCCCTACAGAAGCGGAGTTCGACCACTTCCTTGGGTCCCAGCCAAGTATAGAGCACGTCGCCTCTGTCATACCCCATCCCTGCTTGAGGTTGACTCCCTTGGAAGGATCAAAGAGCTTTTCTGCTTCTTGACCGACTTCCATACTTAGTGGAGCAGCCCCACTTAGCATAGTGCGCAGACTGCTTAAGTCCGCAGCTTTCACTGCAGGATGTTTCGTCAAAGCAACAATAATTGGTGGTACTGCGACTAATTCGGTGATCCTGAATCTCTCTATGTTCTTAAGAACTTGTACGAAATCAAACTTCTGCATTATATAGGCTGGTTGGCTTTTCTTGGGGCCATTTATGATAAATATCGTCTGTCCCATTGCATGATACAGTGGGAGGAAGCAGAGGTTCCTAGTATCTTTGCTCAGCTCTTCGTCATGGGGCCGATATTTTAACATAAACAAAACCTGGCTCGCGTTGGCGACATAGTTACGATGCGAAATCATGACTCCCTTGGGAACTCCTGTCGTGCCAGATGAATAGTTCAGACAGCAGATTGTCTCTTTTGGGGGGCGATCTATCCATCTGAATTTGTTTGCTTCTGCCTCAGTGCCAAGAAGTGTAGTCCAGTGTTGTGTTCCAAGTCTTCCAACTCGCTTTTCTCCAAAGATCTTGTCATCGAAGACAAATACCCTTTCTTTCCCCATGCCAGTCATCGAGGCAGCTTCGAGACTGACCTCTAAGCTTGCGTCTGAAGTGAGAAGGAACGTTGCATCGGAGTCTTTTAGTTGATATGCCAATTCTCTAGAAACATATGATGGGTTCGCCCCTGAAAATATTCCACCAGCCATTAGGACTCCCATGAAAACAACAGGATAGCAAATGTTGCTGCCAGAGAACAAAAGCACACGGTCGCCCTCATTTAGACCCGCCTTCTGAAGGCCGACGGCCAATCTTTTCGCCCATAGTCTATACGTTGATAATGTCAAGTAATGAGTGTCAGGCCTATCCGCATCGATAAGGATGGGTTGGGTTGGTAGCGGCTGATCGGGAGATTCAAAAAGATATGTTGGTAGCGAAACTTCAGGTATAGGTATCGTCCACTGAGACTTGATCGGCATACTGATTATAGTATCTTACAGATAATAGAAAAGATCTTATTGGCTCTATATCCAAATGAGATGCAGAAAATTGACAAAATTTTCTCAAGCACAAAATTGCTGTAGAAGAGATTTGAGAAGATTGGGAACTAGAAGACAGAAATGATCAAGGGAAAATACACCTACAATATGGCTTTGGATAGCCGTTGATATGCCTGTCTTATTTCGGGACGGTAGTATGGAGAAGTGTGGGGTAAGACAAATAGAAAGCGGGCCTCGGTGATAGCTTGATTTCGATCATTAGCGGGGTTGCTCCTCCTTGAACGGATGGAATTGATGGGACATTTTTGTATCCAAAAAGGTAACGTGAAGCTGTGGACTGATAGAATATTCAGTCCTCACTGGCTATCCTTATATATATCCATGTCTTCATCTAAGCAGGTAGACGTAAGAGCAGCTGACTTATAGTGAGCTGAGTGAGGTTATGTCCTCAATTGACCGAGGCGAAGACGCCTAAAAATTGTAACCGACGGAAGAAATTCCGGGTCACGTGCGTGCGGCACTTGGTATGTCGCACCATAACCCAAAAGCTTCTCAAGACTCCAATGCTACAGATGAGGGGGAGAACCGAAACTCGAATGAAGAAAAACACGGTGCGAAACATGAAGAATTGTGCTCTAGTAACAAATTTCAAAATGACGTCTCAATTTCTAGACCCTTTTCATGTCCTTCGCAGCGACGTGAATACTACCAAAGTTCGAGAGGTTAGACAGATGCTCATAGAATCTTCACAAGGAAGCAACGACATACTCTGGGATTGACATGTATAATCATCATGATTAACGATAGAAAATCTACTGCCATGTAAGACAACAGGTAGAGCTGCCGTGCAACCGAAGGAAATCAATCAAAATTAAGAGGGACACCCCTTCCGTAACCTTGACTGCGGTTGATCTTCTCAAGGCAATGTTGTTTCGAAGCGTAGATCCGTGCAGCGTCGATGCTCTACCGAACTGTATCAAGAGAACCGTGCTTTCTCTACAAGACTGTCTCCTTCAGCCTCAACCACATCCATATGGACAGATCAGGCCTAGTATTGTGACAGAAATGCTTGATTTATGCTTATTCTGCCTCAACTATTTGCTAGTCACCGTGGCCTATGCCCAGTAGTGCTTTTCATCGTGAACTCCTTAGCGGCTAGTGTTATATGATTCGGCTGGTGCCATAACCGTGAGTGGTAAATGGAATGTTCTAAGATCTTCAGGACTCAAATCCTGACACAGTTTACTACCATTGATTTTTAACCGCTCCGAGAAATGCATTGTGTTTTGCAAATCTTGAATGGCTTCTGAGCCAATCGCAACTAACGATCTTCGGCACAGCCGCTTGGTTCTACAACTCAAACAATGTAAGCCTCAAGCCATGCTGGTCGATTCGCAAGAATAAAAACGTAAGAAGCTTTGTCCAGTAGTGGAGTAGTGCTCGTCAAACAATTGTGAAGTTCTCCGATTGGCTTTGGGCACCACCTTGAAGCTATACGATTGGCTCTATATGCCCTTCTGGAGACCGATACAGAAACATGGGCATGCGGTCTGTTGCTCCATTGTATGCAAACTACATGATTCAAATCAAAGCGTGAAAGTCTTGAGAGGTTGGAGCCTCACGATCTGTCTCGCATCACAGCACAGCCTCTATCTCTTGAGAGCACGGCTTGTCTCATGTAATAGATGGTTATTTGAATTGAGAGACTTAATCTTTGAGTTTTTGAGCTAGGCCTTGGGTGAAAGACCCAAAGCTTGGATTTGGCATCGTTTTGTCACCACCATGATAGCTTCTGTAGGTAAGCTTTTGGAAAATGCCTTGGCTTCAAATTTGTATAAGACCAAGACAATTACCTCTCAAACCTGCTCTTTTCTTCTCATCAGCATCAATCAGAACAATCAAGCATCTCGTCTTTTCTTCTTTCTTACATTCTAATCCAATAAGTCGCTGGTCGCACTTCAAACGTACACATTTATCTGCTTAATAATCATTACAATTTTCAATCTCTAAATTACTACCGCCAATATGCAGTACACTAGCTCTATTCTTCTTTTGGCCTTTGCTGCCACCAACGTCTTTGCTCACGGTGTTATCACTGAGGTTCAGGGAGCCAACGGTGTTAACATGCCAGGTCTCTCTGGTAAGTTTCCTTCTCTCTCGGCCTAAAGACATCATATCTTCTAACACTTCCCAGTTATCGATGGTACTCCTCGTGATTGCGCTACTCCAGCCTGCGGTGCTGAAGCCGATACTTCTATCATCCGCTCAAACAGTGCCTCCCCTCTCGGTAAGACCAACGGCGGAGGAGCAGTTGATGCTGCCACAATGATTTCTGCTTTCATGGATGGTGCTGGCGGTAACACCGCCGCCGCCAAGGCTGCTCGTGAGTTCCACGAGGCTAAGCGTGCTGTCATGGCTGAGCGTGCTGCCGCTAGCAGCGGAGGAAGCAAGACTCCAAAGGGTACCGTCGAGACCGGAGTCAAGGCTGCTACCGGAGCTGGTGCTTCCAACGGTCTCCCAACCTGCTCCGACGATGGAACCGTCACCATGACCTTCCATCAAGTCAACCAAGACGGTGCTGGTCCATTGACTGCCTCCGTTGATCCTACCTCTGGAGGAACTGATGCCTCTGCCTTCAAGACTGCTGCCGTTACCCAGAATGTTCCAGGTATCGGTATTGGTGGCCTTTCTGGTGCTACCACCATGGACTTCCCAGTTAAGATCCAGATGCCAGCTGGCATGACCTGCTCTGGAAGCGTTGGAGGTGCCTCAAACGTGTGTGTTGCTAAGCTTCAGAACTCAGCCCTTGCTGGTCCTTTCGGCGGTTCTGTTGCTTTCACTCAGTCCCCTGCAGCCAAGAAGCGCGCCATCGAGTACAACCTTGCTAAGCGCCGGTTTGCCCGCGGTATCATTGTTTCTGAGGAGGAGTAAGCATGTACCTACATCTATATCATGTTGGAGTGCCAGGTGAAGGGACTACTTCATAGCCGCCCAGGCATACAGGAAATAGGAAGTTGGAGAGCTAGATTGAGTCAGCTACACTTTCTTTGATTACGCATACATATGGTGTTTTCTGTTGTTGTAAATTGTGGGCTAGGATCGGCTTCATTGGATCTGGGATCTAAGAGCTTTGCTGGCAGGGATCGGAATATGATGTTTAGGTAGATACGATTTGATGCTCACGCTCCTTTAGTTAGTTTAAATGTATGCTTGATAAAAATAACCTTAAATTAAAACCCTGTGAAACTATCGTATCGAATAACCTTCATCACAACTAAGAAATCAAATGTTCTTATAGTGATGGAGAGCTTACCTGCGCTGTACATCGCATTGTGAATTCGCTACATCAATACTTTTATCATATCGTAAATGTTTCTGTCATGGTTGAGATTGACGTAGAAAATTCCGAAAGAAGAGGTTTTGTGTGAATATCTGACAATAGCTACAGTTCTTTGTAATGGTACCTACGATGTCTGCTATTTGAAAGCATGATCTGCTTCGCTCTGGCACCTGCTGAATATTTTGTTTATCTTTGCCTGGGAATTTTCTTACGACGTAGAGCTCTTTCATGTGAATGCGAGGGGTCAATTCTATGCGGTCATTGGTGGGGACGCGGGCGGTGTATGCGTGCAGAATACTCGCGTAAGTCGTGGTTCGGTAGCTCAAGTTGAGCTTGACCTTGAGAGCGATGTTCTTCTCACATCCACAAACATCATCACTCTCTACCAAAAATCTTCGCATACATTCGCGACTAGAGTGATATATCGATCGATAAATACGATCATATCTAAACCGAATATATACGACAAAGCTCGACACTAACAAAGGATAGACTGACAGCAAGCACAGCATCTACACGCAGTTCTACCTTCCATCGCCATCATGGCTAACCAGAAATCGATTTTATCGTGGTATGACCACACACGCCCCACCTACATTGACCTCATCGGTGACTTCGCTGGAAAAGAAGTTTTTCTGATCGAAGGTGATTCTCTACTGAGAGAATGTTTCGACAATGATCGCCTGGATATGACAAACGGTCTGCAGGTCTTAAACGCCGTATATCTGGTTGAAATGTTCTTAGATGGGCTCCTGAGACGCCATTGCAATTTTCACATTACCTTCTTCGATAACAACGCACTGTTATGTATACCTCCTGGTAGACCCTCAAACTGCAATGAGCGCTACCTGTTTGCCCGCGAAGTCATAATCCAGCATCTTCAACGCCAACTTCCACAATCACATCCCGATATTGTGGTTAGCAAATACACTTCTGCACGTAGCGAAGACTTTGAGAAATACCGCGAGGAGACTGGCTTCCACTTTGTCTTGATCCACGATGGAGCTTCCAAATCAGCTTCGGCTGCTGAGCCAGGTGAGGGTGAACCCGATAACGCCAAGATTCTTTTGAGGGGGTTGATATACTGGTTTAATACACAGTGCCGTACATATGTTGCTTTGACCAATAGAATCGAACTTGTTGACACCAAGGTATGTCTATATATCAAGAACACCTCTTGAATACTTCATATTCAGTCCGAAAAACTTACTAACATGATAACTATAGGTCTTCACAATGATTGTTGAATCTTCAGCTAAACATTCTCCTCGAGCATTTGATGAGCAACTCAGCGAAACCCGACAAAAAATTGAGGCAGCACAGCCGCAGCGAAGCATAAGCGACGAGGAGATAACGCGAAGCTTAACATCCACAACATCACTTCCAACAGAGTGGAGTGAGAGGCTGCGACTTACTGTCCACAGCATTAAACTGTTACTTGAGCATAAAGTGGCTGACGAGAACATTGCTGCTGCTTTCGTGCTTCACACTGTCCTACTTGAACACTTGACATTAGCTCAGCGAAGAGTTGAACTTGTCACATTCGATGATGATACAGAACCAACAGTCCAGGAGCTGCTCTCAGTCGTGTCTGGTGTAATGCTCCTTATCTGCAAAGATGATCTTTGGAATGCCGAAGCTGGAGAAAAAGTTGGTTGCCAGGATGCCATCGATGGAAGACTATTCCGAGTTGTGTTACGTGCCATCACAGATAACACTCTTCCACCATTGCCTGCCATAATTTCTGATCAGTGGTCAAAAGCTTGTGGGATAATTGGCGTCTCTGCCAAGGGTTCTGGCAAGGCCCCAGATCACATCCCACAGCATACTCCTGAACACGAGGACAAGTCATTCACTGTCATGGCCTTCTCGAATCCAACCTTCGATAAACATCTCGAAGTTATTCATGTGGAAGCTGATGACAAGAACTCAGTTGCCAACCAGAAGTCCATGAAACTTTACCGAGAGGTTAGTCATTGGCACAATTACCGTCGTCCGCTAAACCCGAAGTTGGCTCCGGCCCCGGTCAAGGTTTCCAAATGGAAGAATCCTCTTCGAACAAACCAGTTCTACATGTCAGAAATGACAACCTATGCTGCCAGTCTTACAGGTGCTAAGGGCAGAGTCCTGGAGCCAGAGACCATCACAGTAGGCAAGAGACCAGCGAGCAAAGCCGTTGAAAGCGCAAAGGCAGCAGAAAAGGCAGCGGAGGCGCCAACTGCCAGTAAGGATGCCAAGAAAGATGCCAAGAAGGATGCAAAAGGTGGCAAGAAGCCAGTTAAGGAGAAGCCTCTTACCAAAGCACAATTGATTGTTGCCCAGAATAAGGAGCGCAAGGGAGGCACAGAATCAGACAAGGCCTTCCAGGCATGGGCTAGCATCATGAAAGGTTTCAATGAAACAAGTGACAACCAACAGCGCTACCTTAGAGCCAAGGCGTATCTCGATAGCTTAGACAACACAAAGTTGCCTCATATCGAGTCAGATGTTAACGCCTATATTCTTCAATCGCTTTTAGCCTGGTGGGCTAAATTTTGCGATGTTGGAAAGAAGAGCGAAGGATACCATGTTGTTGCATTAATCTGGAACGTTGCACGAGAGCTTTCTTCGCGCCCTGTTATTAAGGAGCTTCGACTTCATCTCAAGAAAATTGGACTCCTTCTGGGTATCACCGAGGCAGCGGAAATCTCAAAGGCGTCAACAGCAGCGGATATTGACCGCAAGCTCTCTTTCACCTTTCAGTACCCCAGCACCAAGGCGGAGTTACTACGCATTGTCGGGAGTGAGAGAGAGTTTCAGTTGCTCAACTGTGGACCTTACATGGATCGTGCAACAGATGCAAAGCCCGATGCCAGAGTTCCATTCCAACCTGATGGATGGCAGCGTAAAGTCCTGGACGAGCTTGATTCCAACAAGAGTGTATTTGTCGTCGCACCTACTAGTGCTGGTAAAACCTTTATTTCCTTCTACGCAATGGAACAGGTTTTGAGAGCAGATAACGAGAGTATTCTTGTTTATGTTGCACCTACAAAAGCTCTTGTCAATCAGATTGCTGCCGAAATTCAAGGTCGATTCTCCAAGAAGTTCCCACAAGCTGGAACCAGTGTATGGGCCATCCACACTCGTGACTACAGAATCAACAACCCTACAGGCTGTCAGATTCTGGTCACTGTGCCACATATTCTGCAAATTATGCTTCTTGCCCCAACCAATTCGAAGTCTTGGGCGCCACGTGTGAAGCGTATCATTTTTGATGAAGTTCACTCCATTGGACAGGCTGAGGATGGTGTTGTTTGGGAACAATTGCTTCTTCTTGCGCCATGCCCGATCATTGCTCTGTCTGCCACTGTTGGTAACCCAGAGCAATTTAATGAGTGGTTGGCATCGACGCAGAAGGCATCTGGCACAGAACTTTCAATGATTCAGCACCACACCAGATACTCTGATCTTCGCAAATACTTTTACACTCCGCCAAAGTCATTTGTGTTCGAAGGCCTTGGCAAAGCCCCTACTCTTGGGGTTGCACTTGGTCTGGACGGTTTGACCGGTCTCACATACTTCCATCCTGTAGCTTCATTGGTTGACAAATCTCGTGGAATGCCTGATGATCTTTCTCTCGAACCACGAGACTGTCTATACCTTTGGACTGCAATGTGCAAATTCCAGACTAAGGACTTTCCCGTCTCTGCAAACCTCCACCCCGACAAGGCACTTCCTGCCTGCATCAAGAAGGTTGATGTCTTTGCATGGGAGAAAGCACTTAAGAAGACTCTTGGAGAGTGGATGGCTGATCCCAGCTCCCCATTCGACAAGGTTGTACAAGAGCTTAGTCCCACCCTACCATTGTCTCAGAAGGTTGCCGACCTGTCTATCTCAGATGACGAAACTAGCAATTCAGATGATAGCGACTCTGAGTCTTCTAGGCCTTCATCCTCGTCATCTGCGGAAGGTTCTCTGGAAAGCATCGATCCTTATAATCTTCGCTCTACTACTTTGCCCCTACTTGTGCAGCTCCATCAACGACGCGCCTTACCCGCAATTCTCTTCAATTATGATCGTGCTGGATGCGAGGACGTAGCTTTTGCTCTTTTGAAACAACTGAAGGGCGCAGAAAGTCTCTGGAAGGATACATCTCCTCAGTGGCGCAAGCTAGTCGACGGATTTGCCAAGTATAAGGAATTGAAGGAGAAGAAGTCAAAGAAGCCTGCGAAGCCTATTCGTAACAAGGGTGACAGCGACGACAAATTATCGAAGGCTGATCAAGCTCGTGACGATGCTAGTGCAGAATCGAGCTTCTATGATTCATTTGACCCAGACGAACCACAAGAGGACTTCACCTTCGCTGACAAGAAGAGGTGCCAGCGCTCCGAGGTTGAAACATACATTAGGCAGCTGAGATGGAAGGGTATCAAGGAGGAGTTCATTGAGTTGCTCCAGAGAGGTATCGGAGTACATCATGCTGGTATGAACAGAAAATATAGGCAATGGTGAGTATTCTATTCCGAATATTTTATGTAATTTTTGCTGACCATTAAAAGTGTTGAAATGCTGTTCCGGAAGGGTTTCTTGAGAGTCGTCATCGCTACAGGCACTCTTTCCTTGGGTATTAACATGCCTTGTGCAACTGTTGTCTTCCTCGGAGACTCTGTATTCCTGACTGCTCTCAATTTCCGTCAAGCAGCTGGTCGATCCGGACGTCGTGGTTTTGATCTTCTCGGTAATGTGGTATTCTCTGGAATCACCAATGATAGAGCCTGCAGATTGCTAAGTTCGCGCCTCCCCGATATCCAAGGTCACTTCCCTATCACTACGACTTTGGTATTGCGTCTATTCACACTTCTTCACGAGTCCAAGAACTCTCAGTATGCGAAGCGCTCTATCGATGCATTGCTCTCTCAACCTCGTATCTACCTTGGCGGAGACAGCTTCAAGGAGCAGGTCCTCCATCACTTGCGTTTCTCGATCGAGTACTTGCGTCGCATGAGTCTCCTTGGACCAAATGGCGAACCAGTTAACTTCACTTCGTGTGTCTCTCACTTGTACTTCACCGAAAACTCAGCGTTTGCCTTCCATGCGCTGTTAAAGGACGGTTACTTCAATCGCCTTTGCGAAAACTTTGACGAGTCGAACTCTGGTAACGAAGAAACTCTTCGTACCATGATGCTTGTGCTCTCGCACTTGTTTGGACGTAGAGTTTGCAGAGAAATCGATGATAAGGAATATGCAGAAGACGTCAAGCGCTCCCCTTCAATGGTATACCTCCCACCAATGCCAGAAGATGCAGCCGACGTTCTCCGTAAGCATAACAGTGAGACTTTGGATATTTTCACAACATATGTCAAGACTTTTGCTCAACAGTACCTCAAATCTGATGAGACGGCCTTGCCTTTCACCAAGACTGTTGTTAGCCCACCAGAAGATCCAGCCCTCACCGGAGTGATTCCAAGTTTACCAAAACCCAAGGCATGCTCAGCTTTTGTTGCATTGTCTGGTCACGGTGATAAATTTGATTCAATTGCGGATTTGTGCTCGTCGGCACGCAATGGAATCTTCCTAGAGTCTGCAGTCATTCCGCATCTTGATCTTCATCCTGATGAGACTCGAACACCGCTGAACGCCTATCTTCTTGATTTCTTCATGCATGGTACCGTTGAGCCTCTTGAGGCTGCCAACGGAATTAGACGTTCTGACGTATGGTTCCTACTCAATGACTTCTCCATGGTCCTGGGTACAATCACTAGTTCTATTGCCAACTACCTCGGTCTTGGTTTCGAAGATCCAGAGCTTTTGGACATTATGGGTACTGGAGATGCCGCAGAGAACGATGAAGATGAGAAGGAAGCTGCCGCAGCTGAGGTCACTACTGAGACTCGTGCGCCTACAAATAATGCCCCTAAACCTTTCAAACCAAAAAAGAAGGTTGCGGATGACTGGGATGCTGCTGAGGATGAAATTGATGCTCATGAAGCTATTAATGCTCCTAGCGATGAGCCTGCTGTCACGGATGAAGAGGAGTACGAGGCTATGATGAAGACGTTTAAGGCCTTCTCCAAGTTGAAGAAAGAGTTTGACGAGAAGTTCAGGGAGATGTGGGCTTAGTGGTCAACAATATCATTTTGCATTTGGAATTTATTATGGGAATGGGTTTCATGAATTTTTAATTTTCACTTTATCAAAAATTAGAGGAATGAAAGAATGGGATAGGGTAACAACAGGAGAAGAAAAAAGAAGACAAATGCTAAAGATCTTTCAATAGATGAAATGAACGTTTGTATAACGAGGACTTCTACTACTGTTAACAAAATATAGAGTGCCAACTCGCTCACAACTTCTAAGACTCATTAAAAAAATGTAATTCTTGATAATTAACTACACGACTCTTAATGACTTTATTCCTCTTGATTTCATCCTTCCAGATGACTATTTGTTCTACCTGAATACCAGACTTTACACGTCTACTCTTGTATTACATGGTATTCATTCATTGACTGATGATCCCAATTGAAATAAGGTATGTAGAATTAATAGACATAGCGGTAGCCCCTGCACAGACAATGACCGCACCTCACCCTAAAGTCAGAACAAATCTAAATATGATTAAACAGTTAGATATCCTTCCTCCTATGCTTCCAAGCCCCCTCAGCATAAAACATCTCAGAACTTGGGTAGCAGTCTGCCCTGTACTCCGACAGTAACCGGAACATCAACCAAGTACGGCTCCAATTCTCGAGAATGATCTGGGGGCCGAATCAAGGAAGCATCTCATGTGGCGATGCACCTCCATCATGCACCTCATATCCGCAGCGAATGGAACAGGGGTGGGTGCAGCACGATGTGCATTCCTCCGACGATCAAGCAGCAGGCTGATCTGAATCGACACGCCTCGGAATGGCTCTGTGCTACCTCACACTGCCTGCGGTGGGGTTGGGTTTGTGGGACATGGGGAGGGATTGGTCTTGGATTCCCAACGCTGGGCAAGGCAGTGGGCAGTGGACAGTGGGCAGAGTGGCAGGTGGCAGGCTGACCACGAGTCTCACATGCAGGCCGCCTATCTGACAGGTGCATGGGCCAAAAGACAAATAAATATACTTCGATTTCGATCTGAGACCTCAGACCCGCCCCACTGCGAATTCCATGGCGAGGAACGGGAGCTGCTTTGCTGCGCTGACCCGACGGCGTGAGCTACGTGCATGAGTTGAGATGTATATATTTTCGGAGACACCGTACATATGTAATCTACTCTATTGTACATACATGCCTTAGTACCGTATGTACATGCATAAATGTTTCGTGATATGCTTGATTGTGTTTGGGGGGAATGGGTTGTGAGCCGCTGACTGGAGATAGATGGCTGTCTGTCTTGTCACCGTGTGCCTGGATACGGAGCACAGATGATTCATTTGATGACGAATACAGTAGAAAAGTGGAGAGGATAGGGAAGTGATGATGATGATTTGCATGTTATATTTTTTTCCTTTTCTTTTCTTTTTTCCTTTTCTCTTCTTGGAACCTGGTCGTATTGCATACATCGTATCAATACGGTGTACGATGAGGATCCATGTACGTACGGGCCGAGTAGGTAAGTAGGTACCTTACCTGAGGGCAAATTATGAAATGCATATTGTAGTCTCAGAGTCTTCATATTGATCCATCCGCTCTATTCATGTAATTATTTCAAAGTATCAAGTCAAGGGCTGACGGATGCTTTTAGAATAGAATTGATGCGATGCAAGACGAAGAGGTAAGGTTGTGTTGCTGTGGATGCTACTTACTTACCCAATGCACGCCATAATCCTTTCGCCACCATCAGTCGTTCTTCATGGGACCTCCATCAGTCAGTTCCCATCGTTCCATCCCTTCCATGGTGCATCCCCGGAGTAAGGAGTTGAATCTGGTTTCGGCGCGAAATAAAGTACGATTCGATCGATCTCATCGACAACAAGTCAAGTCAAAGCACATGTCTAAGGTCGCTCCATCTGTCTCTAACAGAGTCTAACAGAGTCTACCAAAGTCTACCAGAATCTAATGTCTGAGTCCCGGGATCTTGATCCCTGCCAACCACGAAGACTGGCTGACCGACTGACTGACTACGATGCTTTTTCGAGGGGAATGAGAAGTAAAAGAGGGATGGACATGATTGGAAATATACCTAATAAATCATAATAATTAGTTTTGTTATTATATTTTTATTTTATTTTCCCTTCTCCCCCCCCTTTCTCTCTGACAATTAATCGAATAAAATATCTCCCCTAAATAAAATCTCCGGGGAGTATTTGGTATTATAATTGGCATTTTTGGCGTTGTGACCAAGTCAGAATGAATAGCTCCTATTGACGTCGTGATACACCACCACTTGCGATGTGCGGCAGGAACTATCTCCATTATCATTGAGTTCAATAACTTGAGTCCAGAGCATCAGCCAGCTACGCAATAGTGGTGTGAAAAGGAAGACCTTTACACGCCTCTTTCAGCCACAATACTGTAATCGTACTTGAAGGTTCAGTATCTGCTCTCCAACCGCCTGATGATCATACGGTTTTTGGGGAAATGCTCTCGTGTCCATAAACGCAAAATCCACCAAAATCCTCAGCCCCCAACCACCGCAACGCCCATCATATAGTACGGGTGACGAACGCATCATCAGTACCTCACATTCCTTAGGAAAAGCCAAATACCAAATACCAAATACCAAATATCAAACACCAAACATATCAAAAACACCCCCAGGTTCCCAATCCCGCAAGTATCCCAACACAATCCTCACAATCCCATACATGCACGTCACATTCCCCCCTTCAACCCTCATTGTACGCAATAACCCGAAGAATAGACAATCCAAGGCAAGGAATACGCATCCATCACCAAGTTCCCTCTCAGCCTACCAACCATGTCTCAGTACCTCAATCAGCATCACCACAGCATCATCACAGCACCAGCGAAAAAGCCCTACCTATCCCTACCACAATAGCGCTACATCCACACTAACACAATCATAATGATCCTTCCACTCTACCTCTATCAGCGAGAAAGAAAGACAAAGAAGAGATAGAGAAAGAGAGATAGCGAGTCAGAGAGAGACTGACTGCTCATACTGCACGCTGACCTAGATTTTCTTTTCCCCTGCGGCCCCCCCTCCCCTCTCCTTCCCCCACTTGCACCTGGCAGGACCTTAGCAAGCACAGTCTGGAAGCCCCCTTCCCTTGCGCCCAGGTTGCACCACTACCCTCGTCGCGCGCCCAGCCTTCAACCACGTGTCGCGGCGCGCGAACGCTCGGGATGGGCGCGGGTCGTGGAGCGAGCCAGCGATGCACAGCCTGGGACAGATACGCACACGCATATACACACACGCACGCATATGCGGCCGTGGGTACCGGCGCGGAAAGGAAGGGAAGGGGAGGGGAGGCGAGGGGAGGGGGGATGGTTTTAGTGTGTTCTTATGTATTTTTGATATGTAGGTATGTCAGGTGGGAGGGACTTGACGCAGGACGATATGTTTGCGGGTCTGATGGGAGAGGATTGAGTGGATGGGACAGTGTGAGTTGGCAAGGTGAGGAAGGGGGAGGTAAGAGAAAAGCTTGAGAAGGTTGGAATGTGATGCTCCATGTGGACTACTGAATACGGGAGCGGCGGTTTGTTAAGGTGTGTTTTGTGGATATTCTGCAAGTTGACGATGCAGATAGATTGGTATTGAGGATTTTGGATTTGAGATTTGAGATTTGAGATTTACATTTCACAATGGGGAATTTGAGATGCGTTGCTGCATATATTACATAGGGGTAGATGCACACTACGGTACGTTTGTGGAGATCTCTTCGGGAGACTCGTGCTCCATGAGATATGAATGAGTGAGGTGCATTGAAAAAAAGATGGGCTGATCAACGGCACCTACATTCGTATAAGGAAAGAAATACAAAAAAACTAGTTGCTTCACAGTTTGATACTTGTTGATTTATGAAGTGTGTGATTATGGAAACTTCCGAGATCAAATATATCCATACATAATGACAAGCTAGGGTTTTACGATCTGTGCCAATTGATATTATTGAAAATCTTAGGCTTTATATAAATAGCCTTTTCAGCCAGCCATTTCTTGGGCAAAAATGATGAATGGACTGCCTTATTCTCCAGGTAAACAGGGCATCATAACAGTGACGCATGAATACGATAGGTCGGAAATCGATTTTGACCTTGACATTCCGATCTCCGCATAAAATTATGCAGATGAATATTTACTAAATATCGGATGTAAGGGAAGTCTAACGTTGCGGGTAGGGCATAGTATAAAAGCAACTACGGATGTATATTTTGCTATGTATATCTTGCGAGATATGTATGTATGTACGTATGTATGTACGTACGTAGTACGTATTATTAATAAACCCCAAGAATGGAATCGCAAGAAGAGATTCATATTGAAGCCTCCATATGCGAGTAAAGTCTAACTCAATCTGTAACGGGCAACATACTACAGAGATGGCATTCTTCGAATTCCCCCATGTTCCAATTCCCAAGCATTCATTCTTCCAATACGGATCCAATACAGATCCAATACAGACGGCGTACATTATCAGACTCACTCTCCCTCTTTCACACATAGCGCCGCATCTCCAACAGCAAACATTCACATCGAGATCTTCGATCCAGCCAATCAATACCACGGCAAGCCCGTATCCCATTAACGGATCCCTTGCGAAAATCAATCAATCATTTTCGCCTACCCCAGCACCAGTCTGCGTGTGAGCACAACATAAAACCCTTTCTATCCACGGGTACCAACAGTTACGACCAAAGAAAAGACAATATATATATATAGTTATACACATATATACATGTAAGTATATGTATATGTATGTATGTATGTATAAAGAGTGGGAGAGCCTTTCGAATTCCCAGCCGCAATCCCCCTTCCCGCATTCAGGCGGTACGTATGTATGGGTATGTATGGATAGAGGAGTGGATCTCACGCGACTTCGGTTGTTTTCCCTGCACTAAGGAAAGGGCGGGGTGAATGCCGAAGAGGGATAGGGGAGAGGCAGGGCGCCACGGCCGGGGGAGGAGTCAGGGGCATGAAACGGCGACGGGGCATGATGTCGGCGGGCGAGAATGAAGTGGATTGGAGTGTGCAATGAGTGCAGTTGAGTAGGTGGCATTGAAATTGCGATGAGAAGAGGAGGGAGGTATGGTCTTGGGGCTTGGGGGACTGTTTAGAGCGCACTTGCACATATACTCTACTAACATAAACACATATATACATGTGTACATATATACATCTATACTTGCTTACTTACATACGGGTAGAAAGACAGACAGATATATATATATATATATACATGGTGAGAGCAGTCGGGTATGTATATGAAGAAGAGGGTTGCATTGGGATACGATGGAAAGGTGGTAATTTACGATCAGTGATTGGATGAGATGGCCGACTGAGTTGATGAGTGAGAGTATGAGTGAGAGTGAGTGAGTGAGTAAGTAAGTGAAGTGACTGACTTGATCTGACTACGTTAGCGGCCGGCACGGCGGGAGCTCGGGTACCCGCTGGCGCCAGAGGAAGCACTACAAATGGTAGGGTTGGGTCGGACACTGGAGTGATCGTTGCTGGGGCGTCGGCTTCCCCACATTCAGGGCCCGCTGGCCTTAGCGCCTTACCTAAAGTACTGAGTGTACATGTACCGTGTATACGCAATACACATACACACACAGACCTACACACAGACATACACACAGACATACACATATACATACTCACATACATTCGCACATACATTCGCACATCTTATAGGTATAGAATACATCATAATTGTCCGGTGTAAGGCTCACCGTCACTACGCATGCTCACTTTGTATGCATTCGATTTCCATTCCACTTCCGCCATTTCCCCGGCGACGCCCATCTTACGACTATGATTCTCATCATGAACGACCTCGCCCATGATATGCCGCATGCGGCGGACCTCTTCACCCTTTACCCTTCATCCCTCGCCCGGCCGTATGTATGTATATGGACGTAGGTGCATCCATGTTCCATGTTCCATGCTCCGTGTGTTCCATCTTCCCATCTCCCATCTCCCATCTTCCGTATTTTCCATGTCCGGAATGTGGGCTGCCATTATCCTTGGAATATGCTTGGATTGTAAGCATGTCCATCGGATCGCCGATGATACCTACAACTCCTAGGATGGGACGCAGCCGCAGCCGTGGTATAACCGGGATTCAAATGAATATTTGGAGATCATATGAATGGTTGACGTGACAGTACCATGTTATCATCCATGGGCAATAAGCAGGAGGGAGGGCGGAGTGATATCTTCATCAGAGCACATAAATGTTTCTCATGTTTATTACGATGTAGTATGCGCTCAAAGGCATTTCACGGAAGTACCCCCATGACCAGCCATACCTTTGCTTCAAAACCGAGAAGGGTGAGGTGGTCCTCCGATGTAAATTGTACGTACGTAGCATGTCGCAAGTAATGTGTTGTCCATTGTAAAAGAAGAGAAATGTAGCAGATCGGAGAGAAAAGAAGGACGTATGTACGTACACACATACATAAGACGGACCTCGAGCCAAACAACACTGCAGTCCGGTAAATGAGATGTAGATGAATGACTACAGTACATGAGTAAGTACATGACATACATACACACATACCCCCAGGACATGTACCTACCTCCCACCACAACCACCACGATCACCACCTAAATCATGATACATACTTCCTGTCAGCCACAGCCCAAAGCAACACCCAGCCAGAGCCAAACAGCCAACAACACCACCACCAACACCACCACCACCCAAGGCACCAAGCACCTGACATCCACGGCCCAACAACGCTCCGAGCTCAAGCGCCGAAAGTAAACCCACAAACAAGTAAGCAAGCAAGCAATCAATCAAGCAAGCAAGTTTTCGCAAGTTTTCGCAATTCCCCTCCCCCACTGCCCTCGCTCAGAGCTCCACTCGCCGAACGGCACGGCTTCACAGCGTACCGCTCCGCACCGCACCGTACTGCACCGTCCTGCAACCGCAATGCCAGGCGATGAGGGCGCGGTCCAGTAGAAGGAAGGGCTCTTGGGTTCGGGCAGACAGACAGGTAGATAGGTATGCGCAAGACCGGGTCGGGAGGGAGAGCTTGGGAGAAAAGAAAAGTGTAAAAGGGGATTTGCCGTGCGAGTCATTGGCGGGACAAAACGATGAAATGCGCCGGCATAAAGATGGGAGGAATTTGTGGTTTGTGTAGGGGAGATGTGGATGTATGTATGTATGTGAGTATGTAAGTAAGTAGGTAGGTAGGTATAAAGCATGTAGGTATGTATGCATGCATGCAACGACATGGGACTAAATGGATTGATATATCAGGCAACGGCGTGGCAGCAAGAACACCACCGACAATTACAATTTAAAATTCAAATTCAAATATCAAAATCAATTCCAAAAAAGAGAGTATTCATAATATTTTTCTATGGCCTTCATAAATAACTAGTGGTATGGTATGGTATGGTATTGGTGGTATTGGTGGTATTGGTGGTGCTTTGGTAGGGGATGTAGAGAGTAAGGTGAGGTGATGTGATGTGAGGGGCCCGAACGGGGGAGAGAAACAGAGAGGTGGGACGAGTTAAAACGACAACTCAGTATCTTTTGGTGCAGGACATACACAACCCCCTCCCCTCCCCCCAGACAAATGTGCGCAGCGCGCACGCAACGAGAGAAAGAGGAAGTGCAAGAAAGGGAAAAAAAAAAAGGTTCTCTGGAGGGGCCGTTTCCCTCCCCACCATTCGCACACCTTTCCCCGCCCCCACGACGCGCTGACATTTTCCCACACATCACACCTCGCACCTCGCACATCGCACTTCGCACTTCGTATGGGAGGAAATTCGTAATCGTACTCGCACTCGATATTGAAGATCAAGTCAAAAAGTGAGGTGCCCCCTTTCGAAGACAAAAAAAGGGTTGGTTTCGTTTATGATATAAAAAAAGGGATGATTTGGTGGTACGCAGAAGAGGGAAAAAGAAGGACATAATAGAACTCCTGCCCATGCAGCTGAAACACAATCCACGCACACCAGGGACCTTATAATATAAAGAAGTAAATAAGGGGAACACGAAATCAAAAACAAAAACACAACAAGCAATGAACATTGATAGCTGGAAAATGCCTAAAAGCCTGATCCGGAATGGCTAAAACGCTTCATGAAATATGATTTCTGAGAAAGAACAAGAAAAAGAAATGTAAAAAAACAAGTAGAACAGATAAAGAAAAAGTGAATGTAGAGAGAGAGAGAGAGAGATGTAACTGCATCCATTCATCCATCCACCCACCCACCCATCCATCCATTATTCCACGACCCCATCCATTCCATTCCATTCCACCTTGACTTCCACACATGCACCCCTGGGTATGTCATAGCTGTGTTGCTCCTGAAAGAGAAAATAAAAGGCAAAAAAATAAAATAAATGGTATTTACGTCCTAAAAGACGAACACGCTTTGCTGGGCCTTTTCAGTCATGACTTTTGTATTTTTGGTCCCCAATGAATCGAATTGCCAGACCAAGAAGAGATAATTTGCGGTGCCGTCAAAAAAGTTAAGGCCAGGAAAACGCCCAAATAATAGATAAAGTTCCCCGACACATGATTGTTGGAGAAAAAAAGACTTTGTACAATTGTGATAAAATTTATGTTTGTGTATGTCCATACATTTCTTTAGTATGGACCCGCGGAATGGGTCGTCATCATTATTATCGAGAGACTACCTTGGGGACTTTGGTCGGAGGGAAGAGGATCCCATGTTTTGTTTGGAACCCATCTTCCGGGTGAGTTTGGCGTAGTGAAGACCGCATGCATTGCAGAGAGTTCGAGCCCCATCTGGACCCCTTCGCCATTCTGGCGTCTCTGCTCTATTACAACTATGGCAACGTCCAGGAGGTGCAGCACGCTATGTTATTGTCAGTAAAATACAGGCAACAATACACCAAACGAATTTTCATACCCCTCTAGATCTCTTTTTGGCATCAGAACCTCCATATCCTTGGTTCTTCAGATCATCACCATACATGCTGCCATCCATATCATCATAATCGATGTTCTTTCCACCATGCTCACGAGCTTGCTGATCAGCCAAAACATGCTGCTGCTCATAGACAGTATCACGAATTCTTTGAAGAGCAAAGGCGATTTTACTCTGGTGTGCGAGCATATTTTCGCACTCTTCTACACTTGGCATTCTCTCAGGCCCTGGAGCTGCTCTCTGGCTCTCTTGAGCTATTCTGTGATAGTACGAGGAGAAATCAATCAACGTATTACTCGATGATGAAATCTGCTTAGATGTTAGTCAAAAAGGCCACTTCTAGGTCTATAAAAAAAATCACGTACCTCTGCAAGTGAAACCTCCAAGTCAAAGTCATTGAGATGACGCTTCAAGACAGGTGCGTAAGTCTTGCGCATTGAGGCTGGCTCCCCAAACTTTGTATGCTCTTCCGCATGATCAACACCAAATCTGCCCTGGTATGGTCGTTGTGGTGGATATGGTGCTGGTGTATAACTGCCTTGAGGAGCATGTTGAGGGGGTTGATGGCTATATGGAGCCGAGCGTGGTGGCGGCTCTGCATAAGGGCTTCCTTGTCCCACGGAGGAAGTCGACATGCGATGTTCATGCTCATATCTTGGACGCTCTTGGCTCGGGGGACCCGAGTAGCCATTCGTTGGCTGACCTGAATACGAAGGTACAGGAGGCCTTCTCGAGGGATCGTTGAATGAGGGTTGGAGCGTGGAAGGCGGAGGTTCCTCTCGGGGATATGATCTCGACAGCGAATAGCTTGATTGCGGAGGAGTATTGTGCGGTGGTTGTGGGTGGCGAGCATGCGCAGAATATGGCGAAACATCAGATGGATGTGATCGTGGCGCTGGTGGTGGCGGCGGGCCTTGTGAGAAGTTATGAGAAGGCGGTAAAGAGGCACTTGGTGGTGGAGCAGACACTGGGAATGGTGCGGGCTTTGGACCACCAAGTGCTTCTTGTATCGAAGGTAAAGATTGTCTTTGTTGGGCAGGAATTGGAGGTTCGCGATCATCAGAGGTCCTTCTCGACTCGGGTGGTGATACGAGGCCCGAGAGAGGATGCGACGGCGTTGAGCTCGCCGGAGGATACGAATATGGAGGGGGAGGACCGGAGAACATATTGCTTGGACTGACGAGAGCAGTCATGTTGGCACTCGAGGTATAGGATCTGTCGACGGCGTCGGCAGTTTTGACAGGATCGAATTTGAGAGAGCTCAAAGAATGAATACCACTGGATGAGCATAGCAGGTTAGCGAGTGAGGCCAATGCGAATAAATTATAGAGCAATGACGAACCTTTGCCTACTCCCATCCACCAACTCCATCATCGGGTGCAGATGAAATTCTTGGGAAGCATGCGTTTATGGGGACGCAAATATCGTGTTCTTCCCGTCTTGCCGACTGTATGTTGCCGTAGCACTATTGTTGTAATCGAAGGGTCGCACGTCGAGAGATTTGTTCCGAGGCGCAAATAAAGATGGATGGGGGGGTGGAATAAAAGTAGTAGCAACGACGGAAGGAATATGATAATTTTTTTTCAGAAAAATGACGATGACGATTGCAAGAGTTCCACCAAGGTCAGATGCACTGGGTGTATCTTATTTATGATCGATTGGGTTCTATATTTCTTGCAATAAATAATAGAAGCTGGAATGTGGTTGTTGAATAAGAAAGTAGGAGGAGAGTGGGAGGGGGGTGAAGAGATAAAAGTGAAGTGGATAATAGAGAGCACAGTGGCCGTGGCAGAGAGAGAGAGCAGTCAGTCAGTTGGTGTGGAGAGAGGTTGAGTTGACAGACGAAGAGAGTAGACGAGGAGAGTGAGAGTTGAGAGTTGAGCGTTGAGAGTAGAGCGAGTCGAGAGTTCGAGTCAGTTTTGTGAGGGATTACGTGAGTGTGAGACCAGGGACAATTGCACGTCTCTCTCTCTTTCTCTCTTTATTGTTGCTTCTTGGCCTTGTTTGCTTGTGTGTGTCTCTGTGTTAGAGAGTGTGAGAGAGAATGAGAGTGAGAGTCAGAGAGAGTGATTTGATTGTATTTATGTGGATTACTCTTCCTTTCTCTCTCTCTTCTCTTCTCTGTCTTCTGTCTCTTCCGGTTCTCTCGTTACTGTCACCGTGACCGTGACTGTTACTGTTACTATCTCTCTCTATCTCTCTCTCTCTCTCTTCTCGATCTCAACCGTTCCCTGTCTTCCGTACTTATGAAGTGGGGTGTGGGATTGCTCTCTTTTCATATGCTGATGCTTATGCTGGAGATGAGAATTCGATCTGTGAAATGTATGAAATGTGTGAAATCCGTGGGTGGTTCAGGTGAAAAGGGCATGAGTATGTGAGTGGTTGAGGGCAATTCTGTGGTATGTAGAAATGCGTGTTTGAATAGGTGACGGGAATGCTTAATGAGATCAGATCAGATCCGATCTTGAATCGGTGTGGCAAGTGCAAAGTCGATGGTGGATGATGGGAGGATGGATGATGGATGGGATGGGTTCGCTAAGATGACGCCCGCCAAAGGTAAAGCCTCAAGCGTGGGAATATCTTTTGTTGGTGATTATGTATGATAGAGGGAGGGGGGGGGGGGAGATGGGTAGGTAGAGTGGTGATGGTGGTGGTGGTGGTATGGTAGTGTGGATGGTAAGATGGTAAGATGGTAAGATGGTAGTAAGGGTAGTAAGGGTAGTATTGGTAGTATGGGTAGTATGAGTAGTAAGTATGGGTAGTATGATAGTATGGTAGATGGTAGTATGGTAATATGGTCGTATGGTACATGTACTTAGTATGGGTCGTATGGTAAGTAGGCGTACGCAGTAGGTGTGTAGGATGGTAAAGTAGTGTGGTAGTGCGGTAGTGCGGTAGTGTGATGGGCGGTTTGTGGGCTCTGCGTGTCAACCGGTGCCGTGCCAGGTAAGAAACAGCCAGGTGCCAGGGTGGAGATGTAGGGTGTCGTGGGTGTGTGAAGATGTCAGTGCCTGTCCCAAATGCCTGCCCCATACTTCTCCTACTCCCCCTACTCCCCCTACTCCGTAATGCAGTATAGTGCCCTTCCAGTAAACTGTATGTGCACTGTCTGAACGCCCTGTCTCTGTACTTTTCTTTTTTCTGCTAGACTCCGCTACCGTAAAGTGCCTGCCTTTGGCGCTGGGTGCTGGGTGCAGTGCTGGGTGCTGGGTGCTGGGTGCTGGGTGCGACTACGTAGATACTAGATACTAGATACAAGATACCAGATGCTATGTAGATGCTGGGTGCTTAGGCTCTTCGATGCTCGGGATCCTTTCGGGTGCTTGCTAAATCGATCCCCAAAAGACAAACCACCACCAACAGACAACCAACTACCAGCTACCAACCACCAAACTAACACCATCCATCCTATCGTATCAATGAATTTATACCAGGTCTTTAAATAAAAAAACAAAAATTAAATAAAAAGAACTAAACCAACACATACACATACACCCACACACTCAAAAGTCTTCTTGCACTATAAAGACCCAGGTCCTTTTTTGCCCTGCTAATCCTGCATGGATAAATAATTCAAAACAAAAGAACGGGAAAGTGTCCTATACTGTTGACAAAGTTGCTTTTTTCCCCCTCCTCATTTGGTTTTCCTTTTAAGGGAGGTGGGAGGATTTTTCTTTCTTTCTGTCTGTTTTCTTGAAGAACAATCCCCTTTAGCTGGTTCAGGATTTCCCTTGTCCTCCCTATGCCCCGTTCTATGAAGATCCCAATTTTCAGTGGTTTCTTGAACAGATACATGGATCGATTTGATACGATCGCCCCCAATATAGGAAGTCAGTATACGTAAGTAAGTAGTATTACTAGTAGTAGTAGATGTAATAGCGGTATGGAATTTTCCTATTATTTCCCTTCCCTTTTGTGTTCCCGTCTTTTTTTCTCTTCTCTCTTTACCTACCAAGCCTAAAATTGGTAAGCGATACTACTTTTTCAACCCTGAGCGAGGTGGCGGAAACGCCCTGGGTTGAAAATGCCCTCTAAGATAATGAACCGTTGGGAAAGAAAAGCCTATTTATCGATCAAGAACGGGAGTTCGGTACCGACGATTATAAAATGGAAAAAAAGGGAAGAACAAGGTATGGAGGAATGAAGGCTAAAGGGGAGTCTCGGGCTTTGGAAACAGTAGCGACAATGATAGGGAAAAGAAATCATTCAAGGTAAATTAGATGGTGATGCAGGGCAGGTTGGATAAAAACTTGTTATGAATATCAACGGTGAACAACATACATAGGTAGTTTTGGTTTTATGAATGGGAAAAGAGAGGGTGTGTGTGTGTGTGAGCGTGTTCGTTGCGGTGCGGTGCGGTGCGCGGCGTGGCGTTGGGAGTGTGGGGGTGAAAGGGCGGTTAAGAGTCAAATGGTAGAGTGTGATACGGCGTGCGGGAAAAGCTTGGGCGTATGAAGAAGAGAGTACTGAGAGAGTCTAGGAAGGGATTTTTGAAGAAAAGGAAGGAAGAGAGAAGGGAGGGAATACGAAATATGACAGATTCAGAGCCTTCTGTTTTTCACTACTCTACTGTAATGGGCATTCAACTGATTTTTTTAATGAGCCACAGAGATGAACCGAACGGAACTTGTCAAAGTAAATAAGTAATAAGTAAGCAAAAAATATGAAAACGAGCAAGTGTTTAGTCAAGCGGTGACGGCGGCAACAACAACATAAAATTACAAAAAAGAGAAGCAAAGGAAGGATGATAGACCCGATTGAGGCGTATGGAGGCGGAGAAGTTGACAGTAGCATTGTTCTACTGTATGTACACTGTATAAGTAGTATTAGTAGCGGAATATCCCATTCCCCACACTTCACATTCTATACTCTATTCATATTTCTACGCCGAATCAGGTATGAATAGTAAGAGAAGACGAGGGCCAATAGTGACATGCAAATCGTCAGAGGAGCAGCAGAGTAAAAAAGAAAGTAAGTATAGGCAGCGCGTAATATCCATATATCGGCACGGCTGTGGTCAGCGACACGGATGGCACTGGGCAGCTTTCTCCTCTTCAGTAGCGGTGGTGGTGGTGGTAATGACCGTGGTGGTTGCACTCTAGCAAGTGTCTAAGAGGTCTATGGAGACGATGTGGGATGATGGATCGAAGCCAAGCCAGCGGCCCAGCATGGATCAAGATGGCGCAGGGAACAGGCTATGAGAGAGAAAGAGTACGAGAGACTGAGCAGCAGCAGCAGCAGCAGCATCCACGATAACTCCCATAAGGCCAGTCAGGATGGCTAGGGCCTTTCAGGGTACTGACACCTACGGTATGTAAATTCGTCCTAGCCTTTTCGCCTTCCAACATATTTAGCATGGGGGGGTGGGATTTGATCACCCTGCAATGGTCTGTCAGGATGGAGGTTCAGGATCATTGTTCGAGGGTTGGATGTGTTCAGCATGTCGAGCAGAGACAATCGCCAGGACAGGCCAGGGGGGTGGGAGGGGGCGTGAAAAAGGTCTACACTACGGTACGGCTCAAGGAAGAAGATGGAAGGGTGAAAGAGAAGTTAGTGAAGGGACTGAACGAACCAAACGACCGAAAGCGTCGACGGCATGTTCTATTATCCATACCGCGGTATCCATATTCATACAGTAGTATCAATAGATTCTCGGTACATACCATCAATGAATGCTCTGGTGATAGCAGCATCGGTGTAACTGCCCGCCTCCTCTCTTCCGCTGAATCTGTATGGAGGGACTGGATCTTTTGTTATTTGGGTTAACTGTAAGTTTTACTTAATATATATATAGTTATATATGTATCTGTATCTATATCTATATAGATTTGATCGCCATACTATAATCCTTCCGATTTCTCTTTTGAGCTGGCCTCTTTTGCTTCCCTCTCTCTCATCATTGCCGGTTTGAGAAAATAGCTGTAAGGATTTACGTACGGTTTTCGCTGTATCCGGGACTCCCCCTCGCCCGTATGTACGAATATGCACGATACATACGTTAGTTTTATTGAGTATGATCTGTATGATTGAAGATCTGCAGCGTGCGTGAAGCAATTTTTTATCAGTCTAGGGAAAATAAGGAGAAAAGCGCAGATATGTATCCATAATGATTCTGATTGGGACTCTGATTGGGATTCTATTCATCAGATAAGTCCATATTTCCAACTCTGTGAAGTCTGAAAATGGGGAATTTGGAAACTTTCGTATCTCGCGATTCCTCATCCCAGCAGAATTATGCTCTTATTTTTGCTCGTAAGACTAAATTGTATGAATCCTGTGCACAAGCTACGCTCTTCTAGGTTTTGTGCCGGCATCGATGTGAATCTGAGATGGGCCGCTGTCGTCAAAGCTAAAATGTTGTGCAAGATCCCTGCGACAAAGATGGCCATGCTAGAGCGGTCATGCCAATCGCTGCCGCGAAACTCTGGGCTCTAGACCCAAGGCAAACAAAAGCACACACGCACAAACATGACGGTAGTTACTATTGCGTAGATCCAGCGTCCTTTCATACGGCGCAGTACCATTCGCACACGCATGAACTACCACATAATACATATGTATTCGTGTCTGGGAGGAATTCTCACAAGATGATGATGAGAGTCTCGTCGTCCAGTGAACACCAGAAGATGGCCAAAAATGCGCGGCATATGACACTCAGGGGTGAGCATGTCGGGCACTAACAGACCTGCATTGTATGGATACACGATCCATCTCGGAACAATAAGCGTGAAGAGTGAGAAGATGAATAACCAGAGCGGGTGAAGAGTTCCAGAAAGTAGCATTGGAGATTGAACGATCGGGCAGCGAGAATGGGAGGAGAATCCAACCTCACCGTACATGTTACTCCGTACTTGTTGTACATACATACATACACGGTATACCTACCTACCAACGCTTAAACGTTAATATCATACATGTATTATGTATGTATGTATGTACATAGAGGGTAGTATGTTAAAACATCCAACGCTTTTATGTAGGTCTGCACATAGATACATGTCGTACCTGACTTATTGAACATGTTGGATATTCCATGAAGATCCCCAATAACCTTTTCAGCCGATCTTGAGCACTTGGAGTAGAGTATCAGAAAGTACTTCCGCATCGATATCCATAGACTGGAATATGTGGATGGATAATGTCTGTATATTTGCTTAGCGTGCATGCTTACCACTACACACGCAAGCGCATTCGGAAGGGCCCTTATTAAATTATTAGTAGATACGCCAGGTCACCGAGAGCCCTGCTCATATTTGCCTTAGCTGCCATCGGTGGCTAGCTGGGACTTTGACTATTCATCACTAGAACATCTACATCACGCGTAGAAGACCCGAAGTATGAGGGAAAAAAAGCAACAAGAGGATCTACAAAGCATCAATAAATAGGACGAACAACATACAATAATACATATGGAAGAGGCCACATCCATGCTTACATGCCCCCCCCCAAAAAAAAAGAAGTCTTCGGTACGGCTGGTTCAAGGAACAAGGCACCAGGAGGACAGAGACGCGAGTGTATGACAACTTAATTGAGCTCAGATGTGTGTGCAATACTACGTAGCATCCCCATATCTACGCTGCTCATCTTCCATCTACGACTCGACAACATGACGCCGTGTGCCTTCTCTTTCCCAACTCATCCGCAAGATTTCAAGCTTCAACGCATACATAGCATCATGTGCTACATATGGAAGGCAAATTCCAAAACAGTTCATGCAGTCATCGCAAGAGTAACCGTAATGCAGGGAGTCAGTTGTAGAGAAATAGATACGAAGGAGGAATATTCCCCATAATTCAGCTGCTCTCACTCCATGTATGTACATATGTACATACTGGGTTAAAAAAGAAAAGTATGTACTCGTGCATACTCCACACACCTACATACGCCGTATATGAGATGACCACCATCCATCCATCCCTCGAACCCAGGAGACCCGATCGTCAAGAAACAATCAGGCCCATGACTTGGATCGTGTTTCTGTATGTGCTCGGTGAACCCAGGACGCGGTGACCTGTCAAATAAGTCATAGACATCTTCCATTCCAAGCATCTTGCTGCGTTCGGTTTCATATCAGAACACCGTCCAAGAATGCTGTTGGAAGGTAATGATAGCATCATAGTGGGCCGAGGACAAGACCCTTCGGTCCCAAATAACGCTGACCATCAAGCTCTTTCAAGACACTGAAGACGAAACATAGCGGTCAGAAAGAGGCTTAGAGAGTAGATCGAGTAGGGGTCTTGTGTGCTCCTAGATCTAATCAACGCCATCTCCGTGTGTAATGTGCAGTCCCTTGGGGTGGAGTTTGTGCATTCAGTATCTCTCGGAGCAGCATGGTATTGCATGAAAATCACGATAAGCGGCGAAGCGCAGATGTCATGATCTAGGTGGGGTTTCGAGAATGCTACCTTCGCAGCCTGCCCGGGCGTGACAGGTACGGGAAAACAAAGCTGTCGTACCAGCTGCAATACTAATGAAACTCGGAAATACCCAATGATTGTCTCGCCCTTCCTCCCTTCTTGTACCCTCTTGGTCGTCGATGGGCAGCATCTTGATTCTCATCGGCTTCGTCGTTAATCACGTCACCAATATCAATGTCATTATCACTATCACTATCAATACCAATATCAATATCAATTTCAATTCTGGATTGTTTCGGTGACGCGAATCAGCGGGACAGCTTCCCGATGCCCCCCCCAAAGTGGAGTTGACGAGTATTTTGGATTTCATTCGGCAAGCATGCTATTCTGCTCCCGAATGACTGTGCTGAGTATACCACGCATCTACTCCGTACTTCCCGTATGCAAATCAACACCGTGAGGAAGGATTCCCAGCAAATTTCACAAAGGCTAGTATTGTTCACATGTTGTCCCTGACATATCACTGCGTCCATACCACTACCAATGCCGGGGCCGATTAATATACTACAGTGACTTGGGCCAAAGTCAAATCCTCTCCCAAATGCTTCCCTGAGCAACTCCTGCCAGGATATGGACGTATCCGCCGGGCGCATCTACGATCATCAGATACACCTTCGACTGCTGTTGGGTACGAGATGAGCAGGATGGCGTCGTATTTCCACGCTTCAGTGAGCAAGGAAAGTGCATCGGAACGCATGGAATAATTAAATAGAATGCATCGCCGGGCACACGATCGAGGCCACGATTCTTGAAATCGTGCGGGTAGATGGTTGTCCCGTGCTTCATGTGGTCTTGCTTTTCATCATCACCTTTCAATTCAGTATCGCATGATCACCGGAGGCGCCGCAACTCCATGCAGGGTCTTTCACTGAGAGCTGCAGGTAAATTGATGTCTGCATTGAGAGAGAGAGAAAAGCATGTTATTACTACTTACTACTTACTTACCGTATGTCCGACAACGCCGACGACGCGTTACGTGGCTGACAGCTGCACAGCACAATAATAAGGTATGTAATGGTCAGGAACTGTACATATCTCACCAAAATACTCTACCATCCTTTTTTCTCTGTCCCCCGGGGGTTATTGTCCGGAGTAATCGAGTATGTAGTATTTCCCTTCTCATAATTTTATTCCAAGTCAACAAAACATATTCGCATCTAACAGGCATGGATGGTTCCTCATGCAACATAAGATATTCGCTTCAGATGCGACGGATTCCTTGCCGCCGAGACAGCGATGAGATTGTCGCCCTACTTTCATGGATCTCCACAATCTCGCTCCATACCTCTTTATGGACTTTCTCCGGGTTGGATCACGCCGTTGTACCTGTACTTCGTTCGACGCTGGAACATGAAGCGAAAACGCTCAAAGGTGGCTGGCCGGCGCAGAACTGCTGATGGACTGGTCCCAGCGACAATGATTGGACCTGCGGAGGTTCCTCGAGTGCGTAGAAGCCCAGCCTATTCGAGAACGCTGCTGATGTTACACTGCATGCATCGGGAAGTATCTGAGTTCCCCTCGATCTATTCGATGTCATTTGTTTCCACTGTGGAGGCGTCTACATTTTGACAGCTCTGTGCCGCGGCGAAGTGCCTACAGGCGACGTCCTGGACATGTGCGCAACGCAGCTGTCCGTGCTTGCGAATCCCTACATAGAATGGCTTTCGATGGCGACCTACAAGTCATGTTCTTGATGACTACGTACGTTGGTGATCAGGGTTGACGTAAACTCATCGTAGGTACTCTCCTATTCTCCTCACGGATACCTTTTTGTCCACTTCTTTTTTTCCTCCTACTACAAAGGATCGACATACAAAACCCTTCTGTTGCGTATAGATGGATCTGCCTCTGATATGCCAAGATCTACGAAGGAAGTCTTCGATGCAGATGGGATCCAAACAAGGCATGAGCATTCCGGGGTGGGGGGAGGACGATCTCGGAATGAGCCTTAGAGTAAGATCATCTTGTTATAGACAGGGATACATTGGTATCACGACAAATATCAAAGGGATACTTCACTTCATCTGACTCGCTGGAAGTTGTGATCTCCATAGCTCACAAAAATGCTAGGTCTGACAGCACTTGCCACTTGCCGTAAACCAAATCCGCCCTACGGATATGAGGTTCATCACTTTGCAAGCCCATTAGCAAGGTTTATCATCCTGCAGCTGTAAAAGAAACTCATCATATTTCAACGGTTCTATGAGTTGTCAATTCAGCGGTCATCTCTAATTTTTTCTACGTAGTATGTATGTTGGTTTGCAGTGACCAGCCGCCCAGGCATAATATGTGGAAAGGCTGGCATGGAGGTATGTGTAGTCTTTTTAGACACCGAATTGCTTTGATCCAACTGCCTTGCTCGTATTTTTCGCACTTATGTCTTATCCCTCGCAATCACAATACATTTTGGCGCTCATGCCATGTCTGCAGATTCTTACAGGCATTGGAAAATACCTAGGAACTGCATGATCGTCGATCTTTCATCCCTGATGCTTACAACGAACAGGGAGCTGCCACATTGACAACTCCATCCTAGCATTCACATCGACGATGGATATTATCTTGGTATATCTACCTATGAAGCATACACACGGAGTCTTATAGGGAAGGGTGGAGGGTTATGCATAATCGTGGAGGACTGTGTGCAATGGAAAGGCTGTTAGGAATTATATCTCAAGTGCTGCTGACCTCTTGGCAACCGTCCCAAACGACCGAGGGACCACAGCAAGGGCCTACATCTTTAGTCTACCAAGATCTAGAGCACACCCACACGAACGAACACATACTGACAGCGGGATATCCCATCGTTCGTGATACCATTTATTGTTATGTACGCAGGATGAACAGGCCGCGTTTCATATGCGGTGCTGATCTGTACGGCAACAGTGCCTGAAGTAGAAGCCTCTCCGAGACCAGCCGCCAATTGTCATGGCCAACATCGGCGGAACAGATAGGGCCAAGGACAACGTCGATAGAGTTTCTGGTTACATGCTGTGCCAACCGCCGATAATGACCAGTGAGATTTGATCATCAGACCGGACGTGAAGCCTCAGACTGAGCCAGTGCCCAATGCAGGAAAACACGATTCCTGATTTATACCTAATACGTGTGACAATTGGTTGTTTTATTGATTCCTGCCGCTGTGATGCGGCTTCATCGATCATCCCGATGTCTGGACCGCACGTTGTGGTAATACTCCGAACCCCATATCCCATCCATCCATCTTATGTGCTTGTATGTAAGGACAAGCATGTATAACCGTGACCATGAGCGCTGGACTGTTGAAAATGAGAAAAAGGAGATCACGACTACTGCCGCGAATCTCGAATTGCTACGGATCCCATCAATAGGAGTCAGGTAATTTTGCTATAGCCGTCCACAAATCGGTAAATACGACTGTTTCACTTCGCCATACCGCGATGAATACAAGGTTGATCCTATCACTGGGAGTGGGGAAGATGGGAGAGTTCAGCAGTCTCAAGCACGTTGAGATCTCGGACATCGGACAGGTACACCACCAGATACATATTGCAAAATACATCATCATGGCCCGTGTGCTCTACTACACTGCACATTTCTCCGAATTGTTAGCCGGGAAGGGGGGTCGAGGGGGAACTGAGCAGGAGTCAGAGCAGAGACCAAATCTCTTCCCAAGCTCAATTTTGCTTTCCCTAAGGCCTGTGATCGACAACGGTTTTGTTTTTTTCCGAAAATTCAAAGCAAAGTCCTGGGGATTCTTTTCAGATAATAGTACAGGAACATGGGGGAGGAGGGGAAGATGATGTTGCCCCAATTGCCCACATTTTGCTACCATTTTTTTTTCCATTTCATTTGAGCCTTTCAAACGGAATTTTTTTTTTTGTGCGTGTGTGTGTGCTGTTGTCACGGAAGAATACGTTTGTTGTTGCTGCTGCACGCGTGCAACGGCTGCAGTTTCCAATGTCTCTGCCCGCGTGTTTGCAATCAAAAATTAATCACTGTCCTGGATATTGCCCTGTCGAAAGTGAAAAAGGATTAATATACAACACCACTACCTCGACTAGCCCCATGCCAGGGCGGACTTCCGCACGTGAGCCAAGAGGTCAGACAAGGGCCCGCCAAAATTACCCGTGGAGCTTCTTGGGCTGCCTGAATCGACGTCGACTGCTGAGTTGAATTGAGATGAGTTGACTTTGTGTGTATGTATGGATATCCTTCCTTTGAAGCAACAAGCATGCTTAAGGCAAGGTAAGCGGCCGGCCTTTTCTATGGTTGTGGTTTAAGGTCGATCGGGCAAATAGTGGCTATGTTCAACGGTCGTTGGTACAGGGTTTCTGGTACCGTACTCCGATACATAACCTAAACTACCAATTTAGCCACACAATCCTATGTTGCTAAATGTCCTGCGTGTACTATGTACACAGTACATACGCCGTGTGTGTCTACAAATGAAGACTTGTACAGGTCGATTGAATGCTACCTTGCCTTGCCTTACTTCCTCCCCAATACCTGTCTGTTCCGTACGATGTCAGTGACCGCCCCAGGACTCACTCACTTTACTGCACTTGTTTATGAGGTAAGTCATGTCCAGGGATTAATCTAGTCACTCACATCAGCGCAGAAAGTCGGAGAAGGGTTGACCTGTCACTTGGAAGGGTTGTTTCGCGCATTAGATGATGATCACGTTGGTTCCCAAAGAAGATGCTGAGATGCTGGTCTCAGACCTTACCTTCAACACGGTATGGCATCTTAACCCTAATCCCATCAAATGAGAAAAGGGTTCGAGCAGACTGACATCGAGTCTCTTGGATTCCTTGCTTCATCTTGCTTCGGTGCGAGATGCAGCGTCTCATAGTGCTTCGTATATTGAGATGCTCGGAATAGCATGCGACGCTACTCCTTACATATTCCCGATCTTTCAAGGCTAGATTCCTCCGTGGTGTAGCGTGATCCGTCGACGGTGGGCTGTGAAGTACGCAGAACTGACGATGCTACGAAGAAGCTTCTTCTAAGGCAGGTAACACGGCATCGTGCGTTTATGTTGATGTATGTAATTATGTATGTACATACATACATACATACATACATACATACATATGGTGCATACGTCCGGTGTGCCTCGTACATACATACAGAATACATACATCATCTGTACATATGTCAGGAAGCTCGAAGTATGCAGTATCTAGGTACCAATCAATCTCCCGCAGGCACTCATCTGAAATGGAGACAAACTTTCTGTCTTCATTTCCTCCCGTCCTGTCGTCCTGTCGTCCTTTTGTATATACATATGTATGTACAATGAATCGGTGAATATTAAGTTGTCTGTGCATTACTCCATCGCATCTTGCAGAGCGTATCTCTAGTGTTAGTAGTGAAAGCTTATCTAGGAATATTGCTCTCAAGAACTATGTGAGATTTCTTTGGGACATAAACATAAAGTCAAAAGGGAAAAATCCCTTTCGTTCCGTTTCGTGTCAGTTATCTTGAGATGCCGCTGCATGAAGCAAATCCTTGGCATGTAATCATGTTGTCTGTATAACATCCTGACTTATAGATTTACAAATTTAGATCCTGTCACTTTTACGATGTCTATTACTGTGATTTACCTAGGACATTAACGCCAAATATGCAGCTCGGGCGATGAAAAGAAGTGCCACGTGCTTTTCATTTCTCCCTCACAAATACGATTCCTCGCCTCATCGTCGGGACTCGTAATCATGTATCCATGCATAAGGGTACAGAGTTTGATACGTGAGGACGTATTTGTTGACAGCAATCCACATTGTTTGAAAGAAACCAAAATTAAAGTCATTGCCGCCGCCATACTTTATCTGGTAGAAGTTAACGACTGCACACCGCTCCCCTTCAACATGAGCTGAATGCTACTGTACTGTGCCCTTTTCGAGTCAAGAGCAAGAATCAAGCAACTTACCAACAGGAGCGCGCAGGCCTCTTTTTGGCAAGGTTGTTTGTCGTGTAGATGAGTGGATCTGTATCTCAAAGGAGATCTTAGATTTCCCGATGGGGCGATATTGGAAGCTCTCGGAAGCTATATGAGGATTGTCGTATGCAGATTGAGCAAGCATCACAGGTGCATTGGTAGGCCGGGGGATATCGGTCGAGGACACCTCATCGCGCCTTGCAGACCAGCGACGCATATCAGATATGCATAACAGACGCATAACAGACGCATAACAGAACGCATAACAGCATCGCATTTTCCGTACAGATGTATGTATTACATACATGCTGGCAGAGATCTCCAGTAGGATTGGAAGATTCTGCCGAGTGCACCGGTGATTCCCATCTCAGCACGCCTCAATGCTACTCAGTGCTACTCGAGTCTTTTCAGGTGGAATCCAGCGCATCCAATTCTTCATCCTCCGTAAGCGCCTTGAAATGACGATCACCGAACCTCATCTGTGCAAAAGCAGGCATCGACCCTTAAGCTTGTTGCGATCACTCAGCATACCTTCCACATCCAACACCCATGTCTCACACCAGGGCTGTCCATCATTGACCATGATACTGAATACAGAAAATTCCAATAAGTACATAGCTGTGCATGACCATGTGGGGGGGCGCGAGAGTCCTGAGCAAAAGTGGTCGGCGCGCCTGTCACTTCTCCATACGGGGGTGTATGGAGAGCGAGACTTGAGGGGAGGTGTGAGAAAAGGCGCAGAGGAAAATGAAAGACCAGACCATCCCATCACTCCCCAAGGCCAGACAGACACCAGACAGGGCGGGCCTGTGCTGAACTTGCGCTTCTCCGTGGAGTGGTCGTTCAGCAGAGAGAGAAGGACTCAGGTTCAACGGCTCATCGTATCCACTCTGGAATTTTCCCTCAGGGCTCGATAGACACAGACTTGCGCTTCGGAAGACCGTTCGCACCTAAGAGTCTTAGACATTTTGCACTGTCGATTCCTGTCACTTTTTTATCATGGATCCCCAGTCATAATCCCTGCCTCAGCATCTGAGTCGAGTCTTTTTTCCGACAACCTCTTCCTGACAAAACCATCGTCAATGACGAGTGACTGCATTTGAGGTGGAGATATTCCGTCGGAACCTTCATCTAGAGCAAACTTTACGTTCGGCAAGTTGCGAAGTCTCAGGAAAGGAAGAAGTGGTACGAGAAAAAGGTAATCAAAATTTGCAAGCTCCTCTTTTTTCCTCCTCTTTTTCTTCTTCTTTTCGAAAGAAAAGAAAAAGGAAAAATAAGAGAAGAATATAACAATACAATAGAAATATCGCTTTTGTTTCGGCAATGATGTTCTCAAAGCCTTCGGTAGCTTCGGGGCTGTCCATTTCCACATTGGATTTTTCGTACTGCCAGAAATGGCTATGACCTCTTCAAATCAATCTGTCTTCCTTGCCAAGACTTTGCATATTTGATACCCGAGTTTAGCTTGGTGGCTCACCACTTTACCTCCGTAACACATGGGTTATTACACATACACAAGGATAAGTAAATCAAGGGTCCACTGGCGAGTCACTCTCCCTTTTCAAATTTTGGATTGGAATTTGTGTCGAGTCAGAAATTCGTGGTTTCAAGATCTTTGCACAACTCCTTGACGACTTGGTGGTAGAGGTTCTTGTCGCCTCTTTTGGGTCTGGTGAAGATGGGGGGAAAGTCACGAGAGAAACCAGCAAAATTCGGATTATTGCCGAAGACAAGCATCATCAAGCATTTATCGACCACTCTTCCCTGACTATCACGATGCAAAAAACATATATACTACTCGTATTTACACTACTTCACACTACCTACTCCCTACAAAGTATGGACCATCGGTTCCGGATCTCGGTCTACGATTTGGCGATAAATACCCATGAAGATTCGAATCCTACGAAGTAGCGATCCCCTTGAAGCGAAAGCTCAGTAGGATGAGGACATGAGCATATCGAGCCATGTCTTTGCATTCGTATCCATGCATGCGGATTGGTCTGCGCTCAAATCGTCTACACAAGACAGGACAGGCATGCGCCAAAGTTTTCGATCACATCGTCCCGCCATCATCAGTGATCAAATCGCTGGCATCACTACACAGCCTCCCCAGTCATCTAAATCTCAGTGCCAAAACAATATGAACGATGGATCTTTGATTCGAGACTTTGATTCATTCACCACCATATTCGGAGCCTCATCTCCGACCGTTGAAATATACCAAGTGGTGCTGTCAGATCAAAAGAGGTTAAGGTCGAATCCCTCAATCTACCGAATCACCCAAGACTTCAGAGTACAGTACCTTGCTTGTTTCATTCATTTTTGTCTGTCTTTACAGGACCATCCTGTATGGTTTTTATCAACCATTACTATTAGCAACAATCGCGTTCTCTTTTGATTCCCGGAGGTCAGAACCTCTCCACAAGAGAAGGAAGAACCCCAGAAGGAAAAATCCCACGAATCTCTGGCCAGATAAACCAAACGGAGTCGTGAACGATGTCGTACGCAGCCAAATCCCTTCGTCACTGGGGAAGGTTTACCCTGTCTCACGCATCGGAATTCCATTCTGTCCGGTAGGGTTTAGACTTAATTTTAATGTGGTCCGCTATATGAGACACGCAATTGCGTTTGACTCTTCTCATCTGTTTCCAGAGTACTGGCAGGTACCGATGAGCTTCAGAATTCTCATAGCCGATGGAAGCGCATCATTTCCCACGATACAAACACGCAGCCCTACCTCCAGCGGAGCTCTGCGAAAGACATGACTGTATTTTGTGAAGGGTATATCGCATGTTCAGCTGGAATGTCAAACATTGCAGCTTCTTTGGGTCCATGAATCCGATGGATCTCCACTGTGAGAACGTGATGTTCAGGGAACTTTACCTGTCAGGATCGTCCTTGTCGTCAATACCGGCATGTCACCTGTCAGTAGCTGTGGAGCAAGGTCCGCCGCCATCTCCATCCCATCGAGCTTCAATACGGATTCTGCCTTCCAACCCGGTTGAGGGTGAGGAGAGCAAAATCGTAGGATCAAGCTATACTTCGGATCTTAAGATTTGCACTGGGCGGCCCACAGAGAGTTTGCTGGAGACAAGGAAGACCTTTCACCATTTCACCGCTTCAAAAATTTCACTTTGGCTGGCACAATGAGAGTTTCCGTCGCATCGTACTCAGCATCCTAAAGCTTGGGAGGATCGATCAGCGTACTCATCTATCGCATCGTCAATTTCCCGCACAAATCACAACCCATCTTCGATGTCTCTCTTATTGTATCAGGTTAAACCATCTCCACTGTCATGCTATAGATGATCTAGAGATGCAACTAAATCACCACAGCACAAGGACAGCCTTACTCCCACTCCCACAAACTCAGCACATACCCCAAGCACACGGTCCTCATGCCCTCCTTGAGGACATGCGGTCTGTAAGGATCGTGGAATGTGCTCCGTACATACATACATCATCCACAAAAGCGCAATCGGGCGTCGAGGATGCTTTGAACCATGTTCCCAGTACAAAAACGGCGGTGCAAGGTCGTCACCGCTGATACGAAGATAGTTACGAAGACCTCACCAACCAAGACCGTCAAAAGGATGATTAAAAGTTCAAAAGTGATGCTAATGGCATCATTGCCGAAGCTCATACGCGGATCGATTACGCAAAGATCTGCGCGATGAACATCTCATTTGTTGAGATGAAGGATCGATCAACAATGCGAATTACAGAGCTTGAATAAGAAGTGAAAGTATGCAGTGCGATTTTAAGCGCTGTAAACGACGGAAGAGAAATCTCACTTCATCCGTTCACGTTCATTTGCTGATCGTGCAACAGTTCCCTCAGCATGACGGTGCGCAATTCAAATCAAGATAGCCAATAGAGAATCTTCAATCCCCGAATTGCAAAGTTAAAGCACGGTACCTGCGCTGGCTAACACCGGCGTCTTCCCGTTCTTAGCCTTCTTATACCGAGAAGTAGCATGATAGAAAAGTTAGTTCTATCCTACCACTCCGTACTCCGTATAGTTATAGTACACGCTCAACAACCAAGAATTATCCATATTCACCCATGCCATGAGACTTCCCACGAGGGTTACCGCGGCTAGACAGGGAAGAAAGATGTCTGAAGTGATCAACTGTTCTCACTTTGCTCCAGCACGCTTGTCAATAAAACGCGCATCTTGGGTACAGACTTGCTCAGACCATCGGACCATCCTATCATATCGGCCGTGCGACTGCTAACTACGTAATTTCAAAATGGCAGTAACGGTCCTGGAAGGGGGGCTCGAGGCGGAGAAGTAAAAGGGTCTAAGGACTTAGGGTACGCGGAAGACAACAAAAGCTTCCAGAGGGGCCGGAGCTTAGCCTCTAGGCGCAAGTGCTTGCAAGTGTCAAGATAAGTGTATTTGTAAGACCCATCACGTTTGCAAGTTGTTACACAATCACACATGTATTTACATTTGTCTTTTTTTTTTTTGCACTCCGTAAACGTTATGTGGTTCAAGAGTCAGGAGAGCTGGAGTTGGTGCTGCTCACCGCTGGGCTAGCGGTCATCCCTACTTCTAGTAGAGTAACTGTAAGTAGGATGAACAGTGAAAGACATTCAGGGGCCGCGGCCAGATGATGATTTTCTGAGTGCCCGGTAATCGTAATGGTGGGATGAACAATGCCCTCTTGGGTTGATCGGCGTTGTCGTGTTGAGTGAGAGGAGCGCGTCGTGGCCCCGACCTGATACTGACAGCTGTTCAGAGCGTCGGCAATGGGGATCTGTAATGCACTTCTTTATTTAGTGATAATGGTAACTATTGGCAATAGCAATGACAATGGCAAGTGATTTCTAAGGAGCGGGATGGAGATGAGGCATTATGTTTATGCCCATGCTCGTGCTCATGCTCATGCTCGTGACCATTGCCATCCTGTTTCATCAATATCAGAAGGCACGATTAATGGGTTTATCATACATGGATGTTCACGAGTCACGAGATCTCAAGAAAAAGGGGATTACGTGGCCAATTTCATTTGCTCATCATATTGTCGTAGACTACTCCGTATGTATAGTGTGAATGCTAGACTGAAGCAAGGATCAAGTCACAAAAAGAAGAAGCAGAAGAAAAAGGATGGTAGACCATCGTAGCAGATGTAGATCGCTCCCCCAACTCCCCATCAAAGCTCGAAAGAGAAGAAAAACACAGACAATAGGTGCCGATCAAGAGTTCCACGCGCCCCATACATCCTTTACGCCCAAGAGCAGAACCTCCGCCCACCAAACAATGAATGAAATGAACAGGATGAATGCTTCTGATCCACTGAAAATCAACCCACCATATCATTACTCAAGCTTGTATCAATATTGTCTTCCAACTTAGTCATCCCATTTCCATTGCCATTGCCATTTGCATTGCCGTTTGCAACGCTGTCATCGAAGTACTCGCCACCCGTCGTGCCGCCACCATCACGTTCGCCGCCACACAGTCTGTACTCCCCATCCTCGCGACGTTCGATGATGCCCTCATCCAGTGCCCACCTAGCCAGGAGAGGGTCTACGCCCAGTCTGCTGGCTTCTCCCTTCTCCATGTGTCGACCTACGTGTTCGGTCCAGTCATCCCAGCTTCCGGCCCCCTCGAAAACGTTCGAACAATCTTGCTTGGGGCAAGCGGAACGCTGAGGAGGACTACGGCGGATGACAAGGCATGATTGTTGCATCTCTTTGACATGTGTTTCCCATTCCATCTGTAGCTTGCTATCACCCTTAGCAATGGCCTTCTTGATTGCAAACGGAGCGTGCATGCGGCGTAGATGTTGTGTGAATAAATCTTTACGGTTGAACTCGTTGCCCTTGCCTTCAATAGTGCTTTGTGGGCAGGATGAACAACGGTAATATGTCAAGCACAGATGCTGAGATGCAATGTGACGCTTCCATTCATTCTTGGATCCAAATGTGCTGGTGCAACCGGCAAAGGAGAAGGCGCATGGAAATGGTCTTGTATGTGCAGCGGCAACATGCTTTCGAAGGGAAGATGAGTCCTTGAATGGTGCATGACTACACATGGTACATCTCGTATCTTGCTTTGGTCCCTGTTTTTGAATCGATCGTCTTGCTTTAGGTCTCGACGAATGATTTTGGTATTCTGGATTATACATGCTCTCATCAGCACCAGACTCAAGAGCGTCTGGCGACGATTGCTGCTCATTCGGGACGTTTTGCCTCTCAATTGACTCCTCTAACTGTGGATGAGGACCACCCTTGTTCGCATCTTGACCATGGCCAAGTTGACGGAAGTGACTGAGTGCCTTCAATTGTTCAGCAGCCTCATGCATCTCGACAGAGTCTTCCACATTGTCCTTGTGTTCAGGAGCAGATTGAGAGCCAACGCGACGGAAGGCAGGATTGGGAGTACCAGCCATTCGAGCGTTAGGAACTGTAACTGGAGACGCCACAGCAGCACTAGCGACTTCAAGCAAGATTTTGCCATCCTCGAGTTCTCTTTCCGTAGCTCTTACAGGCGTCGGGGGCTCAGCAATACCAGGAGATATACCAGCAATTAGGTTATGAGATTTGGTGTATGCAACAAATGAACAAACCCGATCTGCGACGAGAAGATCACACAATGCAGTTGGCATAGTCATCAAGACAAGAGTCGACTGGCCATGAAATACGCTCTCAACGTTGATAGTTGCTTCGGGGTTTGGTCCCCCATTCAATTGGTGAGCAAGGTGATTGGCATCCATGTTAGGATCAGCAAGAAATCTGACCAAGGCGAGTGATTGAAAGCCGTCAGCTCCAGGAGTAGCAGGTGATCCATCTGCCATGAATTGATCCTCTTGGATTTTAGAGCTTTTATTGACACCATCTGGTGAATCCAAGGGTGTCGTCTTGGGTGGCAAGGCTGACAGAATGATGCTGTGTATAGAATCTGGGGTCAAGGTGAAAGTTGATGATGCTCTTGGAACCCCTTGTGATGTGCTACTTGTACCATTTGGAGACTGGATGTGTTCTGATTGCTGGCGAGTCTTCATAGACATAGCAATCTCCTCGTGTAATATTTGGACATCAAAAGCTGGTCCAGCGCTCAGCTTCTGAAGTTGTTCAGCAAGCGCAAAAGCAAATTCGTTTTCATTCGTTCCCGTAGCTACTTGATCGTAGTTGCATGCAATGCCATGCTTGGTACCATTGCTGCCTGAGATCCTCTCACCGGGAGCTGGTGCTCCATCAAGCAGGAGGAGCATATCTGATCGCGCATTTTCGATGAGACATTGTGCGCTTTCGAACTTGAGCTTTGGAGAGCTTTCTGCAAGGTTGCTAGAAGGCTGTCAGAACAGTGAGATTGCTTTTACGTAGTATAGAGCCTTACCAGGTCCAATATGATGGTCCACCTCCTGGTGCCGAATATCCGTGGCCAACATAGTATATGATAAGAAGATGTTCAGGATCATCATATTCGAGGAATTTTCCAAGGCGCATGGTAAGGTTTACGCTTGGATTAACAGAGCTGGGAATCTGCCAATCCTCAACGTGGTAGTTGTAGTTGTCGCGAAATACAGCATGAACAGCTTCGACGTTCTGCTCGACACCGGGATCGCCCTGCTCCCATCTCAAAGTCAGAACAAAGACTGCCTTATATCTTGGCTTTTGGCTCTGGGCCTGCATAATCTGTGATTTCTCAACAACATGATGGGCGAAAGCCTCGGGAGAGGCGTGTTCGATGGGTCGCGACAGGTCGGGTTGAGGAGCATGAGGCTGTAAGTGAGCGGGCTGTTCAAAACGCTGCACCTGAAAAAGCTGAGAGTATTATTAGTCAATGCGATGATTCCGGTCATGATGAGAGTAGTCTTACATGGTCATATTGTTCTTGTGATGGTTTTTCGGTCATCTTCGGGGCCAGGCGGCGTTTCTTAGCCATGGGTTCCATCGTATAGATGGAAGTATTAACACAAAGTGAGTTATAGCAATCGACTCGACGTGATCGCTTCGAGACGATAAGATGAAAATGAAGCGCGAGATGGGCTGAGTTATAATGTAAACAGGTGAGGGAGAAGAGTGGTGATAAGGCTGTTCTTCTCGACAGCAGCCTTGATCGCTGAGGACTAACGAGCGAGGCTGAGCGGTTGCGCTAGGCGAGCCAATCACAGTTTACAATTCGAAAAGACACTGGTAGCCCTCATCAGGGGGAGAAACTCGTATATGGTGAGGCTGCTTCGTCTCACGTTAGCCAGAGGTAGTCTCGTGGGTGTCAATGTGAACAAAGTCACATTTACTGAAGTATTGACGGACTTGTGCTCAAAGAATCCTCATGCCGATGACGAAGCCTTGTGCTCAGTGCTCTGGGATGTGAGAACGTGCAATGGTAAGGCTTCAGCCTGCTTAAAAGCCTCGTGGTACAGCCTGAGGTCCTCTGAAAATGACTTTATTTTACATCAGCAGTAACATCGCAACTTGATTTGGTGTAAAAGGTTCCATGAACTTTTATCCAACTTAAGACTTTTGTTCGGGTTGGGTATGTGGTAAAACATTCGTATTGGTTGCACTGTTGATCTGACATATTTATAACAAGGGGAGCATATATCTGAAACTTATCTATCACCTATAAGATCTTTTTGTAGACACACTACTTGAATCCAGATGTTACATTGTTTGAAGCCAGGCTTTGCAGATATTTACGGTGTTTATATTACATGAATAACTTGAGGCATACGTCTTTCTTATACTTTCCTTTCTTTAAGCATAGATCCGTCTATCTAGAGACATTGGGGAACAAATTTGACATAACTCGGATCATATATCTTTAAAAATGTACGAAAGAGATAGGCTCTCACCCCAAATAAGTTACAGTATTCATGGTTGGGGTATATGTATGCAGCTTATTTCATCAATGCTGACGAACGAATGATCTGGATTATGGCAGTATTTTGCATACAGGCTAAAATTGCGATAAGTGTACAATGTGTAATTCAATAGGTAATGAGTAATGAACTGAGATAGTTGGTTTTATGGTTAATTACGACTGAAAATTGCGTTATGCATAAGTACGGGTACGTAATTTGAGTCAAAGTCGAAATTATTTCAACCAGTATTAATGGGGTTTCTTTCAAGTTGCAATCTACATATAGATATAAACCAAGAAATTACAAATCAGCATCATTAAGATATATAGCTGGTATAAAGCATATGAAATTTATAGATTTAAATCGAAGGTATAATTATGCAAAGTGTAGAAGAGCCTTAACAAAGGTATTTCTCTACTTTACAAAGTTATAAAATATGACGGAATGCAACATAAAATACACACTCCGAGCTAGGCCCATCGTGGGTAGATATTGCAACTGAGACTATACATTTAAGATACCATGTTATAAACACGTAGTTATATATATAAATTACTAAATATTTTAGCTAGTATATATTGTTATTAGGCTACTTCTTTAAGCTTTCTTAAAAGGATTGATTTTATTGCTTCCTAATGAGATAGTTCGCCTCGGCTTTATCTTCACAAGCTTAAAATTTCTTTTCATCATCGCTCTCCCTCAAGCTATGCTCAAAAACTGTGTATCTACGCTGTATCCTTCAACTACTATCTTGATGGCCCTTACCTATCGCCCTGCGCTGCATAGTCTCGCAGTGTCTTTCTTCGTCTAATGTCACTTCGCATCAAACCGTTCGACCGCATCACAGCTGAAAGATGAACCTACTAAATTACTTGACCTTATAAGATTAGTTACTCTGCCTACGCTCCCTTGATGTCTCTGAGATGCTTTCTAAGCGCTTAGAGGATGCTACTTATTATTTCTAGCCTATTTTCTGCAATTAAGACGGCGGATGAAGATGGAGGAAACGGCATTAAAGATATGGCAGCTGACGGGGATTGGTAGCCTTGTGTTAGACGGTGGCGGACATCTACTAATCATCCCTGAAAGCTGCAAGCGATCTAAGTCACAGAAGGTAATTGAGTTGACCAATCTCTAATACCTAATCGATATCTATCAGTTATTATCTCTGCAAAACGTTTAGTAATAAATAGCAGTTTACAAGATTTACTTCTCTAGTTTAAGAAGCAATATCCAACCAACATACTCTCTTGCCCTCAATCTTCATCTCCATATACAGAGCTGTCTATAAGACTATGCTATGTAGTATGTTAGTGCACTTGGCTATAATGGTACTGGTGGATCAAGTGAATCTGAAATTGAGGATAACAGTCTCCCCCACCCAGTCGTACAACTCGGAAGCAGCCCAATGGCCAATAACACAGATAAGACTTAGCATCTTTATAACTGCACTGATAACGATACTAGAGATTTTGATAAGTTGAAGACGGCCTTTGTCCTTCATATCTTATACCCTCTACAGCCGGTAAAAGAATTTAGGACGGTAATCAAACGGATAATACCTTGTAGGCTCTAGGAATAGGGATATTCTTATTCCTAGGTTATAAAAATTCACATCCCACTGCTATGTTATATAATTCTGCGCTAAATTATGATTTCAACTGTGTAGTATATTTGGACTTTGGTGGTTTCTGAGCAAGCTGTTGCGTCGTTTCAAAAGAGCTGAAGAGGTTGTTAACCACTTTCGAGTTTCTGTTGTTCCTTAGAGATTCGTGACTTCACTATAACTCTTAGGATACAGAATTTGGAGTGTATGTAGGAGAGTGCACATTGCACTGGAAGTTGGCAGAGTTCATCCAATCCACCTATCTCAACTTCTCAAGTGGTGGTGAGGGTCAAATTAAACTAGGCAGCTAGCTCAAAATTCGATTAAGTTTATTCTAATTCCAGAGATTAGATCACCCTCAAAGCCGAGACGTTTACTATTATCAGACATTTCCTGACTGGTCCTCTTCACAAGATCCTTCATAATTAGTTATTAAACAATTTTTTATGAACTGCTAAGCATTTTTAAAACAGCGATTTTATAATGATATGAATTTGTGCACAAATAAGGTGCCTATAAAATCCGAAACAACTATCCTCCAGTCACGTGTTGTGATACGCAACTACCTCGCATCGCTTTATATCTCTCTCTTGTCCTGTCCACAGCTTTTTATGCACATCTATTTAATATCTTCTGGTTCTCGGTCATCGTCCCATAATTTGACATGGCTGTGAATCCAGTCATTGTCGCTCTAGGCAGTGGCTACAAAATCCTCACGAGCTTTAGCAATTCCAATCGAATAGCTCGATACTTAGAGAATTTGACGTCAGAATCCTGTCTTGAGGACCTCAACGACGCCCTCTCAGTAAAGAGTGATAAATTTGAACATCTTGAGGATATCTTCGACATGTTTTCAGCTACTGATTCAACGGGATCGAGGTATTGGGATCAAGCGAGCTTCGCCAACTATCTTGAAGCTAAACATCCGGACAATCCTGCTCTGAAGCCATGTGTGCCATTACTTTGGCGCTGCTTCTCCTACCATGCATATCTTCCTTTCTCACAACAGCAGTACTCAACAAAGGAAGCTAAGGAGAATGAGCGTCCCGGCATCGATTTTAAGGCATTCCAGCGCGCTACGTCCTTACTTGTGCTCAAAGGTGTTGATCTCCTAGGCACCAGCAGACATGGAGACCGGATATTACCTTACTCTCAATATAGTAGATATCAAAACGAGCGACCACGACTCGCAAAGCTTATGTTTAATAGCTTGAGTATTCCTATAGAGCAAGTACAATTGAGAGAGGAAAGCTCACCCGACGCTTCACCAGACCTATATGCCCGTCCAGAGCAGGAAATCTTAGATACGCTCATCACTATCCAGCCATGTGGTGTTGTGCACTCGCCATCAGATGCGCAGACCCGTGTTCATGCACAGCGGCTCCTTGGTCTAGATACTGACGCCCCACCCATGCCCGTGTCTTGTCGCCTTCTTCAAAGAACTGACCTGGAAGCTGTGATCCAGCTTCTCTTGCTTGTAAGGGTAACAGAGCAACGGTGGGTGTATGATACGTACCCTCCCTGCGAAGATGTATATTATGTACATTTCGTATCCGATTCAGCAGAGGTTTCTCGTGTAGCGAAGCTTGCATCGGTCCTAATAGAGAGCCTGCCAAGTAATAGGAATGATGGTGATGACTGGCCCTCTTTCAGCAATATATGTACATCTTCATTTGTAAGCTGATCATTGTATGTACCAGCTACTTTTAGTCACTTACCACTTTCTGAGCTAGCCTTTTCTCCTCTCGAGCTTCTCTCGACTATGGACCGCAATTTTCGCCCCACCCATATCTTCAAGCCCACTTGAGCAGCCTAGAGCCAATGTTTCCAACAGTATTGTCCAGTTTCTCTCCCTCTTTGAACTTGCAGAGTTCAAGTATGGTAGCGTATCTGGTTCCTGGCGCGATGAGCTCCAGCTTCGACTGGACCTACAGGCCGCCTCACTTGTAGCGGATTTCAATGCGGAGACCGAAATTGACAACCATAAATTGCTAGAAGAATTAAGTAAGGAAGATGGATTTCACTTCTTACTTCTATCGGGACAGACAGAGGTGCGCAAGGACGACGATGATGTTGAAGATGTGCTTCTTGCTGCATTCATTAGTCAACCGGGCAAAGAAATACGAAGCGAAGGCGTGAACAGAAGAGTAGAGTACACATGGCTTGTGTCTATCGTGAAACTGGAGCCAGAGCTTAAGATTTCATGTGCAAGAGGGATGATTTTGGAATCAACTGATAAAAATGTGATATTTTTGGCTACCGAAGGCAAGAGCAATGATGTCGCAGGTCTCCGGATAGACTTAGAGAATAGATCTGCTACGACAATAGGAGCCATCAAAGGATACAATGCATCAAGTACTTCAGATGGAAGCACAGATGCTGTGTCGTGCTTGTTGGCTGATGCAAATGCGACGACAGAGAGAAGAAGTGAAGCTGGGAACAATGATGAGCAGATATGGTCGCTACAAATGAAGCTCCAAGGCATTAAATGTTTTCGTATGCCGGGCAAAGTCATATAGACGTAGCCTAAAGGGGAACGTAAGATTGGGCCATAATTCTCTCTGGAGATAGACTTTGAGCGACGGACAAGAGAGCGGAGCCGACCACAATCAGGACTGGCAGATCGAGGTCGGATAATGGAGTCCTCCAATACAGCGAAAGGGATTAACATTGAAATAAATGATTCTACATAATCGTACGGGTATCAATTTCTACGATATGGCGCGAGACAGACCATGCCCATAACTGAAAACCGACAGTTCTCGCAAGATTTAGCCCTGCATACGACATCTTCAAATCTTGAAAATTCAACACATTAGTTTCATCTTAAACCCTCTATAGTTAATATGAAGTGAAAATGGGTTGCTCTTTAGCAATTTCATATATCCGCCCATATCCGCCCATTGGGATGGCCATAATTGCATGCGGAATCAATAAGAACAATAATTAAGTGAGGAAAATAGATCATCCTGGTAATTTAGAGTCCATCTGATAGTAGACATGCTTGCACAGAAGAGGCAACCAAAAGAATTATGAAGAATGCCAAGGATAGATAACCACGAATATATATTTTCCACTCTGGAATTCTCAGCATATAATTTCGTCGCGAGCTTTAGATAGCCGATGTGAGTTCTGAGCCAAAAGTGATAACAGAAAGAAATATCATATGTACTATAGATATAAAACTCTGGCTAAAAGACTTCGATAATATGGAAAGATACCTACAATACGGGCAGAAGATGATAAAAAGCGGTAAGGATGATGCTTAGCTTTATAATGCCAAGAGAGTTAAAAGATGATATATGTAGTAACACGGTGGCGGTTGCTCAGCCCGGAGACCTGGGGGTAAAGAGAAACTTTGATAAAAAAAACAAATTTCGTCTTATCCGATGCCATTTTTGACTTGAAATGTTTTCCAGTGCTGACAAGCCAGGAACCGTGTGTTTTCTTCGATGTCATGACTTTAAGCTTAGAAGTCAAACATTATCTACCGTGAGATATCGCCGGAGTAAAGATGCTCTGGTGTACCCATGAAGGAAAGGTAGCGACGTCACATTTTACCAACACATTGAAAGACTGATGATTAGTAGTTGTCATAATACTTATTCATTGGCTCTGACTTCCCAACTGGTGTTGATGATAGCGAGGAAGACATCATTGATGTTTTGTAATGAGGCGTAAAGAGGAAGGTTGACAGGCTATGAAGCACGCTATGCCTTGGCGGGCACGGGAGGCCAGCAATCGCACCATAGACAGCTTAGTAGTGAGTGAATATATATTATGAGAAGATACTTATCTGGTGACTTGAAAGATGGAATGGTGGGATGTTTGTTGAGTGATAATTATCACATGGTATTGATTAGTACCATTTCGGGCAGTCAGGAATACTTTGAAGAAAGATGAGCTGTCGAGTCTATAATGCAATTCTTGACCTGCTGTTTCAAGACAGGCTTCTTGTGAATCCTGATGGCTGTGGGGTGCAGGGGTCACCAATCGGGTGGCCTTTCTATGCTGCTATCGGAAGCCGCATAACTTTTCCACCATGATCCTTCGGCGATAGAGAGGGATGAGCCACAGTAGTAGAGTACATGTACGTTACATGTGTATATTATTTGTATATTGGAGTGAGGTAATGAATGATTATCGGTACTTAGGGCATCAGACAGATTTCTGGAGGAAAGGAGCAGGAAGTACAAACTGCACCATTGACTCCTGAGTGAATGTGGAGCAACGCCAACTAAAAAAGTCGTGATGATCATATCAACAAGTCCAGCAGCGTTATCAGCAATTGATCGTTGAGTATGTATATGCCAATTGCTTTCCAACGAAAGGAGTAATATTCTAGAACAGACGTTTCCAATACTACTATACTGTGTAGTACACAAATATCTATTATTTGATTCTGCTAGTTGAAATCTATCATATCATGTATGTCGTATCAAGTGAGGGGACTTGGAATTGTGGGTGTGGAGAGGGCGGTGTGTTGCTTTTCTTCCCGCCGCAATGAGCAAGCGAAAACCAGGAACAAGTTAAACGACGGCAGACCCTTATCCCTTATTCACTCTATTTATGCCATGCACACCATCCTATTCGTGTTCCTGAGCCCGTATGCACACCACCTGGTCTCGTCCTCCCCATCCTCCCATCCCCTCATCAACGAGCCTGGCTCCTGATACTTACACAGTATTATGCCTTTCCCCCAAGTAGGAACCTGCCACCCAACTCATTACTAGGGATTACATACATAATACATACTGCGTACTTTATAAACTGTACTACTACGTATTATCTTACTGCACTATAACTGTACTCGTACCCGTAAAGTGCAAATCACTACAAGCCACTGCAAGTCACTGCCAAACACAGCCCAGTTAGCCAGTAGCCATCCTCAAAATCTCTCCCCAAGGCCAACATGGCCTCCACATGCCCATTGCATTGAGACACCTTCCTAGATTCGTGCACAACTCCGTAATTCTCCAGCCTACTGACTACGCATCCCGCAACCGGTATTGATTTCTCTATTACACATCACATCAATTCTTGCTCTACGAAGTCGAAGTCGAAGTCCAACTCGACCATCACACGAGCACGACTACGAGTACACCAAGATCTCGAGAGAAGAGCCATGAGAAGGCCCACAACAGCATAACAAATGAGTACAAAAGCAACCTCGCGCCCTACCGTATCGGTAATCGCGGCCGTCATCCTCCTCTTCCTCACAGCCTCTCTCTTCTACCACCAGGGCCAAGCGCAGCTGCCCGAGGAAGAGGTCGATCCCATCAATGCCGTCGACAGCCTCGAGTTAACCATCTCGGGGGCCATGCAGAACAAGTACCCGCCGGTGCTGAAGGTGCATCTGGAGAACAAGTCCAAGACCAGTCCGATAACCATTCTCGCGTGGAACTCGCCCCTCGACAACAATGCTGTTTCCCTGGGCTTGTTTTCTTTCAAGGAGACTACCTCCCAGCAGTACGTGCCGTGTCGCAGTCTCAAGCTCAATCGCCAGATGTCCCCGCCTGACTCCGCATACATCGAGATTGCACCTGGATCTATCTACAATGTAGACTACGAGGTGTCGCCGCCGGATATCGAGCTGGAGAGGGGTGGGGAGTATGAGATTAAGGCGTCGGGCTTATGGACTGGTGTCTGGAAGGGATCGAAGGACGAATTCAGGGGCAGTCATGGCTTCACGGGCGAATTTGAGAGTAACTCAATTGTTGTTCGCGTGTCCGACCTCCCGGGGACGGCGAAGAAGGAGGATGATAAATCAAAGTAGGAGGAAATGGTCAATACATATATGGCGTTTGGATTGGAGCATATGAAGACGCATTGATTTGCGTCGCACTTTTACGATAACACATGGCGCTGGAGTAGATAGGAGCAGTGTATAGGCAACCAAATTTTAACAAAGATCTTCATTGTTATCTCTATAACACAAATGAAGTATTTTCCCAGTGCCTGAACGCCTTACAGTTATACCCATATGCATTCGTTGATTATGCCGCACCCTTTGCAGAAAACTTCGCGGCAGCCTTGTCGAACAATTCGCTCTTCTCCTGGAGGTCCAAGATTAAGGCATGATGTGGTTGTACACTCTCGAGGGAGCTAGAGACTTATTAGAATGATTGAAAGAACCAATTGATGGGTATCAACTTACGAGAGGAACTCCTTAGGGTCCTTTCCAGAGATAACAGCCAATACTGCAGCGTTGGCAAGCACCTCAGCATTGTTGGAATCCTTCTCACGGGCTTGCTGCAGAGCAGCCTCAGCCTCCGCCAGACGATTGAGATGTAACTCGGAAACAGCTTGGCCGACCAAACTAATCGTAGATGACGTTGAAGGTGCTTGGGCGAGCTCTTCGAAAACGTAGAATGCTTGTTGATACTTCTCACCACCCTATTTGAATGTCAGTCTCGATGAAAAGCACAACCCCACCACCCTAGGAAGTAGTCTTACCACACGGAGTCCAACCCAACTCTCAGCAATATTAACGAGCAAAGAATCCTGAGCCCATCGTCTTGCTGCCTGCACCTCCTTAAGCGCCAGATCAGTGCGATTCTGCTGAAGCTGGATCTGTACAATCAAAGCAACACTGTACACGGTCAGTCCCAACCCCACAATTCACACATCGCAAGCAACACATACGCCTCAAGGTTCCCCTGATGCTGCGCCAGCAGCGCCAATGCCTCCTCGCTCTTGCCCTCAGCCTGAAGAATAGTTCCACCAAGCACCTGCACCGTAGCATTGTCACCGGACGCCGCAGCAAGCTCCTCGATCTCCTTAGCTGCCGCAGCAGTGTTGCCAGCTGCATAGTTCGCCAGCGCCTTCACGGCCTGGAGCTCGGGCTCGGACTCGCCCTCGACATCAGCAATAACATCCTCGGAGTTTCCGAGGGCGATTTGTGCGCGCAGGCTGAGAACGCGAGCTGGGAGGGTGTTCTCGGCGGATAGGGAGCTGGTGTCGAAGTCGACTACTTCTTGATATTGCTGGGGCTGGTATTAGCGGGGAATTGGTGGGAGTGGAGGATGGAATTGCGTACGCCTTGCACGAAAGCATTGTGGATGTTGAGGAGCTCCCCTTCGGCGGAAAATGGATCCATGATTGTATGTTGTGTTGTGTTGTTTAGTTGTTACCTAGGTATCCTTATCCCCAGATTCGGCCACGGTGCTCTCTATGATGTACGAACGGAATCTTCCGCTCACTTAGCGCTCGTGAATGTTCCCTTGTTTACAGATGCTAATACTCTCCGACTGCACAGCAACATCACATATAACTTAGAATAAAAAAATGCTTCACAACATATCATAGAAGGCTGTTTGAATCTTTGGATTCTTCATTATCAATTCCATCTTAAAGACTGTTATCAGCATGCCGACTGAACAGACTTGAAGTCCTGCCATTCGCTGATATCAACAACATCTTCCTCCAGCTTCAGCTGTGCCCTGACTTTATCCCAGTATGCTTTTACTTCCGATGGCGTCCTAGGTCCATCTTTGACATCTAGGACCGCAGAATGTTTTGTCTCGTTGAGAAGGATCTGATATAACAAATCTTCATGTTCTTTGTCCTCCAAGCTGTCAAGAGATCTGATCAATGGCTTCTCCACGACAACCTGACGACTTTCCACTAATTGCTCGCTGGTTGATTCTGGTTTCTGGAAGGTGCTGTCATTGCTGTGTGGAGTTTCTGACTTGCTGACTTCTGGAATTGCTGAAGGACTGACAACGAGCTGACGCTCTAATTGGGTTGCATTAGGATGTTCATTTTTGATGTCTGAATCAGTCGACATTGTTGGCAAATAGTAGCTTGGACTTGAAACCGTTTGAGTATGGTTATAGATGACTACTGCGAGCCATATGTGGTGATAAATATTGGCTGTTGAGGTGAGTGCTGAATATATAGTGTGTTGCACTCAGACAGGAGTCATGAACAAAATCTATAGTATTATTCTTGGACTTGATCAGGCGCTCTCAATACTCTAATTCTTTGATTTTATATTGTTATTCATCTATAATGAGAGTGGGAAAGCCATATATGTTCTATTGCCTACACCCATCAAGAGAAACGAGTGAAAGCTCATGACATTGTACGGCTGCGTAGAATAAGATAGCTGGAACAGCCTGCCACTTTGAATTTGGGACATATATATGGATTCTAGAGAGATATCATTGCCATGTGTTCTTTTCAAAAGACAATAACCCTTCACGAATTCCATCGTCTAGTTGCCATTTGTTGCTTGAGCCCATGCCAACAAAAATGGCGATAGGCTATTTTCTTAAAGAGCAAGACGAAGAAGCTGCTTTTAATATTTTTAGGATAAACTTGTCACCGATTGAATATTAATAGAGTAAAAACATATATGAACTTGTTTTCTCTTGGTTGCACAGTTCTGAATGACTTGGAAGAGGAAACCATTTTTCAATGTGGATATGCAGCTTTCTATAACACAGAAGGCTTATTATTGACTTTCATGAAGTTTCTAAGTAAATATTCAGAATTGATGTGTATCACATTATTGTTATAAGCTCTAGAGTTTCTTATAAGGCTGGCTCAATTATCTCCTGACTGCCTCTTGATCATGACGAAAACTGACCCCAAGCTCGAAAACAATACTTTATTGACCAGTTACACCGTGCAAGCCACCATTCGTTGTCTTTTAATATGAAGGGCCAGTTGATAGGTATTAAGATAAACGCGAAATTTGTAGCTGAAAGTATCTATTGCCATATTCAATCTTGAAAATTGAGAAGTTGACGATATGAGATTTGACATAGAGTAATTAAAGCTGGGCATCATCTTGAGAACAAATGTACTGCATAAACTATACTCGTGCCTCATCAAGATCAAGCTCAATTTTTTAGAGATAATTCGGTACAAAACATCATTATAGAAACCTCTATCCAAATAGGGGGTTTAAATCCCTCATTTTGAGGGACAGGACATCAACGTTAAGAAATGAAGATCTAGGCTATCACCCCTATTCCTCGGCAAACATCAACTTTAAACACCTATTCCAGACCTCTCCATTTTAAAAATAAGGCCAGATTTGATGTCATGATGCATGAGAATCCAAGAAAGTTTCTTTACTTGTCAGTCCACGTTGCTATTGCTGCAGGTACGGAGTGTATGAGTGTAGATATTTGAGGTCTGTTCAAAATGAATCCACAATTCGGGAACAGCTACGCCGCATGCGAAACAGCATAGAAGCACACCCCGCGCGCTCATCGTAGCGATGAACCCTATGCACAGTCACTCACTATGCGGACCACAGTCTCCGTAAAAGTGTATCTTCAACGATGTCCATACCACATGCTTACCGGCACCTAGCTCACAAATTTGTATGGTGGCACACCCAAGTATTACTTTTGCATAACTATCGTTTCACGCATCCGAGCCGAAGGAACCATCATTAATAAAGTGCTAGAGAGAACTATTGGTGACAAGGCTTGTGGCTAAGTAGTAGAGTACGATTCATACCGCCAGCACGGATTCGTATCACGATGCATTGAGGCATTTCGTTGAGGAGGATTGTAAAATTCGTAAGATTTGGATTTAGATAGGGTGTCATGCTTAGTATGTATTCTGGGGAGGCTCGCTCAGGATATACAACCAGTATTCAAATATGTTTGGTAATGAGAGATTCTGGTTTTCCTAGAGCATCAGTGCACAAGAAGAGTGGAATGGAACTGGGTATGTATTATGTATGATACATACTTATGAAATTTCTAGGGCTGCGGATTTGCATCTAGGCACCATGATCATCTAAGTCTACATAGTCTTGCACCATTCCTCGATCATACTGTAGCGCCCCGTTCTGCTACAATGGCGATATGAGCCTTGTCGTATGAAAAGAGCATGCGAAAGTTATACTTCCAATTCCATGTCTGGCCAATCTCCAGGAGTGATGCAAAAACACGTCCGAGCCCAGCCCCACTAAAATACACCCACCTCGATCCTCAATCCACAGCATTTCCACACTCTAGAAGACTCTTTACTGTTCCACATGCTTGTATTTCACGATGGGCATCAGAATACCGATCTCAAAACCGCACACCTGCTGCTTTGGAGAGGAGTTTCCACCAATTTCAGGCCAAAATTTCGGGTTACTTGACTCGTTTCGTAACATGCTGAACCTGAAGCCCAAGACGGAAATGGACCAGATTTCGATGTAAATACATCCACATCGGATGTACAGCAACGGCTGCAGCTGCCACGATATTTTGCATTACACCAGAGCGTCGATTCAGCCAGGTCCCTCACCGCATTATACAAAGAGAATGTGTTTGAGGTTTCTGAGGCACCGTGACGAGCGTGGCGCTTTGGCTGTGCAGATAGAGATCTGCCAGATCGAAGACTGACGCATCATACTCTTTATCTTATGGAATCCCATGCTTCTAATACGCTAATCTACTTATCTCGAAGTGCTCTGATGGAGTAGCTATCTAAGTTAATACAAAATGCTTCATTGATAGTTTGACTGCTCGTGGGACAGAATATGCAACAAGCCTGTGAAATTTCTCGGAGTACTTTCTCTAATCAAATGCGACTACCCATGAGCAAGTGATGTCTACTCAGCGAAGCACAGGCTATGTACACGATCGCTACGACTCACGATGCATTGACATTTGCTGAAAACATTGTTCATTAATACATACTCGCACCCCACATTTCGAGGCACACGGTTCATCTGTTACATCATTTTCCTGCCCCCCCACAGAAATCTCACGATCTTCTACCACACTGACGAACGCAATGAAGAAGATTATTAAAATCATACTTAGCCAGCTGCTTCCCTTGCCACATTGTAATTTTTCTGAACCATCAAAATGCCAGTTGCCATTACCCCTCCTGCTATCACTCCCAAAGAACCTCAAAACACAAATATGTCTCCCGTTCCAATTGAGAAGTTGAATACTAAGCGCAAGATTATCTGTTTTTCGGGTACGTTATTTTGCTCCCTTGACTCTTGAACATTGAAGCGAGGGGACCAATATACCTGGATTTCCTCACAATACTTGGCCTTTCATGTATATCAGAATTTACTTCCTCCAAATACTGATTTAATATACGCAGACTTCGATGGCACAATTTTTATGCAAGACACCGGGCATATCTTGGTCAACAAGTATGGCTGCGGTGCTGAACGCCGCGAAATGCTCGACAAGCAGATCGCCAGCGGCGAGCGTTCGTTTCGTGAGGTCTCAGAAGAGATGTGGGGGTCTTTGAAAGTGCCCTTCGAGTCTGGCTTTGAATCACTAGCTGAGGAGTTGACCGTCGACCCTGATTTCCAACAGTTCCATAAGTTCTGTATGGCAAATGACATGTGCGTCCATCTTTTCCTCCATCTCCAGACTTCTTGCTAACGGATTTATTACAGTCCCTTCAATGTTATCTCTGCTGGGCTCAAGCCTGTCCTCCGCAAAGTCCTTGACAAATTCCTCGGTGAAGAAGAGAGCTCCCACATTGAAATTGTCGCCAACGATGCCGAAATCAAGCCCGACGGCTCTGAATGGAAGCCAGTATGGCGCCATGACACCGAACTCGGCCACGACAAAGCCCTCTCCATCCACGAATACAAGGACATGGCCAAGATGACGGCTGATAACGGCACCATCCCGCTTATCATCTTCATCGGCGACGGCGTCTCTGACTTACCCGCTGCACGCGAGGCCGACGTGCTCTTTGCGCGCCGCGGCTTGCGTCTCGAGGAATACTGCATCGAGCACGGCATTTCGTACATCCCCTTCGATACCTTTGCTGATGTTCAGAGGGAAGTCACCAAGATTATGCAGCAGGATGAGAAGGAGACCGGCGGCGCTGGTGTCCCATCCCGTTTCAACCCCCGTGCAAACCTCTGGAGACGCGTCTCGAGCAAGAATTCTGTGCCACAGTTCATTGCTAATACGCCTTCCAAAGAGGAAAAGATGTTTTTGTGGCCGGAAAATTTCTCGGAACTTAAGTCTAAGCCTATCAGCGAGGACGTCGAGGTTTGAAGTCGATTTTATCGATTTTCATAACCCTTCTCTTTTCTCTTTTCTTTGAGATTTCCCCAGTTTTGCAACTTTGCAGTTCTGCATTATGAAATTTTGTTAGTCTGTTGGCTGGGTATACACCCAGATCACATGATACGCATTGCGTTGGCGTGGGTTTGCTGCTTATTTGGAGTTCGGGACATGAATTTGATGAATGTCTTGGTGGTTGATTAGTGAGACTTGGGGAGGTGGTCTATTCATAGACATAGAAACATTTGAAGTATGGGTATGGAGAGATATGACTTAAAGTAGAATAGATTCTAGAAGAAATATGGATAAAATATTAAATGAAAGAAAAAGAAAAGAAACGAAACGAAAAAGAAAAAGAATCTTATGATTGTGTTACTCGTGATAAGGAGACAACAGACAACAAACCTTGCCTTACCACCCACCGTCTCATAGAGGTATTTATCAACAGCTGTTGCCTGCTGTGGTAATTCATGCTCGCTTCGACTGATTTGCCGGATCAACGGAATGAACATATGCTGAGTGAGCATTCCATTGTTTGGTAGGATAAGTTCGACGGGCGATAATTATCTACCTTAACTTTAGTAGAAATAGTGTTGTAAATCCTCAAGATCTGACGTTGTCTGGCTTGAGCTGGGCGCCCCTCGGTCGCGGTTAACTGGCGTGACTTAGAATAGAGCTGATGTGTGGGCCGTCGCCCCGAACGATTCAGTTGGTGCCATCTGGTGGTGCTTGGTAGTCGCCGAGTGTCCGATGGATGTTGTGTGATGTTGTGTACTGTGTAGATGGTGGATGAGATGAAGAATCGAATGTTATTGTACACAGTAAGTACATACAAACATACATATGGTGATACATATATGCACACATACACACACACTGCTTACCTACAACTATATCAGGCTGAGAGTCTTCGTCTGAAAACCAAACATTATCAGATGTGGCTGTTTCGTGTCTGTGTCTGCGTCGGGGTGTTGTTGTGTAGGAAGGGGAGATAAGCTGTCATACTTCGATCCTTCATGTCATTTCAGCTGGGACTTTGAAGACAGTCTAAGTATGCACAAGAGGCATTTCACCTAATACTTTGTGTGTGCATCTGATGCATCCTTCATCTACTTAAACTTATGCTCCGTCTGTACCCGCTTTCAACATAGGTACTCCATGTACTTCATCTATCTCGCCTTTTGTACCTTACTCCGTGTTCTCTGTATGCGTCTAGATGAATCTCTCCAGCCTCATTCACCCGTTCTTTTATATTCACATCTTGGACGCTCATCTGCAGCCACATCCAAATACGTACCCATCCCCTGCACTCCAGCAAGGTCAAATCGGATCGGCTCGTGGATGGAGCTCCAACGCTGCACAGCACGCCCCAAGGCTCAGGCAAAGATAATCACTCACCAGAGACAACCCCGCAAAAACACGCACGCAGCGTCTTTTGTAGCTGCGCTGTGTTACGTGCTTCCCACTCTCCTTCCTGGCTCCCTGGCTCCCTGGCTCCCTGTATAGCTGCATCATAAATCCAATCCTCCTGCTACTCACCCGGAGCCCTCCCCCCTCCAAAGAAGTGCATAACCCCCTCCCCTCGCCCTAAAAGTCACCCTCCATTTCTCTCTTGGCACCACAGAATATCCCAGATTCAACAATAAGCAGCATCAGCAAGCAGCAGCAAGCAGCCGTGCTGTGGGCGAGCACATCCGTGATATACAATCATTTTCGAAAGAAACACAACCCGCAGGCAGATTCTTGGCCCTCCATTGCAACTTAGTGGCTGATTATCCTACCAAATCAAGGCACGGCCCTGCCAAGCACCCAGCCAGCACCCAGCGTCATCTACTACGCCGTTGTACAGTGGTGCTTTCTTGTTTGGCCAGCAGTCGCTCGCTGACTGCCACCATGGGCCGCCTCCCTTTCTCAAGTCGCCTGAAGTCGTACTCTTCCAATTCTGCCATCAACAGCACAAGCACAAGTCCAGTTCCAGCAAAGAACAAGGCTGCCATGGAGAGCAGTACCAATGTTGCGGCCTCAAAGGCCACGGGCCTGGCGCTCAGAGTCATTGTTATGAAGGTGGGGGATTGTATTCGCACAGCGGTGCTGTAGCTTTGGCGGGGTGCTGATTGCTATGTTTACAGGCACGAAATCTTGCAGCAAAGGACAAGAGTGGCACATCGGATCCTGTGAGTATCTTTCCTGGATATTTGGACATATTATCTACAGGGCAACCAATTGATTGATGTGATAGTACATGGTTCTCACCCTCGGCGACACGAAGAATGCAACTCCATCCATTCCGAAGACATTGAATCCAGAGTGGAATATTTCTTGCGACTTCCAAATCACCGGTACGAATAGCCTACTCCTCGAATGTGTCTGCTGGGACAAGGATAGATTTGGGAAGGATTACCTTGGCGAGTTCGACCTTGCACTCGAAGATGTTTTTGCAAATGAGCAACATGAACAGCCACCAAAATGGTACAAATTGAAGAGTACTCGGACGGGAAAGAAAAAGGACAGCAACGTCTCTGGAGAAGTTCAACTACAGTGTACCTTGTACGACACCACGCACACGCTTTCACCTCAGCAGATTGTAGAAAAATTCCAATCTCTCGCAGGTATTGATCCAGAGTCAACCACCCCCACAAAGATCCCCAGCGGTGGTAGCTTGGTTCAGTCCGATGACGAGGACGATGAGCTTGAATTGGACGTAGATACCAGCGACGAAACTGATGATCCGCTCAGAGCCGAAACACCCGAAAAGAGGAAGAAGAGGCTCAGACTCAAGGGTCTGAAAAAGAAGAAGAGACAGCAGCAAGCCTATGAGTTCAGCGGTGGAAGCGATGTTGTCGGCATTGTCTTCCTGGAAATTGGAAGCATTACGGATCTTCCACCAGAGAAGAATGTGACAAGGACCTCCTTCGATATGGACCCCTTCGTTGTTGCCTCACTTGGAAAGAAGACTTACCGAACCCGTATCATCAAGCACAATCTTAACCCAGTTTATAACGAAAAGATGATCTTCCAAGTTTTAAGACATGAACAGGCCTACTCATTGTCTTTTACGGTCATTGATCGCGATAAGCTTTCGAACAACGATTTCGTTGCGGCTACTACTCTCCCAATTAAGGAGATTCTGGACACTGCTCCCGTTGCAAATCCTGAAACTGGATTGTATGAGCTCAAGGATCCGCCTGACCCAGCAGCTTTGCCTCAAGATAAAAAGAAGTCCCGACTGAAGTTACCCCTTTCTCGATCTGCATCCACACAGAGTTTATCAAAGATGTCAAGACCGGGAATGCCGGGAAGAGGTTCGAGTTCGAGTCAACTTCAAAGTGCTGATCCTTCTCCACAGCTCCTACCTCCAACTAGCAATCCTGGTGGGGGCCTACAAGCTGGAGACCAGGTACCACCAGTGAATGCTGTTGATGATGCTGACGGATTTGACAAGCGTGGTGACCCAGATCTCCATGATTTCACTATTCCTCTCAAGTTGAAGAACCTGGAGAAATGGGAAGAGAAACACAGTCCAAATCTTTATATTAAAGCAAAATATGTTCCTTACCACGCTTTGAGGCAACAATTCTGGAGATCTATGCTCAGACAATACGACAGCGATGAGAGCGGTCGCATCAGTAAAGTTGAACTCACGACTATGCTTGACACTATTGGTTCTACCCTAAGAGAGTCAACTATTGATAGTTTCTTCCGACGCTTCAACAACAGCACAGGGGATGCTCCTATTGATGGAAGTGTTGACTTGACAATCGATCAGGCTGTCATTTGTCTTGAAGATTGGCTTAAGTCAGCCCATGACAAACCACAAACCATGAGCGAGAAGGTCAAGGCTATTGTACCAGATGGCGTGAAGAGCTACTTGCCACAACAACTTGGTGGTACTGCTGGACAGAATACCGGCTCTGAAGGTTCTTCGGAAACAGGCCTTACGAGCGAAACTAGTAACCTCAGTGTTAATGATATCACAAATGACCCTGCAGCTGTTGAATCTCGGAGTGTTGAAGAACTCAATACTCCAGGTGAAGATGGCGACTACCTTGGCAAAGACGACTTGAACGATGATTCTGCCGAGGAGCACGTTATCCAAATCAGAGAGTGCCCAATCTGCCATCAACCGCGTTTGAACAAGCGTTCCGAAACGGACATCATCACCCATATTGCAACGTGCGCTAGTCAAGACTGGAGACAAGTTAACAGTATTGTTATGGCTGGATTTGTTACTTCCTCGCAAGCACAGCGCAAATGGTACTCAAAGGTCATCACCAAGATTTCTTATGGCGGTTACAAGCTGGGAGCCAACAGCGCCAACATTCTTGTCCAAGACCGGATCACAGGTCAAATCAACGAAGAGAGAATGAGCGTCTATGTACGGTTGGGAATTAGGTTACTGTACAAGGGACTCAAATCTAGAGATATGGAAAAGAAACGAAGTAGGTTTATTAACCCGCATAAATATTTACCGCACAAGAGGCGAAGGCCACGGCTAACCATCAACCAGTTCGTAAACTTCTGAAGAGTCTTTCTATCAAGCAAGGAGTCAAATATGATGACCCAGCATCCAAAGCCGAGATCCAGAAGTTTATTAACTTCCACCAATTGGATATGAGTGAAGTCTTACTTCCTCTGGAACAATTCGCCAACTTCAATGAGTTCTTCTATCGTCAACTCAAACCAGATGCTCGCCCTTGTTCTGCTCCAGAAAATTCCCGTATTATCGTCTCTCCTGCAGATTGTCGCTCCGTCGTATTCAACAGCATGGATTCCGCTACCAAGATCTGGGTCAAGGGTAGAGAATTCTCCATGGAGAGATTGCTTGGCAATGCCTATCCAGAAGATGCCAAACGTTACATCAATGGCTCCTTGGGAATTTTCCGTCTGGCACCACAGGACTACCATCGATTCCACATCCCAGTTGATGGTGTTATGGGCACTCCAAAGACTATTGAGGGCGAATACTACACCGTCAATCCTATGGCTATCCGTTCTGCTCTCGATGTTTATGGCGAGAATGTCCGTGTTGTCATTCCTATTGACTCCGTGTCACACGGCCGAGTTATGGTCATTTGCGTGGGTGCTATGATGGTCGGCAGTACTGTGATTACTCGTCAAGCTGGCGAGAACGTCAAGCGTGCCGAGGAATTGGGTTACTTTAAGTTCGGTGGAAGCACAATTCTTCTTCTCTTTGAACCTGGTGCTATGCGCTTTGATGACGATCTTACTGAGAACTCGAAGGGTGCACTGGAGACATTGGTAGGTCTTAAATACATCCTCACTCTCATACTACTCATTCCGATATTTTGTTGCACTTCTGGAGATTTACTAATCGTTCTTTCAGATTCGCGTGGGAATGTCTATAGGCCACCACCCTCAACAGGGCCAATATGAGCCGGATATGCGTAAGAATGAAGCCGACATCACGGACTCAGATAAGGCCGAGGCCAAGAGGAGGATTGAGGGTTCTCTTGCTCCAGACAGGGACAACGGCTCTAGCGGCCATCACAACCCTCTGGCTCCACAGGCTGCTAGCCTGGCTGGTTAATATCAGGCTATTGTACCGCCACAAATAACAAACGGGATCTTATGGCATTAGTGTGTAGTGTAATTCTAAGACGAGAGTTTGACTGAAGTGCTCGGTTAAATGTTAAGAGTATAGTAGAATCTAGTAGTGGATTGATGGGTGGTGGGGTAAAGTGCATGAACAGGCTTTGAGCGCTTTGAATAGACTCTTTGAGGCTCTGCTCCTCTCTTTTTTACTTGATGAGATATGTTGTCTGATTATTGAAATATGATGTCTTTTCATATTGTGTAGCTCAAGGAGCTTATGTTGGAGCACACGCTGCGTATAGGAAATATCTGCTGAGGATTTTAAGGGCTAGGAATATCAACGTGTCCAAAATTTTCTGTATTTTCAAATCAACCACCTATTCTGAATAACTAGACTCTCTCTTGCCCCTCAGCCTCGCCTTCACCAATTGGAGCTCTTGCTCAACAAAGCGGCCAACTTCTCCAAAAACTCTTTATCAATCTCATCAAAGCCGCTCTTCTCTGCGCAATCTACATCGATAATAGCAACGACCTTGTCGCCCAACAAAATTGGGACCACAATCTCACTTCGACTAGCCCCATCGCATGCGATATGTCCAGGGAACTCCTCGACATCGGGAACGAGCTGTGTCGTCCCCGTCTTCGCTGCTGCACCGCACACGCCCCGTCCGAAGGCGATGGTCTGGCATGCTACCTTGCCTTGGAAAGGGCCAAGGATCAATTGGTTAGGTGCAAGAGGATCGAGGACGTAGAAACCTTGGGATTTAGTATGTGGACTGAAGATGGAGGAAGATGGAAAGGGAGGAGAGAGAAAGGAGAGGGAGAGGGGGTTTTACCGGCCCAGTTCACGGAAGTCGAGGGCTCCGGGAGCGATTTATACGCGTGCCATAGGAGAGATGCAGCGTTGGATAGGTTGCTATTGATACCCAAGATCAGATTTTTGCGCCGTCTTGAAAAGGCACGTGCTTTACCAAACCTTTACAGAAAATCAGCAGTCGTTTTTTTACTTGAGTCGTGACAGCGGAAAGTCTAAATGCAGAGGGGAAAGGAAAGTTCTTGGTCGCACCCAGTTTCTTTGTCCATCTACGAGAGCCTCAGCCTGCTCTATGACCTGCTCGTAAGCCTCTCTCTTCGACACCCCATCTGCGAAATTCGAGGCGTCGGCGTGCACCTTTTGGAGACGTTAACAATGTTATTTTTAATGCCCCAAGTCCCAAAACAAGCCAAAAGTCTTTATTGCTTGAAGTGGGCTGGTCATGGCATTCCATGCAACGCGATCGATCAACGTACCATTTCCAATCAGTCTACACTTCCAGTTGAATAATTCTTTGTGAGAGGTCTGCTCGCAGCCATTTCGGATCCAAAACTCCACCCACTCAATTCACTCCCGCCCTCCCGGCGCTAAGCGGTGCAGCCCGGCCACCGCGAATTTTGAATTTCGGGTTTAATCTCACTCTGTGTACCTACTAAGTCCGACAAGGCTGACACCGACGCCGATGAGGTTGCAACGTATTAAATGACCTATTGAAGCGGTTCGGGCTTGTCCAGGATGATACGACATTCTTTCAGCTCGCATATGCAGCTCACATCTACGTAAAGCCTCCCCTCCCGGACTCTGCTAACCTCGTTCAACCCCCATAAATAACCACGCTCAATCCATTGTCTCGTAGCTCCATATGTGATTCAATTCAATTGACCTCACTGCCTTTTGTTTATTACCATATAGGACAACTCACTTCAGATCTTGCGTACAACATGTCAGGCCGTCCTTGTGCTGATTGCATCCGTGGTGTTTTGAGCACCGAGGATACGTCCGGTACCGTAGAGATCATCCATGGCTTGCCAACATATGTTGCCCGTCCAGACGGCGAGCCAAAAGGCTTAATTGTTCTCATCCCTGATGCCTTTGGGTGGGCATTGAATAACAATCGCGTGAATGCGGATAAGTATGCCAAGAAGGGCGGTTTCTTGGTGTATCTTCCGGATTTCATGGATGGTATGTCATTTGCTTTATTTCTGATTTTGTCGTACGCATGTCGATATTCTCTGTCCATTGTAGTATACAGGTTCAACAGAGAATAATTTCGAGCGGATCTAACATCCGAAGAAGAGCCTTCCCATTTATCTATTCATTGTTCCAATACCTACCTTAAATTCCCTCACTCTAATTCCTCTAACTAACCCTCTCAGGAACTGGCATTGACCCCTGGTACTTCAAACTCATGGACAAACTCCGCGAGCCAGGCCTGATCTCCAACCTCATGAAGCCAATCCGCTTCGCTCGCGCCATGTGGGGATTCGTTCCCTTCATGGTCCACAACCGCCCATCAATCGCCAAGCCACGCATCTACTCTTTTTTCAGCGCCCTTCGCTCCTCTCCCGAAACGGGCTCCATGAAGATCGGCGTAGCCGGCTTCTGCTGGGGCGGCAAATACGCAGTTCTCCTGGCGGCTGACCCGCCATCCTCGCGCGTCTCGACAGGCTCAGAGCCTCCGCGCAGCCTTGTCGATGCGGCCTTCACGGCCCATCCTTCGTGGCTAAAGGTCCCTAAGGATATCTATCCCGTTAGTCTTCCATTGGCTATTGGGGTGGGTGATTCGGATTCGGCGTTTAGTCATAAGCATGTGCTACTGACGAAAAAGATTCTGGAGAAGAGGGAGGATTGTGAGCTCGTGATTTACCCGGGTGCTATGCATGGTTTCGCGATTAGAGCGAATCCGGGTGATGAAAAACAGATGGCTATGTGTAAAGAGGTTGGGGAGCAGGCGATTAATTGGTTTAAAAGGTGGTTTGGTTAGGGAGAGAGCACTTGGCTTAACAAGTGAAAAGCCTTTGTGCAAATTTATGGTTCTTGTATCCGTCTGTTCAGGGCGAGGAGTGTTCCTGATTTTGTGCTGTACCCCAGTTCATCACAATTTTTGAAAACTATTCTTCAGAAGATATACAAGGATAAGATTGGTATGCCAGGGACTTCAAGATGAGACATGTGCCTTGTCAGAAAGTGTTTTGATTATGCGACGAAAGTAGACTTTCTTGTAAGTCTACAAGTTAGACAGTTGGAGTATCAAAGGTTCATAAGTTCAATCTATATCGAACCTTGCCTGGTTAGCCAATCGATTGTTAGGTTTTTAATGTTGTTTCATGCCTATAAACTTCTCCTGACCCTTTACCCCTCTGCATTCTCATTTCCCCAAAAATATTACTCTATTGTTACAGTCTGGTTCTTACTATAATATATTACGTAGATGGTTCTATGAATGATAGAAATATAACCCTCTTTGAGCTGCCTACGATGTACAGCATCAGTGGATATCAGTGGATATCAGTGGATATGATACGACCCTTCACTGCAGAAAATGGATAATGGAGCAAATGCAATGCTTGTTTCTTAATAATGGAACGTTGATCATTTGAAGCTACTCTGATGATTGACAGATCAAAAATATGAAAATCAAAATTTTTTACTATAAGCATCATCATTACACGATACTCCGCATAGGTTATCGAAATTCTGAAGAACTAACAATTTATGACCCAATGATAGTAGTGGGTCAAGTCGTGCAAAGACAACCAACCATAGGCGTGAGCGGCCGTGGTTGTGTTGCATTTATGCCGTTCCACTCACACAACATAAAACGGAGAGGGGGCCAATATAGGTAACATGGTGCACCAGGTGCGAATTTGGGTGGTTGGTTGGCTTCATGGCGACACATTGATGTAGTATTGGGGGCCATAGAAGCAAACAGGTATTCTCAACACAAGTCAAAGAATAAATTTTTGTAATGTCCTTACCAACATGATATTTGTCTTGAGATTTGTCCAATACTTGAATTGTACGAAATGGCAATTAGAAGCGCGTGGTGGATGCCACAAAAGAATACGCCTTCCAGTTTCACTGCACCACGTATTCTTTCATCCCCAAAGCCACATCAAAATTGGCCTTGGAGTTTGTCAAAATCAGGACTTGCGAACAAGATTCTTGAGGACTACCTATTAAAACATCCGGGTGATGCTTGCTCTATTGATAAGCTAGAGTTTGTAGACCTTAGTGGCGAGAAAGTTCTGTGGCGGTATAAATTACAGGTTAATAAGTTGTCGGAGTTGGAGGCAGAAATTCAAGATATAGTAAGTTGGTGGATTTAAAATTATTCAAAGCTTACAGTATCACTAGTGGCCTGCAAATGTTCACTGTACTCTATAGTAAGTGCAATTCTAACTATAAAATGAAGGATATGTGCTAAAATATACAAACAGCATCATTTCTAAAATGTCTGCTGAAACTTTGCAAGTCCTGGGATACAATCTGCAAATACCACCACGATTTTTCAGTATTCCTTATACAAGCTTAAGTACAGGTTTGCCGTTTGATGATTGTAAGTAATTCAAAGTGTACATCGGAATTTGTTGTCAGCTTAGCAGAAACCTAATTCTAGATAGGTGCTTTATTCAGTCTTCAATTCTTTGAGCAATATCGGGAGCAATGCGTACCTTCGGAAGCAAGACGTGTACAAACCCCACCGCGAGTGCGATTTCGTGCAAGTAGTGCGACTGGCTGGGCAGCGCATGATTGGAATGTAACGCGCGTTGCTGTTATATTTCTTAAAAATGAGAAGAACAAGTAAGATCAATCCCGTGTGTGATTCTACCAAGCTTCCCCCTAGATTATATCACTGGTTTAATTTAACAATACTTAGATATACAGGTCTAGTGCAATTAGATCAACTCGATTCAGGCTTTCTCGAGGCAATTAAGATTTTGGCCGTGAAAGATGAAGGAAGGGAAGAACTTCCTGGACTTCGCCAAAATAAACTTGGACTAGCAAGCATCCTTACTGAGATTATTTATATCATAACGTAAGTATCTAAATACGTAATTTAGATTATACAAGATTTGCTAACATATGTAGATACACCTGGGACGTTTTTCTATCTGAAGGGGAAGTGCATCTTCAAATACTAGTTTGTATAATCCTTCGTCATCTCTATCATTGGCTAAAATAGCATTAGAGCAAAAGATGTGTTGAAGAAGACCTGTTAGCTACAGAACAGCTAATGTATACCCGAGAGTTACATCGACTAGCACCGCTTTGGATCGAAGCCCGCCGGAGGATATCTAGTGCTAGAAATCTTTCGAAGCAGATGATTGACCACCCGTTCTTTGTATCAGCTGGAGCCCAAGATTCTATCAGTAGCTATCTTGAAAAGATGGCGCTTGCAATGGACGATAACGACACAAGATTAAAAGAACTTACAGAGCAAACAAATGTGCTGATTAGTCTAGTAAGTTAGTATCAAAATTTTGATGCTGTTGTTTTGACGTGAAATTAGATCTTTAACATTGCCACTTTACAAGACACAAAAGCTGCTGTAGAGGAAAGTCGTGCAGCCAATGCTCTAGCTTCAAGTATCCGGCGTATAACGGTTCTTACATTCATCTACTTACCACTCACCCTTGCTGCAGTAAGTTCTTTGAAATGATGCGTATATCAGCTCTAATTGATAAATTTAAGGGTATCTTTGGGATGAATGTAGTCGAAATGAGTCACGATACATCAAATCCACCAATCTGGGCCTTTTTTGTCTTGTCGATTTCTCTGTTTGCAGCTACCGTTGGTGCCTGGACGATATGGTCAAATTTCAGTAGCATTGAAAAAGACTCTGAAAATCGGAAGTCTTGAAATTGAACACTTGAATAAAACGAATGTCATTTTTGGGTTATGAATATAAATATATTTCACATATTATTGGATATCAGAGAATGCAGTAACTATCCAGTCACTGTGTAGAGTAATGTTGCGTATGATACTCGATTGAAAAAGAGCTATGTGCGAGTGAAAATACATAGGCCCTCCAAATGTATGCTAATTTTTCTATTCTATCGATTAATCAGTCATGAGAAAGATATAGGGCTTCTGGGTCGTCGTCTGTAATGTCCCAACATATTGTTGTTATACCTATACGGGTATAATTTGGTGTTAATGTTTCACTATAGATCATGACAGACAATCAACGCTTTCATCTTCATTCATAGAAATTTAAGCCACATAAAGGAAGCTGAAAGTAGTATATTTGAGAACTTAAGAACAGCAGTGGTTCCTTAAGATATAACTTTCATTCTTCCTTGGTGTCAACAAGTTTGTCCGAATGTCCTGGGGGTGTTCGACCACCAGCAATTTCGGCACTCTCAACAAATTTTCTGACCTCAGCTTCATCTTCGTCGGTAAGATGGACATCAAGGGCTCCCCAATTCTCCTCTAAATACTTGATGCTCTTTGTTCCCGGAATTGGAATGACTCGATCATCCTGTCTGAGAAGCCAGGCAAGGGACAGCTGCGATATGGTGCAGCCTTTCTTGTCGGCAAGCGCCTTGAACTGATTGACGACCTTGACATTTGTATCGCGATTCTTATCCATGAATCGGGGCATAGCAAGCGGGCGATGATCATTCTTATCATCGGGTAAGTCATTGTTGCTGAATGTTGTTGTGAGCAAGCCTCGTCCAAGAGGTGCATAGCAAACAACGGCAATATCAAGTTCTCGACAAGTATCGAGAATATTAGTGCCCTTGGGCCCCTCGATATCGAGCACAAAAGGTGAGTACTCCAGTTGGACAGCAGCAACAGGAGAAATCTTGTGGGCACGACGAAGTGTGGCAGAGCTTACTTCCGACAGCCCAATATGTTTGATTTTGCCCTCACTATAATATCTTATTAGAAAACTTGCGGTCGAGATATAATATCCGAATATGGTTGAACTTACGCTTTCAGTTCAGCCAATGCTCGCATTGTCTCTTCAATGGGTGTTTCGGGATTGGCACGATGGAGGTAGTCTGTTCAAAGAAGGTATTTAGAAAGTGGAATTTGTAAATTAAATCAATACGATCAAGGAAGTTATCTCGAAGGCTGGGCTTCGAAAAATTGAAACCACCCGGGTGTTTACGGGCTTGAGACAACCCAACAAAGGACTCAATTAACCGGAGTAACTTACATAAATCAATGCAATCAATTCCAAGGGTCTCAAGACTTTTCTCACAAGCTTCCTTGCAGTACTTCGCGGAACTGTCATAAGACTTGAAGGTGCGGTCACCTTTAATGAACCCGAATTTTGTTGCAAGAAAGACCTCATCTCTCTTTCCAGTACGCTTGAACCACTGGCCTATCAATTTTTCGTTGTCACCGTAGAGACTGCAGTTGTTTTTTTTCATAATTAGTGAAATTTTTGGTATCTTGAATAGACATTGTTTGAATATCTTACTCGGAGCTATCCCAGAATGTGGCTCCTAGTTCAACGGCACGATCGAGGACTTTAAACCGCTCCTCATCGCTAGGCGGTGTTCCATACCCTATAGACATGGTCATAAGTCCGAAGCCCAAGGCTGGTACACTTGGGCCGTCCTTCCCCAGTTTGCGAAGCGGGGTAGGTCTGGCAGACATATTTAATTAAAATATGACAACAGATATGTGGGTTTGCTTATTGAAGAGTAAAGGCAGTGACTTCGAAGCCAAAAAGGGATTGGAGACTGAAGATGATATATAAAGAAGAGAAGAAGGAATTGAAATGGGAGCGGGAACCACCCAGAGTTTATAGTCCAAAGCTCTCCCTGCTGAGCTTTAACAATATCTATAAATTCACTGGAAGGCAGACAGAGCGGAGCGTAACAAGAAAATTATGTCCGGATATGAGGGTCCATAATTAAGTCAATATTACTGTTTAGTAATAACATACGTCAACTTCTGCAATCTGTATGTCATCTCATGAGCCAACCTGCATATTATTAGGTCCTTCATGACCAGAAGGGGTCTACTAAGATGCTTGATGATGATCTGCACTAGAAGCCGGCCAATCAGCGTGCGGATGATCCGATCCAACCAATAGGGAATTTCTCGTAAGCCATGAATCCGTCAGCCAATCATTTGACAGATGACCCGAACGAGCGATAGACAAGGCCGCATAAATACCCATACGTGCCACAACCTTATGTGAAGATGACTATTCTTTACAGCGCCCGGCAGTCTAACTCGCAAGATGCAAGTTTCAATTATGGCTGAAAACCTCCAGTTGGAAAGGCCTCGGAAAGCTTCTCATACAGGCAGAACCAAGGTTAAGTCTGGCTGCCGCACATGCAAGTGAGCTCCTAGCACCTTTTACTCTTGAAAGCACAGTAGCACTTATCTTGTGGACAGAATTAGGAAGATCAAATGTGATGAAGGTAAACCTAGCTGCCATCGATGTGAATCTACTGGTCGGATTTGTGATGGCTATGGGATATGGGGCGGGGGAGGAAACGGTTATGGCCATCGTTCTACACCTTCTACTGGTCAGAAGGACTCCTCCATCATTCCGTTATTTAGTCTACCCGTATCTACCCTTGCAGTGAGTACGCAGGAGAAGGAATATTTTGAGTGGTTTAGGTGCCGGACTGTCACAAAGCTTCCAGGTGTATTCTTCTCATCATTTTGGGACAAATTGGTGTTCCAAGTGAGCTCAAATGAACCAGCAGTATTGCATGCCGTTCTAGCTTTGAGCTCTGCTCAGAGAATGGAGACCATTTACGGCATCAGTCAAAGGAGAAGATACAACATCGTTGATGAACATGAGCAATTTATGTTACGCCAATACAGCAAATCGATCAGCAATCTTCAGCCACATTTCTCGGCCAAGAATAAGACCTCTGTTCGTGTGGCTCTCTCTGTCTGCTACTTGTTCATCTGTCTGGACATTTTCCGTGGGCACTACCAGACAGCTCAAGCCCATCTACAACATGGATTGATGCTTCTCAAAGATATTCAGGCTCGTTCAAGTGTGGTGGATGATGGTGGTTTTATTCCAAAACATTCTACTGAGTTGGTCGACGACTGGATAATTGAAGTATTTTTCAGGATGCATGTGCATGTGCAGCTCTTCAACCCGGGGTTCCAACATCAATGCTTAGTCATGCAGGCTTCTAAGCTCAACCTTCCAGCTCTCACCTTCCAGTCCATGAGTCAAGCAAGGCTACATATGGATCGATTTTTTGATGAAATATTCTGCCTGACCGAGCAAGGCCGGCAGCATGAATTTTTCAAGCAGGGAGAGCACCCACATGATCTGCTTGATCGTCAGAAGTGTATTAAAGAAGAACTTTCTTCCTGGCTTAGAATATACAAAACGTCTAAGGCGACTTTACAAGCTCAAGTGCCTGTTCGAGACGCCTTTGCCTATCGACTGCTACAGCTATATCACTCTATGGCAGATATCATGGCTAATACCTGTCTTTCACCAGCCTGCGAGTCCATATTCGACTTTCACATAAATGACTTTGTTGATTTGATAAACCAATCAATCAATGTATTCAAAGCTGCTGCGTCAACTAAAAAGATATTATACGGGTATGATGTAGATATGTCTAGGTCAATTACTGAACTAGGTTGGCTTCCGCCACTTTATTATACGGCACTCAAATGTCGAAATCACCGAGTCAGACTCCAGGCCATCAAATTACTTGAATCTACTTCACACAAGGAAGGGATCTGGGATTCGATATTAACGGCATGTGTTGCGCGAAAAGTGGTAGAGATAGAAGAAAGGGGGTTCTATAATGATATTTACGAGATCGATGGCTTCAGTCCTTGTAGCCCCCTCGACGAACAAGACTTCTTACTACCCGCTCTACCGGACGAGTACAAGATACATGAAGTCCAAGTTTCGCTACCGGACAACCCCGCAGGAAAGATCGTTTTGTTCTGCAGGTGGAGGCAAGATAATGGTAGATGGGATGTCCTTATGAGCGAGTACGATATACTTTCACAATGTTGGACAGACAGGGCAGAGAGAAAAAGTGTTTCTGAATTATGAGCGGCGATGATAAGCGTTGAACACAAGAGATATCACTACTCAATTTTATGTATATACGCCAGTGTTCTGAAGAATGGTGTCTGGATGTTTCATGGCTAATTTTATAAGCTTAAGTATTCCCAAGGGAGGGTATACTTTAGAAAATATGACACAAGGAATACCTCCCCTCCGCAGATGAGTCGTGATTATGGCATTGTTGAAACAAAATCTTTAAAGCTTGTATGTACTTGTAGGCCCACCACTTTTATGAAAGTCATTCTGGAAGTGAGGGTGGAATACTGTCTTTAAGAAACATTTGATACACAGAAATATCTCTGATGGTTGCTGATGATGGTGTTGAAGAAACGAAAACGGCTGAGTCTGAGACCAATCCCGAGACTTGAGCCTCACTCTCAGCGCTTAAGCTTAGAAAGCACGGGCCTGACGCTCGGTCGCAACTCCTCCGACCCCCACTAGAGCACATGCAGAAGAATTGCCAGCCCAAATTTGTCAGCGAAAGTCGAAAAGCCCCACTAGAGGACGATGTTCTCCATTGAATTGATCAGACGCCAGCACCAAAAGAGTGAATGCTTCCCACGCCTACAAAATCGCGGGGTGACTTTTTCAGTGTCCCAGGACCATTAGCAATCATCCCATTCTTCCTGACCTCCCTCGGCCCAACTCTCCTTCTGCATTCTTGAATTCTCTTCCTCCTCTAGATATCCTCCAAGGTTATGGCGAGCTGATATATTATTCAATTGAGGGAGTGATGTCCTCGTGAATGAAAAAAAGAAAAAGAAAGACAAAAAGAAAGAAAGAAAGATCAAAAGAGAAGCCTTAGATATCATCAACTCGCTTTTGTGAGTGGGACAAGGCTACCAAGGACGATTGCGTGCTCATGAAATAGAGTCCAGCTTCAATAGCCCCCCAAAATTTTACAACATCGTCCACGCAACAGCTTCCTCTCGTTTTTGGTTACCTGGTCGCAGTGCGCACGGCGAAGCTTCATTCGCACAGGTGTAATTTCGTCAGGATGGGACTTCTCGCCTTGGGAACGCCGTTGGAGTGGCCTGAAGCCAAAAAGAATGCTGATCAGGTGCGATCATGGGGAATTGCGCAGCTTTTGACCATTTGGAACAAGGCAAAGGGAAAGGAAAGAGATGCTTTGCTTTGGGGAGATGAGGTACTTACACCCGAATATTCTTTTGCTTAATAAATGATTGGGTGCTAATTGACGGCTAGGTTGAGTACTTGGTTGTCTCGTACGACGAAAAAGACCCCAACGTTACACTGTCTCTCAGACAGGCCGATATTCTCCATGCGCTAGCAGAAGATGAGGAGCTCAGCAAGAAGGGCGGTTGCGTACCTGAATTACAAGAGGTTTCGAGCTACAGAGGCAATACACTTCCGGTATTCCACCCCGAATTTGGTCGATTTATGTTGGAGGCGACACCAGGAAAGCCATGGGGCATTGGATTGAAAGATTTGCTTGATGTTGAACCAAACATGAAATGGCGTCGAAAGATTGCCAAGGAACACATGAAGCCAGAGGAATATCCAATTACCTTGACAACATATCCACGACTCGGATCTCCGGGAGTCTTCACTACTCCATCTTACGAGGTTTCTGGAGAGAAACTGCGCTCGCAGTTTGTTCCAGATGAGATTGCCAATCCTCACATTCGATTCCCAACCTTAGCTGCCAATATTCGTCAACGAAGAGGACGAAAGGTTCAGGTTAATGTACCGGTTTTCAAAGACAAGAATACACCATGGCCATGGAAAGACCCAACGGTTAACTACGACCTTCACAAGTGGCCAGAAGATGACGATGTTCGAAATGGGGTTGCTCCGGATAACTACATCCACATGGATGCCATGGCTTTCGGCATGGGTAGCTGTTGTTTGCAAATCACTTTCCAAGCCAAGAACATTACCGAGGGAAGAAAGATGTACGATCAATTGAGTCCCTTGGCACCAATTCTCCTTGCTTTAACAGCAGCCACTCCAATTTACAAGGGATTTTTGGCAGATACGGATGTCAGATGGAATCAAATCAGTCGTGCTGTAGATGATAGAACACCAGAAGAACTCGGAGAAAAGGTATGCTGATCCATTATTTGCTCCAATTTCATCACTAACAAAATGTAGCCGCTCAAGAATGATAGATGGCGTATTCCAAAATCACGCTACGCCTCCAATTCAACTTATATTTCCAATGACCACCGTCTCCGTCCTGAATACCTAGACCCCAACCTCATAATCGACCCCGAAATCAAGCAAAAGCTTATGGATGGTGGTATGGATGACCGCTTGGCAACACATTTCGCGCATCTTTTTATCCGCGATCCTATTGTAATCTTCAACGAAGACTTGCAAGAACTAGATCTTTCCAAGACCGACCACTTTGAGAACCTCCAAAGCACCAACTGGCAACACATGCGCTTCAAGCCACCGCCAGCAGATGCCGACATAGGCTGGCGCGTGGAATTCCGCCCAATGGAGATCCAGGTGACGGATTTCGAAAACGCCGCCTTCTCCGTCTTCATTGTGCTCATCACACGCGCCATTCTGTCCTTTGACTTGAACTTCTACATCCCAATCACCAAGGTTACCGAGAACATGGAGACAGCGCATGAACGCGATGCAGTTCTCAACTCCAAATTCCATTTCCGCAAAAATCCATTCACGTCGCGCCCACCGCGGCCATATTCGTCTACCGGTCCACGCTCTGGCACCGCTACACCAACCGTCATCTCGCGTCCGCCTACGCCTACTGGTCCTGTAGAGGATGAATACGCAGAAATGTCCGTTGATGAAATCATGAATGGCTCTGACACGCATGGATTCCCTGGTCTCATTCCGCTCGTCGAATCGTACCTAGACTCTCTTAACGTTGATGTCAAGACGCGCTGTGAACTCGCGAGCTACCTCAGCCTTATCCGCCGGCGTGCGAGCGGCGAGCTGTGGACTGCTGCTAAGTGGATCCGCGAGTTCGTCAAGGACCATGAATCATATAAGCATGATAGTGTCGTTGATGAGCGCATCAACCATGATCTTATTGGTATTGTTGTTGGCATTGAGGAGGGAAAGGTTGAGGGTCATAATCTAGATAAATTTTTGGGCAAGCAGAGTAAGTGTAAATAGTTGGATAGAAGGACGCTTGACATGAAGATTAATGAGAGATGAGTGAATGATGGGTTTCATAATTGTTGTGGTGAGATAAGTCCATCTCGGTGTGTGTTCTTTCTTGTTTAGAATGACATGTTTGGATTGTCTTGTGTGGGCTTCACTTCATTGACTTGACTCCTCTTGCACAATTAGATGATTTATCTACGCTGTATTACCTTTTTATGAAGTGTCACATGGTTCAGCAGTAATATTTGGTACGGACCCGATAATAAATATCGGTAAGTAAATTATGCAAACAGTACTTAATCTGATATTACACGACTCTGATTCTTAGTCCTCAGACTTTACTAGGTCGCCTATCAGATTTTCAATTCTGAAAAGTCGTGAAAACACGAAATATATTATATCCCAATGACGGCAAATAACTGTTACCTTGAGCAGATAAGAACCAGGGAATTAAACCACGTTGAAATGTGTTCCTACCGATTGCTGGCACCAACAGCACATAAGTGCAAAGGCCCTTATCCTCCAAATTATATATAGCACAACATAACACAATGGAATGAATGTATAGGCAAACCACAGCAATTCACGAGACACCTACAAGCTACGACGAGACGTCATGCAGTATACTGTGAGACCAATCGTGCTTTGCACCCATCCGTCCACTGATCTCTTTTGAGGTCTATAATACAACGCCTACCGCAGTTAAGGAGGCACAGAAGTAGCCTGCTCACTATGCTCAGGCCCGATGCGCACATGGCAAAATGACTTTCATGAGCACTTGAACATTACAGTCTAGCCATGCACACAGATATTAGTGATGAGGCGCGTATCATGAAACGTATAGTGCACTCGCGGCTGAAATCGCAGGCCAGGCTGCGAACAAGCGCCAGGATCTGTAAAGGGTGCCATGATACTAGGGGATGTGGAAGCTTCAGCGGCTCATTGTTGTAGATGATAGGAAGATATAGGAAGATATAGGACTGGGCGGATAGGAGAATGGTCTTTGTGTGGTTGATATCATTGATATGCCTCAAGGGCGGCTGAAAGAGGGCGCTTTTGAAAACAGTTGCCGCCCTTCTATGCGCGCAAGGCGTTGTACGGGATTGGAGGGGCTTAGGCGCCAACTGAGTTTTGTGAGGAGGGGTTCCTGTTATCAGAGTGCGTTTGATCAAGGAGAATTCGATGATTAGTAGTCAGATTAAAATGAGCGTGTTTTAGTAAAGACAACATAGAGTAGAGAGGTTGTCGTAGCTTGAGCTAGCAATCCTAAAGCTGGGCAATGTGCCTACTTCTTTATAAGGCGTGTTACTCTGTCTACTCAATATTGTCTGTGACGTATATCATGATGAATAACAAGTGTAGGCAATTCTTCGCTCTCAATGCATTCGTTAATTATTCAATAATAGTTTAGAGAAGACTATTAATGAGGTGTTTCGTGGTTCATTCATTGCTCCATCATCCAGACGGGAGTGCAAACGAAGTTTACCCTAAAAGGCTCACTAAGAAAGCCGTCCCGTTACACAACCAGCGAATCCTCCGCCGTCAGAACTTTCTCTTACCCCAGATTCAAGCGTCTCCACTCTTCAATGTCAAGGAGGAAGGATCAAATAAAGTAAGGAATAAGCACTGTTATTGTTCCGAGCTTGACGTGAAAGAATGGAAGGATTAAGGATGTGGACTAAGCATTGTAATATGCCTGAAAGTCGAGTACTAAGGTACATAAGGTAATGAACATGTCCGGTGAGGTACAGACATACAGACATACAGACATCACAGACCTTTGACTCGGGCATCCTCTAGGCTCTACCATGAGCACACATGTATCCAAGGTCAGCACGAACCTGGGAACGTTTAAATCCCGAGTCTGGGTCCATAGCATCATTCTAGACTATCCGTCCACATGTATATCCATATCCACATCTACATCCACTCATTTTCGGTGGAAAGACCAGAAGCAGAACAAGCCGGAGAGAAGAGAATCATGCGCACTGAATTCCTCACGATGTCCCCACGATGTCCTCACTCACCCCTTTCCATGCCCATCGCAATTCCAGTTCCAGCATCAGCTCTTCGAGGCATGTTCACAGTCGGACGTCATGTCGTCATATGGCCGTCCCCTGTCCATGAGCCCTGCATTTTTCTTCCACCAGAAATCAAGGAACACAGTGCACAGCGTTTACGATACATGGGTGCTGTGGCTCAAATGGAGTCGCTTATTGTGACCATGCATGTCCAGGACCCTCGCCGTCTCGAAGGCCCCGCCTGTCAACTCTGTACACACAGGATTTGTATCAAACCTCGACCAGCCGGCGCAAAAGAAAAAACTATGGAAAAGTTAATTTCGACCGTATTGGGACCATGGAAGGGGGTGGTGATTGGGTAAGTGTCGCACACTCTGCGTCTGACGTAGTGTATCAAGGGTTTCTTGCTGAACTTCCCTGTGCCGTCTGTGGCTTTCCTCACGCCTTGGTGCGTCTAGATGTGTGTGTTGTCTGGGAAGAGATTGGATGTTTGCGCAGGTCTTGTGGTTGGCCGCCGTGCTTGTTGTCGCGATGTCAACCATGCAACATCATCCATCATATTGCATAGTATCGGGCTGCTGTGAGTTGTAGAGATCTCTTTTTCCTTGATTTGGACCTGCATTGCGCGTGTGGATGGGAGGGTAGACCATGAGCAAGCTGTTGCGAACTGGTCTGCACTGGCACCGCTTGTTTCTTTCTTCTTTTTCTGAAACTGCATATATTCTTTGCTGTTCCTGCTGTACTGTACTTTGCACTTGCGATAGAAGTATCTTGATATCCCATACTGTTTGTGCCTTCACGTCTTCTCTCTTCCTCTCCATCACGCGACCATATTCAAGCCATCAAACCACCTCACTTCGACATCAAACTGTCCTTCGTCTGAATATCTCACCTTAAAACCCATACAAATATCAAGATGGCGAGAACAGGCGTTTTCCACCACGTAGGCACCTTCCTCCTCTTCGCCGCCTTCGTGCTCCTCCTCATCGCGAGTATCTCCTCGCCGGTGATCAACGACATCTCAATGCTGAAGGTGACTCTCACCAACGCAACCGCCAACCGCAATTCCTCCGTAACCTTTGGATCCTTCGGCCATTGCGTACTGGACGTCGGCGAGCCAAAGTAAGTCGCAAGCACATCCCCTCCTCATCCGCGATGAACGAACCATCAAGCCTAACATAAACTCCCAGCAACCACACGGATCATGACACCTGCTCCCGCAGCACAATCGGCTACTCCCCAGCTACCATCATGGCCACCATCGACGACACACACTTCTCCTCTGCAGCCACCAACACCGCCGACGGCCTGACCAACGTGATGATCCTACACCCAATCGGCTGCTTCCTGGCCTTCATAGCCTTCTGCCTGGCCCTGGGCGCTGGCATCTTCGGATCGCTGCTGGCCTCCATCGTTTCCTCAGTCGCATGGCTCGTCACCATTGTCGTCATGGCTACGGACTTCACCCTCTTTGGTATTATCAAGAACCACGTCAATAGCGACAAGTCTGGCAGCCATGCGAAGTTCGGCGTTGCTATGTGGTGTGTGCTTGGTGCTATGGTCGCGCTGTTCTTCGGAAGCTTCGTGGTGTTTTTCTCGTGCTGCAGTGCTAGGAGGGAGAGAAGAGCGGGCAAGAGTGAGAAGTTTGGTGGTGGTAAGACTTATGGGACTACCACTACCAGACGTCACTTCTGGCAGAGACGCACGAGATATTAGGCGTGACGAGTGGACAGTTCTATAAGGAATTGGGTTTCTTTTGTTGAGGAGGAAAAGTCGCTGAGGGGGGCGAGGGTGGAAAGGAGCGGCGGTGTGTTTATGTTATGATTTTGAGGGAAGATACCACATGGCGTTTCGACGTCCTTTATGTTTGATGTTTTTATCATGATAGCGATACGAATCTTTTGTAGCGAGGCGCTGGGGCCTGTAATTATATTGGCCATGACTTTACAGAGTATTCTCTTGCTTTCATCGATGCATTGTGAAGGGTGAAGGCGCAGATGTCTCTTGGTTTCCTCGTACGCCTACTAACTATTGGTCGAATCCGAATCGAGCTCCTATTTTGTGAGTCCTCTTCGATGAGGACGATCCTGCACCATCGATTGGATCTGCTTTTCTATGTATATAGCAACGTTGAATTTCGTAACCCCTGTGTAGCTTGACATGGCGGATAAACTTGTGAAGCCAGAGGTGAATGTCAAAGCCTCAATCACTATATCTTCAGCCATCGTTAAAACCCAATTGTTATGATGTGCTTTATGTCAATGTTTTGGTCACCACAAGGTGAAGGAAAGGAAGAAGGTAATAGATATCCATTCACTTACGGTGCTGTGAGAGCAGGTCAGCAAGCGTACGTCGACGAAGTACAAGTAGACACAGATAAAAGCATAAACAGTTGTGACTATGATCAATCATTCAATGCAGTATTATTCCTAAATGCAATGCACTATAAACACCAAATCCTCCATCCTCCATCCTCCATCATCATGCCGTTTCCTACACACATCCCCATATATCCACACATCGATACCCCTCATCCCTCTCCCTCCCCTCCATCTATATCCGAGAAAGTAAACAAACAAATAAAAAACATGTAACTCGCAATGCTATGCAGAAAGAAGCCAAATCAGAAGTTCAAGCAACCCTCTTTCTATCGCGGTCTATTTCGCTGAAGGGGAAATGCTTATTAGCCATGCAATCATTACATCCTCCACCAAGCGGACTTCACCTCCTCCCCCCTCTTTTCACCAGTCCCAAACACCAACCCCTCATTCATCCCATTCTCTCATATGCCAAGCCTGTATCAGATGCCCATTCACTCTACTTAAGAGGAAGAAGCCGTGCTGGTGGCTACGGTTCCATAGGTACCAAGCCCAATGGTTCCAGCGCTGGGCGTGGCAAACGTCCAGGAGCCGAGCGCGGTGCTGGCGAAGGTGTTGGTGACGAGAATCCATGTGGTGGTGGTCGTTCCGCCGATCACAGTCATGATCGGGTCCCAGGTGGTGGTTGCATACTGCGAATCCACGGTGGTTCCCTCAGCACCACCACCGGCAGCAACACCGGCGGATGCGTAGGAGACGAGGGGGAGGAGGGAGAGGAGAGCGAGGGAGAACTGCATTTTGTAGGATGGAATTTGTGGGTTTGATAGATTCCTGAAGCGGTTTGATGTTGATTTGCTGTGCTTGGTTTTGGGGGTGCTTGGATTGTGGTGGGTTTTTTGCCTGGTAGAGGGTTTAGGAATTCAGGTGAGGAGTGAGATGCCTGTTGCGCGGTGTACTCGGTAAGGACGTGTACAGCGGATTAAGAGTCGTGAGGATCGTGGAAATCGTTCGTAAGTTGATGCGTAATGCGTGATGCGTGGCAACGTTCAATGTCTTCTTCTTCCCTTTCTGCTTCTTCGGCTTCTTTACTTTTCGACTGGCAAAACTCTCTCGAAGATTCGGTGGGTGAAGGTGGTGGGATAAGGGAAGGAAAAGCTCGAGCGGGAGATAAATGAGATTGCCAGCAGCAGCTATGGAGAGCGATTTCACAGATGCGAGACACACACACCACGTTCACACTGTGCAGACCAAGCTCGATACGATAGAGTCGGGGGACTTAGTTGGGTGCAGTAGCAGGGCAGGGAGGGGAATGCGAGAGGCGGTGTCGACACAAAGCAGTCAAGACTGGCACAATTTTACTGTGTATTCTCCCCTCTCACTCACTCTTCCTCACCACTTTGGCACTTTGGCTGGCATTTTGGCTGGTTACGCGTGTCGTGCCTCTGTCAAAGTCGCTCGCTGGGCAATTTCACAACAGCGGTATTGTGGATCCCCCTTTTCTATACGGCGATTCATAATTGGATGCCGCCTCGTCAATCTTGCGCTTCGGCCTGCCAGTGCCTCCTAGACCCGGCGCCGCGTCAGGGGGCAGGTTAAAATCAACCAGAAAGGGAATGGCGTGTTACGAGGAAGTGAGGCGGTGATCAGTGCCTGACGATCATTTATATCCTGAGGTATCGAGTGCACATGACCAGTCACGTTTGTATCATGTGATAAAAGCCAGCAAATACACGTGATGGGGAGATGGCTCCGGCAGGTACAGGCATGTAGCATGTGACCGTCGCATATAACAACGTGACGTGGTAGCTGCGGCCGTTTCAAGATTTAGTCACCAGCACCAAGGGTCTTCTAGATATTTAGTCTAGCCTACTCCGGAGAACCGTTGGGCAATCAGACCTGTTGAGATTCCGAGGCTATGGAGGGCGGAAATCAAGGGATCATCGAGACCTGTAGTGCTGTCACGATGGCGACGGCTCTGGTGAGCCTTGGCGACGGTCCAGTGGCAGAAATATGCTTATGTGTATGCATGCGGTGTTTGAGCGTGGCCACGATCGATGAGTGAAGCTATTGATATTAAGTAAGGATATCCATGAGCTAGCCACCAAGAGCGGTATTTGGAGGTCAAGGGACCCTGTGTACTGTGAATAGTGAGATCGCCGCACTGAGATTGAATATTTGTTATGGCGTGCTCTTGCTTTCTTTTCTTGCGAAGTCGGCGAGGCGAGGACTATGCGTTTTTATTTTACTGTATCTGTCAGTAAGTACTTCCGTTCACCAAATTGGTGACAAATTACTCCTTCTGTACTTATGAATAGACACCTTTGACACTCTTAAGTAGGATGAGTACAAAACCATTTGGACCAACCTCGCCCAAAGAGCTGACACTTCCTAAAGCATCAAAACTATCAACACACCAAGGCAGTGCTGCCATACTCTTCGTAGAAACCATATGCGACGAAGTGGAGAGAAGACAGCTCAGCCCAGTCTCTCGAGATCTAGATGAGAAATCTCATCTCAATCCTACCCTAACATTTCAACCCACTGCCCCAAGTGCCCCAAGACCTAGAATTATCCGCAGGCAACAGCGAAAAATAAGTCGTGCCGTGTACCCTTCGTACCACTCGAGATCCGGTGATCAAGTCCACAGCCCTCATCAGCCCTATCACCGATGTAAAAACAGCCGGAAACGTATAAGCGCGCGCGCTGGCGTGACGGACGCCTTCTACTTCTTCGATCCTTCCATGGGCCTTCTAGAAGCCCGGCGCTGCAGGGCTGGATGGCGCAGCGCTAGCGGGCTTGTGGCGGGGAGGAATGTGCGATTTGGGCGATTGGGCGACTGGGCCAGACCAAGTTTAATGGTGAGTATTGAGAGTGCGTTTAGAAAATGGCGTACGACCACTGAAACACCTGAACCATAGTAAACATTTATTGATAGATTACGAGCGGATGAGCCGTTGGGAATTACTCATGAGGATAGATGAATCAATGCTTTTGAGAAAACAGCAATCGTGTTGCGACTTGGTTCCGCGCGGGACCTCCTGTATGGTACAGATTGTTGACGGCAAAAGCGGTTCTTTGCGTTCGTGCTGCCCCTTTCATATGGCTGTCAAACAAAACATCTCGAAGCTTTGAGATATCGGGAAGGGAAAGGGAAATAGGAGATTAAAGAGATGCTGTATACCTCCGAACCTTGTTATAACATATTGTGTATTCAATCTCATCTAATCGAATTTGTGGAGGTAGGTTCATATTGGGATATGAACTTCCGGCAAAGTTATTTTCGTGCACCAGAGTACGAAGAGCGTCGGTCCTCTGTACGAGTATCGATGGTATTGTGAACAGCGGCACCGCCCGCCTGGCTCCGTATATTTGTATATTCATAGAATACGATAAATTGTTCTTCGTCACCGGCATAATGCCCAACAGTCCCCTCTATTTCCAGGTACCAAATGAAGTACATGTCGTCTCTCCTTTTCGACCCTTTTGGATTCAAAAAAAGATGGAGAATGGAGAGGTTTCGAAGTATTCTTTCCCAGCAGATTGGGTCGTGCCTGATAGGGCCCCTGCAGTACGAAGAGTACACACCTGTCAAGTTCAGGTTCAAGTTCAAGGTTCAAGTTTGTTGGTGAGGGTAAGGTTCGCGGGTGTCTCTCAACCTCCGCTCAATTATGCGCACAAAAATATGGGGCTTCTTTGGTTTTTTTTCCCTTGCCCGTTTTTACCCTTTTCCTTTTCCCCTTCCCTCTTCCCTCACAGGGCGCTGGGTTGGACATGCCTGGAATGGTTGGAAGTCCAGAGTTTGGCTGGGGGGTGGTTCATAGGCACACAGGCTTCGCTGGGCTGACAGGCTGGATGGATCTTTTGGTGGCCGTGCCATCCGTGTCCTACACTCCCTCCCCCTCGCACAAGGTGAGAAGCCTTGTCCCAGCAGGCGAAAAGACCCGACGTCGCCATCAATTTGCATGCATGCGCCATCGAATCATCCAGTGGCACTCGGTGAGTGCGAAATGTGAATTTGAAGGCAGAAGGAAAGGGAAAAGGAAACGCAAATGGAACTGGAAATGGAACTGGAAAAAGAGAGAGAGGATGTGTGTGTATGTGTATACTGTTCCAACTCACAATTACTCGCACAAAGGCAGTGCAACACTTGGCATGGTAAATGTTAAGATTCATACGCAGGTCAACTATCGAGTTGTGCTCTTCCGGTTTTAAATGTTGCCCATCACCAAATTTGGAGAGCGAGACAGTAATTCCAGCAGATCCATGCCTTTATCCCGCAGAATGAGTCCTCATACCACCAATACTGTACTTGCTGCGTACTACAAAGTACTTACTACTGTCCCATGTACTTAAGACTACTCACCCAGTAGCACTCATAGTGGTGATAGTACGCCCTCTAAGGACTCACCAGCATAGTCGCCCAAACTGACGCCGGATCGAGGTAAATTAGCTGTCGTCAGCCAATCACATTGTCCCCATTCAGCCACATTGATCGATAATATCCATAACTCCCCATAAGTAATCACTCACAAAGCCTCCTTACAGTGCAAGAGATCCACAGAAGGCAATCCTTGGGCTTAGGCCTTTCACCATTTCGTCCATGCCGGCCTAGGTACTATGCACTTCTTGTGTACTTACTGTGGACATACATTCACCAGTGCAGCATGGCCAGTCACTCAGTATTCCCAGTCACCACCGCATTGGAACGAAGTGGTACTGGTGCACTGGTAGTCCTCGTAGGCCCTGGTACTTCTCGTCCCTTTCCCATGCTGCATGCAGGCTTTGCATGCTTGTGTGCCACATGTTGGTTCATCACCACCAATCTGTCCAGAATGAATCTTGCCCCCCCCATCGGCCAGCCATCCCGGCTCTTTTCACTGTCTGCAGGAACTATAAGCTACTATGCAGTAGTCATATGGCTAAGGCTGAGATGTGTATGACAGTGGGTACTTGTAGTGTTGTGGATGGCATGTGGATGGCAAGTGGATGGCAAAGTGATCGAGAGGAGCCAAAAGCTTAAGAACGCTGGTCACGCTTGTCTACTCACTTATGGAGCTCTCCATACTCCGAATAAACACTACATCACTGGTCGCGACTACAAACTGACGCTGGTCCCCCTCCCTCTTCCCTTCCACCCTCTCAATAATTGCCTCGACCTCCTCCAAAACATCACCAACCCAAGAAAACGCCCAGAGGCACTTTGAAAACAAGCCGCCATCATCTACAAGTGTATTCTCTATATTTACTATAACTCTCAATACTTATAGTAAGCTATTGGGTTGATTCACTACTTGATACGATCCGCTACTCGTTGACCTCTCGCGCCTCTTCTACCACGCCTCCGTTTCTGGACATCAGGTCAAAGCACCCCATCGTGCGCCATATTCGAGCTTCTCCGCCCTTCACCTCCACAGAACTTCGGCATCATTCCGCTCAACCACCTTGCTTGGATCTTCATATCCTCATATCCCATTGCTTGTCCGCGCTTTTAAGAGGGACGACCACTGCAGCATCTTGTCATAAATTCGCGCAAAGGATCATCACTGGACTAGTAGTACACAACACCAGCAAGACCTATATACACATTCACATTTACATACATATACTATTTATCAACCATCAAAACCCTGGATTGGATGAGCACATAATACTCACTCTCCGCGACTCTCTCCATCATGTTCGAACACTTTACTTTTGGTCTGCCCGCCCGACCTGATTCCGAGGGCCACAGCATTCGCGAAGTCTCTCCTACAGATACAGCCAGTATCCCACGGCGGCGCACGCGCATCGCCATCGCCGACCTAATCACTTCCACACCAACGTCACCCTCCCCACTCGATGATCTCATAAACAGAATGTCCGACCAAAGCGTGACTAAGGACAATGACATTTCACCAACGTCCTACTTCCACCTCAATACCTACCCAAACGACTACCATCACGCCTACCCACTGCCTTCCCTCTCACCAACCTCATCCACCTCCTCCGCTGCCTCTTTAGACCTCTCCTACGACGACACACCCACGTCGCCCTCCTCTGCCGGCCGCTCTCCCTCCCCGTATAGCGGACCTTCCTACGGCTACGCAGATCGCCGCCTGCAGCGTCAACTGCACACCCAGCTGCAGTGCTCGGGCGCGCACATCCGCTCCATCAATGCTCTCGTCGAGCAGATGGTTGCCAGCGGCGAGCAGTGCGTCATGAGCCCGCCGCCCATCAAGCCGCTCAATTCGCCGGATGCGCCATCCCCACGCTACCTTGACGACGACGACGAGATGAGCCTACGGAGAGCAGGCGCGCCATCCGGCATTCGGAAGCCCGACAGAATCGCCTTCCGTGGCCGTGCTGAGATGGTTGCTAAGGCTACAGGCACTGTGAGGGCGAGACGGCCGAAGATGAGGCTGCGAACCGGGGCTGTTCCTGCGGTGAAGGGGAAGGAGTAATTGTTTTTCATATCTATCTTCTTGGTGCGTATTTAGGGCTGGGCTTTTGAATGGATGGGCTTGGGCTGGGTTATCTCGGTTTGGTGGACGGGTTTGGCGCTTTCTCAGGGTCTTGTTGACTTGGCTGGCTCACATCAAGGTCTGGTTCGACCGTTTTTGGAGTCTAGGATTGGCATGGCTGGCATGTATTGGATGGGATCGGACTGGACTGGAACCGGATTGGGATAAATTGGATTGGGCTGGGGTTGGGAATGATACTCCGAGGACATTATACCTCTTGCATATTCACATACATATTCTTGGGAAATAGGTTACTTATTGCTATCTACTGTATAGGTGGATAGAGTAAGGCACGCTCATGATGAGCCTTAGATCAAATTCGACGCTGTCGATATAAAATATAATGTTTTAGCCATCAAAAAGAGATGTTGAATTTTACATGCATATCCCTATGTGTCCAACCTGCAACAACCGCATTCTCCAGCGCGTGATTTCTCTACTAATACTAGGTATGTACTTAACATGTATCATACACAAATGCCGAATCATATGTCATATCATGCTATTATGCTATGGGTGACCGTCTCTATAGAATAATGATATGACATAGCCCACAATATTCGCCACCATCCGCCACCACCATCAACCACGCCGATGATCTAATCCTGCATCCTTCGTGCATCTTACGACCCCTCGTCTCCACCACCCCGGATCCCCACACTGCAGCGTCACATCGTGCCTCAGCCGTGCATCGACGCATTAGGGGGAGGCTTTTGCTTCTTTGAATCGGAATCGTACACTGTGCCACCCACTCAAGGCTCCCAACGTACCCCAGCCTTTTGGGGTCAGCCCATCCCTTGTCAGTTATGAACGTAATTTTTGCCATCTGCACTGCAATTTTAGCACGGAAGAGGGCCACACGAAGGCTGAGGCTGGGTCTGTAGTTCGATGCAGCCTCGCGTCAAAACTATGGCATTGGTGCATCGTATTACTTACTACATTACGTCTCGTTAAGAAGTGCCCTGCACTGCAATTTTAGTGCAGAAGAAGGACACAAGAAGGCTGGAGCTGAGGGTGTAATTCAACAGCCTCGCATTAAAACTACGTCATTGATGCATTAAACTCATTGCCCTGTTTATACTGCAATTTTCGTGTAGACGAAGAAGACGTTGATAGTTTAGCTCAGCTGCTTGCGCAGAAGAGGTTGCTTGGTGCAGCAACACAGCGTTATAACAACAATGCAAGCTTACACTCGATGTCCGCTTTGCGTCTCAAATATCACCAAACTCGCTGTGTTAGATCAAGAGTAGATGGGAGTTATGTAGTAGTTGCTTCTTCAACAATTATAAACTTTAAAAATGAAGCTAAAATGCTTGTGGAACACCAGAGATTAAGTATACGTGGCTCAAACATGATCTTACCAGGATCTATAGAAAGAAGAAAAGAAAAAACGAATATATACGTGTAAATAGGGAGTAGGATCGTATAGGAACAATAATAGTGTTCGTGGTTTTGGTATTGCAATCCTGGTTGTTGGTGATGCATTTGAAAGCGCTTGTATGGAGATTTGGCGGTTCTCGCCGATGCGGGTAGGTTGCACCGTGCTTATTAGAGTTGGGGATTTCAGGTGCCGTAGAGGAGATGTAACACTATTCTTATCTTTAATAGTAATGAGAAAATAACCTGGTTCTTGTTAGTATATATTAATATATAACAGTCCTAGTGATACTACACCTAAGATTCAAAAGTTGTGGGAGTAGGCGCTTCCTTCATAAGAATGTTCTTCGGTTGGTTTATCCTTGCTATGTAGAAGCGCTAGTTTCAAATAGTTGTCTTTCTTCTTTCTTGATTTCCGTTCTATGATTTAGGCTTGCTTATATTTATGTCTTTGTAAAATAACTAGAGCATTATTCAACAAAATATACGTTATTAGGGTTGAATAGAATAAACAGGTTGTTGCCAATAGTACTCCTACATTAGCAAATGAGCTGTCTAATGCTCCAATTATGGTGTATTGCAAAGTAATATATAAACAGTTATATATCTTAGGCGGTAATCAGACATTTAGTATATGCATACTCTCCTCCCCCGGATTGTCAATGAAACTCGTAGATATAAGTATCATAACTTTAGTTATCTATTACTGAGAGGAAATAGATGAGAGTTGCCGCTAGCAGGAAGGTGCTAATAAGCAACCAAACACAGCTCGTTACTTGCTCAAAACATCACCTTTTAAAGTAATGAAGTGCAGAGAGGTTTCCAGACCTTTACTCTATTGGAAATGAGCGTGACAGAAAGTCGGTAACGGGGATTGAAGAAAATAGGGCTGAGAACATAAGCATTGAACTAAAGGGGAAAATAGTTGTGATCGTCATTGTTAATATAAAATTCACCCCACTATTGCGGCCCGTGAGGCTCCGTACAGTTGCACTGCATAATAACCATAAATAGGTATGTATGTATACGCAGACTCCATTATGTGACATCGGCATGATGCTTGCCGATATTTAACGATGTTTATATCGAGATAGTCTAGCAATATGGAAACTAAGTAGCATATCCGTATCAAAGTAGGACGTTCTATTGCCTGTTAGGATGGGGCTTTCAGCTTGTAGATAGGACGAAGGACATAGTATCTAATCGGTTTGTTCTACTCCCAAACGTTCGCTTGCAATTGGTAAACATATCTACATAATATATGGCAATTAGAGACTGCTCTTCTGCCAAATTCAGATGTATTATACAAAAATTTGGATTATAAACTATAGCTCTCATAAAGGAGATAATAAACCCGAATTCAGAAGCAGCCACCTCTTAACAAACTTATAGTGTTTTGTATGATTTAGGATGTAAAAATAGACTTAAAGGACTATTTGAACTTATTATCTAAATTTGAAATTTAAAAGTAGATATACATTATACATATGTACATAAGAATAAGAGTGAATCTCGACTAGATCAGATTATCATTTCCAAAAGTACGCTTAATCAACGGCGGTATCAGTAGTTCCCGCACGCGCCAACCAAGTCGTCATTCCTTCTCGTATTTAAGAAAGGTCAAATCTTAACTTTAGGGAGTTCCAGAGTATGATATATTATGTAGGATCGTCCACAAAGATTCAATATTGTTCATCTAAATATTGTATACTACTCCAGCGCACAGAATGAGGATGACATTATCCTATCGCCCGCTATGCCGGTGCCCTTCACTAAACCTTTTATTCTACTTTATGTTCACCTATGTGATTGCTGAAGATGTAGTCACTCACACTAGTGCTTCACATCTCATTTTCTTAACCGCGTTCCCGGTAACATATACGGTCAATCAAACGGGGACCACGCAATGGATTGCCGACCCATCCTATCAAGATCCTATGAACTTGTATCTTATGGATTACACTGGGAAAGAAGTTAGACAAACACTTTGTGGTAAGTAATATCACTTCATAACTAGGTGGCTTATCACCTAGTTAGAGATGGAACCATTACTCGTTTTGCTCACATTTTTATAGAAGATGTCGCATATGCAGATATTAACAATTGTACATGGGTGCCAAGCGACATTATCTGGCCAAACAACGATTATAAGCTCATGCTTAATCAATCCGGGTCTGAGGATTACGTAGCTGGAGATGTTACTATCCTAGGAGCCGGGTCGACCGCGCTCCCTTCAGACACTTATGTTTCATCCACGACCACCTCAACCTCAACTCCAACCACCACATCGCAATCATCTACGTCCACAACCTCTGCTGTTACCGCAATCGCTACTATATCATCAGCCATAACGGAGTCGCAGTTGCAATTGCTAGCGCAATCCAAAAATGTCACGAGTACTACGTACGTTATCGGAATGTCATTTGCCTCTGTTGCAGCAGGCACGGGTTTATTTTCCTTATTTGCCATTCTATTGTACCTCAGAAGACGAATATTCAGCAACCACAAGTTGGAAGACAGTTTTCCGCACAACGCAAATAATCAAGATTTTCAACAGAATGCCAGTCTTGTTAGTGTTGACGGCACTGTAGTAGGTATGGCGGATGATGGGGATAGGAATATTTCTATGTCCTCACTGCCGTTGTACAAGCGTGCATAGGGATTGGCGAATGAAAAATGGCAGCAACGGGTTTACTTGGATAGGACGCCAGTAAATTAGCTGTCTGCACATCAGCGGATTAATTTCTTGAAATTGGGGTTCTAATGCTAAACATTGATGCATTGTCTATTATGACCTTGCATTTTGAATATACAGCCCGCCAGTTGACTGATCGCAGCGTGCGAGTACCGGCACGAGAAGGAACATGTTTGCCGTCTTTACACACCATTATTCAGGGTGCTCCACACAGAGGCAAACACTAGCTGGCAAACCTTGGGAGAAGTGGAAGTTGGGCATAGAAACGCCGAGAGAGGTGATCAAGTTTGATATGGGTATGGAGAGGCTCGGCTACAAGACACGGGGTGCAGAATCGGAAACAGAACTCAAGACAAGGAAATGTCAAGGGGATGGGAAGTGAGCCGGATAGGGAAGATGGATGAAATCAAGGGCTCTATATACAAGGAAATGCATAATTAGCATTATATTTTAATATTACACATAATCTTCATCACTCGAAAAGCTGTATGCTAAATCATTGTGAAAAGAACAAGAATATGCAGCTCTCTTGGTAGTGGCAAGTAGAAGATTAAAAGTCAAAGTTGAGAACTGGTGCAGCCGAAGAGGCATGACAGTCTTTCACCAATCCTCAAGGAAGTCGTAACAGACTTATGACCCTAGATCCTACAAGACGGGTTCGCATGATAAGGGGAGGGCGAGAACAAATTAATGTTCAGAACTCTCTTTCCACCATCTCAATAACCGATCTGAGATTTGACTTTGATCGAAAGTATGAGGCGTATAGTGATTAGCGGAAGCCTGTGCGTTTGTAATGAATATTTACCTTTCTAGTAATTTGTGAAGCTTTCAGTCTTTGATCTGTGCGTTCCTCATCCAGGGTCACCTTCATTGTCAACATCATGTTGAAATTACTTTTTTGAATGATACTTAGAAGCGATAGCAGAGGTTTAGAAATCAACAAAAGCTGTATATGCGTAGATAAGAAAACTCGACAATAAGCATGGGGTATATGTCAAAATATACAGTCAATAGCGGACAGCATATACTGCCATGTGCACGGTGATATTCGTCTCCCACGCTTCGTAAATTTACGCAGCTGCTAATTGTGCAATAAAAAGGGTTACGAAACGAATTTTCACAAAGGAACACGTGCTACTAGAACTGGCATAATTGAATAGATCATTTTGACTCTATCTATGTCCTGTATATCTATGCAATGGTCTTCTCGACACAGAAGATTCCATACTTCTCCTTCAACTCCTTGATAAGAGGGTCGTTGATCTTGGAGTTCATAGGAGCGAGAACACCTGTCTCTGAGATGGTGCCGTTCAAGACTTGCTTGACCGCTACATGAAACACAGAATGTTAGCAATTTCTTTTTTTCAGACATGGGGGCAAGATGCTGTTTAAGATTCGGAGTGGAAGTGTGGCAAAACACTCTAGCACTGAGAAATCACGATAGATCTGGAAGGGATTTTACAAAAAACGGGGATACTTGCCTACACCACATGGTACACCAACGAGCTTTGCCATAGCTGAGTATCCATTTGATCCAACTGGGGCACCGTACTCGCACAAGGTGGATGTTCTGGTCTCCTTCTTGCCATCCTTGTGCTCGATCTCGAACTTGTGCTATTTATGGTATCAGTGTACTGCTTTAAGATATGCTTGGTGTCGAAAATCAGTCTAGAGTGTAGTGTTGCTGAAGCCGCAAGAGTTTACGTCGACGACTGAGTTAAGCACCAACCGAGACAAAATGGGACATTCTGAAGTGTGCAGGGCTGCTTACCTGCAACATGACCAAATCACGCTCACCCTCCTCGAACTGCATCTTCTTCTCGAGAGTGGCGCAAAGGGTATCAAGAGGGTTTCCTATCCCGCAATGTTAGCGATTAGTCTTTGGGGCAATAAAGTGGTGTTAAAATGTTGTCTTGAAACCACAGCAGAAGAGTACGAAGTCATCTGCAATGGAATCATGCATTTCATGCCTTGGAGACTTAAACAAATAAAGTGAAAACTAACCTCGAGGGATGATGGTCTCAGACGAGAAGATACCAACCCACTTCAAACCAGCCAAGAGACGTTCCTTTTCTTCTGTGGTCTTGAAGGTTGCCTTCGATGTGACAGCCCAGATAAGATCCTTCTCACTTGCGGATGAAGCGCCAAGAATCTTCTTTGTGGCCTCTGCCCAAGTGATTTTCTCCTTAAGGAAGCTTTGCTCCTCATCGGAAAGGAAACCCATGTCAACCAAAACCTTGATACAAGTCAGCATAATACAGAAACCTTAAATTGGGGCAACGGTTCAGACCTTGACAAACTCTGGGAAGCCACCATATCTGAGGGTACCTCTGACGATGGTCTCGGCCTCCTCGATGTTGTATCTTTGCTTGTATGGAGTGGAATCGCCTTAAGTTACAGTGTCAGTAATACTCTTATTATGTCCCGTAACTAACTTGGACTGCAAAGAGGGTCGGGTAGGAGTGCGTACGGTTTGGATAAGCGACGAAAGCGAAACCCTTCAAGAACATGATATTAGCATTAATCCTAGAAAGCATGACATGATATAATGCCTTGCGCACCAGGTGCTTGCACCAAGCACTTCGGAAGGATGAGGTAAATAGGGTTGCTTACAGGATAGATGTGATATGGCTTTGCTTGAGCCATCAACTCAGGACCATCGACGTTGACAACCTTTCCACCATTGTAGTAGCTGGCGGAATTGCGGAGGGCAAGCAAGACTGGATATGGTTAACAATTGCTAAAAGAATTACATTGGCAAACTTACCTCCACGAGAAGACCAGCTGAACTTGTATCCGAGACTATTATTCCTGCAGTTTTAGCATTCGCTCTATTTGAAGGTAGCCTCGAGCTTAAGCCTCGAGCATTAAACATTATAGCGAAGAGCAGAGCATGTGAAGAAAAGAACGCCGAATGGCGTACTGTCACAGAAGCCTCAAATATCCGAAACAAACAAAGAAGGAACAGAAATGCAAAAAGAAAGGGAGTTTCAAAGTATACGGGGACGTACGGGTTGCCAGAATCTTCTGGAGCTGGGAGACCACCACAGTATGACAAGAATGACTTAATCTTTCCGCCTTCAACCCTACAGTGTCAGCAATGCTCTCAAAGAAGGGTCCAGGTGCTGATTTGATGCCTCAAGTGCACTTGTAGCAAAGCACCTGAGGAGACCTCAATGGTTGCTTACCCTCCTTGTGTACCTCCTCGATGGTCTTGACAGCGTAGAGGTGGTCGATTCCTGGGTCGAGACCGATCTCGTTCATGACAGTGATTCCTGCATCCTTGCATTGTTGATCGAGTTCCATCATAGCTGGAGAAACGTAGCTGGTAGTGACGACATGCTTCTTCTCTCTGATAGCCGACTTGATAACGCCAGCGTGGAAAGTGTATGCTTTTAAACATTAGCTTGCATGAACCTTTGGCATACATGAACAACGGCACTTACGAATCAAACTGATAACCAAATCATGCTTTCTAACCTCAGCATCCAAAGCTGATTCATCGGTCACATCGAGGGAGATTGGGCGGGCAAGCTTAACACCTTCTGAGAGCTTCTTGGCACTCTCGAGTGTTCTGCATGCTGGTCCGAGTTAGTGTGAGGGTTTCGAGAGCTCTAAGAGTGACGTACCAACAGATACTTCGATGCCAGATTCTGAGAGGATATCCAAAGTGGGACCTTTAACGCCGTGGTGTCAGTATTATACTAGATAGCTGTGAGTGCGGAGAGCTTTACGAGCTACAAAGCCGGAGCCTAACAAGAGGACCTTCCTGGATTTTAATTAGTTAATTGCCAGATAATTTCCGCTTATGGAGCTTACTGAGATGCCATGATTGAAGAAGATCTTGGAAGATGTGACAATTCGTGGTTTAGCAAGATGTTAGATCTTTCGATGTAGGTATTCTGGCTGCCCGACTTTGAATATTCTTTAGTGGGGGCAAGCTAGGAAGAGTATGGACGGCCGGCATCGGGCTCAGAATCCCGACATGGCGTCAAGTAGATCTGGGGACTTTAAATCAAATCTGACCACTTGGATCATGGATAATAATAAGAATGTACAAAGAAAGCCAGTTATAGTAAAAGCCACCCCCAGTTTCGATAGAGGTGGCATATGTATATAGTAATAACGTCCTTGGGATGGCGGGGTTCAGAGTAGGAACTAAATCTCTACAATAAATAGCTAATATCTATGACATGTTTAGAATCTCTTTTTCAGAGTACTTGTCCTAACGGTGATATTAAAAAACGGTTTCAAAATAAAACTCCTGGTTTCATTTTCTACCAATTATAGAGTAAAGAGGTTAGGTGGCTAATACAAGGTCGTCAAATGGAGTAACTCAGTTATTTTCGAAGGTGTGTGAGACTGTCAAAAATAAAAAGGCAAAAATGCAAAAACATACAACAGTAGGGATTCGCTGGTGGTCACCCACCCAACTACTAGTCTACCGATCTGAGGCTTGTGTATGGCAGAGCGGACGGGATGCCCAATTCTCCTCAGTCTGTGGTCGTATGTACCGGACACTATGGTATCGCAAATTATATACTAACACTATTCGGAAATCATAGGTTTAATCATTGGAAATGGTGGAAAGAAGATCTATCTGTAGCTGCTCGCATGAGATATGCCGAGCGATTGGCAGAAAGTTGGCGGACAAAAAATCGAAAACAAACCAAAGCAAACCGGATCACTAAAGAGAAGAAGGGCATCACCTAGATCAAGACGGGTAGAACGATACGCACCAAACGAGCACCACGAGCGATTGATCGAATTAGAAATATTTTTGGAGAGGATTCAACCAGCGCATTAAGGATACGACGCGCCTTAAACCCGAAGCTGGCCGATATTTACGACACTTCAGAAGCTGTCTGAATTTCCAACCGCGCATCGTATCAATTGTGGTCCGGCGACGTGGAGGATCCGCTGTTGGCGCGACAGCAAGCTTGAAGACAACGAGATATTCTACCTCAACAGGAAATTCCAAGGCAAAGAACGCCCAGCACAAAGGGAATAAATAAACAGCATGGCAGGGCTGCTCCGTAACAGCGTCGGGAAGGCTGGCACGCTGGCGCGCAGAACAGTGCATATAAAGATGTTCCCAACGGCAACCTCGTTCTCCGAAAGGCATGAGGTGCTGAAGGTACTGGAGGGGTTTGGGCAGGTGGAGTGGTTCAAGAGTTTGAAGGTGAGATTCCCTTGCATGGTTTTATGGCGTGGAGTATGAACGTATGGAGGGGTGGGGAGGTGGAGTGAAGGGAGTTGGGAGGGGAGAATGGAGATGCGATGATGGACATGGAGAATGGAATTGCAAGAAGCACAGCTGACAGGACAATTAGTACGATGCACATACTCCAGTCCCCAACGCTTTCCTATCGATCTTCGCGACAGAAGAAGCCGCCCAGGAAATGATCAACTCATCACCAATCCGTTACAAATTAATACACGAAACCTCATCACCCTCGCCTTCCCCAGAACCCAAAGATTCCACATCTCCCACAGCCCCCACCACATCTACCTCTTCAGAGAAAGAGTTCGAATTGGTTGTGAATCCCTCAACCTACCCTCATGCCTCGCGCATCGCAAGCTCCCCTCTCTATGGTCCCTGGGCACCTAAAGACTGGCGGTTTTCGCGCGTCGTCGGCGACTTATGGGAGCGAATACCGTCAAGTCCGGCACGAGCGGGACTATCTGACTGGGAGACAGTGAGGAGGATCATTGAGGTGAAGGCCAAGGATCAAAGCGAGAACGAGAGTGCGGAAGAGAGGGCAGTACGGAGAAAACTCGGCATGGGGGCGGAAGCAGGCGGTGCGAAGGGGGTGCCGTGGCGTATACTGAAGAAACAGAAAGAGAGTGCGATGCAGCAGAGATCTGCTAGTAAGGGAATGTTGCGATGAGAGCAGACGAAAGGAGACAAGAGCTTCAGACATCGATATTGGATTTGGCGAAAAGCATGCGTTGAGTAGACGAGGGAGATGATGATATACCATGGGCCAAGACGGCTAGTATGCACTTTTGATGAAGATATGACTCCCCTGGTTCTTGTTCTATCATACGATCATGATTGCTAGCGATAAAGGCTGCTGGACCTGTTATTGTGGTCCCACATGGAGTGATCAAGGCCTACTTCAAGAACTACATCCTACGGGCTATATGAGAATGTGGACGAATAGGATAGAATTAGCGAACAGGCAAAGTACCTGTGGCAATTCATGTCACAATGGCTTTGTTACCCTTGTTCAAACGTTGTGGAATGTCCAAGAGTATATAGCAATCCAATCTAAGAGAGAGGTTCTATATGGCTGAGGTCCAGCATACTTGGTTTTGGTTTGCCAACTTTGCTTCTCTTGGAGATATTCCATTTCGAAATACATACAATAGATATCACTTTCAATGCAATAATACAATTGATATGGTGTTTATATGAGCTTTTCATTATCATGCACTTATGCTGTTATGCTGGTATAAGCTTCTCTTTTTGCTGCTCCTTATCTGTATTTCTATATCTGAGATAGCACTGGGCCTATCATTGAGATTCTACGTTTCTTGTCTTAGTAAAATGCATTATATTGGTGCATATAAGTACTTGATACAGGCATTAGACTTATTCACACTACAGTCTCGTCAAATCACTTGACTGGTTTGTATCAAGGACAAGAACGGGAATCAGGTCGACATTTTTTATTATCGTGAGTAGGAACAGCGCATACAAAACGAATACTGAAGCTAAGGTGGAACCCAACGAGCAGGGTAGATATCTCAAAATGATTCACACACTGCAGTTTACATCTTCAGCAATATCACAGCAAACATCATAAACTTCATGAAAGGATGAAAACATTAAATACTAATCTATCAGATATACGCCAAAACAAAAACAAAGCGCTCAGAGGTATGGTCATAAACGAACGTAAACATGAACATGAACATAAATCGTCCTCGAACCCGGGGATTCTTAAATCACAATGGTACTGGTAAGTGGCAAGTTGCGGGAAGAAGCTCCAACAGAAACTTTGTAGGCTCCGCTCTGAAGGTGCCACTTCTGCGCAACAACATCCCACTCGCTGAGATCGCGGCGGGTAATATCGAAGGAGACGGTCTCAGTGGCACCGGGAAGGATATCAATCTTCGAGTAGCCACGGAGCTGCTTGATTGGGCCTCCTGGTACGTTGACGTACAACTGAGCGACCTCGATACCATCAACGGCGCCGGTGTTGGTGATGTCGGCAGTGACGGTAGCGATAACATCCCAGAGATCTTCGGCACCACCCTGGAGGACCTCACCGACGGGGTAAGCGGCGGTAGAGACGTTTGCAAGTGTGGTGACGGCAATGTTGCTGTAGCTGAATGTGGTGTATGAAAGACCGAAGCCGAACTCGTAACGTGGAGTGATGTTCTTGGCATCAAAGGCGCGGTAATCGATGTACACACCCTCGGTGAAGTCAGCCTGTGGGAAATAGGCGTATTCGCCCTCGCCAACGGCGTGCGAGAGGAGGGAACCGTAGTCGCTCTCGTTCTTGGCAACAGTGTAGGGGAGCTTGCCGCTAGGAACGGATTTGCCGTAAAGGATAGAGGTGGTGGCACGGCCGGAATCTTGGCCTGGGACATGGGCGTAAAGGATTGCAGTGACATTGGGGTGGTCAACGAAGGCATCCACGAGGTAGACTCCGGCGTTGTGGATTACAACCATGGTGTTGTTGCACTGGTCGGCGATATTGTTAACGAGAGCATCGGAGTAGTCATCGTGGGTGCTTGGGCGATCGAATCCCTCAGAGGCAAAGGCGTTAATAAATACGAGGCAGGCATCACTGGATGGGTCGACATTGGAAGTTCCGTTGATGTTGATGAAGTCCCAAAGGATAGAGGTGTTATCCTCATAGGCTTGTTGAGAGAGAGCATCGAAGGGGCTGGAGATGTAGGCTGGGGTGTTTGCACCACTACCTCCACCGGAGATAATGGTACCATTAATACCAATGTTAGGAATAGGGAGTACAGTAGCTCCAGCTACTCCAAAGCCAGAAAGTGCCGCATTGACATCGGTTGTCTCGTAACCAAGAGTCCAAGCAGTGAAAGATCCTTCTGCAGGGTTAAGGGCAAGTGGCGTGTGTGCAGAGTAGCCGAAGAGGGAAAGAAGCTTTGGAGACTTGAGTGGAAGGGCGTTGTTAACATTCTTTACGAGAACGTGACCTTCAACGGCGCCATCGAAGATAGTTTGTTTGGATGCTGGGTCTTTGGCATTGACAATCGTGTGTGGAACAGTAACATCAATCGGCATACCGACTCCCAAGGCTGGGTAATCCTCATCTTGTCCCATTTGGTACCAGGCGGCGACGATTCTGGTGACCATATCATCAAGCCTGGTGGATGAAACACTACCATTATTGACGGCTTCAGTGAGATTTGGACCCCAGTATGTAAGTCCTGAAGGCATGACCATATCTAACCCAGCTAATGCAGTAGCAACACCAGCGTGTTGGCCAAGCCAATCGGAAACGACAAATCCTTGGAAACCTAGCTCAGTCTTCAAGAGGCCGTTGAGAGCAGCACTGTTTCCGCAGGAATGGGAGTTGTTAAGTCTGTTGTAAGAGCACATTACGTTTCCAGTTCCAGCACGGATAGGCTCCATGAAAGCCCAAAGGTATAATTCGTGCATTGTCTTGTCGTCAATGTTGGCGGAGACTGATTCACCAGTCATGTTTCCGTCATCATCGGTGATAGGGTTTCTGCGGAGTTCTTGCTCGTTGCCAAGGTAATGTTTGAGAGAAGTGATAACTCCATTCTCCTGTGTACCTCTAACAGTCTGGGCAGCCAGGGAACCAGCAAGGTATGGATCGTTCGAGCAACCTTCCCAGTTTCGACCACCTTCTGCGATACGTCCAAGAGGGCCAACAACGGGACCAAGAGCAACGTTGACACCCTTCTTGCGGAATTCGGCTCCCATATGTTTACCTCTTTGATATGCGAGGTTCCTATTCCAACTGTACAAGGTGTGAGTGATGATTCAAAGTACAATGAGAGCTATGGGTTGCATACCTGGCACCAACAGAGAGGCCGGATGCATAACCATTGACGAAATCTGTTCCTCGAACACCATTGCCTGCATCTTGAAGGCACAATCCTGGGAATCCAAGACGTTCAACAGGTTGAATTTCTCCAGAGCATCCAGTTACTGCTGTGCGACCACCAGTAAGATTCGTCTAGTAAGGTTAGCATTCCACTCGGTAATATAAAATAGATCGCTTACCTTTTCTTCGATTGTCATCTGTGCAACCAGGGCGGCAGCCTTTTCATAGGCTGCTGTCCAATCTCCAGAACCCTTTCCAGCCGCTATATTTTATGTTAGAGAAAAAGACATCTTGACTCGACTTGAGTGTCAAGAGTGGTATCATGAACTTACGAGATGGGTATACTGGTGGAGATTGACCATAGAAGTAGGTATCATCGGTAAGAACAGTAACGTTTCGTCTTGATTCGAAGTGTTCGGATCTGGCGTCGACAAAGCCAACACTTGCAAGCAAGGCAAGAGTGAGGGCACGAATGGTAGTCATGATGGCGGCTAAGAAGAGACTTGAGAATGAGCTGCTTGATGTTGGAGAATGAAGCTTGCTTGTCGATCAACTTCGTGGGACTACAACATCTTTATGTACCTTTGAGAATTGCCCCGCCCGACAATGACAGCTTCTCGTACCCATCTAGCTCTTCAAAATCCTAGAATTTCTTTTGTCTAGGTTCTCCTCTCAGGAACGTAGCTCGGCAAAGGCCGAACTCGATATAGTGTGAGGTCCTCCTCCGCCCCAATCCTTCGTGGCCCCAAATCCAGGAACATATCGTGATGATTGGGCAGGTTTACCAATGATTTCAAAGTCAATGGGGATTTCCCAGCAACATGCTCGTCATCGGATCCCCGCTTAGGAACTATTACTTCTGAGTACTCCGGAGTTGAGCTTATTGGCAACAAAATCGAGGTAGCTTGGAAGTCACCTAAGCAAGAATACAAGCCACATTGTGGGTATTTTGCGCTACTCGGTGTCTTCTTCACCAAAGGGCGAGTAGAGTTCATTGATAGTTCAATGAATCATGGGATAATGGGGATTCAAGACCCCGCAATGTTGTATTTTACAAATTTGTGGGGACCGGGAACTAGGGTGTTCAGAGGAACCCACTCCCTCCCACAAGCGTGGGGTCTGGGGTCTGGGGTACATATGTTATGTACATGTGTCAGTCTTCGCCGATCATCTGACACCCGGTAAAAGCCTCAGTACCAGCCCAACAAGATTTGTTAACTAGCTGAGGACAAAAGTCCGAGTCTCGGATTTTGTAGCGGAGTTCTGCGGAGTAGTAACGTCTTGCTGCGGAAAAGACGGCGGTGTAGTTGTCTCTGAGGCGACTTCGTATCGAATGATGAAGACTTACGCCGTATTTGTTTTCAAGCATGAGAGAAGGATGGAAATATACAAAAAATATTATTTATTTTTGTATCGCTACGGAACAGAGTGGCCCCGAGAGGAACAAATACATGCAAAGACATGGTGTTTTGCTGATGTGATGACAGGATGAAAGTATCTTACTGTACCGTTTCTGGCCCCAAGTATTGCCATACTAGAATGGTAGCCTTGTCGTATTATTCCTCTCTGTGCCTTTGCGATACTCTTGTAGCTCAATCCTTGGTATGGAATACCTGGTACTTACTGCTCTGGGATACGCCTGACGAATGTAGGACTGTCTTGAGTAGTAGTCCGTCAAAAGTGATACTTTTGCCAAGTAACTTGATCGGTGACTTGGATCTCGACTGAGTCCTCCAATCACCCCACTCAGTTCTATGAAGTAGCCCCTCATCGAGCTCGGCAAAAAGTAAAGACATCGGTAAGCACTGAGGAAGCAACCGCTATGGCAGTAGCCGGACCTCGTGATAGCCATTGTTAAGTTGTCACGAGAGATATTTTCCCCAGTCGTTGTGTGGAGGAGGAACGGCAAGGGGATTCTCCGATCCGCTTACACTTCTTCAGCTATGTACCTTGGCGAGCGGCTTTTTCGTTGGCATGCCAGGGTTAGGCGACACAAGCTTCGGGTTCAACTGCCACGAAAAGATACCGAGCTGGTTGTCACTTTCTGACTTCGAGCTGAAAGGCTCAGAACTGGGGTAAACATACAGAGAGTATGACCTGCGAGGCGCCGCGCGCGAGATGAGGCGCTCCGATGAAGGGCCGATGTGGGAAAAAAGAGTTGTAATCCGGGCTCTTGTCTCTCGAGAGCCTTGCAAGTTCGTCATGAGGCGCTACCGAGACTCCCCGACGGTAGCTAGAGCTTTCGCGGTTATGCAGAGCAATGCTTGTCTCCTAAGATATGATTGCAATGCTATGCGTTATTCTATGTTCTCCAGATTTTTATGTCGTCGCTTCCATTGTTCAAGCATGGGGAGGGAGGGTTCGGAAACTTGGGAGGTATGTACCAACTTCTGTAAGTGCAGGGTTCTCCATCTTCCCCAGTTCCCCGTCTTCCCCGTCTTCTCCATACAACCCAGGAAATGCGGGAAACACGTGATTGCGACCAACACGCAATAATATCGTGGAATGCATTACTGTTGGATTTCGAGATAGTTTTATGACTTCATAGCCTGCCGGGTTCTCCGGGGTGTAACGTATATCATTCACATAGTATTGTAGCATTCAGCCTGAAGGATAACTGCCTGAATGCTAGACACTACTTTCAAGACACCACCACACATCATTAATGAATGTTTTTATGATTGTGAGGCATATGCTAAGTATGCACAGTACCTCATAATGATTACAAACACACCTATGAGCTAATACCTATGCAAGCTTGGAGGAGACATACGAAGTCGGGAGTAACCATGGCTAGTGGGTTGGGGAGGTAAGCCGAGGTACGTTAGAGGAAGAGACTGCCTTGGCGTCAATGGTGGGGGAAATTCCGGGAGGAGATGGAATACGTAGTAGTGGAATGCTACGTACCCCAAATGTTGCATGCAGTGTTTGCATTCAAACATGTTGGCAAGAGAGTTCACGGCAGTTTGAAAAGAACAGCCCAGAAGCAGCCAAGAAACATCGGTTGATCTCGGTAGGCAATCTGAGAAGCTTAGGTATGACACAGCAGTCATATTGACTTCACCGTAGAAGTGTACCAGAAAAGTATGATAGTCCCCTTACTTTTCAATTGACGTCCATGTTGCATATTCCACAGTAAGTATATATCTTTGAAATCTCACCGCACAGAAAGATAGTGTGAATGTGAGATCCCATACTTCAATGATCATCACACAGCCGTACCTTTCATGCCAGTCTTTTCTAAACTTTCTGCGGCACACGCTGTAAGGCAATAACCATTATCCTGGGAATAATACAGTGATACAAGATCTGTAATTGAATCATATTCCAGAAGGGGCTGCTGATTCTGTAGTGTTGTTCTCAGTAAATGATGTCGTATATTTTAATGTTTTGTTTATGAGTTTCTAGCTCTTTATATTGGATACTTGAAATTCATCATATATATTTACTTTCTGTAGAGTGTATCTAAAAATTAGTTCCTGAATAACATTCACGCGAGTTTCATAAAGAAATTGCTTCGAATCGAATGAGTGACATTTTTTATGATAACTTTTGAATCCACACACGTAAAAGAAAAGGGGTCAGACTCACATAACAACTGTGACCGAGGAACGGGTAATGTAGGTTGGTACAAGAGATTATCATGACTCTCGTATTGATTGTCCTGCATACAATTTGACAGAACAGATATTATGCTGCAGCTGATAATCTCAAAAGCACGCGCAGCCCACCTGTCAGAAACGCAATGCTTTTTTTTCGTTCACGAGTCCTCACCGATCTTTCATTGAATTAAAGCTCGTACGACAGCACCTCTATGCACGATTGCGCACGCCGTGAACCCAACAAAATCATCAATCTACTACATACACACGAATTAACTGCACGCAAGATACATAATTCGAAAATTCTCCGACCTGCCAAACCCAAGCTTAAGCAACTTTTGCAGAACACACCAGGTCGTATATGTATTCACTGATAAAACAGAAAACACAAGACATAGACAGAAAGCAGTGCGTGTGTGCATAAGTATCATCAGCCTCTTCTATTAATAGCCGACGATCTTCTGCACACGAGAAACATAGAGTTCAAATACACGCACACAGCTGATTAGATTTTAGGTCAAGATAGCCCGCTCTACCCACCTGGGATTCCCACAGCTCAGAGATCATTCCTATTTGATTCATGTGAAGTCATAAGCGCGGCCAAAGCGAGAACTATCGCTCAAATTGCAAACTTTATTGCGACGATATTGGAGTGTGCGAGGTGGTGAGGCATTGAGAATTCTCGGAATTGGTGCCGCCGTGGGTGGAAGAGAACGGCATGAATGATAAGTTCGCCGTGTGGCGACCGAGTGAGTCATTAGGGGGTTACCACAAGCGCAGTGGAAAGGATAGTGAGGGGGTGAATACTTAAGTATTGAGGAGCGACGGCGGCGCGAGATAGATATGAACTTGACAAAGTATATATTGATCTATATACACAAGGTACTTAGGTACTTAGTATGCAATATCAGAGTCGTCGTCTGATCACGACATTCTAACTCCAGGGCAGGAAATACTCCACGGGAGAAAACCCACGTGTCGCACACACATATCCTTAGAGTGCTCTTGCTTGCCACTGACACGGCACCGCAATGCGTAGAGCAAACGTGAGCCTAATCTTCTAGAATTCCAGGGTGGAGAAGGGTGAGTTTCATTAAGGACCACCACGTGGAACTCCACCAACGTTGGCGATGAGATGCCCGAGCGACCCCCCCCAGCTTATCACCGACACACCAACTCAACCACACCCGTCAGCACCATAATAATACATTCATTGTATAGAGAGAGAGAATACCGATCGGCGCAGAGCACACCCAACTGATACCCGACAAGACAGCACCGGAGCAAACCCTTCTCGACATTACACAGTACAAGTCCCCATAGAATATCCCACTTCCCATCTTCCAGCACCCGACCTCGCTGCTACGTACACAGAGTACGCTGCAGTCCCCTCAAATCTCCAAACCCAGCAACCCACGACTAACCGATACATACTGTGCGCGACGCAAACTCATGGAATAGCTAACAGCAAAAACCCCCGAAGAGGCCCGAAAGGTCCGAAAGGTCCGAAGGAAGGGAGAAAATATACGAATATGCACTACGTAGACTTACGGCCTGGGTAGGCAGGTACAGCAAGCAAGAAAAACGCCGCATGTATGCATTTACAGTCGGAAGAACGCCTCAAACCCGTCCCTTACAGTGAGCGACTCGCCTAAGCCGCTCACCAATTTTCCTCGGGACAGGGGTGAGCGAGAGATCGACAGCGCAATGCTGCTTACAAATATCCGCTGCCGTTCTGCTGGGAGACCTTTGTAGATGTGGAAGAACGCCTCAAAAACGCTAAAGAGATGGGTTGGGGCGCGCGAGTCAGGTAGCTCGCGCCGATTAATCATCTCAGGAGAATTCACTGAAGTGAAGGTAAAACAAAATAGAGCGACGGATAAATTTTGGGGCCGGCGTGAATAGTGAGGTATTGTGTGAGTAGTACTACTTATGTTTGAAGCTCACGAATGATGCAGTTGAGGAGACGGGAAATAAGTTCAATCTTTTCTTCACGAACGGTCTGTCTAACTAACACCCGTTCAACCCCATATCACCTCCCTTCTCAAGTACCGCCTCTTAAACTCTATATAGCTCTTGCTATATGCAAAAGCCATGCCATCTACCAAATGCCTCTTCTGCTCCGCAATAAAAAGTGGTTAAAAAAAGAAGAAAATAAACATAACCTGCCAGTGCGCGCACGCTCTAGCAACAAAACGCCATATATGTGAAGGAGCCAATACAATGAATAAAAACATAGAAATGAAGAGAATATAAAGGGATTAAGTCTTTTAGCCCGCGGAAGATAAAAATCCCTGATTTGAAACGAAATGGGGATTTGGAAAACCGAAGAATGGGTTGCGAAGGAATCTTCGTCAGGAGGCTTGTCGTCGATGATCTACACGAAATGCTCGAGAGGAGACCCGAAAATTCGAGGAACTATGCGTAAGGCTCCAAAACAGAAATGGCGAAAATGCGACAATATATGCAATTCGAAACCTGATGGCGGAGCGGCAAACTTCGTAGCTCATGAATCATTTTCGCTCATATCGAGAATGCGTAACAAAGTCCCGACCCATGCCCCTAAATCGAAGAAAACAGGATACACAAATGCTCCAAATTAGAGTATAAGCTGGTTGAGGTTGCGTTGGATGATCATATCCTGGACTGAGCTCATGGTGATTTTGAGCAAGTTGGTATCCGTGGCATTGGTGAAATGCCCGTAAATCTCCTTCTGTGGGTTACGGTTAAGAGCGCGGAATTTGTCCATGAAGTACTTGGACACTTGCTTCCAGTCTGCGGAGTCTCCCATGAAGTCCGTGAAGCCGTATTGTTGCACAGGAGAGTGTGCGAGCTTCTCCTTGAAAAGATCCATCTTGTTGAGGAAGAGGATAAGGGCAGACTTGGCGAACCATTGGGAGTTGGCGATAGACTCCCACAACATGAGTGCTTCTTGCATCTGGTTACCATCCTTGTCTTCTACCAAGCACTGGTCGTATCCGGAAATGGCAACAAGGAACAAAAGGCAGTTGACGTTCTCGAAACAATGGATCCACTTCTTTCGCTCGGATCGCTGGCCTCCGACATCGAACATTCGGTAGGTGAGGGCGCCAAGGTCGAAGATAGTCTCAGTGATACCGGTGGTTCTCAATCGGGATCGAAGTACGTCTTGGTCTGTTGGAACATAGTCTCTGGAGAAAAGGCGATCAACATCCTCAAAGAAGCTGCATGATACGTTAGAATAATCACTCAATGATGTAAAGGAACTCGGCAGGCCTTACTAGTTCAAGTTGTCGTGAAGCGCGAACTCATTACCCTTCTCAATTGCCTTTTGTACACCGGCATCTGACCACAGGCCCTTGAAAGCGTTGAGGTATTCGACTGGAAGGGGATCTTTTGGTCCAAGATCACATTCGGCAAGGATGAGAGTAATGTATTGCTACAACAAGTGTCGCACGTTAGTAAAAATATTCTAGAAGAGGAAAGAAAAAATAAAATGTTGTGAATTATATGGATGGAACAGAATTTCCGATTCAAAAGGAGGTTTGCTTACTTCGTTACCCTTGTTATCGAATTCGAAGCCCATATCCTCCATAGCGTCCAAGATAACCTTGAAAGCACTGAGGATGTTTGCGAAGATGATTGCACGCCATTCGCCCTTCTCTGCTGCAGAGAAACCAGAGGCATAGATCAAACGCATTTGCTTCAACACCGTCGACTTTCCACTCTCTCCAGCACCTACGTTGTAATTTGTTAGTCTATGTTGACTGATGTTTTGTGTAGAACCACGCGATTGGCGAATGAAAACTTACCCAGTAACAAAAGCTTCACCTCTTTTGAAGCCTTCTTCTCATCCTGACGGATCATCTTCTCAATCTCACGATTTTTCGCTGCCCCCTCCTCATCTTTGTCATTCTTGGAACCGAAGCACATCATGGGCAATGAGGGAATGGGGTGTCGACTGAAAGGTTCGAGAGAAAGACTGGCGAGAGGCCTGAACACACCCTTTTAATGGTTGTGCAGACTGGGCGGATTTAAGTCGCTGTAGAGCTAGCTAGAAGGCAGTACTGTATGAACAGAACTGTCGATGCAAAGAGGAGATTGTTCGGCGTCGAGGCGGGTATGGCACGGTAGGCTGGAGGAGGAGTAGCGTTAGGAAGTTAGTTTGTGTGTAGCTGTAAAAGGTTGCAGCGTAAGTTTGGTGAGGTAGTGTGGTGGTGAGTGGTAGTGGTAGATTGTTTTTGGTGGTAAGCAATAGATAGTGTATGTAGTGAGTGCGGTGGTGTAGCTTTTCTCTTGTGGTGTTTGGTCGAGACGGAGTTTGAAGAAGTTCTATGGAGTACTACTGCAATAAACACTTCGTATACTTGGCGTGACTGCACTAAAGGGGATTACTCCGTACCTTACTCGAATATTATGGCACAAGCATTCAAACTCTGCTGGAAGCTAGAGTGCACAGTACAGGTCATTAATGAAGGTTTTTCCCAGGATACAGCCGACAGGGAATAGGGGTCTCTGTCGAGGGGCCTCTGACAGAGTCTGAGAGTATAGAGGAGATGGGCCAGCAGTGAACGATATGCACGCTGGAGCAGACTCTGGCTCTCGGTATAGATGACCGTCTCTACACTTTAGTGTCAGGGCCTGGGCCACATTTAGGATTGGGATGGTTTAGATTTCGAATTCAATTCTTCGGATGATGTCCGTTATCGTCGCTATTTGCCATGAAGGATCATCCAAAAGTGTATTCCCACACAGAAGAAGTGTAAAAGAGCTTTTAGTCTATACATGTATGTACCCCCTACTCTGCATGATCTCTCCATCTTTGTAGGTAATATCTGTCTGTCCTCATATGGTGACGATACACTCGACCAAGGACAGTCAGTCTATACGTAGGCAGGATTTGCCTAAATGTGTGGAAGTACCATGCCCAAGGGAAGCCGGGTACTTCATGCATGTATGTACTCCAGACTATGAGTCCACACGCACAGTATGTAAATACATGTATGTAAGTGCTCATATGTATTTCTTCCGCCTACTGTGTACACGGCATAATGTAAGGTGAAAGTATAATTGATTCATTGATTCACAGGATATTAGAAGCGCAATCACTGGGTGGGAAATGCAATATAAATGCTAACGAACGACTCCAACCCACCTCACCTAGGACCATACATAAGTATTGCTGATGATTTCTTCCTGCCCTTCCTTGCGGCAGTGAAGAGTCTCTCCCATCTCCCAACGGATATGGATCAAATTGGCGGAATGTCCCTACGAATACCCAGACATCCAAATACATCCATCCTACCTATGCCATGCTAGACATCTTGGAACATGACAATCAGGTACAAGCACGACGGGATCTGTCTATTAAGTATTTGTGGCGCCCAGGAGCCCAGTTATCCAAGACAAGACCGCAAGCAAAAAGTATGTAATGACCCTCACGAGCAGAGACATGTGTCCTACGGCGGCATGCGCTCTGTGCTCTAGCGTTCGAGTGCTCACGGTATGTTCTAGCGCTCTGTGCTTTGGTGCTCTGACTCCGCGGTCGGTAAGGTGTTGGAGGGGATTATCACTTCATCTGCTGCAAACAGCTGGCTGTAGGAGGCTGTACGCTCATCCAAACATGGCAGCTCAAATAGTTGCATGGAGTGAAAGGGCTGGAATTCTCGCTACGATCATCTAACAAATGATGGTAATGGTAATAAATGGCATCTGGTGCATTTGCTCCTTTCATGATATCACCTCGCAATTGGGTACCGACTGAGCGAGCCTGCAAAATAGGCGTACGCCTTGCAGAACTGACCGTACATTCATTTACCTACCTACCTACATGTACCTACCTAAACCCTTGGGTCAACAGAATCATAGCATCACAGCATCGCAGCATCACGCAAACACACCTGTTAATGGAAAAACGCCGCAGACCGACATCCAAATTTCATGCATAATAAAAAAGGTACAGAATACAAGGTATGCCGTATCCCGTACTCGTGCTTTTTCGCGGAGGGGAAGTAAAAGTCGAATTCGGCGTATGTTCAAACATTCGTTGAAGTTGTGTGACCGATACTGTAACACTCCCTACAGCTGAAGCTTCATTCTTCGCTCTTCATTTCTTATCAGCACGCATTATTGCCATGTCTTGTCAGTATTACATGGTAGGCATGTAACACCACGGAGTTTTCCACGTTTTCCAGATCAGAGACCCGTGTCATGTCTTGAAAGGTCTCTCGGCAATGTCTCCATATTCCAAAAAGCATCATTATTCAAGACCCACGTAGTTAGTTATTCAGCATACAGTACGATGAGATGCTGGCTTGACTATATGCTGTCAGCATTATTCATTGATCTAATGCATTAGAGTCCTACACTCCTTTGATAATAAGCTTATTGTAGCAGCATGGAGTTGTGTGTGAATTGTGAGGATGTTTAAAGTAGTTCCCACCCTCCCTCGGTCGATCGAACGGAACGAAGCGTCGGGCAGCATGGGAATGGAACATCGAGCATTGCGTGTGGAGTCTGGCGTGTTCTGGTCGGGTGCGTCTTGCGCGACGAGAGGGCAGAAATTTCTTCCCGCTTAATGCCCACCGCAATTGAAAGCGAGCTAACTGCATGCAGAGAGCAATGGGCCGGCAGAAAAACGCGAAAATGCGGGCACACACACCCGCATTGCGGGCACATTTTCCCTGGTAGTAGCAGTGCAAAGTCCTTGGGGTGAGGTGAGGCAGAAAATAATCGCATGAGGGGCTACGCATTTTTGCAGCGAGCTACTACAGCAATCTTGACGACGCCTGCTAGACCCGTTGCTTTCTTCAGATTCCCTTCGACTCTGTTGACCACGACTCCCCGATCTTTCAACTTCACCACTTCTTCAATTTTAAGATTCCCAATCGTCGAAATGTCTGAAATCACTCACCCCACTATCAAGGGTAAGATTTCCTCCCCCGCCCTTCCCATCAAATCCAGCGTCCGTGTCAGTGAAATATTTTACCTCTACAACCTTGCCCACACGAATTGAGCTATAAATTACACCATGACTTCATACATAGCTCCCTACAGATAGCTCCAGATAAAGCTTCACTTAGCATTTAGCTCATGGCATTGAGCTATGAAGCTGTTTTTGCTATATCATATCAATTTTTAACTTTGACTGACCTGAAGCTATACAGATGGATGGTTCCGCGAGATCTCCAACATGTGGCCAGGTCAGGCTATGACCCTCAAGGTCAAGAATGTCCTCCACCACGAGAAGTCCAAGTACCAGGACGTCCTCGTCTTCGAGTCCACCGACTACGGAACCGTTCTCGTTCTCGACAACGTCATCCAGTGCACCGAGCGTGATGAGTTCGCCTACCAGGAGATGATCACTCACTTGGCCATGAACTCTCACCCAAACCCAAAGAAGGTCCTCGTCATCGGTGGTGGTGATGGTGGTGTCCTCCGTGAGGTCATCAAGCACGACTGTGTCGAGGAGGCCATCCTCTGTGACATTGACGAGGTGCGTACAAAAAATGACTAAAAATTTAACAAGGTGGAAAATATATTGATCTGAATACAAGGCTGTCATCCGTCTTTCCAAGAAGTACCTTCCAGGAATGGCCATCTCTTACCAGCACCCAAAGGTCAAGACCCACATTGGTGATGGTTTCAAGTTCTTGGATGACTACAAGAACGAGTTCGATGTTATCATCACTGACTCCTCTGACCCAGAGGGTCCAGCTGAGAGCTTGTTCCAGAAGCCATACTTCGAGCTTTTGTTCGGTGCTCTCAAGGAGGGAGGTGTCATTACTACCCAAGGTTGTACGTTCTCATTTATTAGCGTGCACTTGGTCGAATCTATCCGATTGGATATTATAAATCATGTTGTTTCGTTTGTTTGCTTTGCATATTTATTTGTTATTTTACGCGGCTCGCATTTGTATCATAGTATTGCATCTTTGTTGATTGATTTTCTTTCGAGCTCTGCAATATTGTTATCTCATTCTGTCAATTTGATGGACCAGTTAGCTAACCTTTTCGAATAGCTGAGAACCAATGGCTCCACCTCCCATTGATCACCAAGCTCAAGGCAGACTGCAAGGAGGTCTTCCCAAACGTCGAGTACGCCTACACCACCATCCCAACCTACCCATCTGGTCAAATCGGCTTCATGGTCTGCTGCAAGGATGCCAACCGTGACCTCAAGAACCCTCTCCGCAGCTTCCCAGCCGAGGAGGAGGACAACATCAACCGTTACTACAACGCCGATATCCACAAGGCCTCTTTCGTCCTTCCTTCCTTCGCTCGTGCTGCTTTGAAGTAAGCGCATGATGAGGAAATGGATATTATACGAATGATTTAACGGCCGATGAGGGGGTTAGAAGGCATGGAACTGTGAATAATAGATGGATTAGCGAAGAGCACAATTGCTTTATGCAAGCTCAGGCTACACTTTTACGGTCATTACTCTGGTGCTCTGTTCACAAAAGACAAATCTTCAGAGACTCAAATACCAACCACTTCCGTCTCAATGTTGTCCCATAATGATACTGTCCCGAGTCCACATGTGTACCAACTTTATTTGTCTCAACTTAATTTTTGTCTTAGGTCTATTCCGACTTGATTTGACTTTGCTCCTCATCCTCAAACCTAATTTTTCCATCAGCAACGTTAGGATAAACGTCAAAGCGTCTCTGTCCACTCGTAGGAATATTCCTCCTCGTCTCCGCCAAATTCTCGGCCTCCAAGTCCGCATAGACAATCTCATCACCTTCCCCAGCCTCACACAGCACCCTGCCCATACTATCGCACGCCAAACTATGTCCCCAAGCATTATAGCTCGCACTCATATCTCTCGCTGGACTACAAAGTCCAACATAGATCTGATTGTCCACTGCTCTAGCCTGTCCCAACAGCTTCCAATGCAGCTCTCCCGTCGTCAAATTAAACGCACCGGGGTAGATGAGTGCGAAACAGCCATGTCTCGCTGCAATCATCGCAGGTTCGGGGAAGCGGATATCATAGCAGATCGCCACGGCGACCTTTCCATAATCAGGCAAGTCCACTAAAGTAACCTTATTCCCTGGGCTCAACACCTCGCTCTCCTTGAACGTGATCTTGCCTGGGATATCGATATCGAAGAGATGCAGCTTACGGTGCGTCGCCAACAGCTTGCCCGCTGGGTCGAACGTCAGCGACGTGTTGTAGTATTTCTTCGTCGTGGTCTCGTACTCTGGTATCGAGCCACCAATCACGTATGCCTTGGCCTCGACCGCCATGGCTGAGAGTGCATGGAAGGACGGTGATTGTGTTGCGGACGGCGGCGATGGGAGAAGAGTCTCCGCGTACGACGGGAAGAATTGGCATCCGTACGGACTGTTGAAACATTCTGGCAGCACGATGATCTTTGCGCCGGCTTTGCTGGCTTCGAGCACTTTCGCGCGTGCGTGTGTAAGGTTTATGGCTTTGTCGGCGCCTGTGATGGGTTAGTCATTGAGCTCTATCTTACGATGCATTGAGCTGCTTGGGTGCTATAAGCTCAGCGCAGAGGGAGAGGCAGCTTACCGCTGGCAAGCTGCACCAGCGCCAACTTCACGGGCTTCTTCAGGATGGAGGCCATTCTTGTTGCTGCCATTTGTGTGGTGGGGGAGGTTAGAACTTTATGCTTTACGGTATTTTGGACACGGGCTACTTGGTGAGCTTGGTGAACTTGCTGCCGTTATCGCTATCGAAAGGTGGGAGTGGGCGCGGTGGGGTGCGATAGGCGCCGGCTCCTTCCCGGCTCCGCTCCGCCTCCCGTAGAGCCGCTGAGATATGTATTTTGCTGTGATGTCGTGCTCGCCGTCCTTATTGGTGGTATGATATCGACAGAATCCCTGTCGACTTCATGTTTCTGTCTTTTCGGGGTTTATATTATCGTTCCAAAAATGGATGATCAAATCTCTGATACATAGCATATGTCCACCTTTGGTACTTAGGGTGTTGTTATAACATCTTTTCGGATTATGACGCTTCCTTGGTAAGAATATGCAGAGCATCCATGCTATTTATTTTGATAGACAGAGGTAGGAGCGAGAGAAGTTTGTCTCCCACCAACAAATGTAGACTTAGAGCGGGTTAGACACGATGTACTCGCTTTTGCTGATGGTAGGTAAGAGCAAGAGACGACGTGCCTGCCTCGATCGAGATCACCGTCTGGGTTGACTTGCATCTCTCGCCTCTCCTTTCAAGCTTTCTTTCCGCACCATCTCTCAATTACTTTCTTTTATACCCCAAATCGCTATTATTCGACTCATAATTACCTTATGTCTTTGATGGATATGTCAATTATCACCTAGTATATACTCCTTAGCGCTTCTATACCCCTTTCGATGGTCGGCTACTCGCAAAGTTCGGTAGAAGTGCTCTCGCCGATGAGAAGTCGATCATCGACGATTGAGAGTACCGGCCTAGACTATAGGACGGCTCTCAAAGTAGAAGCAAGCGTCTCCAGCCGTATTGCCTTACTCCTATCCCGCCAAGCACACGATCTTGAAAGTGTAGCAAACCAGAGCTTTGACTTTGGGTCCGCCAAGAGTGTTGCAAAAACTGCTCGTTCTAGTATCAATAAACTGAACTTTTTAACTGAAACTTCATACCTACCTACAAGGAGTATGAGTATTCATATCACAAGAAGTCCTTCAGACGCTGCCCCACCCGTCAAACGGTCAACATTACGAACAACAAGCTCGGCTGACGATATAAAAGCTACCCAGAAACTTCTTGGACAAGTGGCGGCCCAGCCAGCTACTGAAGCTGTGGATAGCGCCTTGACGAATGGGAGCAACCGCAACCATGGTTTACTTGACTTGTCACCACTCTTCAAGCATGAAACACAAAGCGCCAGTGTCTCAGGTCAGATATCAAGGAAGTCTTCTCAAGATGTCATTGAGAAAAAGGGCATCCGATTTCCGCGCCTGGTCCTACAAGACAAAACTCCATCTACTGGAACGCGCTCGCCGAAGATCACTTTGAGAACTATGAAGGTCAATGGGCCAAGGTTTGAGGTGACACCAGTCCAAGCCAGTATTGATTCTCCGATGATGGATGCTAGTCCATCTCAGGAAGATACAGCCCCTGCTTCTACCGTTGAAGGGGTTGAGCAACATTTACGCCCTAGTGTATCTCATGTTCCAGGCAGCTATCGATCTGAGATTGTGGCTGCACCTCCCCACATCGACGCCATATCAGATAGCACTGGTACTGACGTGCTGAGTTCCAAGTTGAATCTGGTCAATATCGATGGAAGGAGAAACTCATCGTTTCAGCAATCCATATTCACTGATGATTTATCAGAGAGTCACAGCAGTGCTGATCTTCTTGAACAAGCTCGTCCCCCGAAGATTTCTTTCCCGGATCGGGTCAACTCGCCTTCAATTATGTCTACCGTATCCAAGAGTTCAGCTTACCGTCATGCTCTTCTGAAGTCTTCGATCTCGTCCTCACAGCCTGTTGATCTAGGGCTACCAGTTCCTCCGGTACTGTCTGCAGCCACGACTCCAGCATCTCATGGAAGTCATGAGGAACATAACGAGAAAGGAATTGTTTATCATGAAGCACATCCAGCAATTGATGCTTTGTCGAGATTTCGTATCGTCGCTGCTCAATCACCCTTATCGGATGATAAAAGAGGGATTGAACTGTCAAAAAACCCTACAACCTCTACCTTAATCATCCCTAGTCAAACTGAGCCTCCAAATCTGGCAACTCAAATCCCTCAAAATCACCGCAAATCATCTACAGCTCTCGCTAATAAGGACCCATATTGGGATTTTGTACCTGGAGTAGAACAATCTGTGCATGATGTAGTTCAAGAAGCTGTTCGAAAAGCTGTTCATGATGCTATCGCCCCACACCGAGTAGAGTCCAGTAGAGCTTCAGCTGCTTACCGGAAACTTGTTTCAGATGCTTTAGCAGAGGCAGCAAACATTACGGATCAGTATTTGAGGAGAGTAAGCGTATGGAGTGCGAGTCAGGGAGATGACAAGCAAAGGGTGTCAGAGGTCAATGCAGCAAATTTCGATGATGTTCCGTTGCGATCAAAAAGCGCAAGTCCTTCGACAGGTCAAACGGTGGCCACGGAGCCCATTCCAAGAAAAACAGAGAACTTCTCTCAAGCTGATATTTCACCCAATTCCTCAGAGACTGCTCATGCTGCTCCAGGCCAATATTCACCGTCACAGTATAGCTTAAATCCTTTTTCACGCGCAAGTATTGGTGTCAATAGTGGTTCAATGTTTAATCTGCCTGCGACATTAGGGTCCTATGAAAACCTTGTGGAACAGGATCATGATGTTGATAGTGATAATCACGCTTCATTACAGCATAAGAATAGCGAAGCAAGATTCCCACGTTCATTGACTCTGAAAGCCGGACCTTCTTGGACTTCTCCTTTCAAGAATCGCCAGGGTACTGGTGCTTATGCTCCTATCCCAGCACGGCAATCTTCACTTAGGCGTCGCCAAAAAGAGCATAGAAATTCATTTTTACCGAATTCAGAAAAGCCACAAGTCGAAAAAGGCGGCGATATCAAATATAGTCCTTCAAATAAGCGTCTTGGACAAGGTCGCTCAAATCTGTCCTCTACTGACTCAGCTATATCTTGCCCATCCGCATTTGCGAATGCTATGCCAGCTTTGTCCCAGATGCTACCGCAGCCGTTCAAACCAAATTCGACTAGAGAAACCCCGAATTCCAGTGTAAGAGGGAGATCCGTTCACTGGCTTCGTGAATTACTGAGTAGTGAAGAGCCATATGCATCAAGACTCACAGCTCTGCCACCACGTACACGTCAAGGACGGACATCATCTAACGACCGTATGAGATCAGAGTCAGCACCTGAGATACCAGTGAAAAGGCTATTTCTTGGTGCTACGCCTGCGCTTGATCAGAATAATGCATCTGAGACATTTGCCAGGACCATCATAGATGTTGAGAATTTGTTGAATGACGCAATTCGCATTGCACGCGAGGCCGTAGAAAGAGAAAATGAGCATTTTGTTCCGACGGTGCTTGGAGCCTCAACTGCTGTGCTTGACAACGGGCATGTAGATGTTTCAGACAAGCCCGTTGATAGTACCTCTGAGCCACAAAGGATACCCAGCTGGCGTACGGACCTGGCTATACGTCGCTATCCAACTGATCGACCTGCTAGCATAGATAGTATGCATGAGAGCGCTTACACAGAAAGTACTTTCTATTCTTCAAGTATATTCAGTGGAGAAGAAACTATTGACTTCTTCGATCATGAACCATACCAATTCGGAAAGGAAACAGTTTCTAGAACTGCTCGTGATACTGTGGACTTACGTCAATCACAAGGATCTGGGCATAGAATGCACATTGAACGAGGATCATCCCCATATACTCGAGAGCTGATCATTCAGTCAAGAGAACCAGATGCATTCGAAGAGTCGAATGGACCTGAAAACATCGCTCCTGTGCCCAAAAGATCCGACAAGGACCTAAATGTGTCAGCAGATTATTTTGGTATGCCGGTCTACCTAAAGGCTCTATCTCCACCTGTGACTCCTATGATAGAAGTTCCACCGCAAAATTTTCTTGCAAAAGATCCAGCGTCTATTCCTTTGCCAGCTAATGACGACAAGTATTATAAGCCCACTATAGAAAGAAACCAAAGACGAAACTCCATATCACAGAAACCGGAAATAGACATACGAGTTTTTCGAAGACCGTCGTCGTTAAACGCTCCTATTAGGGTTCCCTATGAGGAGGATTTTGGGCCAATTGTCAAACCGAGGAAAGACCCCAGAGCCTTGCCAAATAAACGCGAGGTGCGAGAATATATTCGTGTATTCCATGAGCCGCCAATCCATATTCGTCGAAGCTCAATCAGATTGAGAGACGTGGCAAGAGGGAAAAAGTTAGACAAGCCATCATCTGCTCAGTGTTTAGCAGAGTACCAGACTTTGCAGATCCCCAAACCCGCAAACTCTTCTGGCATCGACTTTGCTCCTAAACCCCAGCGGGATCAGGATTCCCTAACATTGTATTCATATCATAGTCTAGATGGCCCACCGGAGACTATTGTTGATTTTGGTACGCCAGATGATACAAGAAATAGTGCCATGGATCCTTCCACAGCAGCTGAGCCTTCTAGATCTGGGAGAACTGTAGAACCTCAAGGTTCCGAGGCATTGCGAGGAGAGAGCCAACTACCGAAAAGACATCTAAGTGGGCGCCGTTTACATCGTCCCCACTTAATTCCGAGTCTCAGAGGTAGGTCTCATGTGAGCTTGAAAGAGCATCATGGATTCAGTTTAACAAGATCTCATAAGCGCCAACCAGTTGCACGAGACTGGTCAACTTTTAGAAAGAGATGGGTTGCATCAGTCGCCTGTATTAGTACTGCGATGATTGGGATCATAATTGGTATTTATGCTGGTATGGTACCCTCAATTCAGTACTATATAGTTGACTTCCACCATTATGCCATTCTTGGAAACGTTTTCTTCTTTGTTGGCCTTGCAATTTCCACAATACTGTTCTGGCCGCTTCCTTTGCTGCATGGGCGAAAACCTTATATCCTGGCTGCTATGACAATTGCGATGCCCCTCTTGTTTCCTCAGGGGGTTGCAATTAGTAGTATTAGATCTCCATATGTTAGATACTGGAGAGTTGGATTGCTACTTCCAAGAGCACTGATGGGCCTTTCCCTTGGCTTCGCCAATGTGAACTTCAAATCCGTTCTCACGGATCTCTTTGGAGCATCTTTGCAAAGTGGCAATCCGCACCAAGAAGTCGTTGACGAGTTTGATGTTCGAAGACATGGGGGAGGGATGGGACTTTGGCTAGGAATATGGACATGGTGCTTCATTGGTTCAATTGGAATTGGTTTCTTGATCGGTGCGGCCATTATCAACACCTTGGCTCCTTCGTGGGGCATATACATCAGTATCATAATTATTGCTGCTGTCATACTCCTCAATATTCTTGCGCCTGAAACTCGAAGGTCAGCATACAGAAGATCCATTGCTGAGGTACAGACAAAGGATAACGTAGTTTCAAGACGTATAGCACGCGGAGAAGTCATGATGCACAGGAAGGGAACGGGTCCTAAGTGGTGGGGTGAAGAACTTCAGGCAGGTGTCATGCTGTCGATCAATATGCTGAGACAGCCTGGATTTTTGATAATGACACTGTACGTTGCTTGGATTTATGGTCAAGTTGTGCTCATCATTGTTGTAAGTCAATTCATCACCTATTATCTTCCTTCAAAACTAATCTATGCAGTTGCTGGGTTCTCTGACTTCGAAATACTACCGTTTCAAATCGCCATATGTTGGCGCCTGTGTCTCTTCCATACCAATTGGCGCACTTCTTGCTGTTCCATTTCAGAAAGCGTCGCTGTTCTCTCGTGCCAGACATCATCCTCAACGTACCGATAGTATGACTTTTGAGAAGCGTGTAACTTGGTCATCTCATCTCATCCGAAGATCAATATTCACGCTTGTTCTTCCATTCGCAGGATTAGCATATACTTTGTCCTCTGGCGGTCCAGGTACACCATTCATATTGCCTGTTATATTTGCTGCTCTCATCGGTTTCTTGAGCAATTTAGCAATTGCGGAGTGTCACGGTATTATAATGGAGGCATTTGACACTTCTGATCTGCAACCTGGAATGACGGGTCGACCACGAGGATCGTCTGGTGATCGTACTTCTAACAAACGTACCAATTATTCCTCCTTCCCCCGCGTCTCAAGTGCCTTCGCCCTCACTCAAGGTTTTGGCTTCTTAATTGCTGCTGCCGCCACTGGAGTCGGAGGAGTAGCACAGCGCCATCTTGGCCAAAAACTGGCTACAGGAGTAATGGCAGCCATTCTCCTCGTTCTCACGGTCCTCCTTCTCTCCGTGCTTATTCGTTGGAAAGACGTGCAGATTATCCCTAACAGCAAAAAAGGCGAGGTGGAATCATGGGAGCGTGCGCGTCGAGAATCTGCCATCCGCAGATCAATCACAGGTCTTGAAGAAGAAGAACCTTGGAGGCCAGTTATCATCGGAAACCCTAGTGGCAAGACACGGCGCATGAGCGTGTTGGAGCTCGGTAGCTTGAGTCGATGGAGTGAGATTCGTCACAGGAATAAGTTGATTGATGAAAAGGGACTCGAGGGTAGACATCCCAACCTTGCGATGTTGGGGAGTGTAGGGGGGAAGGTCAGGGAGCAGATAAATAGAAGTCCTCTTGGTAGCTTGAGGAGAGTTCCCCAGGCTGATCCTCAGCGTGGTGTTGAGTTGTCGGATTTTCCAGTCAGAGCCACTGCTACAGGCACTGGTTCGACGTCGAATATGATGCCAAGGGGTCCGATAGAGGGGGAAAGGAGGGCACCGAAGAAGAGCAGATTGAGTAAGAAGTATGAATTTGAGGATAGTAAGAGTGATTAATGGCGGTCGTTAAATTGAGACTGTATTCTTCAAGAATAGTTTAGAGGCCACACTGGATGTAGGTCAAGGAGTGGTGTGGTAAACTAATAAGATTGAGTATTGATATTAGATCTCTCTAAATTGGACTCTTAATGCTAGACTTCATGCTGTCACCTATGTGATTATTTTGTCTCTTTCGCGAACTTCATACACATCAAAGTGTCTTGTGTACATATTCATATAAACTTGAACTCGGTCAACTACATCAAAGGAACGACAAGAAGGACAGCAACGAGAGAGCGACTAGAGTAACTATAACTACTATACATATCATCATTCAACTTCTGTTTCTTCGATGTGCTACCTTTGTTGGGATGTGTTAAATCAGGGATTGCATGCTCTTGATATCACGTGATACCAATGATGGATTGTATATCCCCTCTTTTCCGCTTTCTTTCTTCAATGTGCCCCATAGTACTATTTAATAAATTTAATTTGCATACCGCAATGCTCACATAGCCCATCCTCCTCCAATTATTGATTTGGATTAATGGATATGCAGAGCTTGATATATCACGTTTCATTCAAAGTTGAAACTTGCATCGCCCCACTATCTATGCATTCACTCGCAGAATCACAATTCACAATCAATATTAAAGTCAAATCCAAAAAATCTCGAACATAAGAATCTATTTCACTCCTGAGCATCAAAATGCACTATCTTACTATACACAAGCCGAAGCTTAAATCGAAAGCAAAGCAAGCCCAAACCAAACCAATGCAAAAGTTTCGCACACAAACTATTCAAACACTCTACAAAAGTGTAGCTCCAAAGAAAGTGCAGAGCACGATGACACCTCCAACGAACATTGGTGCGTTGTCGACTGGGCGGAGGGAGATAGCGGCAGAAGAGTGGGAAGAGGAGGTAGAGGAGGAAGAGGAGGCAGAGCCGGTAGCGGTAACCTGACCAGAGCCAGCGGAGGCGGTACCAGTGGAGGTTCCACCAGCGTTCTGGGATCCATCACCGGTAAGACCTGGGCCGGTACCAGCACCGCTGCTCATGTAGGTCTTGGCCTTGTCTGGGATGGCTGGGAGAGCATCGGAGGTGACGTTCCAGTTGGCGCTCTTGACTGGGCATCCGGAGGCACCACCAGTGGAGTTGTAGTTACCATCGCCAGTTGGGTTGGTGGCGTTGGCGAGTGCGGACTTGAGAGCGGTGAAATCGTGACCCTCAGTGACAGTGGTGCCGGAAATGTTGACAAGTCCGTAGCCGGATCCTTCCTCGGAGTACTCGTAGACGAGACCACCAGAGTAGACAGCGGTCATCTCGGTGCTGTAGATGGCAGAGACGGCGCCGAAGGTACGGGTGTTGGTGTTGCAACCATACTCAGAAAGGCTATGGAAATTAGTCTCTTGATTTTATATATATTAAGATTTGAGGAAACTTACAAGAGAGGGATACCGTAACCGGTGAAGTTCTTGACCTTTTGATCCCAGCCGGAAATTGTGAAGGAAGATGGGTCACACCAAGAGTAGTCGTTGAAAGCAAAGAAATCGGAGCGCTCGTCGTCAGTTCCGCAGTTCATGTACTCGGCCATCTCGAGACGGTTGGAGTTGACATCAGCAGCAGAGTATCCAACAGGGATCTGGCGGTAGTTGCGGTTTCCGATGTATTGACGCATATCACGGGTGACGGCCTTGACGTATGGGGCGGCAGAGGTAGTGGCGTCATCGTTGATGACCTCGTTACCGGAGAAGAAAGCGAGAACGTTGGTGTAGTTGGCAAAAGCATCGATAGTGGCGAAGATGCTCTGGAGGTAGACATCGTTGTAGGATGCTGCTGGGTCCGCGCGGTTGAGAGAGTACTTTGGTGTGTTGACATCCAAGACGAGGTAAATTCCAGCCTCGGCCAATGCAGCCATACACTCATCGTGGGAGGCGGTGTTGTCGACAGTGTACACACGGATAGTGTTCAAGCCCAACTCGGTGAACTTGGCAATATCACGCTTGCAGGTGTCTGGGTCGGCAATAGGGTCGACGACCTGGGAGGAACCTCCGGGTTGGTAATCGACTCCGCGGATGTAGAAACGGTCTTCGCCGGAGAAAAAGGCTTGGGAGTGTTAGAAAGGATCAATTGATGAATGATGTGACGTCTTACCATTGCCCTTGACTGTGATGGTTGGGAGAGATGAGGAACCAGTGCTGGTGGCTCTGGCCTCGATCTCAACTGGAGATGGAGCTGCTGCTACGAAAGAAGCGGCAGCCACAATGGAGGCTGCAACACCGAATGACTTCATAATGTTGATATGTATGACAATGGAAATATAAATCTAGAAATTTGGTCGTGGGTGAGACGGATATACGTCGTGTGTCGTTCGTGTGATTTCGAGTAAATAAGGAATCAACAATGTGATATGTGAAGCGCCTCAAGAGAGTGAGAGAGCGCGTTCAAGAATACTTAGTATTAAAAGGCAACAACAACGAATGAGTTGGCCAAATGTTTATAAAAAGGTTGAAGAAAGAAGAAGTTTGGTGGTTGGAGGAAGAGGTTGAAGTGGTATGAGAAGGAAAGAAAGATCAAAGCAGGAAAAAGCAGGAAAGTCGTGGCAGTTAAAGTCGCATTTGCACCAGACGCATGAGATTATGTTTAGATTGGTGTTTCTGCTCCTTGGCACAGGGCTGGCCGTGCTGGCCGTGCTGGCCATGCTGGGCCCGCTGGCCCTTTACGTGCTGGGTCATTGCTGGGCGGGGATCGTATGGAGCATGGAGCAATGATGGGACATGGAAAATTATTGACTATGACTAGGAATCCAGCCACTGATCCATTACTGTCATGGTATCGTATGTATCGTATGGTAGCCGGCCAGAGGTAAGCAGAGTAGTAGGAAGTAAGTAAGTATCAAACTTAGCACATATTCTATTCTATGCATAGTAAAGTTGATTTGAGAATCAACCGAATTAAGAGAGAAACAGTCCCCACTCGCCTCCGCTGGTCCACACTCTAATACAACACCAACCAACACCATCATCGACTGGTTCAGGTACGAGGAACGATCGCTGCATGTCCATCTGCATTCGACTCATTCGCCCTCTACCACCATCCCATCCCATCACAATTACACCTTACCAGCCATCTTCGTCGACTCCACTACTGGCTGGCTACCCAAGAACAACCTCAACCTCCTCTTTCGCCTCCTCTCACCATCCTCATTCCCCATTCTCAGCTTCTCACACACACTGTCTCCCCTCAATGGTGTTAGACATCACTAGAACTCCTAGACAAGGCCCACTGCCGCCACGGGGACAGCGCTACACCCTCCCGTGTGCATGGGGATTGGCAGGGTTTTCAAGCCACCACATAAGAGCCAGAAAGGAGATGTGCAGGGCATGAACACACCTCGAATAATTTGCCATGCCATTTACAGTAACAGAACAGGCATGAAGACTTCAGATCTCCAGGAACATTACTGAGGATGTCACAACAGCCGTCGAGTCCTTGATCATCATGGAAGAATCACATTGTGTCGAGAAATATCTCCGCACATTGAGTTTCAGTGATTTGGGAATGCCTAATGATTCCCATACTCTCTCCAGAAGCTTCTCGGCGTTTTCGTAAACTCATTCCCTCTGCCCAGGCCTATGTCTTCCATAGCATTGGCACAAGACTTGGCCTCTCTGACCTGATTTTATGTAGTAGAAACCCCAACCTTCTGGGCTTTTCTGGGCGTTGCGTGTGTCTCTATTTGCTCTATGTGATTCGCGATAAACACAGATTTTGACGCTTGGCGGGGTGCACTGTAAAAGGGTGGAGTGGTGCTCAGTTAAACTCCCTGGGAGCCGGCGCTCGGGACCACTTACACTCAAATACAGTGGCGTCCGTGGTGTTCCGTTCTCTCTGCAGTTTGTGGATATTATCCTTCCATTTTGTACGAAGTGCCATTTCGAATAACGGCAACTAAGTAAAGCTATTTGATGCACATGATTCATTCCCTCGAACAATCCAGCAGAGTCTTCTAATCGAATCTTCTTTTTTAACCTCTCCCCTTTGAAGAGAGATTCTCCCCCTAGACTTCTGATTCTGGGCGACGACCATTCCAAGAAAGTTTCTTTTCCTTGTCCGAAATACCGGTCTCGCGTGCTTTCTTCAACCTGGGACAGCGGTTGTGGCCTGCACTCCTGGTCTCTCTACCCCATCAGCATGACGGAGGAAGGTTGATGTTGTGTGGGTGGATCTTGAAATTGTGGGCTTTCGCAGTTCAGTGGGGCCTGAGAGGTCTCAGACGGCATCGCACGATTTGATTTCCTTGTTCGCCTTGCACTGCCCCAGACCACTGCCAACCTTCTTTGAAGCCCTGAATCGCCTCGAGACAGAGAGCGTCACAACAAAACTGCACAAATTGGGATAAATGTACATCCAAATCAAATGCCCTGAGGATATGCAGCATTGCGCGATTCCTAGCGACCATGGATGCTATAGCAGCTTAAATTAATAGAGTGAAGCATCTTCATAACTCTCCATCCCTTGCACAAGCGAAATTGAGTAGAGGAATACTTGCATGAGCCGCTGTAGGGAATTTCAGGCCAGTTCTTCATGGAAGCATATTCATGACAGGACCAAAGAGTATCCAGCGACTTATGAATACCTTTAAATCTCATAAACTGCAGCATTATCCCAAACCTCTTGTGATGGGGATAACCAGCAGCTCCCTTCATATGGGGTATTCATCGACGCCAATCTGTTTCAGGGCCCAGATTTGTCCCCGCAGGCCATAAAATGCGGGCATTAAATTTCACCGCATCAATGTGAGTGGCCCATCGTCATAATCCTTCTGTGTGAGGTATCCAATTATGACTTCATTTGACATCAATCTACATGAAATATTGCCCATTCCATCAGCGCATTCCTTTGCGGCCAGCAGATTGTGGTTGAGGATCAAAATCTCATTTTCATGCTATGGCCAAGCTGGTTGGTTGTTGATCGCGACCATGAAACCGTAGGCCGACACGCCTGAGAGTGATTCAAGGTTGGTGGATGAGAGGCGATTGGGCAGCGTCGAGTGAATGCCAATCACTTTTGCACATCTGGACGAGTAATTATGTTGGAGGCTGTGCATTATTCCTTAATTGCATTGTTGTTCACTGTGGTTATTTGTGTGCATTTATCGTGTCCATCCCTTTCATTACTTATTCTTTTGCTTCCTCCCGTCCAACGCATCGAACAGGTCTGAGCTGTATTTTAGCGTGCCGGGAAATGGGCTCTCTCTCTCGGCGCACTTGCCCAGCCTTGCAAGCCTTGGGACCTGCTCACAAGAAATTTTGGAGGGTGAGTCCACCCACTAACCTTGCAAAGAAGCTTGGAAGTTTATATTTAGAGCACATCACGTGCTATCCAGCCCTGCTTTATTCCTGGTGGAGCTTGCGGATGGTCGGACACTTCTATCATAAACAGGCCGGGGAAGAAAAGCGAAGAAGAAGAATAGAAGCGACGAGGAAGGGGGGCAGAAAATAGCATCCACCCAACACATCTTAATATAATACGATATGAATTCTGGTTACCTAACGGCGGGAACGTCATTATTTCCTACTATTGTCGGTTCCTTGAAATGAGTATGACAGCCATTCGTTTTCTCCCTTTCTGTGCGGCTGTCTTTCTTCGAAACGGATACTGCGACATGCCTTGAGCTCCGACTGTCGATCGCTGCTAACGGCCTGCTTCATCAATCATGGAGTGAGCGGCCGATGGGCGCATTTGCAATAGGGCAAAAGGTATGTAAAGGGGCGGCTTTGTCTCGTCAGGGACGCTTCCAGTGGACTTTCCTTGCGTAATTGATCGTTGGTCGTCGACGAACTCCATCACAGATCCTCATATTGAGTTTGCGTTGAGGCATAAGACGTCATTCTCATTTCTATCCCAGGGCGTCTTTTATGCTTCTGTTTACCGCGCGAGTTATGGGTCAGGGTAAGGGTCGAGGTCTCCTTTGTATAGCGCGGAAGAGCCCTGCGATTCGAGAAGCCTTTTAATCGCAAACGATCATGCCAAATTGTGGATTGCTTCTGGGTCGCCTTGACAAAGTGGGCTATCTTGACTGGCTGGAAACGGAACGACTGTGTCCTATGTTGTAGGTGAATTTCTGTATACAATGCAATCGCATCTCGTGTCATCTGATGACGACAGTTTGTATATCGTCCATTTGATTACTATCTGATAAGCACGAGATCTATCACGACGAAACTCGTAAGGTTTAATACTGGTGAACCAAATAGGTCAGATTCATTCGCGTGGTTGGTGTTGATTTTCGTATTCTATTTTAGTATTCTCGATAGCTGATACGAGTTAAACGAAGTATGTTGCAGACTTCTAAATCTGTTTTGCGTTTGTATGTAAGCTTTGGTGGCGATCATTTTGATCAGGCCGCGGGATGTTCATTCTTGGCATCAAAATAATGCTCAGGCTTGCTGGAGTTGTATACTTCGTAACTCAGTCACGTGTGGGAAGCCTTCGTGGATGGCGTTGTTTGATGCACATAGCAAAGGAGGCCGTGTTGAATGGTTGACTCCAACGAGTAGCTTGTTGGACACTTTAACTCCTGAAGCACTCTCTCAAAATCATCAATCACGTATGTCATATGCATATAATTTGACAATCATGTTTCCTCTTACAGCTTAGGAACGAATCTATTGATCCACTGCGATTCCGTATATCATTTCCCCTTATGCTTGTTTTTCTGACGCGTGAAAAACTTTCATGATAGACCAATTTCTTCAAGGTAAGTCTTCATCGTAGCCCATCTTTTAAGGATGGACGCAAGCCCTCACTGATTCCACTGAGGTTTCATAGACATCGTTATATTTTGGGCCAAAATGCTGGACGGGATACCGCGAGAAAGGAGAGAAAGGAGTTCATGATGGGTATGAAGCAACAGTTGGAACTGGCGACATCATCCAGCTTGACATGAAGAATAACAACCCTCGTCTCAACATCAATGAACCTCTCGGCCTTCTTAGCATCATAGCTTGAAAGAAGCTTTGTTCAGATGTTGAGGATCTAGACAGATTGATCTATCTTCGAGATAATGACATCTTCTGTCATAACCAGCATCATTGTTATTGCATGATACTCAAATTGGGTTGCAAAAAGGCAAAACTGGCGGGATATTTGCTCATCTACGAAGATCGCCTTGGCTTCTTTGCCTCACTGTGTTCTAGCTGCCACAATATCTTTTGAGCATAACTACTATTACATTCTATCTGTTCTTTGCAGAGGAAAATCCGTTGAAATAAATGAAGGCCAAGAATTGGAATACAAAAGTTTGCAACCAGCGCAAGTACGAGAGGTCGCGAGTTTGAGGGTAGAGCTCTTTCGAGTCAGGTGTCTTTGAAGCTAGAAGCCCTGCTTGTCATCAGTGGTCCAATTCAAAGGATAGGGCAATGTAAATGAAAAACTCGGTGGTTGTTCTTGACCATATCAAGAGAAATAAGTTTAAACCTTCTCACTACACATAACTTAAGAGTTTCTAACCTTTACATAACATGCAAAAAGCCAAAGAAAGATTGGTATGCCTATGCCCTCAATCCATTCTCGCCATTGGATTCGTAAGTTTTATGTATCAATGCAAACAAAGCAGTGTGGTATAAGGTACATTTTACCTAGTATAACGGAGATATCAAGAGAGATATCTGAGAAGCAGAAATTTGGTCGGCTCTGATTATACTAGTAACTATTCCTAAAAGTGTTATCGGCATGTACGCAGCTATCAAGAGATGGATAAATTGCATTCAAAGAATTCAAACTATCGCTGTGACCAAATCAAAGTTCTTTCCCGACCCTCATCTACCACCGCTTGGTAGATACAAAAAGTGCGAGCCTAGCTTTGGTAAAATAATAAGATTTCACTACTGCTAGCAAATTAAGAAATCAGTGATCTGTATGGAATAGTACGCAAGCACTTTATTACTTACGGAGATATCAACAAAACCTGGCTCAGCAACATCCTGTTCTACTGTGACGATGTATAAAAGTCGTAATCCGGGACATTCAAGCTTGTCGTAAGGATAGACAAAACTCAACTCGTAGCGACTACAATCTCAAAGCAGGAGTTGTAGTTGACCATATGATCACGATGCCAAACTACTCTGGGTTCTATCTACAAAGTTACGCAAGTCCAATGGGTAGCGCACATTACTTCGTGATCGAAAATGAGATGAAGCTCAGCATGAAGATTCTACAGGATCTCACGATGAATCTCTGATATGCTGTCACATGTGCGAATAAGGGGTTATTGATTTGTCCACCGGCTTTCTATGCGGCCTTGCTTTGCAACCGTATGCATTGCTACATGAGACCTGCGCTGACGCGAACGGAACCAGCTCAGCGAAAGTCAACGCAGTATCGTGATAACCCGCAATATCCACTGCTCTTGAGACGAAGCCTTGGTATGAGAATTACAAGATATTATGTTCTATCTTTGATATCCGTTGGAATTGGATCGGCGTGATACTATGACTTTGAGGGGTGAGCGCTTAAATCATTGTCTCTAAAGTCTTTATCCTCCAACTTCATTTTTATATATATTTGAGCCCGATACCTTGAGGATATTAGATTCTTGCCCTTTTCTCGTCTATCAGTTGCTTTCTGTGAGTATCATCTTGTTAGCTATACACTGATTTCAAATACTTAGATTTCGCTGTTTTCAGAGTTATCTTGTAAGCTGTCTGTGTAGTTCTAATGTTCATAGAATATCGATCAATGTATTTTGATAACCTATGCATAAGACTTTCAATGTTCCGGCTTTCTGTTTGACACGTTGTGTCAGAAATGGAGTTCATTTTGTAGTAACTTATGTAATGAGATTGCATAATAGCCATGCAGAACCAGGCCGAGAATTTGACATCAATGAACGGACTGTGCAGCGGAGATTTCTTATTGTATGAGGCACATAAGATAAGAATTATATTCACATAGCCATGCCTCCAAGTTGGGCCACCATCCCTGAATCTATATGTTCTTCATATTCTCAGAGAAAGTCCTCCATGCCCACAATTGAGAGGCATCTAGACGGTAGAGTATAGATTAAAACAAGACAACACGTTTTTATCATGAGTAAAATGCTTTGATTTACCTTTAGTGGGAATGAAAATGGGAATTTGATATTCTTCCTCTCTAAGCAAGGATGTTCCGCGATAAGTCAAGTGACGGCGAACTGAACGCGCCGAGGAGATTTCCGTAACTGAAACGACTTGTTGCGCATTCCTAACAGTCAATGAATTGCCGGGTTGCTTTATCAGATAATAAGTGTTCTTTTGTGCAGATGCTGTATGGGAATGGTGACGAACGAGTCGGCTGCGGTTTTTTGGGTCCATTTTGGTTGTATTTCTTTTAAAGAACCTAAAGTCCATATTACTGTTTACCCAATGTAATGTGGACAGGCCGAATAGCATTGGCAATTACAATGGTCACAGTATATGCACATCTTCATGATAATGATAAATTGAATTGGGCTAGCAGAAACCATGTTGTTGTAATACAAACAAACAAACAAACAAGTACACTATAATGGCATATGTGTGTCCTTCGGGTTAAATAGTAACGACATATGTCAAAAGGCGTTCGAGCTGGACCTATTTATATATCTGGACTCCGAACACTTGCTATCAACCGATCGTTGTTTTTTGCAGCAGTGCAATAATTGTACTACCTTCCCCCTTTATTGCTACTTATCAATCTAGTATCAATGTACCTAGCAGACCATAGCAACCGTTCCGAATCGAGGTTTTCGTCAATCTCAATATCACAGATCAACCTATTAAAATGCCCCGAGATCTGCTCAGAAGATAGCTCAGCGTAAATTCTTGGACAAATCAGCGTGCTCGTTGTACTATACGCCTTAAAATGAAGTTCTATAACTTTGAGAAGGTGCTTTTACCGGATGCTGCCACGGAGATTTTGCGGGAGAGGTGCAGGCGCATTTTGGGGCTGTGGAATCAGATGCTTGACACCAGATGCGGAAGGTCAATACCTTTGAAATGTCCTTTGAGAACACGGTATGTGAGGCTTGGAATAGAACATCAACAACCGGTTATTTGGTAGGCCCAATGGTGCCGGTCTATTCAGCCTGTGCTGATGTTTCGCCTTCCACATATATGGGCAGGTAGCGCGGCATCGACAATTATAAATGATAACTTCGAGCAGCTGGTTCCGAGCAAGGCTTTGATCGAATGATTCTGTTCATATGTACGAAACACATTTTGAATCTGAATGGACATACGGGGTGGAAGTCGGTTATATGCCCCGGATATCAACAATGGTTTGGATCCATCAAACTATGACTTTTGTGTATTTCCAAAGAAGTGTTTTGGGGGCATTCATAATTCATGGTGAGCTAGGAGAGCGTTTTTGCCTTTGTCGCCAAAGAAATAAGGCGTCAGCACATCAAATCACCAAATGGACCTCCAAGTCAGAGTAAGGCTGGCCAATCAATATCTCCGTATTCTTCAACACCATGCTTCGTACACGACAAAATGAATCTTTTTGATTTCCAATGCTCCATAGCAGCGTTAAGTCCCTGCTCTCAAATTCAATGCAGAGGTATCAACACGCACATTATCAATTGACATGGCCAACCACACATGTATCCAACATAATACAGACTGGTCGAGTTGGACCCGCTTGCGTACCCCTAAAGTATAAACAGGGGGCATTGACTTTCTGAAACGTCGCTTACCCACGTCGACTTCAGCTCTCGCGACACAATATCATTATGCAAAACACGCTCGTGCAGTGTTGCCGGCATTTTGGTGTGCAGACATACGCATCCCGTCTACTTCTCCTACTTCTCTCCCATCATCTCCCCCTCGTGCGGTGGCCCTTTCCTGGGTGCTTGACCTTTCAAATGTCACAGATGCCGATCCATCGCACTCAACAGGTCCGCCTCCACAATCATCAAGGCGCGATGTGCGACAGGTGCAAGGATGTCGACTACCTCTTTGGACGGTAACTTCCTCTCTCTTACCCTCGAGTACTGTTGATCTTCCCTTGCTCGCCCTGCTATGGCCGCAGTCAAACACACCATACACATGGCCGAGGCCGACAAATTGTCACAGATAATTTGTCCTTTCCTCTCTTTGGTCTTGTCCGTGTCTTCAGAGCGGTGTCTTGAGGCGTCCGCTTTTCTACTTCTCTCTCCTGCATATCACAATCTTTTTGCCCTTTTTGCACCGAGGCTTCTCGTCGTACGAGGTTTCTCAGACGCTCTTTGTGTCGTCGTCGTCGACAATTTCTCTCTCTTCTCTAGTTTTCCTCCTGCTTACTGTCACGGGTGATATTTTTTTTTTCTGTCTTCTTCTTCTTTTCTTTCTGTCTGATATGCTACGGGTGGTATTGCAGACTTTGTTTATTTGGCCATAGCTTTGTGCTGGTCCGCCGGTTGGTATTAATATATCGTGGTTTCATTTGATCTCAATCTCGTTTAGAGATCTTCTGGGGAGTATCAGACATCACTTCACTGTGATCAAAATAACTCTCTATTCTCTGGGGATTATCGATAGCATTGATTGCATCAATTTTAACATTCGAAAACGTTTGTTATCTCACATATCGTCCGCTGTGCGGTATCAGAACGCACTTTGAATTACCGACAGAGCCTCAATATGCCGCTCCCTCACTTCATGTATCGTCCCCCAACGTCTGACTCGAACGCAGCTGTGCAATCGAATGGCCTGGGCAGACGGATACAACAATTATGGCCAACACGTGCGATCGGTGGCAGGGACATAGAGCGACCAGAGACGCCGGAAGGACCAAAAACGCCGCAATTGCCATTAGAAGAGTTTCCAGCCAGTCGATTGGTAATACCTGGGCTTTCACGAGCATCCTCAAATGCAAGTCGAGTTGCCCAGCATTCAGCATCGCCCACTCTTAGCCAACCAACAAGTCCAAGGCCCCCATACTCGCCATATTCACAACCGGTATCGCCGACTGCATTGCGAGATATTGAAGAAGAAGCGGGCCACACAGGTTCAGTGCATTTATCTGAACCTCGAAGGTTTGTGGGTGTGGGACCAGAAGAGCAGGAATTGGGCCAAATAGTAGATGCAAGGCGACGAAGGAGACGCGCACAAAGGCAACAGGGAAGAAGATGCGAAGTACAGAATCAGAAGATACGTCGGAAGCTGATCAGTGTATCCGTCTCTGGGGGCATTCTTGTGTTGTTATTATCAGCATGTAGGTATACCTACCATACCTAGAGAACAAATACTAATTGCATAGATCTCGGACTCGCGCTTTCTAATCGCATTCGCAATCAACAGTTCAGCATCCTAGTAATCCTGGTCATCTTGGTCGATACCATATTCTTCTGTCATGCTTTAATCAGGCTCGGTATGTTGTGCATCAGGCCGTCCTCTGACAACGATATTTCCGATTTACCAGCTATGGTTGGGCCTAATGGCTATGCGGAACCCGCACAACCAATTCCAGTAGCACTTGCCCGTGATGAAGAAGCTGCCGGAATTGAGAGTGAAGCCACGAAAATGCCTCCTCCGGCATATGGGCTCTGGCGCGAGAGCGTGGTATGTTTCCTTTCCCCCCTCCCCCACAACCCCATAACATCCATATATCCCATAAATTTCTATACCGCGAATCAAATACTGACAGTCTTCAGCGTGTCGACCCAAACAGAATTTACTGGCAACGCAATGCCTCCGCCACGCCAACCAACCGCGATGCAACAGAGAACCCAGATCGCCCAATGACAGCACATCGACCTCCATCTTACGCTTCCGAGCATGGAGCAACCTTCCGGGCTGAAGAAGAGGCGCGCGCGCTAGCGGCTGTTGAGGAAGTGCAAGCGTTACCGCCACATCCCTCGGAAATGCTTTCAGGTCGCGAGAGGGCGAGGAGGACAATGCAACAGAGACAAAGCACTTGGCTTGTTACTGGAAGGGGAAATGGAGGTTTGGGAGGGTTAGGTCATATTGGGGGTGGCGGATTTGCTTGAGGGTTTGGGTTAGAGATGGGGGATTAGGATTCTTGTACTGAGCGTGGAGTTTGTTGGTATTTTATAAGGTTTGGCACTAAGATTTTTATTATTGGGAAACGGAGGATTGGTTCAGACCGTTCTGTATAGTAGAAGGCTGGAGTTTTTGTTGGAAATATGTTATGATGGAAATGAATTGGTTTACTTTTGTACAGTATTGTGACTCGAGGTGAATAGATGAATGTTGGTGTGTTGGTGTGTTGGTGTATCGACTGATTTGATATGGCAATTGTGCAGGTGAGCCTTTCGCCATTCATGGAGCTGTAACACTCATTTTGTCTTTTTTTTTTTAACATCATGTAGAAAGCAGTGCTTGTATTCGGGCAGTATAAATACCGTGGTGAGCTGTAGCTGAATGATATAGTTATGAATCAAAGGCTCGGATCATGATCAGTATGTATATAAAGTTTACCCATTGGGATTTCGTCGATGTATGGTCAATTACATAAAGCACTACCTCTAAACATGTAGGTAAAAAGGATTTCTTTTTCTTTTTCATCCTTTTTCAATATTCTATTATGCCAATATCACATCACACACAAAAAACCCAGCCACAATCACATTCACACCCCCCCTACAAAACTCCCTGAGACAGCACGCACATGGTTAGCCTTTAAGTATATACACGCTCTACTCGCAAACCTGCACGTAATTCGCTGGCACACTCTTAACAACCCCATTCTTCTCAACTTCAGCCCACCCATCCCCTCCATCTTCCTTCACCAGGACAAAGCGCTCCCCTTCAACCATGCTAAACTCGACATCGCTCTGTGCGCTATATTCGTACAAAGCCTCAACATAACGCACTTTCTTTGCGCCCCGACGTGGCGCCACAGCTGGTCCTTTCTTCTTCGCTGCTGCGGCAGAGGTGATGGAGGAGGAGGATGAGTAAACGGAGGAGGGGCGGGTTGAGTGGGAGATAGGTGGAGGTGCAGAGAGCGTTGGGGCTGACATGGGAGAGGGGGCGGGTTGAATGTCAATGTAGGAGTTGGGCACAAGTCCTGTTTGGGAACCTGAGCGGACGGTTGTCCATCCAGATCCATCTGCAGACGTTAATTAGTATATGTAGTAAAAGGGGGGATGGGGATATGAAGAGGAAATATTTACCATCTGGTTCGACAATGATCACTTCCTTCCCTTCAGCAACCGAGATTTCACCCTCGCCGTTCGCGTCGTATCCGTACATCATCTTGCCGCGTTGCTCATTACCATTGCTTGATGACGATGATGGCGGAGGCGCCATATCGGTGAGGTATTGAGTAGGTGGCGGAGCAACGACCCTATTCTTTCGAATGCCACTCGACTTAATGGTACCGCTTCGTTCTGGAGCTTCCTCGGTTGGTGTTCGTGGCGCGCCTATGGATCTATTTGCACTTGCAGCATATCCAGAACTCAGGGAGTTCATCGTATTGGAAGTATCTGATCTGCTGAGTGTAGGTAGTTCGGCTACACTGTCAGCCACTCCGGTGGCAGGCTTCTTCATTGCGTTGGCCGCCTCCTGTCTTTCTGCTTTGAGTTTCTTCTTCTCTTCTTTATTTTGCTCGCCGGGGCAAGTAGCGGGAACTTTCATCTCACACTTGGAGTGACAGGTGTAACCACAGTCCCTGCAATCGAACCCCTTTGCTGAAAGACCCCATATACGTTCGCCGCAAAGATCGCAGTTGGTTGGAATCTTGAAGGTTTGCCCCTTGAAATTGTGAGACTTGGCACCAAGAGTCACATCTCCTACGGCCTCAGTAATGGTAGAGGTTTCAATCTCAGCTGTCAGGCGTTTGTGGTCTAGTTGATGGAGTTCTTCTTGCATGGCGAATATAGCCCGTACTATTTCAACCTCGTCACGCTTATCTTTACCTTCTCGGATAGCCTGTTTTACCCGCTTCACACCTTCGACATCCCTTCTTTTCTTGTCCACTTCCCGGCGTAGGTCCCCTAGCTGTCCTTTGGATTTACTGAGGACATTACGGAGGAAGATCTTGGCGGTTTCGTCAACTACCATATCACCATCATCATGCCATACTGGACTTGGCTCGAACGTTTTATCTGCTGGTTCTTGCCATGGTGTAACATTGTGGCGAACGAACATCATGGAATCAAGCTCTGGCTGGTTCCGTGGAATCTCTTGGCTAAGATTTTCGAGGAACTGAGAGCTTCGGGACAGCATCTCTGTTTCTAGGCGTGCTGCTAATGACCACATAGCATTCAATTTTATAGTTCGAGATTCCGAGAGCTCCTGCATACTATCCAGAAGATCGGGGACATATTCGTGGTAGTACTTTTCTTTTTGCTTATTGGTGACATTTATGTTGATCAAGTAGGTATTCTTCGCGTTGTGCATGTCCAATATCTGTTGCTGGTATGAATTTTGCGCTTTCGTCTTAGAGTAATCGAAAGAGGACTCGGCCTTCTTGCGCTTGTTTTCCACCTCCTGACAAGAAGCATCGTATTTCCCCTTGGTCTTCTTGAGGTCGTTGTATGTTGAGTCTCTTTCCTTCTCCAGCTTCTCAGCATAGTCGGAATGGCGCTTTCGGAGCTCTTCGTATCTTGTTGCAAGGACCTTTAGGGGATCAGCAAGCTGCGTGATCAAGTCCCCTCCGAATCGATCATGTTCAGTGGCACGGCTTTCGAGTGTAGTGAGTTGAGTAGTCCATGTGGTTAAGGAAGCACTGGAAACTCTCCATTAGTATACTGATATAGGTTTTTGGGTGTGATGTAGCTCACACCTTTCCAGAGAACCCGGGGTCAAAGCAGGCGTGTCACCAACACTCAAGCTGCTGGACTTCTTAGATTTCTTATCGAAGTACTTCTTGGCCAGCGCATTCAACTTTGCGCTGTATTCCTTTTCAATGGCACTTCTCTCGCGGTAAAATTGTTGGATATCGTCCAGCCAGAGGATTCCGTTCGAAACCCAGTTGTTGACGGGTTTGAATGCATCCTGTCATTATGGGGTCAGCATGGGTGGGGATGCATTGCGACAGCGACCCCAAAGACACACCTTTAATTCAGCGCCGAAGTTGGGCGCAATATCTACTTCGGTCATGGCCGTGAACTCTCTTTAAAGATGGGGAATGTACAGAAGATGAAGAATCATGCAAGATTAGTAAGTCGCAAATGCATTGTCGAAGTTCAAGGGATTTGTGTTGTTATTCGAGATGTGAGGCTGGATGAATATTACTATGCGGCGCTGCTGGATGTGGTAGTGGTGGTGGTGGTAGTGGTGGTAATGAGCTGGTGAGTGTGTACAGGTGAGTGTACTGTTGCTCCTGGCATGCTCAATCCACCAACCCCACTATCTTACAGTTATGACAGCCTGGCTGTGCCTCGAATGGGACTTAACTCCATGCGTAGTAAGGGTACATACATACTAATACGCAGTCTAATACGCAGTTTAATACACAGTACACACTACGTAGGGGACGACTAGCAGGGATTAGTCACGTGCGCTTGGGACTTGGAGGAGTTGGGCAGCACGACACGCAGGCAGTTCAAGTGGTGACAGTATGTAATATGTACTACGTGTGTATATATGAATATATGTATGTATGTATGTATGTATATACACATACGCACACATACTACGTACATAACGTAGTACGTAGTACATACTATGTACATACTGTGAGTTAATGGCGAGTGGCTGTCTATGGTCATCGTAAGCGGTGACAGGCACACCAAGGCCAAGGCAGTAAGAAGGCACCCACCATAGCAGGAAGGCTGAAGCCTGCACGCTTGAAGGCGGTAAAACTTAGCCCCGCGTTCCGCTATTCGTTCATCGATTCACCAGAGAGCTTCTAGAAAATCATCCTCATTTATTATTGACATCCGCGACATCTCAACCCAACAAACTACCTCACAACCAATTCTCCCCCAGTGCATCGTTGTGCATATTTGTCCTCTTCCATTTATTTCACGATATTGGGACAAATCCCTTACGAAAATACTGTGCAACTCTTCTTTGCCACACTTCCACCGTGTCGCAAAATCGCACCGCTGTCGCACGATCTCCTCTTTGCTAGGAATTCGTCTACTGCTTTCGTTGATCTAAAAGCGCCGACAGCTCTTTGTTGTAGCTTCACAAACCAGTACTTTTATCACCCTCACGAAACAAGCCACCTATTTACCTCCATCAGCAACCACACAACCAGTCACCATGTCTGAGCCATCTGGTAGCCTTGCCGATCGCATTACTCAACCTGCGCCTCTCAACCCCGCCTCGAGCTCTTTTACCCCCGCCGAAGGAAAAACATCATGGGCAGATGAGGTCGCCTCTCCATCTGGAGAACCATCTGAGGAGCAGAAGAGCATCACCTCTGCACAGGTTGACGGGGCCTCTGTGCCAATGCACGGCTCCTCGCTTCATGATACTGAGTATGACGTTGAGGTCAAGTTGAGCGATATTCAAGCTCAAGAGGGAGACCCATTGTACTCCATCAGCTCGTTCGAGGAACTCGGAATGTAAGTTTGGCCTGTTCTTGTTATCTAGGCTGCACAATACTGATGCCCACACCATAGTGATCCTCAGATTCTCAAGGGTATCTACTCGATGAACTTCAAGAAGCCTTCCAAGATCCAGGAAAAGGCACTTCCTCTCCTTCTCAGAAACCCACCGTCGAACATGATCGCACAGTCTCAGTCAGGAACTGGAAAGACAGCTGCCTTCGTTCTCACAATTCTCTCCCGACTCGACTATTCTAAGCCAGAACAACCACAAGCTCTGTGCTTGGCACCAAGTCGTGAACTTGCTCGTCAAATTGAGGGTGTTGTCAGGTCTATTGGGTCATTTGTGGAGGGGTTGTCCGTACAGGCTGCAGTTCCAGGAGCATACGAGCGTGGTCAAAAGATCAAGTCGATGGTTATTGTCGGTACTCCAGGTACCGTTGTGGATTTGATCCAGCGCAGACAGCTTGATCCAAAGGAAATCAAGGTCTTGTGCCTTGATGAGGCCGACAACATGCTTGACCAACAAGGTCTTGGTGGACAGTGTCTTCGTGTCAAGAAGTACGTTTTTCATCTACAACGATTGTTTCTGCGATACTAATCAATTGATAGCTTGTTACCAAAGGACAAAACTCAGATCCTCCTTTTCTCTGCCACTTTCCCACCAGAGGTTATGACCTATGCACAGACGTTCTGCCCAGGTGCTAACGAGATCTCGTTGAAGCACGAGGAGCTTACAGTGGCTGGAATCAAGCAGATGTACATGGACTGTCCTGGCGAGGAAGGAAAGTATGACATTCTTGTCAAGCTTTACGGTTTGATGACTATTGGGTCTTCTATTATTTTCGTCAAGGTATGTTTTTAATAATAAAAAAAATACTGTATTATGACAGCTTACTAATGGGATGCAGCGCCGAGATACAGCCTCAAAGATTGAGCAGAGAATGACCGCAGAGGGTCACAAGGTCGCAGCATTGCACGGTGCCTTCGATGGTGCAGAGCGTGATCGTGTACTTGACAACTTCCGTGAGGGTAGAGCTAAGGTCTTGATCACTACCAACGTCGTTGCTCGTGGTATTGATGTTCAATCCGTTTCTATGGTCATCAACTACGATATCCCAATGAAGGGTCGTTCAGACGAACAACCAGATCCAGAGACCTACCTGCACAGAATTGGCCGTACAGGAAGATTCGGACGTGTCGGTGTCTCTATCAGTTTCGTCTACGACAAGCAGAGTTTCCAGGCCCTTGCATCGATTGTCAACCACTACGGCATTGATCTCATCAAGCTCAACCAGGATGACTGGGATGAGACTGAGGAGGTTGTCCAAAAGGTCATCAAGTCCAGTCGTGCTGGAACCAACCTCAAGTACTAGATTCATATTGGGAGGTCCTGATTTGGGATTTCTATTTCTTTTCCTTCTGTGGTTGTTTGAGGGTATCAGACAAAAGCGGGCGTTTGCATTGCTCATGACATCGTTGTGATGTCCAAGCTTGGCCGGGGGCATACCAGTGTTTTCCAGTACTACTTCAAATATCTCCAATGATTGAGTAGAATAATAAAAGAGCACAATTCATAGCATGGCATCGGCTTCCGTTTGCACTCGGTCTTTCTTCATAAAAATCCTTCATAACGTAACTGACTATCCTGAACAACATCATCTGATTTTGCTGAAGCAGATCTTAATCTTAATATAAGCTGCAGCGTTTAGACTTAAACACAAAGCATATTCTCCAAATGAAAAAAATATATGGGGACTTAGCCATTGGGCGAACACGAAAGCACGTGATTGGTGCAACAGCCATCTTGCATGTAGGCGCCCATGGAACCGCGCAACTCTCGATAACCACTCACCTCTCATAGGACCTCTATTTCCAGAACCCACCAAACCCAAGCAGTATCATGGAAGCGCCCACAACAAATGGAATGGCCAGACACAATGTGCCTCTTACCGATATGACGCAGAGGTACTGTCCTATAGCCAATATTTTACCCTCGTAGTATCAATTAAACCCCCGGACGGAAATAGACTGAATGGCTAAGTATTGTATCGTGGGTGTGCGAATCTGCATCGCTTTCTTTGGCCTTCGTTGCGTCTGGAGTTTTCTCTCTCAATCTCACTCACTCTCTCTCTCTCTCTCTCGTAGCGGCTTCTTCTCTCTTATGTTCATGATTGTTTCCCACGTACTACAGTTTCTTTTCAACTTGTTTGTCTGAGAAGACGTTCATTACACGTTCCCTTACGTTTTTCTTTTCTCCTTTCTATAGTTTTTATAATCATGTGGAGACGCTGGCCGTCAAGCTGTAGTTCTTAATCTCTTCTTTCAGGTAAGTATTCGGGCATTTGAGTCTGGCCGCATGAGCGGCTACCCTCAAATCTGCTTCAGAGTCGGAATTTCAGATACAAGATACTAATTCTCCTCTTCAGACTTCAGAATAATGGCATTATTACCGTTGGGTCTGTTGCTACTCATAAATATATACCAATTCACGAGCGCTACTTCCAGCGCTTCACCATCTTTTTATCTGTCCGCCGAACTTTCCAATTTCGTACCGGACTGTGCAAAAGCTTGCTTCGAATCTTTCCTTGTTGCCAATTTTCCTATAAGTTCTTGTTCCATCTCGCCGTCGTTACAATGTCTTTGTTCGCAAAACACTACTTCGGGATATACGATTGCGGAGGGTGCTGTGCAATGTATCATCTCCGAGGATGATGTTGGGACTTGTACTGGGGCAGATGCTAGTGATGCGGTCCTCGAGGATGCATATTCTATGTGTGTTGGACAAGTAGATGCCCTGCCGAATACGCATGCTACACTTACGGCTACCCTTTTGGAAAGCCCTTCATCAAGTGGGGTGTTCTTATTCCCACCTGCTTCGACTACTGCAATTTCAAGCACTTCGACCACTTCTGCGGGGGTGATTGCCACTAGTACGAGTAGTATAAGCAGTAGTTCGAGATCTACAACTTCAAGTATACAGACTACATCTGCCAGTTCGTCACTATCCACAACCTCTTCCATTACCACTTCCTCCTCTATTTCATCCTCAAGTACAAGTTCGAGTACCTCAGCACCTTTGGCATCAGATACCTCCTCACCGACTACCGTTTCCACTCTCACTCGACCCCAAGTCATTGGAATAGCAGTTGGCAGCGCTGGTGCGGCTTCAGTTGCTATTGGAGCATTGGTGCTGATTGCCTGTCTCCGACGCAAACGAGCTCGTGCAAATCGAGATAGTGATATGCTTCCATTTCAATTAGAACCCAACTACCCGTCAAGCCTTGATCTCGGATTCCGAGGTCCAAATGAAACCAAAACCATGATATATGGACCAGGTGGATCTCCTAATGGCGTGGCGACTAAGGTACCTCCACAAGTGCCACCCCGAGGGCCCTCGACCTCGCCGAACATGTTTTCTCGAAGAAGTATACATGCAGATACGATCGGCCTAGCAGTGTCTGCCGATCAAGCCAGGTCAACCTCTCCAAACTGGCGAAAACGCTCGTCCAAACTTCTCCCTGAAAAGCCAGATATGGGGCTCTCCATGCCAAGAGAAGGCATGCGCTCTCCGCAAGCCTTCGGCTTCCCCAAACCCCCATTGACGATTCCCGTGCGCGCAAGCACCGAAACAACTTTCGAAGAAGACCTTGAAACACCGAGCACGCAACGCCGGTCCACAATGCTCGGTGCTTCGCAGCGAGAAAATCGTAACACGCCGGACTCGCTTCAAATACCGGCATCACTCTATATCAAGCCGCTCAATATCTCACGGCGGCCGAGCAATAACTACTCGCAGCCTTTCAGACCCCCAACTCAGGCGTCGAGTATCTATAGCGCCCAGCCTTCCACTGCACATAGCGCAACCTCCTCAATCATGAATAGACCTCGGAAAAGTTATAAGCAATACCACCCCTATCGACCAGACCGAGATCGCGGTTCCGCCGCGTCTCTCACCTCTTTCGAGTCTCTCGATAGCATCTTCGATGACCAGCCGAAAACAGGAGTATCCGGTGTATCTGGAGACCTTTCACCGGTTGTGGAATCACCACGCCCATTACCCAATAATCGTCTAGGTCCGGGAGGTACTTCCACAGGAAGTCCCTTCGCAGGAGGATCGACTACCGGGGGCCAAAACAGAACGGGGTTAACTGCAGGACGTCTCCCACAAGACACGATCCGCCTCGTACCGCCTCCACCACAGCCTGATTTTGCAGCTGCGATGCAACGCGACCAAGAGATGAAGCAGATATCTCCTACTAATACCAACCCATATGCTGCTCGAACCCAGTCGCCACCCACCAACCCTAATCCTTACGCTGCACGTACACAGGCATCTAAGCCATGGGAAAAGTTCGAGACAAATGCTTCTCGCAACCGGAGACCTAGTGTATCCCGTGAACGAGATTTGCCTCCCCTACCCGGTACTGAAGCTGTGTATAATAGCCTCTGGGCTGATCGCGGGGAACGAGGCCCACAACGATCGCAAGAATCACAAGAGCCACAAGATCTGCAGGGCATACAAAGCTTGCCCTCGCAGCGTCCTCGAGGTCCACAAGCACCGTTTATGCAATCGCAGATATCGTTTTCTGATGGGCGGACATCAACGACACCGAGTGTGGCGAGTAGCTCGACGAGTTCGCTGTTTGCGAAGAGGCGAGGGAGTAGGGCGCCTGTTTTGACAGTTGGTGCGGCGGGAGGGGATAAAGGCGGTGGAAAGGGGAAGGGGGGTGGGAAGAAGGAGTGGCGGATCATTAATGATGATGGGGAAGAGGATGATAGACGGGCGAGAGAAGGTGTGAAAGGAGGGAGGTATGGGGATGCAGGCCAGTTGCCCGGTACTCCAGGGTGGAAACCGAGACTGACGCCTACGCGGAGAGGAGAAGATTTGTTTATTAGTGTTCAGTGATTGATGTATTATAATTTTCTAGAATGGTGTTTGTTGCGGTTGTATATTAGTTCTTTTCAAGCAGGGATACCCATGGTGTTGGGGTATAAGCAAGGATGGGAATATTGGAAGGCGCAATAGACGCCGACGTCTAGACAACAGGATACATTACAGAACCGTAAAATTTTCATACTTTGTTTGACAAAATCTATATAGTTAAATAAAATCTGCTTGGTTGCCATACTTTATTCAAACAATCTTGCATATATAAACATGAGGCACCTTTGTTTCTGGGCTCAATCTTGAATTCGTTCAAGCATGCTTCACTTCTTCAACATGGATCAACTCGACTTCAACATGTCATCTCTTCATTGTAAATCTCATTATCGTCCATATACTCATCGTTGTAAATCTCATTGTCATCCATATACTCATCACTATAAACGTCTTCATTATCATTCTTTTCGCTTAGGGAGGTGCGAGTACATCCACACTTCACAAAATGTTCTTCAATCTCAAGTGATATCAGTTTTCAATAGTTGGCTCTTTCCAAGTGAGCAGAAACAGGGCCTTTTATAGGCGCTTGAGGGGTGCAAGATTAAAAGTGAGGTTTAGTGAGGAGCAATAGTCAAGTTCAATAGTAGTGTGCAACGATATCAATCCCATGGTATTCACGCCCATAACAGCGTATTCCACACGTTATACTCCCAAATCTCTCACCCAACTAACATCTCAGGGGTAAAGAACTAGTCCAAAACCATACTTACAGAAGAGAGGACAGAGCCAAGGTAAGTTAATCCCTGAAGTCATACCCAACACCTTCATTCACATCTATCACATCAAATTCACATTCACAAGAACACAAAAGCACAGCAGCAAATCCACACTAAATTCATCACACAAAAAAAAATCCCATTCCTTTATCGCCCCGAAAAGCCGGGGGCGAGTAGCCCACCACGGCCCACCACCCTCTCAGACCTAATAAGTACACAAAGCCAGCGGAGGAAACAAATAAAAAAACACAGCCCTAGCCAAGCCCAAGCCCAAGCCCAGAACGCACAACAACAAACGACAACAGCGACAGCAACAACAGCGTAGCTTCGAAATACAAAGCAGCTCCAAAAACAAACAAAAACAAACAAAAAAGGAGCAAGAATAATAGTTGGAAAAAAACCCCGGAAAACGACAGACTCAAAACAACACACACTTCGACAAAAGTTCTGACGGCAAGACACACACACAGGCACACATAGAACGATGAGAAGACAACGCGAGGGATTCCAGAAGCTCATTGATGCTATCCCTGGGGTGAATTGATCAGCATGGCAATGGGCTGTACGATGGTGTCGGGAGTAGGGGAGCATGCACCAAGCCTGCCGGCCGGACGGACGCACGATACGCGATTATCGAGTAGTAAGTCGAGGTTAAGCACTACGGCTTCCATTTCAGCAGGGAGCTTCGAGAGACCGAGGGGGCTGAGAGCGAAGGACCCGCGACAATGGAGAGGCGCGCCGCAAGCAAGCAAGCGGGGCAAACCAGACAAATAGGTAAGACGTGAGTTCGAGCGATGATGGTGCGGAGAAAAAGCGGATGGGTTTTTTTTAAAAAAGGAGAAATATAAAGGAGATCATCGAAGGACGGACTTTGACAAAGAAGAGGTTGTGGGTGCGTCTGCCGTGATGATCTCTCGAAGAAAGTCGAAAAGGTGGGTTGGGAGGGGCGGGGAAGGAAGAAATATTTGATTTCCGTTTCAGTTGGATAATGGAAAATGGAAAATGAAGCTTTTTGACAACCAAATTCCGAACTTCTTCTCTAAAGAAAATGGCGGAGAAAGGCAAAAGAAGAAAAAACCCAGGGAGTAATAGGCAAAAAAACAAAAGGAGAACAATGTGGATTCCGCTCGCTTGCGAGTCATGTATAAAATGAATTCTGCGCGTTTGTTTTGAAATTATAAACTTTTCCCCCCCCTTGTACTTCAGGGGAAAAAAAACATTGGGGGGAAATGTTAGATGGTTGATTTGATGATAGTAAGGATATAATAGGAGCTTTGGTATTTGCGAAATCTTCATCCATAGAGAAACCCCGGGACGCCATAGAGCAAATCAAAAAGAGAAGACGTATTTAGATGCAAGACATTATCGTCATGATCATGGTGAGCGTTAAATGGGGGGGAGACCTTGAAGTTGAGACTGCAGTCAACTTTTCTGTCAAACGTCATTCCCACTTTCATTCAGCACCAATCTCTCCACCTTCCATGTTGAACCCTGATGGATCAAAGGCAAATGCATCACCGTTATCGCCATCTTGATGCAGGAAGGAGTCAAAGTCAAAGTCCTGCAATACATCCGAATTGCTCATGCCAGGATTATCGAAGCCCATCGGCATTCCAAACTAGAGTTACAGTGTGAGCAAAATATATCCAATTAACAGTGTAAAAAGAATAAAAACTTACCATTCCACCATCGTCCAAAGAGAATGGTTGTTGCGTGGTATCTTGCTGCGGTGGCGCGGCAATGACTGGAGCCGGAGCTGGTGCCTGTGCCTGGCCGTTTGTTGTCGGTTGTGCTGCTCCATTTTGGTTCTTGTTGAAGCTGGCAGGGTGAACTGGAGTGATTGGCGTCGCTGGCGTTGGAGTTGCTGGCTCGGCAGGGGCTTCGGCGGAAGGAGTAGCGCCCGTTGCGGCAGTGGATCCCTTCTTGGCAGGCTTCTGTTGTCAATGTCAACATTTCTACAAATAAAATCCATTTCGCAAAGCTTAATATATACCTTTCTGTCCTTGGCATCTTTCTTGGCCTTTGGATTAGCCTTGTTCGCCTGTGATGGCGTCGGAGGTGCGGGGGGTTGCTGTGGCGATGAAGGCTGTGTGCGAGCGTTGCCGTTTGCTGCAGCTACTGGGGCCGAAGGAGGAGGCATTGCGCGTTGCTGAGGAGTTCCCATCTGTTGAGGGGTTGGTACACCTTGCTGTCCTTGCTGGCCCTGTTGTTGTTGTCCCTGTTGCTGCTGTCCCTGCTGGGATTGCTGGTTCATCATTGGGGCTCCGTTAGGACCTTGCCATCCAGGAATCTGGGACGCGGCTTGAGCAGCTTGTTGCTGCTGCTGCTGCTGCTGTTGCTGTTGACGCGCTAGAGCCATCTGGTGAGCATTCATTTGGTTGCCAAATCCAGGTTGGGCATTAGGTGGGCGCATGCCGTTTGGAATACCACTTTGGACCATACCACCTTCCATACCCTTCATCTGGTTGTAAAATGCTGGGTTCATATTCGGGTCCATTTGTCCTGGGATGAAGTTCATGTTTGCCGGTGAGTTGCGGGCCTGGGGATCAGGAGACGGGATTCCAGCGTTACCCATCTGCGGGGTTCCTCGTTTCATGTCATTTGGATTTGGCGATACTCCTGGTCTTGGGGCTTGTGGGGAAGTACCCTGCATGGGCTGGCCGTTTGGACCCTGTACGCCCGATACCGGTACACTTCCCTCACGAACGCCAGAAAAGGTATCTTGCTCCTGTCTAGCCATCATGAGCCGCTTCTTGTTCTGTTGTTCGAGTAACATCAGTTGCATCTGATAGTCCTGAAGAGCATGGTTTCCACCGGCGCCAGCCTGACCAGCTGCACCACGTGGCATGCCATTTGGACCCAACCCATTGGCGTTGTACTGATCATATATACCATCTCCACCTTGAGTCATCATTGGTGACCCCTGGCTCTGAGGAAGCACGCCATTTGGCATACCATTGACTGGCATTTGCTTCTGTTGGTGTTGAGCTAGAGATTGAGCATAAGCCTGGACACCACCCTTATTGGCTTGTGCGGCTTGAAATGCCTGGAACTGCTGAGGAGTCAGAGTCTGCGCGTTGACACCAAGTTGAGCCATCTGTGCTTGTAAGTTTGCGCTGGGGCCGGGTCCCACCTGTTGGCCTGGTCCCATGCCTTGGGTTTGTCCACGTCCATTCGGCATCATCCCCTGCTGGCCATTGAAGGGGGCGCCTTCGAGCTTGGGTCGTTTTGAGGGCGAGGGAGCGTTTTCGGAGCCGTTAGGCGACTGTGGTCGTCGGTTGCCGTCCATATCAGATCCATCACGCTGCATTTGTTGTTGCTTGAGCATCTGCAATTGCTGGGGGGTACTAGAATAAACAAATCCAAAGCATAAGCAACTATACAATCATGATGGTAACTCAGGTGGATGAGTAGTCTTACGCATTGCGGCTGTTTGCCATGGCTTTTCGGGCCATATCGTTTGGTATCATCCCATTCTGCTGCCCGCGCATCAACATCTGATACGCGGCAGGATTGTTCATCATGTCGGGTCGCATCTGACGTAGCGCATTTGCCTGTTGTTCGGACTTCTGACGCGCTTGTTGCTAAATGTCTATGTCAGTTCTCCCGTACAATTCGCGTCGTGTAGAAATGATAGAAGAAGAAGAAAAAGGCACGTACCGTGTAGCTCAAATAGGGCTTGATGCTATTGCGTTGACCAGTCTCGCCACGTTGAGCGGCGTACATTTCCCAAAAAAGGCACCACCAGTCATATAGGAAGTTGCTATCTGAGTTTGCTTTGTCTGGGAGTTGAGGTGCTGGAAGGTCAGCGGGACGTTTCGAATCCGGGTCCACCTTCATGTCATCCCCGTTGTCATCACCGACACCGTTGTTGAGAAGGTTGCCATTCTCGTCGCGACCGCCTTTCAATTCATTTAAGTTGAGAGGCTGCTTGCTGTTGATCAATGCTCGCGCGCAGTCATGCATCTCATTTGTGATGAAGTAATCGTATATGTACGTGTTGAGCAACGCTCTGAATTTCTGGGTATCTTGCATCGTCCGCGGTTGTCCGCCAGCCATGCCATTGTTCATCATGGGTATGCCACCGCCAACGGGACCTCCCATGGGGTTCATACCGCCCATATTGACGTTGTTCATGGTTGTGGTGGACGACTGCGACGTGGATGAGAGTACCGGCGCAGCGTGTCAGGTCGCGATGTCGTTGTCGATCACTCTCTATCTACCTGGTCCTGGCGGATGTGAGGCGTAGCGCTTATGGAGCCGAATGCGGCTGGTTGCGATGGGTGAGAAAGCCACGAAGGATGGTATCGCGATATCAACGCGGTCGAGGGGGCAAGGTCCTCTGGTGGTTGGGGATTAGGAGGTTGCGGACCAGTCGCAATGAGATCGGTGTGTCGTGTTGGTTGCGCGATGAGGTTGAGAGAGAGGTGTGTAGTCGTGAGTGTGGTGTCGGGCGATCGGTGGTTTGGAGAGAGACGCTCCTATTGCGAAACTTCTGCAATCGGTTCCGCGTGACGCTCCAACTGCTCGACAAGCGAGAGAATGGAAGGGAAGTTGAGGTACCAATGTCAACTTATTGTGAGTGAGATTGTTCAATATCCTCAATCTCTGTTGTCTCTTCTTTTTTGTGATATGTGTTTGTGTTTGTTTTTCTGGCCCCTTCTTCTTCTTCTTATTTTTCTAATGAATAAAAAAAATGATCTATGACTTTTTCTTCCTGTTGTTGTTTTTGGGTGGAGGGAAGGAGGGGGAATTTGTGTGGGGGAGGAATATATTTTTCCCCTTCTTGCTTTTGTTGCTGCAGCTGCTGCTAAGGCTGCTGTTTCTCCTTCTCCTTTCTCTTCTTCTTCTTTTTCTTCTTCTTCTTCTTCTTCCTCTTTCTTTTTGATGTTTATGTCAATGTTGTCCCCGTTGCGGGATTTAGAAGTCAAGCAGAATGAGAGTCAAGGTAAAGAAGTGTTGTGAGTTTTGGCTCTGATGGTGAGTGCCGTGATATTTTGGGCTGGGGGGGGTGGGTGAGAGAAGAAGGGTGGTGGTTGGTTTATGGAGTTTGGAGTGGCGTGTAGCAATTAATTGTTGACCGTCTAGAACATAAGAAGGGAGATGTGTGCCTATAGTGTGTCCTATGGTGCTGTGGTGCGTGTATGAGTGGTGTGTGTGCCTGTAATGGGCTGTGATTGCACCGCGAGTTGCTTTGAAGAAGTAGTGAATGAGTGAGTTTGCTTTTTGGCTGTTGAAAAACAAGCACTTGCAGGTTGCAATGCACTCGTTACTGGGAATAGCTGCTTGGATTGGCTTCAGGGTACAGATTTTAGGGGCTCAGATCGACGACTTTTGATCTATAAAAGACGCTCTGTGCGCGCTCTGTATTTGTGATGGTGGAGTGTTGAATAAGGTAGTGAGTAGTGAGTAGAGTAGTAGATGGGGGCGTTAGCACTCAACCTTACACCAAGGATTACCGTCTGTCAAGACGGACGGGGGATGAAGGGTAAGGAAGGGTAAGGTATGTATGGTGGTGGCAGGTGGTAGGTAGGTAGGTAAGGAAGGTAAGGTGTAAGGTGTACACTTAGGTGGTAGAGTAATAGTCGTACAGTAGTCGTAGAGTAGTAGAGTAGTAGAATACGTAGAAGTAGAGTAGTAGAATAGTAGAGCAGTAGAGCAGTAGAGTAGGTGGGTAGTGGGTGGGTAGTAAGAATAAGGTGAGAAGCTCCAAGAGGGAGCGAGAGTGGGTGTGAGCAGAGTGGCAGGTATGGCAGAACTGGCAGAACTGGCAGAATTGAGTGTATAACCCTGCAGCAGACGAAGCGGCCCAAAGTGGCAATTTCGGCGCAGTTGAGGGTCGACGTGACGAGTCCTCCGGTAGCTCCTCCGTATTCTGCTTCCCAATTCGGCAGTGTAGATACGGTGGAGAGACTCAGCGGAGAGAGATCAAAGACGATGAGAGGGGGGGAAAGACACGCAGCAGTCGAATGAGAAATCCAAACTGGCCGTCTGGGTGGTCCAAGGCGGTGAAGGATGAATATCTTATACGGGTGGCTGGGCAGTCCCTAGTAGCAGTTTGGCACCCGCCGTAGAAGCACAGGACTGATTGGGCCTCTGATGACGCCGACTTTTGGCTGGAAGGGTCACGGAAAGGGTGGCAGCGTGCCAATTGACGCGCGGGGGGGCTGTGGTCGGCCGGATTGTCGATGAACTCTCGCAAAGCTGGGGCAGAGTTCGCCGTACAAGTCAAGTGTGTACCCTGTCGAGGCACTGGCGACGAGCTCCGTAGTGGTGAAAGTATGAGCACGACCTGGCATCTGCCCTGGAGAAAGGTAGTGCCGCCCGCTGGTCAAGACACACAAACACACACACACACACACACACAAAAAACACCCACGGACACACAGACTCTTACTCTCACAGACTCACAGGCTCACAAACACACTGATTTGATAGTAACAAATAAACCGTGCAGTGCAGTGCAGCGCAGTGCAGTGAAGTGCCGTGAAGTATGGATAAAGAAAGGTCCGGTAGGTGCTCCGATGAGAATGGACTTCCGAGGAAATTCAAATTGGAAAAGTACTGGGAAGGATCAAGAGTCGAAGCAGCACCGTAGGGTTCCGTACAGACGATGTATGTATTGCAATATATATCAATGACGACTGATGACTTGTTGTCGATATGCCGGGATTGATTGATTGATTGACTGCTTGCTTGACTGCTTGATTGCTTGACTGATCAACCCAATAATTGGAACAATAACCTGAGCTTGGCTAGGTCTACTGGTGCTGCGTAGATATATCAAGCGCCTTGCCTGTGCACGAAATTCCGATATGGAGCTCTGAACGGGCGAGCACGGTAAGGCGTATAAGGCCGGTGTGCGAGTGTACTTAAGGTGTGTATGTATGTATGTAAAGTACGCAGGATGTATGCGCGCCCAAGGCCCTATCGAATACTAAGGTACAGTACAGTACAGTACGTACAGTACCAACGACGACTTTTCAATTTATTTTCCGATCAACACAAAGCAAGAGGTCGAGCGACACAAAAAAAACACACACCACCACCAAAATCGATTTGCAAAGCAATTCAGGTAGCGACAAAGATAAGACACACAGTAGAATTCAATGTCCTCGAAATAATTGTGAGGAGATAAAATGGGAAGAGAAGGTGGGAGAGGGATGGATTGTGGAATTGTCAGAGATACACGTTTGTGTCTGGTGTGTCTGATGTGTGTCTGCCTCCGATAGGGTTTAGTGGGCGGCGCCGCCATATGCTTTGGCCTATCGATGGATGTGGATGGAGGAGCAAGCGATTAGGTAGCAATAAAAGGGTCAGAGGACAAGATAGATGAGGTGAGAGGTGAGAGAAGAGAGATGAGAGGTGAGAGAGCGAGGTGAGGCCAAGAGATAAAATACCTCGCCGTGCTCGCTCCGAATGATATCCTCTACTCCTCTGTACCTATACCTATACCTCTATACCTCTACGCCTCTACATCTCTACAGTCATCCACCTGTGACTGCTATGATTACACTTTCTTCTGCCCTCTTCCATTCTCGACTACTTGATTACTTCACTACTTGACTATTTGACTTGTGCAAGCAAAAAGGGGGGCCTGCGCATTTCATTAGAAAAAACTTTAGATGAAAGGTGGAATTAGGGGTCCGTATTCATGTCTGCTATGACCATCTTATTTATATAAATTTGGGTCCTGCCTTATGAAATGAGAAAGTCAAAGCCATATCGGGATTTAAGATCAAATTGTACAAAAGAGAAAGAAAAAAAGAAGAAGAAGGAAAAGAAATGGAAAAATTAGATACAAAACCCCTAACTGAAATCAACATTAAATTTGAAGTCTAGAATTCATGTCGATGACATTTCTGGTCTTACAGAATGAGAAGACCACGAGGTAGTCAGTCACGTTTACTGTTAAGTCCGAATTGGAAATCAAACTTCTTATCACCATATCAATGAGTCCACCCTACGAATGTATAATCGGGTCAGACGGATTATAGCGCTGACACAGCACGTCACATTTATAAGATCCAGAGAATTCAAAGGCGATACGGATTCCTCTGCAATATTATTCTCCAGCAACCGACAGAAACCACGTTCGCCGATACGTACTATATCCCTCTTTCACTGCGAATCGCCTTTTCATCCAAAGGGCCGGCGTAAAAGCAGCAGTAGTAACACATACACATGCGCGATTCAGATTGGGCCAAAGGAGTCTGGAAGCTCATTGGAAGGTGGGGTATCCGCCCATAAAGACGGTAGATGAGCACAACCTGGACGACCATCCCCCCCAGAAGCACATCAATTTCTCTGCAGCCCTTCAAACAATAACAAAATAAAAACTGGAAGGGAAAAAAAAGCCAATCATAATTTTTGATCTTGCTGCAAGACTTGATCAAAAAAGTTTCTTCTTCTGCTGATCATTGATATGGAGAGGATGGTATTCGCCCCTCCCCCCACACACAAACATTTCGACATTGACATTTCAAATTGTTTTTTTTTTGTGTGTCGAGTTCATCCAGCATTGATTATGGAGTTGGCATATTAGATAGATAACATTCCGTCATAATAGAAGGGAAAACGTCCAGGGAGCACAGACGTTAGGCTAGGCATATCACCCATTATTATCTCAAGTCGCAATTCTATAAATGAAAATCCTCCATGTTTGCTTTCAGAGATCATCAGCACATTTCGGGCAGGATAGGACTTTTGGTCTAATTGTAACCCGGGGTAATTTGGGGAGGAAGGCTGGAACTGTGCAAGTCATTTTATCAGTGGTGTGTGCTCCCTTGAACGTCCGATCTACGCAGGCCAACAAAATCCAAACGTGGCATGATATCCAAGGTCGCCTTTGCACACACGTCGACAAAGTCAGAGCCTTATTATCTCGCGACATATGGGAGGTAGGAAATCGGATGATCCAAGCATGCCACAGCTGCCACATCTGTGAAATCTACAACTGCAGAGCACAAGGTCTTACCAGCAGTCGAAATGTATGTACATGTCTGAGCTGTTTCGATGTTTCCATTGAGAATTAACTTCTGTGATCGCGCTGGAGGATCTTATGCATGGTCATCAATCAGGGTATCATGCATGCGCTAGCAATACGGATTTGTTCCTTGCATAACACGGCTGCTTGTATCGACGCCTTCGTAGATTTACTGATCCGGGGAGAGTCCACTTCCTTTGCTGATCCAATGTTGCTTTCTACAATATATTCGCTATCGCCCTCATCGATTTCCCTTCTTTAGCCTTTGATGCCCCGATCCTGTCTATCGCCCTACCTCATTCTTGTGCCCGCGAGATATTGCACAGTCGGATAGGCGTGCTATCCGAGTAAAATGGTCCCTGTTGTTCTGATATAGGTAATATTGGGAACTCGATATCTTGAACGCCAAATTTTCGTATGCGACATACGCTCAAGAATTTCTCAAACGTGGCCTCGTTCCTAATAGTCGCCGAGATGATGACCTGGAGACTGGGATACAGCTCAAACAAATCCGAAATGGTGGCGACAAGAGACGGAATGACAGAACTGTCAAATGTGATATCCGCCCCAAGAACGACGTCGATTTGCCTGCCACCATTCCACTCGGCTTCTTCGCTGCCCACCAAGGCTTGGCCCCAGAAAAGATCCTTGGCAACTATCTTCGATGTATCTTCCAGACCATTGAGGTAAAAGTTCGTAGGCATGTCGCCTACCACTGCGTCCGAGCCATCCGTAGCAATGACGTGTGAGGCCCCAAGATGTTTGGCACACAAAATGGCAACATACCCTGTTCCCGCTCCCAGCTCAAGTATTGCTTTGCCTTCAGTGAGTGATCGTGTTTCTGGCAAGCATAAATACTGTCCGAGGTGAAATGCAGCTTCCCATGTGCGAAGACCAGTAGTCCCTCCAGCAGCAAGAAGGTTTCGGGCTTCTAAAAGAGTGATAGTTGGTGGTGGTGCTGTATCCTGAGTAGATGACAGAGATGAAATCGTGTATGTTACATATGCTTTTTGCTGAGCAGAATTTATTTCAGATGGAATTGAGGAAGAAAATAGAGTGGCAAGAGAATTCATGAGGTTCTCCGAGACTTCCTGGAAAAGAAGTGTCAGAAAGAATATGACAACATAATAATGGATGAGAGATATGGTATGCTGTGATTATAATGCAAACACAAACCAAGTGTGACGAATCATGATAGATATATTGAGGTGAGTTGATACATATTCACCTCAAATATTCAATAAAAAAAAACACTGAAAATTCCCGAGAATATATACATATATTGCAAAAATAACATAAAAAGATAATTTACCTACTTCTTCTTCCCAGTCTGTAATGCTGTTCTCAATTCTGCGTACCAATTCTTTTAGAATTCGCAGCTGGAATCGTTGCGGGGGTGTATAGTCAATTGCATCGTCATCGAAAAGTTGTGAATATAATTTCTCTTGAAGATCTGCACCTCGGAGAAATAATGGATCTGGAAACGCTAGATCAGGCGGAGCAAGTAATTGAAGATATTGACGGCAGAATCTATCAAACTGGTGCTGGCATTCTGGTGATAACATGATAGCCATAATGTCGATGAGACTGGGAAAGTCTTTGAAGATCAAAGAGAGACGAATGTTCTGATTAGGAGGGATCAGCCTGATTTGTTTACTTGATGTCGTTGAAATGAACGAATGTCCTGGATCTCCAGGCCTGGACCCTCACTTGCCTCGTGCGCTTTGCTCTTAATGCGAAAAGAAAAGTTCTTCACGTGACACCGCATCCAGAAAGCCGCACTAGGGGTGACTGCCCTAAGAATTTTTGCCTCTGTGGTGCTTAGCGAGACAGACACGAATTAGCGTTAGCCGATTCGACGAGAGAGACTCGCGAACTTCGAACTCTGCAACGCCAGCGACCATCGACAACTTCTCATCCGACCTCTGTCTCGACACCAAACCGACGGCAGACTCTCGGATTGATCGATTCACACATCGCAAAAATGGCAGACCGCGAGCAACCAGTGACCTTGCGCACTCGCAAGTTCATCCGCAACCCTCTCTTGGGCCGTAAGCAGATGGTTGTGTAAGTGCACCTCCACAAGCATCGATATCAGCATCGCAGCATCAGAAATTGTTGCGCGACGGGATGGCGTGGGATTGGCGTCGCTGGGGACAAGAGGCAGAATTGGTTTTTGCAGAAGGAAGATCTGACTTTGCATGATAGTGACATCCTCCACCCAAACCGCGCCAACATCTCCAAGGACGACCTCCGTGCCAAGCTTGCTGAGCTCTACAAGGCCAACAAGGACCAGGTCAACGTCTTCGGTCTCCGCACCCAGTTCGGTGGTGGAAAGACCACTGGATTCGCCCTCGTCTACGACTCCCCAGAGGCCCTCAAGAAGTTCGAGCCACACTACAGACTCGTCCGTGTCGGTTTCGCCAGCAAGATCGAGAAGCCATCCAGACAACAGCGTACGTCCACCCTTCCTCGAACGATACACCGAAGCAGCGATTTTAAAGTGAGGATTAATGCTGACATGTGGGGTTTACAGGCAAGCAACGCAAGAACAGACAGAAGACCCTCAGAGGTACGGCAAAGGTCAAGGGTGCCAGCAAGAAGAAGGACAAATAGACGGCTCGCCCAATTTTGTGGTTTATGGTGGTTGTGGCAATTGGCGTGGCTGGTACAGGAGGACAAGCTATGTTTTGTACTCCATCATATCATGCTTAGGTATCAAAAGGGAACGACATCGGGACATGATGGAATGAATTTCGATCGACCTTTCAGAACCGACCTATAGCATTTCAATCAAGGTGTTTTGCTTCTGTCATAAATAATTCATTTTCAGGACAATGTTGTGATTTCCGAAACGATCACGATTCGAGTTCAGGTTGATGTGAATTGTTGGAATATTTGTGGAACAGGAATTACGATGGCTGCGCTCGGCATTTTAGTTGGTTTGGCACGGGACGAATATCCTACACGCCGTTTATGGAAATTCTCGTTGTTCTCAAGTGTTTCATATTCGTTCCAAAGGTGAGCTCGGGACATGAGAAATCTCAGATATTTCGTACGCCTCAAGTGCTATGATATTCTGCCCATTGAGACCTATTCTTCCCCATTTTCACTTAGCTTATCATATCCTAACGTAGTGCTTGTAAGTATATTCTCTATTATCACATGTCCCAGTTACAGTTCTTGCTAGTTACATCTTTGATTGCACAGCTTCCTTTTGCCCTTGGCTCAGTTATTGTTATTGCTATCACTGCTGCCGGTTACTACTTCCCTCCTTATGAACCCCCATCGCACTTTCCTTGTTTTCAGATTCTGCAACGTTCCTTGATATCATGCAATCCGGTTCTCCAAGATACATACTTCTTTGTCATGTCGTCGCTGTTATTACTTTGCAAATATGTGTCGGGGCATACAAAAATATTACACTCACTGTCGACATCCAGGCGAGTTCATTTTTACAACACATTGTTCAATTGACCCCTGCAAGGCGCGCTTTGAGGATAAGTTACTCCATCCAGAGGGTTATTGCAAGGCCTGCCAGTATGCCAGAGCCAATGGCTTTCCCATCCCCGACAACCCACAGAACCCACCGCGGCCTCTAAGCAGATTCAAAACCACCTCCGAAATCCACGGATACTACCGTCCACAGCTACATCAGGCGCATCAAAGGTTATCCCGCATAGAGCACCTCCTTGACCTCCGAAAGAAGCAACCCCGTAATTGGAAGACATATGAGCAAGCGAAGCAATCCCATCATGATGCTCAAATAAAATATGCCACTCTACAAAGGCTCCGTGAACGGGATCTTGGTTGCTTAAAAGCCGACAAGATCGCTGAAGCAGCCGAGTCTGCTCAAAAAGATGAAGGCGCAGCGCCCAAGGCAATTCTGCTGCAAGACCAGAACTGCGAAGTGTGCGGTATTTGTCTCCTTAATTCTTAGTGATTTTAGTACTGATTCCCCTCGCAGAGATTCGGAAATTGGCATGTACTAGGGAAGCAAATGGATGTCCGCAATGCAAAATATGGAACACCCCTTGTCACTATCCAGATAAGAAGTCAAGAGAAAGCCCACGGAAGAAGCAATGCACTGTAGCAAGCATTGAAGAACGAAAACTAGATTCAGATACAATTGACTCTGACTTTAACTCGTCAATTTCTAGTCCCGTGGCAGCTAGTAATGTCACAGAGGCAACGCAACCTCATGAGGTTGCAGATACGCTTACCCATGAATTTGGGAGTACTAACACAATTCTTACTGATGAAGGGCTTGCATGGCTTCTGGATCTTGGAAACAGCGTCGAAAGGCGTTGGACTGAGGTTAGAAGTATGGATTTTAGCGTAAAGAAAAGTGGCGAGAGCCAGGGAACGACTCAACAGACTGAAGCAGAACCTCCACAGGTTAAGATACATGAATTTAGCGATCAAGTACAAGTAAACTCTTTTACAAGCAACGAAGTCCAGAGACCAAATAATCTCCTCCTTACTCCGCCTTGGACGTCCAGCCCAGGGGGGGTTCGCAATCGAAGCTTTAGCCACAAGCGCTTGCTTAACAACGAATAAACCGCAAGCTATCGCAATATCGATTCTGAAATGGCAGTCTTAATGGGTCGAACTTCTGCTTCGGTATTATATGAGAGGTAGAAGGTTTACTTCAATAGGAATGAAATAGATGAACTTGATGAAGTATTCCAGCGAGTCGGAGTACCGGACAGGCATTCACTAGTTGTCTTCTAGGGTAGTCTAACTCTTTTTGTTTCTCTTGATGTGCATGCGTGCGTGCTTAAGTGCTTCAGTTAATAAGGAACTATGATTTTACTAGGACTCATGGCCTATAGACGCCTTCTGCCCTTTCCTCCTCTTATACTTTATATCCTCCTATCATCCAATTGTTAGTCCACAAGATATTGATACAAGTTAAAATGGAATTCAACAGACTGAGGGTCATGGATATGGTTTTTAACATATAAATAGGCTCCTTTCCGCTGAGCGCTGCCTGTAGGTCAATTGTCACTATCTCCCGGCAATAATCTCATGAATATACATTCTGTGGAACAATTCATAGATAAATTATAGATTGCCATAGAGGCATATTTGCAATACTAAATAGCTGATTGGATTCCTAAGGATTTTGGCGTGAGGTCTGGGGTAAGGGCCACCTGAAATCCTTGAATTCCACCAAACTATGGTTAGTTGAATAGTCTATAAAACATTTCAGATTATGGACTAGAAATACAAATGTAACAAAATACTCAGCAGGATATTCCATATTGAAAATGAAAATTGTATCCCGCCGTTAATATACTGGATACATTCTAATCACCTATGAATGATACCTGGAAACTATTGATATAAAAATTTCGCGTATTTTTATTTATTTTCTAAAATTTGAAAAAGATCAAACAAAGCCTTCTCGAGACAATTCCCATGCACTTTCTTTAAAACCATCCAATATTTTACAAAAAATTACTAGGTGGGCCTCAGGCTAAAATTTTCTTTTTTACAAAAAAGTCTCAATCTGGAAAGCCCCCGTAACACAAATTAGTTTCTAGGTCTAGGTAAGCTATTACAAATCGTTTCAGAGCTACAAATTTAGAAAATGAATCAAGCAGGCTGTAAGGTAAATAAACACTTCTTGATTCATTTAAATATGCTTCCCCTTGGATATGCTGTGAGTTTGTTTTACCTATATCACAACAAGAGTCATTTGAATTAACCGAAACGAGGAGCAATTTAAGGGCTATGGGTGTTAGAAGTAGATATAGTGGCAATTTACGAATAAGGAAGAGAAAATTCCAAGAAGGAGGCGATATATGTGGAAGAGTTGAGAAGGGTTCACACGAAGTGTGCTCCCTACGGTAGTGAAGGGTTAGGAGTACTTATAAATATGTAGATAATTAAGCACTCAGCACTGCGTCGAAAAAAAATGGAGTATTATAGCTCTGATCCATCCAAAGCAGAAATACTGACTCCTCAAATGTCTTACAGTACATTCAAACAGATAATTACTTTGCGGATATAGACGCTTAAAGACGATTCAATAACCGGGATAGCGCTCCAGTATGATATTATAGCTAAATTCTTAGATATAGAAAGAAAGACATAATGCTAAGCACAATTAAACATGGCATCTAGCGTCTTTATAGCTTCTGATAAATCAGAGCGCGAATTACAAGCCGCAAAGACGAACCTATCTGGCCGAACAATCACATATCTACCATGAACCTCTCTGATCAACCTTGAGCCATCGTAGCCTTGCGGATCTGGCAGGTCCGTCCAGATACAGGTATTCGAACTTTCGGAACTGATTATGCGGAAAGCAGCAGCCTTTAGAGGATCAGAGCTGTGAGCTGTTTTGACGTCAATATCGTAGGCGGGTGTATCGTTATGAATTATGTAAGTCGCCTCGCTCACTTTGAGGAGCTGTCCCTCAGCACTCTCTTCCTTCAAATATTCCAGGTCGACAGTCGCAGCTTTCATGTTGTTAGGCGTATCCAGCAGGACGACTAACTGGAACAGCCCAGTCTTATTCTTGCTAAAAATTACATCGTCTGTGAAAAGTGGTTTCTCTAGCGTCGAGTAATATGGCAAACAGAACACTTGAGGAAATGTTCCTCCACCGTTATATGCCGCTAGGAATGGAAAACTAGCTTCCCATGTGTATTTGGTCATACCTTCCGCCCTCACCCCAAGCTCAAGATGATGTCTCCAACTTGGCACAAGCTGCATGAACCAGAGATTCCAGTCACGAAAGAGGGTTTTCACGACACTGCGCTCGTTGCAGAGGTCTCCATTGATGATCGTGGCAGCTAGCGACCTTTCAAGTTGCTGCTTGCGTTCGCCATACCAGGCTTTGAAGAGGTTCTCATAATCTTGAAAACCGGGCTTGCAAGCTATAGCTAGGCGCCATGCTACAGATATCGCATCGCGAAAGCCGGATGCGATGCCTTGACCACCGACTAGATTTATGAAGATTAGCCTTGAAAACCCGAAACTTCATTTCATGTACTTACAAGGGGGGAATACGTGGGCTGAGTCACCACATAGAAGGACTCTTCCAAGTGACCACTTGTTGCAACTTCTTGCGGAGAATGTGAAAGGTCTTGAACGAAGTATTTCAATACAGTCTTCCGGGAATATCACATCTGCGTCAAGTCTGATACCGTTTAGTCATACCAGATTATTTTCTCGATACGGAGGTAGACTTACTTGTACTTGTGTTTTGAATGTGTCAAGTACGGGTATACAACATTGCGTACATTTTCAAACTTGGCCATCTCATAGCCATCTTCGCCTTTTCTCACAATAAATTCAAATCGCCAAAGATGATCCTCCTGAAGTCCAAAACGTCCACATACAGAGGATCGGTCTGGGTTGCAGATGAAACTGAATTCACGAGGAAAGAAGGAATCGTAGACTTGTTCTGGGGTGAAGCCAAGCTTCCAGAGCGGGAATTCAGGATGAGTTTCTCGTGTAGGCAGCGTTATCTTCCAGTTCAGAGCCACCCATGCTTCTTCGTACTTGAATCTATGTATGTAATTAGCGCTATGTCCTTGCATCCTGTGGTCATCCACGTACTTATCATCCTTTTCCATTGTAATGCCTCTCGGTTCCAGGTACTTTTTACGTGTGAAACCAGTCTTGCCATCTGCACCGACAAGAAACTTGGCTCGCAACTGTTTCTCTTCCCCTGTACTAGTGCTGTATGTAACGATGACATTGTCTTTGGTTTCTTCAATAGACTTGACGGTCGATCCTGGCCTCAATTCACTCTTAGGTTGTGCCAAAATGACCCCTCGTAGACAGCGCTCCATCACTGGCTGCTTATGACACAAGCATCCGGGGTGTGCAGTACCTCCTTCAGTCTGTGACCAAACCATCTGCGTTAGCACTTGATCTAGACGAGACCCAAGAAGGGGAGAAAATCTGAACCTACAGTGCCGTAATTGAATCTCAAAAATGGAGCCGCGCAAAGATCAGTCGTACTTGAGATGAAGTTGAAGTAGTTCATCTCTATCATATATTAGCATTTAAAAAGCTTACAGCTCTAATTTTCAGCACTTACTTTGGCCAATTTCTGTGAAGACCTTATCATAAAGCCCAAGTCCCTGAAGGTAACGAATTCCATCTTCATCCAGGACAATTCCTCTTGGGTCCTGTGTGATCTCAGGTTCCTTTTCAAGTACAATGTTGCTCACCGAATGCTGGCCGAGATAGGCAGAGAGCATTGCTCCTGTCGGTCCACAACCACAAATAATCACATCCGTAAACTCAATTTTCTCCATAGCTGGTATGATTATACTTTGCAGTTACCAAAATGTCATTAATAAAAAGTAATAGTTGATAAACGACTTCTGAAATTCAGTAGATTTGGGGGTTAAGATACTATTTTCTTGTCGTTAAAGATATCTTAAGTAGCTCTAGATCTAGCGACGCCACATTCTAGCTAAATGTTATTAATATACTCAAGAGATAAGCTTTGTCTACTGATGAGTTTAGTTGCGGCACTCTAGGCTGGGCTGTAAGTGTCCCACAAGCTGTTGAGGTTTGTGGGGCATTCGCGGGGCTTACGAGACCCCCAAAACTGAGATATCAGTAAAACGGTCATGTCCCACAACTGGGAAACTCGTCCCGCAGCATTTCACATAGTCCCGCATAAATTGTCCCACCTCATTCTCCCACCACTTCTACCCCTGATATACGTTTACTTTCTGAACATAGCTTGGGCTGCCCCACTATACCGTCAGTCTTCAAGGGCTCATAATAGTTGATACCCAGAAAGAGTTGAATTCGATCTTTTATTGAGTATTATAAATCCTTGGTTCTATCTCATTATTTCAAGTCAACCTCAAGTCATTTTCGCTCATCTACCAAGTTCTTTAAAGACCATACCTTCAAGATGTCTGCCTGGACTCACCTCATTCGCTTCATTGCAAAGGAAGACCACCAGGTACACATTGGTCAACTTCTAGATACAACCCGTGATGTAGGTCTGGACACCTTCAAAGGAAAGGAGGTCAAGGCGTACGAGATAATCGGCACAATATTCAACGGCAAAGTGACTGGGACCCAGCTTACCGTCTTCCAAGTATGCTGTACCCCCTGAACTCTCCACATAGAGATACAATCGTTAAGTGCTAATGTCTACACATAGCTTCTCCCCCCCATCGATCGTAGCGAATGCAATTTCATTCGCTGTCTTGGCCTTAATTACAGCGACCACGCTGCCGAAGCCAACCTTCCTTTGCCAAAGGCACCCATCTTATTCGTAAAGCCCCGCACAGCTTTGATAGGACCATATCCTGCAGCAATCAACATCCCGAAAGCCGCGCAAGATGGAACAAGCGACTATGAAGCTGAGTTATGTTTTATCATCGGCAAAGACGGTCGCGATATTCCTGAAGAGGAGGCACTGGATTACGTGCTTGGTTACACCGCGAGCAATGATGTATCGGCGAGGGCCATGCAAATACTAACGCCACAGTGGTCATTCTCAAAGGGTCTAGACTCGAGCTGTCCAATTGGTAATTATGACTTGTCTTCTAGTCCAATCTTATTGTTAATGGAGATTAGGCCCCGTACTTGTATCTCCATCTGTGATTCCAGATCCACAGGAACTGGGAATAAAAGCCATTTACGATGGCAAGACCGTCCAAGATGGTCATACCAAGTAAGATAAAATCTTCAAGATTCGTTACCCTTGTTAACAAAAGAAAGAAATATGATCTTCAACGTGCGAAAGCAGATCTCGTACCTATCTCAAGGCACTACATTAGAGGCGGGTACTCTCTTCTTGACTGGAACACCAGCTGGAATTGGTATCTTTCGTGATCCAAAAGTAGTGTTGGAAGACGGCGGGGATGTTAGAGTAGAGATAGATAAGATTGGGACTTTGATTAACAAAGTTCGGTACGAGATATAGGAGATGTGTAAAGAATGCTTTGATAGACTAGTTTGTTTTCCACACTAAGTACTTGCAGTAATAATTTCAACTAACTGGCGTAAACTATGCTAGTTTATAATTGCTGGTCTCCATATACTAACACTCTCAATATACGTGCTAATCGCTTCGAAACTCCCCAGTGCCCTATGCGTGGCAACATATCTGTAAGGCCACCCAAAGGGCTCGCCTCATGAAGTGTTGGCTTACCTTTTTTCAGAACATTTGTCTCAATCAGGTGCCGGTAAGCATTGATGTTGAACAGATTGACTTCAAGCAAATCGGGTGGTAATTGTAAATTTTGTGAAGCAGTAGACTGCTCATCAAATTTGATATAGCAGTACCACGCCAGAGCTGCCAAGAATATAGACCGGGGAACATGAAGGGCTGGTTCAGAGTCAACCCGCATTGAGCCGATCTGTCGATGGATGAGTGAGGCGTGTATGACACACCGTTTGGCCTGGAGACTTGATGACCAAGAGCGAACATACTGCAATGCACCAGCTGCCGCTTCGGAGCCATCCCTTCCGATTGCTCTCTCAAGCTCGTTGAAGTCAACAAGCAGCTGCATGAATATTTCATGATAAAGTACTATCAGAGAATATGGATCGTTGTCATTTGTCGGTCTTGATTTCTCGTAAGCATGGTACCAACATAGCAATGCATCTGTATACTTGGCTCTGTCCACAGATGTTATCGGACCTGCAGTATTGTTCTCTTGTACTGATGCGCCAATACTTTGGAGCAAGACATAACAAGAGAATCTGCTGCCCTTACAAGCCAATTCTGCTGCAAGTGGCCTGTTACAAGTATGTTCAGGTTGATTGATGTGTAGGTAGGTGCTAAGCTTAAGTGAGTTTGGTGAAAGCGCTTGAACAAGGCTAGCCCATTGAGCAGCTGTATTAGCGCTAAATAAAGCGTCGGATGCGGCAGCTGGAGGTAGAATTGTATTATGTCGTAAGGTAGGATCGTGATGAAATATGCTTGCCTGTTGAGCGTCATGTATGTACAGTCCTAGTGCAGTCCTTATAATTCATCATCAGGATAGAAACCTAATTATGGATTGTAAGCATACACACCGTGTTGTTTCTTCAGACCGAGCCCATGCGATCCATAACTTCTCAAGCTCCTGTGACGTTTGATCGCCTATATGAGGGAGACTCTGGTCGGTGCTGAATATACCGCATCGTCGGGCAAGCTTTAAAAAATACACTTTAGCAGTTTATAACAATCTTTAAGTCAGGCTGAAGCTTACAGTGATTATAGTTCCATGAAAGGCTTCTGCCATGGCAAGATGCTTCGGATTCTATTACCATTAATCTTTGATTAGTATGTGTAGTATGTATAGAAGAAGTGAAAAACGTACTCCTGACAAATATGCAAAGGTCTGGCCAATGACGGCGGCCTGAACTAAATACATCCTCTCAGGAGTCTTCTTATTGACAATATTCTCCCACTAAAAACCTATATCAGCCTGAAATCCATACCTTTTCTATTCCATTGTATTGAAACATACTGATGCTAGAATGACTTTGTTAAGCCTTTCAAATATCCTTGAACCATGAGCTATCGCAGTGCTAGAGCCCATGAAGAGGCTGCCAATAGAGCACATTGAAAGAAGGAGCAGCGAATTATAGTTACTAGCATGAAATGTTGGTCTATGAAGAATCGGAAAGATAGGATTGAACTTCATGAAGAAAAGCTGAAGTGCAGAATTCTGTTTTCTATCAGTAATAGTCTTATAGAATTCATTTGCTAGGTCATACCAGAAATTCCGTCGATGGTAAAGGGTCTTCCTTCCATCGAGGGCGTAATCTCCTGGAAAGATCGTTGCGGTACTTATCATTTACAGTTGTACCAGACGGCGAATCTAGTGTTGGAGTTATAGGACGAGTGGGACAGACTGAGTATGGGGTGCTATCGTCATCCTTCCAAAAATTATTGTCGATATTGGTGATCCACAAACTTCGAACCTCATCCATAATTGAGGCGCTCAATGATTGAATATCTTCATTAGATGTTGGAGGACTTATTTCATTCGCGGTAGCTGACGGCCCTTGCCATGCCGTCTGCTCAATAGTACCCGGTAAGAATAGAGATGTATTGAACGCCTCTAGATCAAAATCATCATCAATGTGCCAAGTGAATGGTTCCATCTGTATACCCCACATTCCCATTGCCGGGGGAGGAAATGAAAAGTTACCACCTAGAGGATGCTCAGAGTATTGTGAAATATCTGGCTCTTGGCCTGTATTAAAAACTAAGCTCAAATCAACTTCATTGTCAACATTTGCCTGCACGTGAGTTTCCAAATTTGGATCAATCGGCAATGCCTCAGAGATATTATTGGTAGCATTCCTGGTCATTGACGAAACAGTAGCTGGTGCAAGATTGTTCTGGCTGTAATTCTGCCGGTCTGACATCGACTGTAGATTGAGGAGAGAGGCAGCAGCATCATCATCAATTCTACTTGAACTAAGAGCTCCGTTGTCAACTTGGGGAGTTGCAGGACCAGCTATCGCATGATTTTGTGTTTTTGAATGTCTGAGCAAAGTATCACTACAAAATATCAGCTATGTATGGTTTCTCCATCAGCTCGTATATAATAACAGACTGTCTAGTATAAGTCTTTCCACACTCATAACATTTAAATGGACGCTCTCTTGTGTGACTCCTTTCGTGACGTGCCAAGTGATCTAGTTTAGGGAAGCTCTTGAAACAGTAACGACATGTTCTAGAATTTGATATCGGTCTCCTTATCTGTGAATGGCTTCGTAATGAGTGCGTAGAGCCCGACATTGTACTTGTATAGGGGTTTAATATTGAGAGAAATGCCCGCCCCAATATATATTGCGGAGAAAGATGGACCTCGGAACGCCGGTTAATGACGTACTTTGCTGCTCTCGTGCTAATGCCTGCACTCTTAGGCGAGATATCTCCTTTCTGGGCTCTGAATACTAACTAACTAGTAAAAAATGTTAAATTGGTAAAACCTATTCTATAGACTTCACTCCGCTTGACTGTCGATGTCTGTATTCCGTTTTCGGTGATTTGGAATACATATTAGATATGAGGTATATTGTACTTAATAATTGTTTATATAGGTGGGTCCTCTTCATGGACAGCATCAGTACGGAATATATAGTTTAAAGTATAAGAACAGCAAGCCACAATAATAGAGTATAAGTCATAGCAAGTAAATTGTTAATTATATGAACTATTTATGAGCTACGTGTCTTTGTTGCTATATATTCATTGCATGAAAGTTTCTGGGACCTCTGGTCCCCAAACGGCAAGGCTTTCACTTGCAGCTGCCACTTGCCCGATCGGCGTCTCACAATTGACCTGGTCCCCATCGGCATAATGCTATAAAACAGAATTTTTAGCAAAATCGGAAAGCTGTTCCTTCAGGAAGTACATACCTCGATCATGTTTTTAGAAGTGTCCCACCAGTAGTCAAAGATCTGAGATCCAAGGATATGTCTCCCAACGCCCCAAACAGACTTGTAACCCTTCTTTGCTAACCATCTATCATAGTGTCAATTTGGGTTTTATGAGACTATTGAGGTACACTTACTGGTGTCCAAGGAGCTGTGTATCAAAGTCGTGGACCTCAAAGGAGCAGTGGTGGACATGTGAGGTTAGACCCGCGCTCAAAAAGAGTGTATGGTGATCCACATAATCCATTCCACGATCGATGTGAGCAAACAATGTGACATCTTTCTTCCCTCCTCTTCCATCTTCGACGTGGAGCCAATCAGTCGGTACGATATTGAAATTGCTGAGGTAGAATTGCCACTGGCTATCGAAGTTTTGAACGGAAAGACCATAATGACCAAGCTATTTGATGAGTCAGTCCTCAGCTCCCCTTTGCAAGACAAAAATTTAGGGCAATCACCTTATGCACTGCTGCGGGACCCTCTGTGAATCTATGGAACTTATTCTTTCTCGTTTTCTCATCTTCGAAATTGTATACCAGCTTCTCGGGCTTTGGCCTATCGTCCAAATGAACAGGCTCTTGGTCGCAGATAAGGTTAATTGGAAAGCCTTCTAGGTCGATGATAGTGATTCGACTCCCACCGCCAGGTGCATCTTCCAGTTTCTCAATTTTGCCTGCGCCTGGAATCCTCATAGCCCTATATCAGGTTAACATATTTACTTTATCTATCACTTGAGATTGGCATCAAAGTGCATACTTCTCAAGCTCTGTATAACTCTCTACGATGAACACACCACCAAGAAACTTATTCTCAACACCTCTTTCTGCAGTATACACATAGTGGTCTGGGCCATATCCTCCAAACCAGATCTGATCTTTAGTTTCCTTCACAATTCTCATACCAAAATCTATCAAAGTCAGACCATGCTTTTGGAGGAAGGTGATGATACGTACCCTTCAGGAAAGCTGTGATTGAATTCAAGTCTTTGTGTTGATAGCGCATGTGAGAAAGCTTGACAAGTTTCACCTGCTTTGAAATGTCAATTCCAGCCTGCTTCTGCCATTCGGCTACAGTCCGCTTTTCTGGAGTAGCCTCGCTGGCGTCAACTGTTGTACCCCGATTTGGCGAGGTATCTCGGGACGAGTGATAAGTAGATGGCATCTTTGTGAGTGTATAAGTTTTGGTATTCAAGTATGTGAAATTAGTAAAGTCTAGCTTCAGCTTCATGAACTTTTATGAGCCTTTTATATGTGGATTAATTCGATTTGAAGTCGTTTAGTGATGGGAGTCTATCTACATTCAGTTTGATATAACCCCCACCTCAGGGGCCAGCATCCCGCGCAGAACATAAAGGTCCCACGGATAATATATTTCTTAGAGCGTCGCAACAATCCAGCTTTTACCATATCTCCCAGATAATTTGACTGGCAATTGCATGGTCCCAGATTGTGGGGCGAAAGAATATTACTAGGTTATTGTATTGTGTGTTACATTATGAAATATCTACATTATCTAGGTAGCTATATGTTAAAATGTGGGACAACTTTGCGGGACGGCTTTGCGGGACGACTGGCGGGACGCTACACAGTAGCACCCGCATCCCCACAACTCACCATACGCCATCTCTCCACCAAGTCCTGTTAGACCACTCCCATTCAAGGCCGCTAAATTTGGTGGCTGCTTTTTGCGCTCTAACGCAACTTTGCGTAGTTCGGCAATTGCAGCCTCGCAGCCTTATATTTTATCGTTGTAGATATATGGTGATAGGTATGTACTGTAATCGATGTATTAATGCTTTCCTTAGGTATCAAGTTAAGCAACTTCTAAGTTAGCTCTAATATGGCTGCTACTATCATATTTTGGAGACTATAACTTGAGAAGGGCTTTTAAATGCATCATGGCTTAAAACTATTTCAGCATTGCTAAAATAGGAAGGAAAATAAGTCGCTTCACGCGTAAAGTGAACATGAAGTCTGAATATAAATATAAACTTGCGGCATTTGCCAAAATGCATGCTGAAATTCTCATGATAATTAGGATGTAGCTAAGGTATCACGGGATAAGTAATCCCAATAGTGTACTAGTTGACCGTAAGCCTTACCCCTTGACTTGATAGCTTAGAACGTGGACTGAATCTATCCCTGACCAGTTCAACATCTGATTTGTCTGTCTCATAAAGCTTGAAATCAAATCTTCTAAAAAGACTTGCCAATCCAATATATAACTCTGCGTAAGCCAATTGCATACCAGCACATGAACGAGGCCCTTTCCCGAATACTGTCATATATCGAGACAATTGTCTCCCATTTGGAGCTCTAGGGTCGCCGAGCCAGCGTTCGGGAATAAAGGAAAAGCTATCTGGAAAAAGATTTTCGTCATGTGATATGCTGTAGTTTTCCATGCTAATTGTTGTACCCGGCGGGATCACCCAATCCTTGTAGGTGATCGCGGTGCTGTGGAAGACACGAGGAAGACGTTGAGATATGCCATAGGTTAGTCGGAGAGCTAGAGTAGTTGGTTAATAGTTGATCATTATACTTTTTTATCGAATTTTCCTCACCTTCTTCTATGCAACTACTAAGATACGGCAATTGAGAAAGTGTCTCCCAGGAAGGCATATCCGAAGGGTTATGAATTGAAACTTCCAATTCCTCACGAAGTCGTGCATGGGCTTTAGGATTGTCAAGAATATGGAATGTTGCCACACTCAGGGCTCTTTGAGTTGTTTCAACGCCGGCACCGACAACAGAGATAGCTTCTTCTTGTAGTCTGATCAATGACCTTTCTTTGGGTGGTAATTTTGACTCCAAAATTGCGCTGAAGATAGTATCTCTTGGCTTCGAAAGATCATCTTTACGCTCACCTTTCATGATCTTTAAGATCTGATCTCTCATTTCCTGAGACTTTTTAGCCAATCACTCTTATAAGATTATTAGCTTTTCTACCTTCTGGAAGTTGCGAACATCAGCCAACATAGGCATCAATTTTATTGAGACCGCATCTGGGAGGGAATTCATGAATTTGGTTGCCCACGGAAATTGAGTTGCGAAATGAACAGGTTCTAGCAAGCCAATCATTGCATCAATGATAGGGCCTTGAAAATCTGGCTGATCAATGTAGTTGTACTCAAGCTCAAAAGCGTAATCCGTGACTATGTCAGACGCAAAACATCCCCACATTTTATTAACTAGTAGCACACGACCTGTGCCACTGAATTGCTCCTGTAAACGGTGACATAACTTATCCATGTGGATTTGAATTGCGGGTGCCTGTTCAGCGATCTTTCGTTTAGAAAAAAAAGGATTGAGAGCATTTCGACGTTCCCGATGAAGATTGTGATCAGCCGTCGAGAAGGCGGATCGCGAGTTGTTGAAACGATTCTCGAGCCTTTTTAGTTTGTCCCCATTCTTGGGCGCCGAATACAAGGTCTCGTAAAATTCGTAGTCTTGTATATGGATCTCTGATGGTGTAATCCGGACAATTGGACCTGGAATATATTAGATCAGTTGAGGTGTGTTTCTAGGAGATGAAGTGCTTCACCATATTTATCATGCCATTTTCGATACTCAAAAATAAATTGCCCTCCGTCGCTTTTGAAAAGTTCATAATACGTTTCAGTCCACGCCGTTAATGCAGCCAGCTTTGGACCTGGAAAACTGGCTAGCGGGCTAAAATAAAGACGATAGATCCCAAGTACAATTAGATAACAAATGATTGAAGCAAATGTAAACTTTAACAATACACCTACACCGAGGTGCGATACTAATGAATCGTAGGTTGTATCATAAGTTCCACGTGTGAAAGTCATCTTGTCGTGGATGGCGACAAAAAGCGGTGCGAATTTTGAGAATTGACGTCAAATAAAGGCGTAAGAAGTTAAGGTACCTTAGCCATGAGAAGTCAGGAATAACTTTGGCGGATTTGTAGGAACTCTAGTATCTATACGGACATACTGGATCCCAAGGATGGTTGACTAGCTAGAAGTACGAGAGGGCATTGCAGGGACATACTCATGAGAGTACATTGGCTGCGTGGTAATATTGCATATGCGCCAAGGTATTTAAGGTAGCCATATCCAATCAAAAAGCAAGTACGAGTTATCTTGACCTTCTTGTGCAGAAAACAGGTGGGCTTTCGCATAACGTAGCTAGCTATCAGGGTGCCTGGATAACACATGGTTTAGGATTTGTTTATTCTCCCACGATCAAGAATATGGGTATTATCCGACCTTATTCCGTAACACTGTCTTCTGTGTATATTATCACGGATTTAACAGTAGCTATGTAAAAATTCTAGAAAAGTCTTCAATAAATACTATGCCTTTGTATCGCTGTATAGTTGTAACTTAGTAAGGTTATCTCAACTGTAATAGGAGACACTCTGTACTGAGTGTTCCTCCGTCCAAGGTCATGAGTTCCTGTAAGCAACCACTTAGAAGCAGCCTCATGTCACGTGGCAACACGGTTCCAGAGCTGATAGAACTAAGCCGTAACAGGCTAGGTATGCACTTGAAGTCGCTTTACACCTGAATACTAAAGAAGGGACAGAATCATGTCAATACGCTTTGTTTATATAACCAAACTACATTCACAGTCAACTTACACCTGTGGACTCCTGGACCCTTTGTGAATAAAAATAAAATTCTTTGAATAACAACATGTTTTTGGCCGCACTAAACATGAGTAAGTGGTTCTGTTGAGCGCTTAATCAAGTGAAGACGTTAATTTCCTTGCACAAATACAGAGTCTTTTAATGAGAGTGTTAAGCCTAGTATTTGCCCAAAAACAACACATGATACAAAATGGTGTATGCAAAAATAGAAACTTCCCCAAAAAGCTACGCGAAGAATCTTGTTATAAACAGATTCTATATCTCCTCACCTCAAATTTAAAGTCATTTAGATGTGCCGACTTACATCAATTCCTATATACCTACATACTTAGAACCTCCCTGTTTCCAGCCCCATCCTCGGACTCCCCTCCCAGCTCTCCCAGTATTCCTGTCTCCTTCTTCTCACTCGCTTTATTCTATAGAGTTCCTTGATAACCCTGGTCCCACACAGTTAACTCAACCCCCCCCGAAGTACTTGCAAGATCTTTATATGACTTCATTTGTTTGAAACTGGCGATGCTGATCCATACTCTCTTCTTGCCCAGCATAAATAAGTCTTGGATGGCAAGAGCGAAGTGCATTTCACATACTATCATTAAGGACCAGAATATTACTATAGAGATCTTGGTGTGTGCTAAGCAGCGCAGAAAACGGAGTTGGACTTCGGAGTTTTCACATTTGGTTGTACCGCAATATAAGGAAGAGGCGGAAGTGCTTGGGGCTGTAACACTTTTAAGTAATTACGCTTCTAGCAATCTATTTAATTCACTCGCCTATAGACGTCGTTCTTACACCTTCGTGGATTGGCACTTCAAGACGATTACGATGTAGACATACTTGTTCATGTGTGGTGTGACCTGATCTCAACTCGGTCTTGGTGAGAAAAATAGGCAATCTGTACATTTTCACTGCTCATTATATTCAGAGAGGTAGCTTACACCATTACATATAGATCAAAATATTTAATACAAGATTAATTATACAATTTTCCACCCAACAAATTAACAAAATGAAGAAAATAATCAAGGCTTTCTTCGACGGGAAACAAATTTCGTAAACGTCCAGTTTTCTCTCCCAGCTGGCGGGCTTTTTTGGCGTGATTTTTATCTATTCCTCCAACCTCATCAATGCAGAACGCCACCCAGATGATTCGCGGACTTGAAACTCCAAAGTGATTTGATAACCAAAGAAACACAACAAAATATCAAAAAAGGAAGGGTTAAAATTAGTTGGCTCTAAGGGGAGCACCTGTGTTCTGCGCTGGTAGATCCATACTTGCACGACGAGCAGGATATGTCTGTCCAGCATCGCTGGGAATGCGACTGTAGATTTGGCCGCTGGCCAAGGTGCCGGAAAGGCTGTTTCTACAGATTGAGTTCTTGCGGGAGTTTGAATTATCGGAATAGAGGTAATTAGAGGAGTCCTGGTGGCGGAGAGAGTCGGAGCCGTAAAGAGAGTCGTTGGGATAGAGGTCGGAGGAGGTTGATGGGATAGTGTGGGAGTAGGAGAGTTGAGAGGAGGATGAGGGGTTTGAATCTGGGCTGCTGGAGAGAGGAAGGTAGGATCCTGAGCACTGGGTGATGCCGCTGTTGCTGCTGTTATTGCTGATGTTTGTGCTTAGGGTACGCAGGGGGCCCTCAGTGTAGGAGTCGGATCTGCCGTAGTTCAGCGATGAGCGCCCCGTTGCGGGGTTAGGAAGCATACGGTCTGTAATAGGGGATGCGTTTGGAAGGGAGGATGCCATGTTGCTTAGTGAAAAAGGGCTGTCTGTATTGATAGAGGAGCGGTACATCATTCCGTGGCTGTAAGGAACCGGGTTGTGCGTGTAGGAGGAAGTGTCTTGGTCGACAAAAATACTCGATGACTCTTTGTGGGGAGTGTTCCAGTTGCGAGATCCATTGTGCGTGTAATTGTGGATATTGATGGGTTCTTGGTTAAGGAGAGGGTACGGAGTGCTAGATGAGTTGTACTCTATTGACTCATCACTATATTCAGAGCCCCAAGGGATATTGGTAAAAAGTTGCTTAGTAGAGTACTGATAGTTAGGAATTGAACTGGTGCGGTAAGAAGACTCGATTGGTGCGTTAATTGCAGGAACTTGGGAGTATGTTGTGGTAGGTTGGCGGTAAAAATTAACACTTGGAACTACACATTGAACAGAACGAGCAGTCGAAGGCTGGTAAGTTGAGAGAGGATCTCCCGGAGAGAGATAATGACACTCGTCGGAATGAACCTGCTTAAAAGTAAGTAGGATTTAGAGTTTATTCAGAAAGGAAATCAGCATACTCTGAGAAATTGACATTGGGTATTCCCTGCTTGTTTACAGTTTGAGCAGCCGGTCCCATTTCCAGGGTCCCCGCTGCACCGGATCTTTCGCTTGCGACAACGTCCACACTTTTTATATGTCAGTTTTGAGTTTTGTCTAATAACAGTAGCAAGACATACAGCGACAGCAATTCTTCGTCGAGGTGGTTGATTGGTCGACTCCCCATCCGAGTCAGGATCACCGTTTCGACTGTCTTGAGAAGACAGTTGAAAGTCGCGCGCTGAGGGTCGACGATTGACTGAATCTGAAGAAGTAAATCGGTCATGAGAGATGTGCCAGGTTGAGTTTCCGCGGCTGCTGTATCGGCGAAGAGGGTGCTCCTCATCATTTTGATAGGGTCGAGTCACCATCTGGGAAATTTTTATTAGATGTGGTAAATAAAGATTTATATCATCTAAATTAGTAACTAACTTTGTTGATGCTGACAACGATGATGACTAGTCGATGCAGGTATCAAAGTTGAGTTTGAATAATTGATTCAAGGAATAGGTAATCAATAAACGAGTGTATGGCACTGGTGGAGCAGGCCCCGTACGTTATAGAGTTTGCAAAGCTATGAGTCTATGCAAGAGTAGTAGTGTGGGATGTAGAGGAGGTGGGCTAGACGTACATTCATATATCCCGTGTTACTTCTTGGGAAAGGAATCATCTAGCTTGATTGGCATTCGAAAAGATCCATGAATTCAGCACCATTATGATCCATATATCACTATGAAAAGAGACTAATGTACATAGCAGCTCTTTGGGGCACGTCAATCTTCATCAGTGCAGAGATACACGTTGGTAGGCCTATGCTCATAGACTGCCACAGGCCTTACCCTCTGTCGTACGGCAGCCAGCCGGATACTCGCAGGAAGCATGGCTTGAAGTGTCAATCAACTGTGTTATTCGCAGGCCATCGGCAGATCTTCACAAACTATACCGGAAAATTTCTGGCTGATGACGAGTGATATTGAAGGATATCTTCAAAAGAGGTGACTCCTATAAAGCATTCCTTTCAGGCTTGAGAGCGACGAGGTCTGGAGCTGTAGCAAGTCAATGAGACAGTCTTGGAACTTTGAAACCCTACTCGAGGAATAAAGAAGAGGTGAACATGGCAGAGACAGGGGGAAAAGTAAACAAGCTCACTATTTGGTACATGCTTAGCACATACGGGGAAGACCTGAAAGGAAAGCAGTTGCCCGAGAGTATAAGCCTCGCCTCCAAATTTCATATGGATGGATACACACCAACTACCGGTGAGTATACAGTACCAGTAGTGGTAGAGCGAACAGGCCCTCCCGCGATATTCTCAAATGGTGATGATGGGGATGGACAACAACCCATCTAGGAGGGACAAACAAGATGCGCCTTCAACGGTGCTGTGCGACGCAGTAGTGTAGCAAACTCTTTGCCTGTCGCAGCAGTACAGCATTCATAATAGCGATTTTCTTTGGCGGAGCTCAAGAAATGGCAGTAACAGTAACAGCCTCGTTGGTATTGTATTCCATTCCTGCCTGCATGGACTGGCAAATAATTATCGTTGCATCTGCTGTGTTTCGTGATATTGGGGCATATAGCCTATGCAAAAGATATGCATACTATAGCCTTGCACGTGTGGGGGTAAAACCGATGGCAGTTCCAGATGTAGTCGAATGTAGGGGGCTTGTTTCGTGAAAGCAGAGATGTCAGTTGTAAACAGAAAATGCATAAAATCTACGATCGGGCCCACCGGCAACTTTGGAGAGATCATAAAGTCTGTCTATGCTGCCAGTTTAAGACAGACAATAAAAGCACCATCGAATTTGGAAGAAAAAAATGAATTGGAGAATTAACATTGCAGGAGAGCAAACATGACTGACAGGGGGTGCGAAAGGGTTGGCTTCGCTGGGAGAGTAAGTTGACGTAGTAGAAATATGTACGGAGAAGTAGTAAGTACCTTGTTCGCTTCCTCGCATTGCTAGCTTCATTTCACCATGCTAAAAAGTACATACAGTGGTGCTGCAGACTTCACAAATGAGCACAAGGATGCTAGATGTCCCAAGCAACAGAACTCTAGGATTTAGGTAGTTTGTGATACTCTCTTTCATCCTGTGCAGCAAGGCCTGATCATGAGGTCGAGACGGGGCGAATTGTCTGGATGCCTGTTTGCAGTGCCAGGCGTGTCTTATCAAGTTGACACACTCACCAGGGTCGACAGGTGCAGAAAGGAGGATTTACGATGGCGCACGATTCGATACTTAGTCGAGAGTCGTACAAGAATTTGACAAGGCCCACACAAGCCCATGGCTACGCCCGGATAACAAAATATCCATTTGCTCAGATGAGAGGAAGTGGAAACCCCCTACAACAGAACACAAACCTTCAAAGATACCTGCCAAGACGAGAAGTACAGCAGATATACCACGTTGAACACTCTTTGAATGATAAGCATAACGAAGAGAACGTCTGAAAGAAATCCCGAAATCATAATGCGGCTTGTACCTACCCCATGAGTGTCATTGAGGCTGTCTGAGTTTTCCCAAAATCGCCAGAGACAGCTATCTCAGTAGCACCACCAGCCTGGTTCCAACCTTCGATGCTGCGAGGCAATCAAAGTTACATGAGATATCCCATGTTATCCCATGTTATTCCAATCCCAGTCGGACCTGCCGACCAAGATGAGAGACGATGATCGGATCTCTCTCCCCGCCAACTGACCATGGCCCCTGCCGCTGTAATGCAAGGTGAGAAGATGCACGGTCGATCACAAAAGGAAAAGCTGCCCAAGCTGAAGTACATGTAAGTCAACATGGACTTTGTGGAGGTCGAACATAGGCCTGATCCATCCGGTGCAAGACACTTGGCCAACGACGCTTGGTTAAGGTCAACCTTGAAGCGTCCAGCTCTTTAGGTTGTTCCCATCAAGCCAATCGAGATCATACCATGTAATTAATCTCCAATGGCTTAGATATGTACGGCCTAACGTAGGATTGGGTGCGGCTCGTAAGGTCAGGTCTGATGTCAAGATCAAGGTCAAGGTCGATGCAATCCGAACTGAGTTACAAATAGATGGCTTGCGCGCTGAAGTACAACATCAACCATTGCTTCCCGCCGGGAGACTTTCCGGTCCCTGCGCTATATATACGTCAAAGTCTCTTGCCTTCGGTCATGCCAATTATATGCAGCAAAGCACGACTGCAATCATATATAGACATGTAGAGACAGGTAGTTCTAACGGCAAGGGTAATACATGTTGCGGAAACGAGTGCTCGCAGCTGCAGGCTGCATAACCGTCCATCAAATCCTCGAGGATCGCCATTGTAGATTATGATGCGGCTTCACAGATCCCTGATAAATGAATTGCAAGGACACTTCGTAAGCTGCCGTTCAGCGAACCGGGTTGAAGACTTTGAAAATAAACGTTGTGCTGTCGTGCGAGCAACCACTTGCACACCCAAGCATATGTAATGTATGTAATGTGTGGAGTATAGTCACGAAACTGTTGAGAAGCAATGCCTATATTCAATAATTGATTGCACCGTGGCCAAAACGACTGCAGCATGGTGACAGCTGTGAGAGCGGTGCCAGCCTTCTCAATGCTGTGTGAGTATAGGTTGTGACAGAGGAAACTGAGGCAAGATCTACCGTCATATTCCTCGAGTATTCAGTCGCACGTTTGCCACACGTTGCAGAGAAAAGAGAATATGAAGATGACTGGACAAAAGCAGAGCATTGACAGCAGTTAACAATCCGAAAATGGTTGATACGCCGAACTTGTCGAGGACGAACAAAGTCTTCTGTATGATGCTTCGGTCGAGGACAACGATATCGAGAGTACAAGAGAAGCACTGCATAGCAAAGTACATACCACCATCGCAACGGACTACGTCCCGATGAACTTGAGATTCTATATGACTTTGCAGTATGTATGTGATGTGCAATGAAAGATATGAAATATGTTTGGGCCAACAAAAAAGCTCAACAGCGGCACAGCAACGATATGCAATTGCGAATAATAAAACAATAAGAGAACATGGTATCTCCTATATTGCGCATCACCGACACTGGGTAGTGTAGCACAACGTGACTCAACTTGCTTCGTGGAGGTGGCCGTTACATGTCACATGGTGTCGGGCACTCGATGTACTTCGAGTAAGAGAAGCTCTTTTTATGCCACATGCGCAAGCCATCATGCACGTGGCTGGCACGGGTCCCTTGCCCAAGGCCATCTCATGCGTACCTCCTGCCGATCCCTGAGGATGGAGAAGAAGAAAACATAATATTGCGACTAGGTACCTCAAATAGGCAGCACCTGGATAAGGCTAGTCTTCAGGCGCGCGCCTAGGTAAGGGAAGTATAAGGTAGGTCCAGGTACATCTACTATGTCGATAGGTACGCAACCCAAGAGGTGCAACCGTCATACTACAGCCTTGTATTTAAGGCATATATAAAGTAGTCGTCAGAATTCCTAACTCTACAAACACGCGCAAGAGTTCATGCGACAGTGTAGACATCATGAGTGTGCTACTTGAGACCTCAGCCGGCGACATCGTAATCGACTTGCTTGTTGACTACGCCCCCAAACTCTGCGAAAAGTATGTTTCCTACCTACATCTGCTCGTAAATCGCTGAACACCTAGAACTAAGACCCATCTAGCTTTCTGAAGCTCTGCAAAGTGAAATATTACAACTTCTCCCCGGTTCACGGCGTGCAGAAGAACTTCTCCTTCCAGACCGGCGACCCGCTTGGCCCCGATTCGAAAGACAGCGATGGCGGCAGCTCCATTTGGGGTCTCTTAGACGGCCCTTCGAAGAGGACTTTTCCAGCTACTTTCCACCCGAAACTTAAGCATGCGGAGAGAGGAACTGTCAGCATGGCCACAGCGCCTTCGACGCGTGATCCTGATGAGAGACTTGCGGCAAGTCAATTTATAATCACTTTGGGCGACGACCTCGACTACTTGGATGGCAAGGCAGCAATTTTTGGGAAGATTGTGGAAGGATTTGATGCGCTCGAGAAAGTCAACGATGCATTTTGCGATGATAAGGGAAGACCGTTAGTGGATATTCGTATCAAGCACACTGTTGTCCTTGACGATCCATACGATGATCCAGCGGGCCTTGTGGAACCACCTGAGAGTCCGGTGCCCAGCAAAGCTCAGCTTGCGACAGTTAGGATTTCAGATGAAGACAACTTAGAGGACGAGAATGATCCAGAGACAGTTGAAAAGTTGCGGAGGGAGCGTGAGGCTCGTGCACAGGCCCTGACACTGGAGATGGTTGGTGATTTGCCTTTTGCAGAGGTAAAACCTCCGGAGAACGTATTGTTCGTGTGCAAGCTCAATCCGGTCACAACTGGTAAGTCCCTTGAAACTTTATGTTCAAGATATTTCATGGCTGACTGTTTTAGATGAGGATCTCGAGCTTATCTTCAGCCGTTTCGGAAAAGTGCTCTCCTGCGAGGTCATCCGTGACAAGCGCACAGGCGACAGCTTACAGTACGCATTTATTGAGTACGAGAACCAGAAAGACTGCGAGCAAGCCTACTTCAAGATGCAAGGCGTGCTCATCGATGACCACCGCATTCACGTTGACTTCTCGCAAAGTGTTTCCAAGCTATCAGATACGTGGAGGACGGCCACAAATTCCAAGAGGAGAACGCATGGTGGTGGATTCGGTGGTGTAGACACCTTGGAGAAGAAGAGGCATTACAAGGCTGGAGAGTATGGTGGAAGAAGAGATCGATACGGCATGGTGTATGACGAAGAGGAATTCAGGAAGAGGGGAGAGAAGGATGGGAAGAGGGATGTCAAGAACGAGGAGAAAAGAGAAAGATCAAGAAGTCCGAGACGGGACTATGATAGGAGAGACGACAGAAGGGATTATAGGAGTGATAGAGGAAGAGACAACTACGACCGTGGTGGGCGAAGGGATAATAGGGATAGCGATAGGTATAGGAGACGCTGACAAATGAGCTTCTAGGCGTTTGGGTGGTTGGCGTTGACATGCATTAAGGATACCTCTATCAAAAATGGACAAATTTCATCAAGTCTTATAGATGTTCAAGTGCGTCTTTAATCAAAGTGAATCTAAACCGCCACCGTTTTTCCCAGTGTCATTGTCAAAAGCCTCATTATCATTCATGCACACATTCCGCATGATACTTTTCTAAGCATGTGGTATTAGTTGGCCCACGCCATGCTTCGTTTCTTCGTTGGAGCATTTTGCACGAATCTTCCCATGCACTCATTTCAGCTTTTATATACTCAAATATCCAGCCTCGAGCCGCATGGAATTCTAGAACTTGAATATACCAAATCTAACAATCTTGCAGAGACAATATGTCATTTTCGTAATATTTTTATGCATTTAATATTGTAAACTTTTGTTATCCTAGGGTATCTCGAAGACAAACTCTCGCCCATGTGTAAATAGCTGTCCAACATCAGTTACGATACTTCTTGGAATATGAATGAAATTGGAGATTGCGATGCAAATTTGGTTCAGACAAGTTGAGAAGATTTGTTAATGCGGTTTTTGTAGGCATAGCCGCAAGCCCAACGAAGGAATTGGCCTCCGATACGCCTGGGCTTCTATGGCCCCGCGGAGTCATCATAACCAGGCATCTCTAAAAAGAAAAGTCAAACAAGCATACCGTGAACTACTCAGGTCTAAACCTTCCCCTCTTTTCTTTCATCTGGCCAAGTCGTCTCTTATCCTCCTCAAAGCGTTTCACAAGCTCGCCTTGCTCTTCCTTTCTCCTCTCTCTCATCTGGAACCTATAGAAGTCACCCATCTCCGCCTTTCTCTTCTCCTCCTTCTCAATTTCCTTTCTCCTCCTCTCCTCCGCCTCCTCTGCCCTCGCAGGACCCACCCTTCCACCACGACCCACAGTGACGAATCCATCCTCATCAGGCATATTTCTCAATCTCTTCTGTGCAAGCGCCTTCTCCTCCTCGTCCTCATTCCACTTAACCATGAACTCATCCACTGTAGCCTGGAGCAGCTCATGTGGTGGGAACCTGAGCTCTCTATGTCTCTCGTATCTCGCACTGCCCAGAGCCTCAACCTTGCCCTCCATACCCTCTCCCCACACCGGGCTCTTTCCCTTCTTTGCAGCCTTCAACACAGCCTCAACAGCACGCTCGTCCACAAATCTAGCAACCGCCGAACTTCCACTCCGTCTCAGCGTCTCGCCCCAGATTTTTGGCAATTCGCCTCTGCCCTCCTTCTCTGCACCGCGCTTCCGCTTCTTGCTGACAATAGTCACTCCACGAAGAGATTCTTCCTCCTTCTTCTCCTTGCGCTCATCTTCAAATGTAATATCCTCGAATCGACCGACACCAATGAGCGATGCGAAAAGGGCACGGAAGTACGTGGCACTGCTGTCGATTGGAACGTTTACGAGGAACAAGGAGCGCGAATCATTGGCTGTGGGAATCTTGGGTGCGTGTTGGCGCAAGTAAAGGGTTTGTGTTGTGCTTTTGGTGTTTGGGGTCGAAGGAATGGTGATGTTTAGAATCGTGTAGTCCCCGATGCTCGTTGGAGCTGAAGATTTCGGCATCTTGTAGAGATTTCGCTCTGGCCTGGTAAATCGTTCGGTATCTCTCGACTCTAACTTCGCGATCGGGTAGAAGTTGGTTTTAATATTGTTTCTTGAGGGTGCACTAGTTTATCGTTGTATGGAGTTTGGAAATTTTAAGGTTCGCGGTGGAAGAGAGTTTGATAGCAGAATAATTTCTGGCGAGTGGATAAGCTAAAATAATCTAATCTGATGAGCCTAGCCCCACAATGCGACCCGCGGACCGCTGAGCATCTTTCAACAGCAATGCTTCCTTACAGCTATGCATGCTTTGATAACATTGAACAAGCTATGCAACCGTAGCAACCCATTTAACTAAAAAGCTCCAAGCTGAATGTAATACAACCATCACCCATATCATTCATATGTTTCAGAACTGTACACTGATCACCAGAGACTAGACCTTTTCCGGGTCATTGATTCCACCATTTGTGATGATGTAGATTGATTCGCGTTCAGGACAATCTGGAAGAAATTTTAATCTTTACTCTAGTATGGGCCAAGTTCTTTTTGGACCTTACCTGGTGAGTCCATGATCTTTGCAACACGCTCTTCACCACGGCCTTTGCGAAGTAGAAGTCGAGTGGTTGAAGCATGCGCCAGAATGTGGCCACCGACCGGCTTGCGGCCGTCAGCACTTGCGAAAAGTGCACTGGCTCCTGGATCAGATTGAACCTGATTTGTCTGGAACACATCAGCACAACCCAGAAGTATTTCGAAATGAAAGCACCATAAAGACAGCGAGATTGAACTCCTCGGCAGTTTTACACAATTTGGTAAGGAACTGATTCAATGCTTGCTGACGCTCAGAAAGCTCTCCACGACCACAGTAGTCGGTGCGGAAAAGGGCCATGATACTATCAACTACGAGAAGTCGGAACTCGCCACCAACAAAGGAACTTGACAGTCCTTCAAGCAGTTCCATTTGGTGCTGCATATTATAAGTACATGTGTTTTGTTGATCGAGTAAGAACATACTTCACTGTTATAGGCTCGAGCGTAGACAATATTGTCAAGGGCCTGGTCACCATCAACTATATTTTGTCAGCTGGGGCTTTAAATGCTATTACTAAACTAACCTCCATAGCGCTCCGCAATTTGAGAAATTCTCTCGGGACGAAAGGTGCCTTCGGTGTCTAGTTGTTATCAGTAATGTGATGATTATTAGGGTTGAAGAGCGTACCAATATATGCTACCTTACCCTCAGCACCACCAAGCTCCTGTGTTTCTCTAAGCTTCAAATCTGTGTTTCACTGGGAAGCTTACATACCTTTGGCAACTGAGCAGTAACACACAAGGTATGGGCCATTTGAGTCTTTCCACACCCTGTTTTCATTCGTCAGTCTGCTCGTTGGGGGACGTTTTAAGAGATCTTACTATACTCTCCAAAAACCTCGCTGATACTCATTGTCTCAAATCCTCTGAAATGTTGTCAGTATAATCCCCCAAAAGATTTGGAAGTCGCCAACCCGCTGAGCGCTGTATCAAGCTGCTTACTACCAGTACTAATCCTGGTACATCTCTTGCGATCACTCTTGACGTCAGTACCAGTTCTAAAACCACCCATGTCAGGCTGTCAAGTTAGCAGTAATACATAAGGGCAGTTTCTATGACACAAACCAGCATCTTTTTCGCAGCCTCTCTAAGTTTCTCGACCTTGATGTCTGAGAATCCTTTGATTTTCAAGAGCTGACGGCTTGTGGTCATAAGAATTGTCTGTGATCAATCAGTGTGCAATCTTACAACTTTTGTGGCAACTTACTCTGACTGTGTTGATATTATGGGCCTTGAGCTTCAAGATGTCGGCTGCACTTATACCTTTGTATGTCAGCATGAAATAAGTGCATACCATTGAGGCTTTTACCATGAGCCTGGATGGTGTCAATGTTCATTATGAAGCCATCCTTTTGAAGTCAGCATTGATAACATCCAATGGCGCTTGTGAAATACATCATCGAGGTACTGGTCCTCCTCATCAACGACAGTAGAGGCAACCATCTTGACTTATTGAAACTATCAAGGCCAATCTAGTTAGATGCGATCAAATCTGCCACGGCGATCAAAGTATGTATAATTAAAGTCCTGGCCACCGATCACCGACAGCTTGTGCAGTCTCAAAGAACTTTCTTCTGGCTAGATGGAGGTATCCTCTGTGGCGGCAGCAAATAACGATGGAGATCACACCAATCAACCCAAGAGAAACGAGGATCCCGATGATGATGCCTGTTGGAGGACCAGGAGGGTCTGGATTGATATCAGACGCGTGTACTAATAGCATCAGCGGGGCTTCGCGTTTGTTCGTGTTGAGATCGCAGAGTTGAGGCACAGAAAAGAGCTTGCAGTGTGCCTCCAATCAAATAATGATGGTAATGATTACGAGAGCTTTCGAGAACAGGTTAGTTGATGAGGACGCAGATTTTGAGGGTGTACAAGTAGAAAATCAAGTAGTTGTGGGATATAAGGGTTCGCGTGCATCACATGCAACTCTAGAACTGAGCACACAAATCGAGCTTAAGCTGCACAGGCAGCCATCCCATCAACCTATACAGTTCCCGTGATCATTTTGTATGTTAGAATATATAATGTAACTCGTGTTGGGTATTGGATATAGAAGAAACAAGAAGTGATAAAGAAGTAGTAATTCCAACATTAGATCTCCTGAGTCATTCATAGAGCACCCTAGCTCGAATATAAAATACCATATCTTAGCTATAGATGAGTTCTGTACTATGTAACTGTTTTGTCTTTCTCAAGAGATTCTCAAGATGGGCTGTTATGCTTGCTGTTGGGTCACGCCAGATCGACCTTCACCAACAAGTGCTCTATCACAATTCTTTATGCTCTCATCCTCAGCTGCAGTACCGCCGTTGAACATTAATACTATCATTGAACCTCAATTATTTGGCTCAGTGCTTCAAAATAAGCTAGTATTATATTGCTTGTGAGTTTTGGGCCCAGAAGCTAAAAATGTCGGAATCATATGTGTTTCATGCCTTGAAACAAACTAACTCTTCAGTCCCCTTTCCTATACTCACCACATGCGCATCCTACTTCTTTAACCTCTGAAGATTTGTTGTCCGCAAATGTCTACGTTCCCCTGAAGGTAAGTATCAAATACGGAATCCCATGTCACTGCATTAGCCACTCAGATTACAAAGCATGACACCAATAAAACAGCAAGCACCAGAATCAGCTCGATTCATCACTATTATTGACCACATCTTCCACTCAATCACCACCAATCCATCGCCCGTCATCTGCACTACCTCCACACTCCATCGCACCCATGAAGCCTCGCACCCGACTCCAAGCTCCTTGTACAGCTCCAAAAGCTCCATTCCACTTCCCCAAAAATCCGTAGCAACACTCATACGGCTTGATGAGAAAAGGGATAGAAAAGTTGAGATGATAAAAAGAGGTCGAAAATGCTTCATGGAAAGAAACTATGCGCCAACGATCGTAAATAGGGGGTTTGGTTGTGGTAAGCAAATTACCCGGGTTGCAAGTTCGTAAAAAGGTGTAATCGGAATAGCCCCAAGTGCAGCCGTTTCACATGGAGGCACTTATGGTTTTCCAGAAGATAGAAGATTGTTGAAAAAAGCAGGATACTGCAGCAGAAGTCCAGGCGCCGTGCCTAAGTTATGGCCAAGGAAATTTTCATTCGTGATGTTGAGATGATCGCGGATCTAATGGGATCGACACGGAACAGAACCAAAGAAGGGAGCTTTATGTCCAAATACATACTAAAGAAGAGACGATGATGAATGCCATGCGCCGAAAGAAAGGTCATCGAATCCTTAGGTCCAGCGAAGGTCCTTAACGAGGAACCTAGGCAAGAGGAACGAGAGGGGCGACTGGGGCAACGGAGGCTCCCAAGTCGGCATCACCGCTAAGGTCACCGTTGGTAGCCTTCTGTGGGCAGTCGCGAGAAATGTGACCGGCCTCACCACACTGGTAGCAGGTCTTGCCAGCAGTGTTGAGTGGTCCACCGTTTGGTGCAGTGCAGTCGCGAGAAATGTGTCCGAGCTTTCCGCAAGCATAGCACTTCATAGCCTGAGCCTGGCAATCACGGGCAAAGTGGTTTGGTCCACCGCACTTGTAGCAGGTAGCTGGGCGTGGTCCGCTGGCAAATCCTCCACGTGGCTGGAAACCACCAAATGCACCGCGAGGAGCCCCGGCACCGCGGCCAAGACCTGGAGCTGGTCCAGCACCAGCTGGAGATGGGCAAGAACGCTGGGATTGGGTCAGTAAGTGATGTCGGAGTTGTAACAGAGCTGACTTACAGCCAAGTGACCTGGCTGGCCACAGTTGTAGCATCGACCGCTGGTTCCAGCACCGCTCAAGCGAAGAGTTGGGCAGTCAGCCTGGACGTGACCCAAACCCTGGCAGTGGTAGCATTGCTTTGCCTCAGTGGTCCTTGGCAATGGGCAGCCGTTAGATTCGTGTCCTGGCTGCTTGCCTAATATCTATTTGTCAGCAAATTTATCCGGAGCTGGATGTAGAATATTGACTCACAGTTGTAGCAGAGGCGCTCAGCAGACGAGCAGACTTCAGCATAGTGGCCGACGTTGCCGCACTTGTAGCACGCTCTACGAGATAAGGAAGACATTGTATCGGTTGCTATTCTTCTCGTTAGTCCTGCATTCCCACTCCCAATCTTGCCACCACGAAGAATGCGCTCTTGATCGATATTCTTGAGTTTAACATTGGTGATGGTCGATATCGAAGGTTTAGGGGCTCGAAATCCGAAGGAGACAAAGCTTCTTTAAAAGGAAGGGAGTCGTCAGGGAATGTTCCAACCAAAGGGCGGGGTGAGGTTCGAGCTTCACGGACCTGAACCTCGATAACCTTTCCCCACTCAAAGAACGTGATCAACCCCATGTCTTGAGCACTATCGAGATGATATCGAGTATGTTGGGGAGGTGATAGGATCGCGCGATATTGAGACGTCGATGATTTGAGATTCGATGGTCGTTGTCGCAGAGGTCCCCATGGCGCAAAAGAAAGCACAACAAAGGATACTTACATTAATATCTTCTTTTTTCTTTTCCTATCCTTCCTCTCTTCAGTTTTTCCAAAAGTCAATCCTTCCTACTTCAACCAACAACAGCAACAACTTCCTCCGAAATCTCCTTGTCGTAATTGCGGAATTGCAGCTTTTCAATGCGTATTGTCAGAGGTTGGGAAGGGGAAGAGAAAGCAAGCCGAGCAAAAGGCGTCGAGCTCGCTCTCACACTCGCCGCCCGCTTTCGCTTTCGTCTCGACCCAGTATGCACGGGCCAGAAAATCTCTTTGGTTCGACGCAACACTAGGCGATTCTGGGGGTAAGTTTGGACGTGAAAGTGCGGAAGGTGACCAATCAACGTCCAAGGGTCGGCGAAGCGGATGAGTGGAACGGAATAGTCGCAACGTGAAAGCGTGAGCGCCGTTAGTACACGACGAACTCACCACCACATGTATGGATTGAGAAATGTGGCTGACAGGAACCCACGACCAAGGAATGCACTCTCGGGGAATAGGGGACGAAGAAAATCATATAAACAGGTAACGGTTAATTATATCATGACTATAAACAAAAATGACTGTCTCTTCGGTGATTATAAGGTTATGGAGAGTATCTAAGTAGCATATTCGTATTATGTGGGTTCCAAGAATTGTGCTGCGTACCGACATCAACGGCCTTAATCTGACACAGCTCAGTCGGATCTCGCATCTTAATGTCTACGAAATCAATATCTTTTACTTTGAAGTAGAATAAATATCACCTTGCTCGGCACTTACTCAGTACTTACATTTCATGAGAATTCTTGTTTTATGAAACACGTGCGCTGCATGTCTTGCATTTAGTATGTACTTTGTAAGATCTAAGCATGCATTCTGCAGGAATATGAAAACTGTCAATTTGTGTTGCATCATTTGCAGTAGTGATAAGGTGACTGTGTGCAGAGTACCCAATATGAATTATATATATTTAGCATGTTCAATTACAAAGGTAATTTGATAACCAACTCCATACTCTTGAGAGTTTTAATCAAGTGGGCATATTCGCCCAAAAATAAAGGAAACCACATACCGCGGGATAAACGGCAAAGTTGTTCCTAAATACCTAATCGGAGTTGAAGACAGTTTTTTTCATAGCCGAATTAAAGCCAGTGTTCAAAAGCGAGTGTCGCACGCAATTCATCATCACACAATAGCTTAACTGATAATATAATTACCTTTGAAGACTATATAACAAGACGGAAATTCTCGGTAATATCATGAGGTCTGGAAATCTACGATTTGGCTGAAGACTTCTATCAAGAATCAGTAACAAGTACGACCAAGCAATGGATGTCATGAGTTGAAAATTACGCTTCTTCATTTACTCCAATACAATAATGAGTACATTAGGAGTTGTTTACTTTATGCCGCATGATTATTATGACTGTTATACGGTTAATGGCATGGAGTAAAATACATACATACTAATGGCAATGTCCTTGTCACTTGCTTGACTTTATGATATAATAAATGTGATGAATCTCACGCTGAGAGCATAGAATGAACACATAGGCATATGATCAAGGATCAGAATTGTATGCATTCTATGAAGAGGCACTTGAGGATTGTGCTTGGTCAATAAGCTTAAGTCCAATCTGATATTGGTTTTATCAAAAATGAATATGATGTCTCTTCTCTGACAAGACACAAACCTAGGAGTATACCCTAAGCCTGCGGTAGTGAACATACGTTAGGGCAATTGTTTGAAAGAAACTGTGCCAAGATCGTGGCCTTCACTTCAGTTGTTCTTAGCTCCAGCACTTCGCCCCTTCCCTTCAAACAACCACCAAGATTGGGTTTGACCCCAACACGCAACCTACCTAGGTTGTGTTCATCAAAGCACAGAACCTACCGAAAATAGCCACATCGATTCCATCCAAAGCAATCATGTCAGCTATGCAGCGAATTGAGCCAATACCCTCTCCTGAATTTTGTCGGGCGAGGGGCGCACGTTACGATTCTCCATTCGGTCCAAGTCAGGTCCCAGTGAAGAGCATCAACTTGGGTAACTTGACCTTGTTCTTATTATGTGAGGAGATGGCCCGTGAGGAAGTGGATGAGGTAAGTCTATCTCACTAATGTACCCCTGAGAGGCTAATCAGGGACAAGAGTGAGATATATGTGTTCAGAAACGCCGTTGAAGAACTTCGCAACTGCTACAAAGCATTTCAAGAAGCCTATCCGTGGTACCCTCTTCCAATCACACATTTCTTGGAGAAGATCATCCGTTCTTGGAATTCAGAGTTACTCTTTAGTGAGAGTTTTGACTCACACATGTTGAACGACTACTATGAGAACCGTAGACGCTACCGTGAGCACTACAACATTTCGATGTTTGGCATCGATGATGGTCCTTCTTTGTCGTTCAAGACGAAGGATATCCTCACTTTCTTTAGGGTTGCAAAAATCGCAAATGCGGCTTCAAAAATCCTTTATACTGTCGATGTTGTTGAGCCATTTGGTGCGGCATCTGAAACTACTGACTTTAGACGTGTAATGGTCGAAAGGAACCCCATTCAAAAGAAGACGGAAAAATTCGGTGTTGCATTCAAGGAAAACTGGAGACATCCGGGCTGTCCATTGTGTCCAGAACTGCTCGACAATAAAGCTTGGGATGCCCAATATCTTCGTTCTCTCAATGATGAGTTGTGGAATGACAATGAGAACAGCCGTCTTCACGAAGTAGTCTGGAAACATGCGGTAGAGATACTATTGTCATATCCTCGATCTCCGATTCGCCATTCCAAGGGATGCACACTGCTTTATAAAATTTATGACAGCTTGTCAGAGATGAAGCAGGCCGTAGCTTTTCACAAGTCCAGCGGTTGTTTCGATTCGATTACCCAAGGTGAGTGTCTTGTTGAAACTTTGAAAAGATTCAGAATCGTCTCCCAAGCGCTACTGATTCTGAAATGTCGAAGATAAGTTACTGACATTCTTGTTTTAGGCCTTCAGTCTGATGGAATATTAGACATAGATAAGATGGAAAAGATGCTTCAAACGGATTTCCTAGGCACCTTTCCAGCTTATACCAAAATTCGCCATCACCATGAAGAGACGAAGGAGAACATGCTGGTTCCTTTCGGTAGATACATCAACGACTTCCCTCATGAAAAACCTCGTGATATTAAGCATTGTGATTGGCGAAAGTTCAAGAAAATAGAGGAGAGATATCGCCAGGTTGAGATCTTGATAGAGGCCGCAGACGAGAACGTCAGAAGAAATTTCATGTCTCCAAGCATTGAAGGAGAGACTGACTTTGGTTGGCGAAGAATCCATAAGGGTCTCGAAATGGAGAACATGAACGCCCAATCTGTGCAAGCCATAAGAGCGTGGCATCGGGAGCGACTGGGAAAAATGGAACAAGCAGATAGCAACATTCCCTACAATAACACGGCTGCTGGGATTGGTATCCGATACCGAAATAAATTCCTCGGACTGGATGACAAGTATTTCCCTGGCTTACACCAAGCTCATGCGATTAAGAAAGAGTATGATTGTTCTGGAAAGGCCAACTTCCTTGGATTGCAGCCTGTCCAGCTTGATGAATTGGTAGAAAGATTCGGAGATTGCAAGACCATGCTCAAAGAAACTGAAAGTAGCAGAGATGGCATTCAGAAGCTTATCAACGATCAGTGGTTCAAGAACGATGAGCAGCTGAAACTCAAGAAGCTTATTGACAAAGGTGTGGCTATGAACAGTAATTTAGGCTCCATGTCATACTTAGACCAATGGAGACCGGGTCTCTTGCGCGAATATCAAGCTGCGGTTAATCTGTTGGATTATGTCGCAGAAATTATAAAACAACACATACCCTTGGGTTATGACGAGGACTCAAAGGCTTTGTTTCCACCACTTTTTGGAGAAGGCCACTGGTACAGTCAATTGGTGGAGTGGGATATGAAGCTGGCAGAAGAGGATCTCCCAGTATTGAAGCTCGCAGCCGAAATCTCTTATTATGAAGCACAAGAGACTCCAAATAAACCTATTCTTCAAGGTCTAGAGAATTCCTTCGAAATTGTTAGTCAATTTACCAGAGTCACTGAAAAGATTGAAGCAGCTGCTGAAGAACTTACCACGGACATTGTAAGAGAGGCGTCGGAGAAAGGAAAGGGTTTGGTCAAGGATGGTCCATCGCTCGAGGAGAAGAGAAATGTGTACATCGATGCATCGCGCGATATGCTGCAAGGTCTCAAGTTGCTAAATAATGAAGCAGCCAAGCGAAGAACAGAGTCTTGCGACAAACAAATCAACAGCCTCTCCTCTGGGGTTGATTTACTCGATCTGGACAGTTTGGAGTGCTCAGAAAGCAGCAATGATGCAGATAGAGAAGGCAGAAAGGACTCGGATTCTACTACCAGTTCTCATACTTTGTTTGGCGAGGATCAAACAACCAATGAAGGCCCTCAGCTGCATTCTGTTGGAGCCGTCAGATATGAGGAAATGAGTGACGCCGATCTTCTCGGGGTTCTTGCTCGTCACACCAACTCTATGGAAGAACTCCGAGAGGAGGCTGACCTAAGTGATGACGATATTATCGCTGAGCTTGATGATCATTCTGCTTCTGTGGAGGCAGCCATGGGTCTAATTGAGATGAGCACGCACGCTGAAAGAACCGAATCGGACTCATCTTACGCTCATGTAGAGGATATCGAAGTAGGCGAAGACTTTCCCAATATCTGACGAGAGTGCGATCGAGCAAGTGTTACCGGAGAAGACGTCAAATAAGAGACAGATAAAGAGAAATGAGTAATTTTGTTCTTTCACCTAATATTGCTGTACAGTCAAGAGAAGACCTCACTCACAAGTACGCGTGGTTAAGATAGTTTAGGTAGAAACGAACTGTAATTCATTTCATTTCACTCGCAAGAATTGTGACTACATCCATCCATCAGCAGACAGGAATCTATCTCCCAGATTAATACAGGTATATACCCCAGTACGCCCAAACGCCCAACAGAGTCAACCTTTTATTCATCATCGGCCGGCATTTCGTCATCAATATACCTGACCAACTTGATCCTCATCTCTGTTGAGTCATTACCCCTAAGCACATCGCTTATGAAATGTGCTTCTACTTGCATCTGTACCATCTCCAGAGCTCCCCTCAGAATTCCACAAAAGATGTTGCAGTACCACAATTCTTCCTGGGCCCGTCCATCGTCAGGCAGCTCCACAAAATCCGCAAGGGGGTTCTCATCGAATACGAGGGAGAACTCCGTGTTGTCACCAGCCCAATTCGTTACAGTTGGTGTGATATTCAGGAAAATTTTGAAGCCGACCTATTATTGAAATTAGAACAAACCCCGAGGACAACTCTGGGCTCCAAGTATACCTTTGAAATCATCTCAGCAGTTTCTCGGAAGTTGATGCAGCGGGTTGTGATGTTCGATTTTGCCAAGAAATCCTCAATAAGTCGGAGACCAATGTTGTATCCCATCTTCTCAAGTTGCTTGTTGACTTCAATGTAATCGCTTTCGTAGTCCTTGCAGAGCTGAGCGACCATGGTACCGTAGGTCAGGGTCACAAGCTCAGCGTTGACCTTATCTACTCGTGTCCTTTTCCAAAGTCAGCGCCTATAATGCAGTTGAATCTCGTCGCAGAATCAATTTCATCTGATCGGTTATCTTGGATAAGGAACATACTTCCAGATACTGGGATAATGTCAGTGAATATTCATGGTATTGTAATAGGACAGCATACTCCTCTCCCATTCTCGCAGCTTTACCAGTCGACGCCATATTTGCAATATTATTCCTTTACACTTGTGTGTATTATTCTATGATTTCGTAAATAACCGATCAAACGTTTATGTCATTGTTCGTGCTGATGATTTGTATGAGGTAGGTGCATATGAAAGTCAGGGTAGGATAAGCTCAAGACCCCACGTCCAGCGGCTAGTCTAAGCGCCATCCCGCAGCGCGGCTCAAAAAGATCGCGACTTTCTGCCTTGCGCGTTCAAAATCATCGACGAAGCGCAACAGCAAGCGCAAACAACCACCGATCTTTCTCGCCTCCGAACTTGACACGACGCCGACCGTCAATATCAAATCGCCACGATGTCGGAAAAGCGCCCAGCTTCAGACGCCTTTGGCTCATCCCAAATGGTCGTCAAAAGACCTAACTTGGGAAATGGAACTGGTAGAGCAGTAGCTGTTGTCAATGGCTCTGCTGCAAATGGCGCCCTCATACAATCGGTTCCTAGAACCAGTGGGCTGCAAGCGCCTGTAATGGAGCTTACGGGGCATTCTGGAGAGATCTTTGCAACAAGATTTGATCCTGCTGGTCATTTAATTGCCTCTGGATCTATGGACAGGTCTATTAGTAGGTCTTGCCATAAAATTGGAGAGAATGTAGCTGACTTTAGCAGTGTTATGGAGAACATATGGCGATTGCGAGAACTATGGTGTGCTGAACGGTCACAAGGGTGCTATTTTGGACTTACATTGGTCGCGGGATTCGAGGGTATTATACTCAGCTTCTGCAGATATGCATCTGGCCAGCTGGGACCTGGAAACTGGATTACGGATAAGAAGACACGTTGGCCATGAAGAAGTCATCAATTGCATGGACGTCAGCCGCCGTGGAGAGGAGATTCTGATCAGTGGAAGCGACGATGGGTACATTGGTATTTGGGATCCGAGAACGAAGAATGCGGTCGACTTTATCGAGACAGAATTCCCGGTTACAGCGGTAGCTATTTCTGAGGCTGGTAACGAGTTATACACTGGTGGAATTGATAATGATATTAAGGTGTGGGATATGCGGAGAAAGGAGGTGGTTTACTCGATGTTGGGACACACAGACACTATCTCTTCGCTCAGAGTTTCACCAGATTCACAAACGCTTCTTTCTAATTCGATGGATTCGACAGTCAGGACTTGGGATATCAGACCCTTCGCACCAACAAATAGACATCTAAAGACATTTGACGGAGCTAATGTGGGTATGGAGAAGAACTTGATTAAGGCCAGCTGGGATGGTGAGGGCAAGAAGATTGCGACTGGATCTGCAGACGGCACTGCTGTGGTTTGGTCCAATGAGACTGGCAAGCTCATGTATAAGCTGCCAGGACATCAGGGATGTGTCAACGATGTGCAATTACATCCAACTGAACCAATCAGTAAGTACCTTTTAGCACCTATGTCCTTTCAAAACTAACATTTAATAGTTCTTTCTGGTTCCTCAGATAGAAAGATGTTGCTTGGTGAGCTGAAGTGAGCTCTAACTAGAGATGGAGAGATAGTGAACCGAAAAGTCGAGTCCAGACCAAAAGCTCTGTGACCGCAGACCGCCATTGGTAGTGCATATGGAGGAGTTCAAAAGAGCATGAGTCTAGGCGTTCAGGAGTGAACTGGAATGTTTGCCTATGCATAGCGTAGGAATAATGGAGTAAGGAGTCGAGAGCAAAAGCTTTCAAGAGCACAACAATAGATGTGTAGCAGCTGAAACTGCAAAAGCAACACTAGACCACAATCAAAAGACTCTGATGAGTACGGACAAACCGGAGAATCTGCTTTACTTTAAATAGTAGTAACATTTGCTTGTGAATAACATAATATCTTTGATATTCAGAAGTGGACTTGTTACATCTGCATATACGGGATGATATCAATGTGGAATTATTATACAGTATTTAGAACAGTTATGCTAAGGCCTCTCCGTACCTCTGAGTCTATAAAAATAATCAGTCTACTGTGAACTCACAAATGCATCCGAACATAACCAGTAATTTTAGACGCTTTTCACCACGTAATCTCACCAAGTTATATCCTGAATGCAAGACATCCATCATCACCACACTTATTGTCATATATTCCATGATAATCACCATTCAGGCACATCTTTATCTGAGTCTGGGTGTTATAATCTGTGTCCTTTTTCCCAGGAATATCCGGTTCTCTGGATGCTGATGATAAAAATATGTCTCATATTTAAGGCCAACATAATTTATTCCCTGATTGGTCCGAGCTGTCCCGGCTTTCGCAATGTCTGGAGTATCGCAACAACAGCACGACCAGCACATCAATTGCCTCCACAAAACACAAGTACTTGCCTCTTCCACGTCTAGTGAATCCCCTCTGATCTGGTGCTCGCAGAATGTCTTCCTCCTCCGCCCCAATTGCTGCTCGCCCAAGCAAGCCAGTCAGTGAAGCTCTGCTTAACGAGAAGGTACGTCCTTGCCCAACCCTACGAGTTCAAAGTCCGTGACGCTTGAACTACTATCGCAAATTGCAAGACACGCCAAAGGTATTCGGCGGGTTATGAATTGCATAGTGTTAGAGCATTGGAGAGGTTATGGGAGTTATGGCTGATTTGATGTCTTTGCAGTGGGACCGCTGTCTCTCCTCCCTCCTCATCCGCTCCTCCCTCGGCCTCTCTTTCGGTGTCGTCGCCTCCGTCCTCCTTTTCAAGCGCCGCGCGTGGCCAGCTGTTATCGGTGCTGGCTTCGGAGCTGGACGTGCCTACGAGGAGTGCAACCACAGCTTTGTTAGACAAGGAAAGGAGGGTATCAGAGTCACTAGACCATGAACGTTGCCTGAGATGGCTCGTTGATGTATGGTGTCGCGTGATGTGGTAATGCGTGGATGAAGGGGGTGTATTGTACAAAAGATGCATAGAATGAAGGATTGGCCACACCTGCGGACAGGACGTTATCTCGTGATGCTTTGTGCTGTAATTCGTTGTTGACTTTGCGCTTGCTAACTTATATATAAGTCTGAACTAGACAAGATGCACTCTACTTGGACCTCTGATGTCTTGGGTTTCCATCGACTCCCACGTCCATAGTACTCCTTCTCCTCGGATTTGGCTCTACATTTACCATAGCACTGCTCCTCCCTTTCTCTCTCTCCTGTTCCTTCGCATCCTCCTCCTTAAGCCTCTTTTCAATCTCCTTCTCCAATTTCCGTACCCGTCCCTGTTCAACCTTCCAACTAACCATCTTCGTCTTCCTCCCTCTCCCCCCCTTCCAACTTCCACTCCTCAACAGCCCCGTCCTCTCCCCTACATCTCCTCCTCCGCCAATCTCCAAATCCTCCGTAACCATATCTCCCTCTTCTTCAATTTCCCTCTCAAAATCCCTTCTCTCAACTTCATCTTCAAATCTCTCCTCCAACCGCACCCGAATATATCGCAGCGCAAAATCAAGCGCCATAACGAACAGCCAGATCAGCAACACGACAAGAACAACCATGAACACAACCAGGACCGTGAGCTCAATGGCTGTGACGCGGATCTCGGTCGGGATACTTGTTCCTTGTCCAGGTTGTGTTGCGCGTGCAGAGCCGTCGAACGGTGAGGTTAGTGTGTTCTGGCGGCCATTCACCCCGCGGGCGTCTAGCAGGCCGGGACCTTTTAGGGCATCTGCTGTTGGGAGTGGGTTTGGCGCGATGGTGATGGTTGTTTGTTGGCCTCCGAGAGGTGGTAAGAGGGGGTGGAGCGGTTGTTGTGGGGGTGGAAGATTAGTTTGGCGGGGACTGAGGTTGTGGTGGTGTGGGGAGAGAGTTATGCGTTGGCCCAGGGGAGGCATTTCGGAGGAAGGGTGAACGTTTATGGTGAGTGGGTGAGTATTTGTATCGTAAGTAAGGGCTTCTCTTGGATTTCTGCCTGCAGTTTGGGCTGTGGTGTGGACTTGTCGGCGGTGGCTGTTGGACTGGGAGGTAGAGGTATGTGACAGCAGCCGCCGGTGGTTGTTGTGTCGAGTAATGATGCTTTAGGTATGTTTTATTACTAGGTGGTGGGTTGAATTATAGATGGCATTGTTGACGGCATATAGGAGTCAGAGGGTGAGATCAGTGATTATTATAAGTTGATAGGATTTGAAGCTGGGAGTTGGAGACTTGGGGCAAGTGCGTTCATTACTCTTGCTTGGCTGCGAAGGTGCTTCTCATATCCAAGAACTGTTATGCCCAGCTATCGATTAGAACCATAAATATAATTGATACCATTTGGTTCTCAACAAACGGATGCTCTAGACAAGTCCCAAGCTATTCCCACTGCTGTACAGGTCGGAAAGGTATATCGTAAGCTAAAATAAAAATGAAAAAGTACTGAATTTGAGCTCTTTTAATTCCAATACTCTATTCCTCACCTAAAAATCTGGATACATTCCACCCCAACCACTGATAGAGAATCTCTATTGTAAAGACTGGTATCAACCCCCATACTCCACGCTAAAAGCAGACCCCTAACATTCCTCCCAAACTTCGCTTCAAACCCTCAAAACCTCAGTTTAGGCATAACTCCAACAATGAGTATAGCAATTATCATCAGCGCTGCAATCCAAGCATACATCATCATACGCCCCCACCATCCCTTGCCCTCTGTCATTCTCCTCAAATACCCCATCCTCTTTTGCGCAGCCTCCATCCCGATCTGGTTCTTGTCCAATCCCTCAACCGCTCTACCAAGAATATCCTTCTCCGACTCTAGGGATTCCGAAAAAGCATGCGAAGATTCTTTAAGTTTTTGTGCCATGGAGAGCAGTGACTCGGTCAGGGATTCTTGTTCGGTGCGGTTATGCGTTAGAAGCAATTCGGCAGTTGTGAGGGGTGCAGAGGTGCTGGAGGATGTTGTGCGTGCGGTGTCCGTTGCCTGGACGCCCGACTGCATATTTCGTGAGCGTAAAGTCGAGTTTGTGTCGGTAGAGAATAATTGTTCACGCTGTAACGTATGAGATGGATTCGAGGTGTCAGCCCCCTCGGATTCATGTAGAGATTGTTGAGATATTGGCTGTGCTGGCTCTTCTTGGTGTTCGTCTTCTTCGAGATCTTCTGGCGGGGTATTTTCACCTATAAGGTCCTCCTCGTCGGAGGTATTATTTGTACCATCGTCGAGCTGTGATTGATTATTTAGTTTGTGTTCCCATGTGATACATAGCCCATCCATACCTCTTCAAATTCTTGTAACCGCTCTCCAAGTCTTTCTATCAGATCTCGTTTCTGTAGGAGGTCTGTTTGGAGATCTTGCTTGCGAGATTGCACTTTTATCCCTGCACTGTCCTGTTCTAACCGCAGAAGCAGTGTACGAGCATAATCCAGATTCTAAGTAATGGGTTAATCTGCGAGTTCGAGCGTACAGAGTGTAAAGGCACTGACCGATCCCACTTTGCTGCGCTCATAGCTCGAAGATGTCAAGCGGCGTTGTGTCGCAGCGTCTGGCTTCAGGATGGTATCTTGAAGGCGAGCAAGCAAGCGAGTGAGGTTGATGGATGCTACATCAACGCCCGAAGCAGTGCTTGAGGGGATTCTGGCCATGGCGTCGGTGTTGGCGTTGGTGTTGATAATGCTAGACGTCGCTATGTGTGGCCTGAATTTACCCTTTTGAGGTTGTTATCACCATGAGCTACCTAAGGTATGCTTTCCTGTGACCATGTTCCCGTCCCGTCGTGTTTCCACTCTCCACCGCTCCGCTCGCAGCGGCGAATGTGGCGGAAGCTCCCGTGTGGCTGAACCATGTGGCTAGTGGGGCAGCAGAACCACAGTTTCTCAGTCCACAGTCCACCGCCCACAGAACCACAGAACCACAGCCTTGTCGCGAATCTCACGATCCAAAACCGAGGACAAGACTGCGGGAACATGATTGCGAGGGTTGAAAGGCCTCAGATCTCAGGATGGTTTTGGACCCTTGAATGCTCTGTTGTCGCGCATATCGATCGTCCATGCTTTTCTTTGTATCTATGTACATATGTGTATAATTTCATCCATTTCACAAACCTTCAATCTTTGGTCAACATTTACTGCGACAAGCCCCTTTATGACTCGAGTGTTCTTTGCGGCGCGCAGGCCATCACGAGCGACTTATGCCTCTGTATGTACTCAGGAGCGTGGCCGATGATCTTTGTACTGTAATCAATCAACTCGCGGTCCGGCACACACACCCTCATCTATAAACAAGATTGCATGCCTCCAGCACGTGTTGGACCTGACACTACTGAACACTCTGCGCAATGAGTTCCTGTCGATCAAATCATCATCCTCTGAAATCTACGCAATCCCGTACCATGAATCTAAGTGAACTCCTTTTCTCAACAGAAACTCTGATTCTTGTCTTGAGCTATTTCGAAATTTTCACTCTATCCGAGGATGGCACAGTTGTGATTGTGATTCAGCGTCGGAGATTTATGAAATTGCATACGGTTTAACCGTTGCTGTCTTATGGAGTCCTATCCATTAGAAGCAGGCCTCCCGCAGAAGCCGCCTGCCGCAGACTTTGGAGGGAGCTACCGGAGTATGGATAACAAGAGCTAGATTTCATCCTGGAGATGAGATATCGTACCCAGGTGAATTGGCAATGCCATCGGATTTTGTATGGCATTCGGAAATTACTGCGTACTCCATTCTCATGGAGAGAAGTCGCTGCACGGCGATTTACATTGCACTGGAAATCATTCGACATTTGAGAGATCATGGAGGGGATAAGGACGAGGAGTCTGTTCGTACACATTGCTTTGATTCGTATGCACTACGTAAATGATGATGGACCACTCGCTCCTCCCACTGACTCGTCAAGCCACTCATGTTCAGTTCATTGCTTCGGCCCGCATCACGACCAGCCTGTGGAAGCACACACATACTAATACCATACCACCACCATACAAACAAAACATAATTACACCACACACACTTTTATTTCCGATTGTGAAACGCATTTTGACGTGCAAGGACGGCAAAGGCCAGCAATCAAATGCCACTCCCTGGCTCACAAATCTCTTTACCTTCAATCACACGCTCAAAAATGTGGGCTTTTTTCTGCGACATTTTCATCTCCCCAGTCTTTTTTTTTTCATGGGTTTTTATCTTCGCATGCTTCGGCCTCGTTCCAAAATCATAAGCCGAAAAGAGAGTTTGGTTGACTTCCCTAACTTCCTTGACTTTCCTCAACTTCCAAGATTTATGGGACTGGGAGCCTTCGTTCTTGATCGCCATGATGACGATCTACAATCCCTCAGCAGAATAGTGTTTGGACTTAACGCGGACCAAGGGCTCAGTTGTGAACATCGCAAGGGAAAGCCTGTCGGTTGAAAAGTGGAGAAGCACGGGAACGCACAATGCAGTGCAAAAGTGCAGCGACTTGATGAGACTTGACGAGGCTTGATGAGAGGAGCTTCTGAATTGATACATACTTACTGAAAGTGTGTGAGAAGGCTCGTACGACAGCGGCTGATAGTGTGACAGTTGGATACCAATTTATGAGCGGTGAAGCACGTTTATTCGTGCAGTTGTCCATTTGCACACACCTTTAATGAAAACACAACGCATCGAAAGCCTCATCTGAGAGCTTTTGAGACTGGCGAAGCCTTGAGAACCACTCATGTGCATTCGCTGGCACCACGGCGACACACTGGCAGTGTCTATTTTGATGCAATTGATGAGTGAACACACCGAAGGTCAGCAATGCTCATGCACCGTTGCTTTAATTCTTGCTTTCTCACCTGCTTCACCTGCTCTCCGGTCCAATGGTTGAGACTGATCATTCATGCTCAGTGTCTTCCTGCAATGCGACAAAGGCTATCACATTGCACAATACTCACACTGCCTTCTTCTCCAACCAACTTCCCTGTCGCAGCAGGCATTGCTGCGCTCTGTCACCAACATCCATGCTGATTAGCCAGCTAGTCCACGCAGCCGAGCGACAACGCATCACTGTCTCACACCTTCATGATCCATGCGCTCAGCTCCAACCCGTTCCTCGCAGAGCATAAGTCCAGCGATCCCCCAACTCTGAGCTTCCTCTCCTTCTTTCTCTCATCTACACATTATTCACACATTTACCTACTTTCTCTACTCGTACCTCGCTCACATTCCCAGAAGGAGAAATTCCCCCTCCCCCAAGCGTCATTTTCTTGTTCTTGTCCTATATCCCACGTCAATTACCAGTTCTCTCTTCCCGTTGTTACCTGGACTTCCATTTGCCGAGCTTTCTTTATATAAGTATCATTGATACTTAGGAAAAAACCATTTCCGTTAGGATATCGACCCATTGCTCGCCCTAGGCACATTGTGTTGAACGACCCTCACTCCTCTTGGTGCCCAATGACTGCCGTGGTTCAAAATTTCCATCCGTTCCAGGACAAAATGGCCCGACAATATGACCCAGAGCGTCTCAACCGAGATGACATCTGTGCCAGGTACATTCTATTTCTACGTTTTGTTCTTAATCTTTTACCATGTTGTCAGAAAATGATGTATTTCCTTTTTATGAGACTCAATTCAGAACCCAGCAGAGGAGCCGTTCCAGTTCCGGAGCGGATTTTTATTCCAAGGACCATGTTACAGGAGAACCCATCCCCAGGACACCACCAAAGGACCCCATGTTATCGATATCTGTATCTTTTTGACTGCGCAACCGGGAATTGTTTTTCTCAATTGTTCACTATGGTAAGGGATACTGGACTTCCGGACTCTCGTCTCTTTCATGGATCACATCGTTCTCACCGTACTTGTATGGGGGTTTGTAACAGTTGTTGCACATCCCTGTTATGGATCATTATCGACAGTCGACAAATCACCGTTGCACTGATGTTATATTAAACTCATGCAATTGTGTGAGCCTCACCCGAGGCAATGACATCCGTCAAAAAGGAGTCCTTCCCGGATTGTTCAGGCCACAGGAAACTACCATGGAGATCCACCTCACCGTTTGCAATTGCGGATTACCCCCCTCCAGACACGTTTATTTGATCTTAAATTTGGATCATACGTGTATTTCCATGGACTATTATAAAGCAAGAGAAGAACCGATGACGTGAAGTAGTCGTGTTCATGTATGTATCACACCATATGTGGAATCTTGAGCTCGGCCATACCTGTCGAACAACTCAGATGTCCAACTAATGAAACATCAGCAAAGTCACAGAAAAATCCCAAGGATATAAGGACTTGATTCTGCTCATCTTCTCATGCGGGAAAATGGGAACTCACTCATCTTACTACTGGACGCTACTGGAACTGGCCATTTCGGATTTTCAGGATCAACAATTCCAGACTGTGTACTACCTTAATTCTTGTGGACTCTTTCTCTTATCTCTTGTGGACCATCGATGTATTGCCATGGACTCGGACATCGCTCATCCCGTCACTGGTTTGTCGCCCAAGATTGGTCGTGATGTTTGAGTACTGACGATGCCTTAGGCTACCTGCTCTTTCTGTTGATGTCGCTCATAAAAGAGCTCATATTTCTTTTTCTTTTATTTCTGACCGCATTAAAGAGATGATTTTGAATTGAACTGACCTTTACGTGTAGCAACAGCACTTCCTATGGTTACATGTATCCCAATGGAGTTTCCCAAGAGTTTCCTTATTATCCATCGGACTGGAACAGCGCTGCTGAAGGCCAACAGTACTTCAATGACAACTCAAACCAAGTATACTCGCACCATGGATTCCCTGAGGACTTCCAGACCACTTCAATGGACCAAATGGATGCCGTTGGAATGAACAACAATGCTCATTTATACTCACATAGTCAATGGGCTGCTAGTGAATCTGCGCCAACTGAAGCAACTAGCATGTCTCGATGGACATCTCAGGCTTCCCACATGAGTGGCCCAACCGGGAATGGATTTGTTGACGTAGAGCCAAATTGCTCCGCCCCCCTTCGCCAAACCCTGTCTCAAATGTCTTTTCCTATCTCATCAACCCATTCGGATAAGAAGTTTTCTAGCGCTGTCTCTGAGGCGAGTATCTACGCTGTCAGCCCTGACAGTGGTGACTATGGCCTACACTACACTCCACTTTCACCTCCAGAGGAAGACTTCGTAAGTATCCATGCCTACGAGAACGATGTCCACACCAAGGAGGAATTTGCATATATCTCACCCCAGGAATCCGCATTGTATGCTACTATGGCAGAAATGCCAGCGTCTACAATGGCCGAGGCCGCCATTTACACAACCCTTGGACAGGATCCATATTCATCATACACTTGGGACCCAGCGACCTATAACTCTCCAATCTCTTCCCCGGAATCCATTGATGAATCCTGGGGTATGTCGCCATTAACAGTTGGATCCAACTTCTCCAAGGACCACACAAACTCAAATGCTCGATCACCGAGGTACGTACCTGTGGATTACCTTTTTTGGTGGGCTTTCCTCACACTCCATTCCCTTTTAGAAACTCCAGGAAGATCTCCTTGGCCCAGCACAGCTCGAAGTCTGGAAGCATGAGAATAGCTATTCCCCGCCAGGATCTTGCAGATTCAGTCCAGATTTACGATGAGCCTGAAACCACCGACCGTATTACTGGCCGTCGCACAAGCGCTGATGCCGATAACACCGCTCGCGACCATCCACTCTACCAGAATGCCATTGTTAATGAGGACGGACTATACCACTGCCCATGGGAAGGAGATATGTGCTGCACTCACCGACCTGAGAAGCTAAAGTGCAACTATGAGTAGGTTAATTTCTGAACAACTGAAGGACCTTGAACTAATATTAGCTCGTAGCAAATTCGTCGACTCCCATTTGAAACCATACCGTTGCAAGGTCTCTGCCTGTGGAGAAGCCCGTTTCTCATCAACTGCATGTCTGCTCCGTCATGAGCGTGAAGCCCACGGTATGCATGGCCATGGTGCGAAGCCATTCAGATGCCACTATGATGGCTGTGAGCGTTCTCTCCCAGGAAACGGTTTCCCCCGCCGTTGGAATCTCTGTGACCACATGAAGCGTGTGCACAATGACAATGGTAAGCCACACCAGGAGATCTCCAAGGCCCGCAGCTCTGGTGGATCACCCATTCCATCCGGACGTTCCTCCAAGGCAGCCAGCAAGAAGCGCAGAACTGTAGATGCCTCCTCCATTAAGAAGGCCCAATCTCCACCTCCCACTAGACCTTGGCCCCGTGCTTCTGTTACTCCTGTGCTTCAGCAACAGTGGGAGTCTAAGCGTACCCATCTGATAGATCTCGTTCAAAGCCTCCAGGACCCTTCAGACGTCGAGGTACTCGAGAACTGCCTGAATGCCGTCAGAACCGCCCCAAAGCCAAGATGAATGGATTACGCACTAAGGAAGGAAATGTTGTTGCCTTCGGGTATTGAGAACACGTATGGCTTACCCGCCATACATATAAGTAAATTGCGAGCCAAAAGGAGTTCTTGGAGTTGAGTGATTGAAGGGAACCATGAGCCAGTCATGCGCATCAGTACCAGGATTCCATAAAGGATCAAAGCCAGAAGCAAGACAGTGCCAGTCTGTCTGTTGCGTCCGCTACCCGGAAGGATGTTAGCGTACCGCGATAAAGACAGAATCAGTCTGTCTGCCGCGAGGAGAAGCAAGCCAAGGAGCACTGTGTTTGCATCATCGGGGATGTTGAGGAGTCCAGGCCAGATGAGAGGATATATATCGGTTTTGTTTTTTGTTTGTTTTTGCTCTTTTACTAGATTTGTGTTTTGGTTTCTGAGATCTTGAGATCTTTGTCTTTGATTTAGTTTTTTATCTATTAGGTTATCATTCTATGGAGGAGAAGGTTGGAAAAGCCAGAGTTGGCACTTCCGGGTGGCTTTTTGTATAGGGTTTATAGATCAACAATTAAAAGTTGTCAGATATAAATATGTTGCAACGTATGGAACTTCACATAGTGCAATTGAATGATGGATGCTAAGATGATTAAAGAGAGGAAGCAGGATATATGCTGAATACAAGAAAGTGTAATGAAAGTCTTACTACTATTTGGGACGTACACACGTAACTCTCATTTTGCATGTGAATTTTGCTATTGCTTATGTTCTAAAATATATGTTTAAGCTTCAATATACTCGTAATATGACATCAACATTGAAGAAGTGGATTGATTTTATGTTGATAGTCAGATAGATTAGCAAAATTATGCGGATTCAAAGGATGGTTATTTGAGCAAGGAGAATGGAAAAAGTTCGTACATTGAAAACCTCATAATTAGAGAAGGGATGGAGCAAAACATCTCACTCCGCCTCAAGCAAGCTCCATCTCAAAAGACTCGACAGTGACTGCTCCCCCAAGATCTTCAGTAGCATAATTGAAAATTCCAAAACGATATCCCATGAAAAACTCCCACGTTATATCCATAGTGAAAACATCCCCAATAGTCACATATGTTAACCCATCAATACTCCACTCGAAAACACCCTCATTTCCCGCAGGGCTAATATCAGCCGTAACTCTCAGCCAGATATTCCCCCCATCCACCCCATTACTCTCTACAACGTTCCCTGTACTGATGGTACTCCAATTCGTCTGGTTCATAACAATCCCGTCAACCATCACCACACTTGCCGCTCCTCCGTCTATAGATACGCCTACCCATGCTGAGTCGTCCCGGAATAGCGCCAGCCCAGCACGATCACCATCTACCATTGATGAGTAATCAAGTACAATCGTCGCGACAGACTTTGGGCCAAGGATCCGGTGCGTAAGTGTGTTGCGCGCAGCATACAAGTCATCGGTGATGGTAACCGTCCGTAGTACAAGTCCGTTATCGAGAGACCACGCAGTATCATCAGGGTTGTGGTTCCATTCCCACTGTGCACTGAGCTCTCCACCCGAGAAATCATCGATGCCAGTAGGGGCAGATACGGTGAGGGAGGTGGTGATGGGCGATGGGTAGTTCGTGCCCCATATGCCATCCTCAAGAGTCACAGCGGGCCAGCCGTCCCCGTCGAACGTCACGGGCGCCATTACCGGCACACGCCCGCCGGGATAGGTGTCCTGGAAGGCCATATAGTACCAGTTTCCATCGGCTGTTTCAATCAGACCTCCTTGGTGCGGGTTCGAGCCACCCAGGGCGGATATTCCAGGGACGGTATCGCTAAGCACTTGGATTTCGTATGGACCGAAGGGCGAGCTGGATTTTAGGACATATTCAGATGTTGCTGGTTGGTCGTTTAGGATATAGTACGTGCCATTGATCTTATAGAAGCGGGAGCCCTCGATGGCGCCGACGGTGGAAGAATAGACTTGCTGTGTGGAGACTTGGGAGAGCCCGTCGGACGAGAGCTGTGCAACGCTGATATTAGTGTTGCCGTATGCTACATACATTGTGTCATCGTCGTCAATGAGAAGCCCGGCGTCGTAGTAGCACGTGTTGATAACACTTGCCTGCGTCCAGGGCCCGGAGATGCTGGGCGATCTGTAGATGTATGTCTTTGAGAACTCAATGCAACCACCCCAGTAGAAGAGCCCGTTGCTTGTGCGGTACCGCAAGAACGAAGCCCAGACTCCTTTGACATAGGCTTGTTCCCCGTCTTCCAGGCTGTAAGCTGGAGAATCTAGGAAGTCGAGAGTAGGCACCGAGTGCCCGGCAAATTCCCAGTTCACTAAGTCGTATGAACGAAGAATTGGCGCGCCTGGGGAGTAATGCATTGTTGAGGCTGAGTAGTAGTATGTGTCATTAACACGAAACACATCAAGATCCGCGAGGTCCTCCCAGAGGATTGGGTTTGTGTAATCTGCCAGTACTGGGAGAGCCCAGGCCAGGATTGAGAAGAAGTTCATGATTAATGAATGAGGCTTTTTGAGGCTTTGTGCTGCTGTTGAAAAAATGAAGCTGGACCTACCATAATTTTGATCATTAATAGCTTTAAGTAGTAAAATGTGAGAAGTGCATCAATCAAGATAGTTGATTATCAGACAACCGCAACCGCATCAAGTGAGGAGATGGGGATGGGATAAATTCTATTCATTTACCCGTTGCAGTTGTCTTGTTGTGAAGAACCATGACAAGGTTACATTCATAATTACAAGTATTGAAATTTTGAATGCGTAGAGGTTTGTGCAGTCGAACATATATCCATCTGTCGCGTTTGAAGTCTGTTGATCAATGTGTTATTGAAAGCTGATTGAGTAAACACTGCTTGCCATCCATACTTTAACTATCCGCACGAATCAAATAAGGGGCCAAGCCGGATAAATCTTCCTTGTGAATAGAAGGAGTCGAGACCCCATACTGCCATCAGAGCTGTAAATCTTCTAGTTCCATAATAACTTCAGGTACAGTCTCGGTTGGGTGGATCATCCATCTTTCATTTAGCATGAAATCAAAAGTCTAATGTGGTCTATGAGGCTACAAAAACCGATAAAGAGGGGGAATGCTACCCGTAAAGTTGAAACTGCGCTTATAAATATCATATTGAAAAAGCCCGAATTCGCAGATTGAGGAAGCGAGCATTTTGTTCAGACTCCAATAGAAGATTGTCTAAGAAATATGATACAAACACAACAGGCGTTCCAATAAGAAATCCGGCAATAAACATAGGACTGGTGTCGTCGATTTGTATGGAAATGTACTAAGGAATGCCCTGAATTAGTGTCAAATAAATACAGTCTATCCAACTCCGCCACTTTCACAATGTCAATGTATGTCTGGCTGACCCACATTGTGTTCGTAGACCCCTACATCATTAGTGCGTTCCACCAACAGGAATTCTCTCGAGAATGACGATGCATTCGACGATGATAATCATTCCGACAACGAAAGTGTTTTAGAAATGCAGGTATTCTGCATAAGCAAGGGAAATTGCGAGCTACTTCTGCTCAGCTGTATCTTCTTTCTATAGAAAATTATCTTGCCGTTCCTTGCACAGCATTTAATGGTTACAGTACTTATTTGCAATGCTTGATTGATCACAGAGCCAGTAACAGTGACTAACTCTATAGTAGTGACGATATTGTTTTGATGATTAGACAAAAGATTTATAAACCTACATGCACTAAGCTTCTACCTATTTCTAAAAGCCATATGGTTATATATAGTTGAGAGATAAAGGTTTAGATAGAGGAAGAATCGGAGATATTGGGTCTTTATATACTTTACTAAGTACGGACAATAATTCACTTGAGTGGTAGATCGAGTCAGTTTAAGTGAATTGCATGACTAGAATTTTGTACAACACGACTCGAGTACGATTCAATTAAATTGGATCAACTCAAACACAAAAGGCAAAAGGCTTCATGTGATCGCAATCGAAGACATCCATTGTTGAAGTTAAGTGAGCCTCAAATTCGCCATCAAGGAGGTCCCCTACCATAGAGTCAGCCAGCACACATAACCTAGCTATCAATAGAATATCAGCAAGGCTTGAACTTTACTGCTTCCATGTCGAAGAAATATAATGCGGATGATTCAGACGGTAAAAGAAGGCCGTCCTTTCAAGGTTTGGGGAAGTCGCAATTCCATGATCTTTGATATACGAAACGCCAGATAGCATTTCATTTCACGATTCAGCCTGGAACAAGATGAACCACAATATGTATAAGCGTTTCGTGGAGATGAAATTGTGGCTGGGCAAAATAGAGTAAATAAGGTAAGACAATGGTATAGACGTTTTGGAATGGCTTAGATGGCGCTTGTGTCGTATCGATAATCAGATTAAGCCTTGAGGAGTTTTTTTTTTTTTTTTTTGAAGCTTCAGCTGAATGCGGAAGCCTGCCTATACTATACATAGACAAAGCCTCAAGAAAACCCAGATAAGGCTCGGGAAGTGCGTGCACTTGTGTATTTTGCAATACTTGGCAACTGCGCAAAGCATGGACTGGCGATGTCAAAGTATAGTTAGACATTTTACACATGCTTCAGTTCCGACCCATGTGTTCATCCAAGCTTAACGACCCCTGACTATGTACCGATGCATCTCTAGCGTGCACATTAGAATCTTCGAAAATGCCCAAAAGGCGTATAAACGGGAATTCCCGCCCAAGTGCGCGTTGCTATGGTGCTCTTACGAGAATGCGAGTACGAGAACGAGGTGCGGGTGCGGGTGCGGGTGCGGGTGCGAGCTACGAAGTGCGAAATGCGTCGTTTTAGTGTCAAATATCTGCTGCCTGCGGGCAGGGGGCCGCTGTTATTGGCCATAGCATCTACGGCAGTGCTATGAGACGCGCCTAACATGTTGCATGTACCAATACAGGAGATTGTTTGTTGATGGTTTTGCACAGAGATGGAGTCTCTTGGAAATACTTAATATCACCTGGGGACTCTTCTCATTCTCCATATCCAGCACTTGAAAATCACATTCCTTATCAAAAGACATATAGAAATCAATTCAAAATGTCAGACTCTACTTTTGTTCTTTATCACTATAACCCTTCCTTGGCGGCAGCTGTCATCTTCGTTTTCCTTTTCATTGCCGCCACACTTGTTCATACCTTCAGGCTTGTCAGAAACAGGACTTGGTATTTCATACCTTTTATCATTGGAGGATTCTGTAAGTAGTCAGCAGATCGTCTTATTCACCTCTCAAGCTAACAAAGTATCTGTAGTTGAGGTTATTGGATATGCCGGACGAGCAGAGTCTGCTCATCAGAGTCCTAACTGGACTACGGGACCATACATCTGCCAGAGTCTTCTCTTGCTTCTTGCGCCATCATTATTTGCCGCTTCTATTTACATGATCCTTGGTCGTATCATCCGCATTACTGACGGAGGTGTCCACTCTGTTATCCGCATAAACTGGCTCACCAAGATTTTCGTCCTTGGTGATGTCTTGTCGTTCTTCACACAATCTGGAGGCAAGTGTACTTCTTGAATGTTTACCGCTTGAAATACTAACAGCCAATAACAGGTGGTGGTATGCTTGCATCAGCAAAGACGTCATCTGCATTGAAGCTTGGCAACAACATCATTATCGGAGGCCTCATCATACAGGTTATTTTCTTCGGCTTTTTCATCATTGTCGCTGCAATCTGGCACAAAAGAATCATGAATGCGCCAACACCACGATCATTGATGGTTCCTGTACCATGGCAAAAGTATATGTTGATCCTTTACGCCGCTAGTGTCTTCATCATGGTACGATCGGTATTCCGTGTGGCAGAGTATGTCCAAGGAACGAGTGGTAGTTTACAGCAGACTGAGGTGTACTTGTACATCTTTGATGCTTGCTTGATGTTCATTACTATGACCATCTTCGCCGTCTATCATCCAAGTGCAGTAATCAACAAGGAGACTCTGGGCCCTCAATATGTGGTCCCGGATGAAGAGTCGACCGATACTCGTTATATGATGTCGAATTTCGCGTCAAAGAACTCGTCACGTTATTAGGATATATATAGGTTTCAGGGTTGAATTTAGGGCGCAAGGTTAGAGATAAATGTTTGAAGAGAGTATATGTAGCGAGTTACATTGATTAGACTAGACAATAAATATGAACAGAATCCAATTTTTAGAGAACTCAACATTAATCCCTCTCAGGTCTAGTGACTTCTTGTTCAGCCTGCGGATTCTTCAACATGAATCTTACGCAAATCCAAAGTCACTCAAAACAGCCCAATGTTTCTTTACACACGTAATGTAGAGGTCAACTAGACGCTTAAACACCCTTTATAGTAAGAGACTGCTTCGGCGTCTTACGTCCTGAAAGCATACTCTTTGCCTTTAGCGCATCGCGAATGTCACTTACGCTTCGCTTTGTCCAGGAGTTGTATCCACTCGTCGAGATGGGATGAAGAACCATGTTAGTTTCCGTAATCATGAAATCATTAACACTTGGTGCTGGGGTGCTGGTAATCATGTTCAACTCGGCTGATAACTCCTGGCAGAAAGAGTCGAGAGGAAGGTCGTTGACATCGAGTCCGAATGGGTTCTCCAATTCATTGCCGATGGTGGAAATACCAAGAATGATGTAGGCTGCGATAATAGTTCCTGGAATAGTCATCCAGCCAAGAGTGTCGAGGAGTTGGAATGGGAGAATGTAGACATAGATCATGGTGATTTGTGAGAAGGCGATGGTGTACGCCATTGGGAGGGGCGTGTTCAAAACCCGCTCAGCATCGCCCATACATTCTGTAAGGGCGGAGATGCCGTTGACTATGGGGGGGATATCAATTTAAACTCGTGGCTCGGGATAGGTGGGGATACTTACGGACGGTAGTCTGGGCCATTGGAAGTTCGAGAAGACCCTGTTTAATTGAGGTCTGAGCCCATATGGAAAGGTGGTTCAAGATCTCCAGTGGCAAGTTTCCAATCGGCTTCTTGGAGCGGTTAAGGTTTCTTCTTGGATTAGACATGGCGAAAGGAATATCCAGGGATTCTCCGATTCTCGTAAAGATGGACTTTTTCTCCTCAAATGACGTATCCTTATCGAAAGCTTCATGAGCAAACGTGTGGAGGTTGCCGATGAGTTCCTTCATATCTTCATATTCAGTGCGAGGCTCAAAACGCAGACGATGCTTCAATGCAACTGCAAATGAGAGAATCAAGTTGATTGCGGTGCTTTACGTTGTTAGATGCTTGCTGTTGAGAAGTGTGGAAGGGAGCATACAGTTTGGAAAGAATATCTTCTTTGCCCAATTCACCCTCGCGCTCCTCAGTGTGGAGCCAAATCACTCGAGCCATGTTACGAGATTGAAGCGTTAATGCTGTCCAAACCTTTCTTCCATCGCCATATCTAAAATAAGGTTAAAAACTGGAGTTTGTAAAATTTTAAAAAGTACTTACCTCTCATATGCGGTGGTACTGCGGAATGAAAGAGCCAAAGCAACTACAAAACCAAGAATATTAAGAAGTAGGGAAGCGATAGCAACTGAGGATAGATTAGCTTCATTAGATACAAATCAGCAGGAAGATAGGGGAAACTCACGATCTTGGTACCACATAGAAATGCAAGTGATGGCTGTAGCCCAAAGACCAACACATAGTAATGGAACAAGCATCTTAGGCAAGACACTGCTCCGAATTCTCATCCAGTACGGAAGATTGGAGTAATCGTCAAGGTCACGTGGACCAATCTACAATATTATCAGTTCAATTCCTGTGAAAATGTGAAAGGACTTACAAAGTAACTGTCGACATCTGCCTCGACCTTGTCCCAGAAGCTTCCTCTGCTGGACTTGCTCGATATAGAGGCTCTGTCGTTCACAGTGGTTGCCTGGGAAGTGACTCGGCTGTTCCCATTTCCATTGAGGGAATTTGGAGTCTTCTGTAATAAAGGGGTAGATGGGGTGACCTGCACTGCCGGTCCCTTCTTCTGAGCAGATTTTGAAGCCATGATGGTTGATATCAATGGAAATCAAGAAGCAAGTTCAAAGAGTTGCAGAAAAGAAGTCTCTTCTACGAATCTGAGAAGGCATATGAGACATTCTGGTAGGTAGTGACATCCGCTTAGCGGGCGATATGTGGTTCGAGCGCGAGGCGCTACGCTACTCGAATGCAGATCTCAAGAGTTTTTTATGAAGCTTTTGGATAAGCAATATTCTACGACAAATCTGGTGAGAGCTTTGGACATCCCATCGCCTTACTGGGAAAAAGTCTCAGATCAGTGAGCTTTGGAGCGCTGGCAGTACCATAGCCCCTGTTCATACTCAACTTGCATTTGTGCATCTTTTGATGTTCATAATTTTGTTTGGAGGCGGTGTGGGGACGACGAGCTATGGGGCTTGTCAGGGGCGGAAAGGAGCATGTGGAACGTGCGGAGCGGAAGCGGAAATGCTGGCGTCGAAGAAAGCGGACTCGGTCCGTACCGAAAAGGATTTTACAGTTTATTTCATTTTTATAAAATAAAATAAAAATCCGTATGAGAATTTTCCTTGAACATAGCATTAAGTAGGGCCTCAATTAGACGAATCAAGAATGTCGATTTGTTGCGGAATTGAAGTTTATTTGCATAAGCCATGAGCAATTAGATCTGTGTGACGTGCTTTTCGCTGTGGCTTCAACGCATCCGTCCGCCTCGGTCGTTAGATCTCAGACAGGTTTCAGACTTGCGAACGATTTCCTGAGTTGCCAAGGCTGCAATATTTTCTCTGATCCGCTATAAAGTGGAAGAAACGTTTCTAAGTGGTATCATTATGATAATTATTCACAGTGCCATCCATCTCTTAAGATCTTTTGCATGTTTCTCGTTGTCCAGCCATGTTCTTTTTCAGTCCTTTGGAGAATGCCAAGTAATAAGTTTTGCTCATTCAAGTCGGTGAAGTGTGATCTACCTATCAATACGAATAAGCTTAGTAATAGAAACTGCAATTACGTGCGATGATGAAGACTTTGTGCTTGGTTGTCAATGCGACAGGCCTGTATTCATGCACCGTAACATCTCCAGTCTCCAATTGGGATGGCGATTATTAAAGACCACAGAAAAAACTAGACTTACATGAGAGGATAGAAATGCAACAAGTGAAAAATGTTGGCGGTATCTTTGGATTTGAAAGTGCGGCTCCGATCGTTTCATAAACATGCTTTTTGATTTCCTGTAGTGGATTTAGATTTCGGCCTGATTTTTAAAAATAGGTAAATACTCACCATCGAAGACATTTGTGCAAACCGCATATCCAAACCCATTCGTGATATACAGGGATTATAGGCTGTGAGAAGGATCCTAGCAATAATATGATGCTGGGCTGCGGTAACTATTGAATAAAAGTTAGAGAAATCCTAACAACTTTGAGTGGCTATTGATGTGCTGACCGTGGACATCTGCCAAATACACAATCTCTGGGATTTTTGATCCGGTGTTGTCATGACGATATAAAGGTTCGAATGAGCGGGGTTTGAAGCGCATCCACCTAAGATGATACTCCACCAGCTGCCTCCATCTCTCTGGGCTTTTCTCCTCATCACCAAAGCAAAACTGAAGCACTGAAGCACAATGAATAATACTTCGGTATGCCCATGTCCCTTCGGTACCCCGCGAGAAGGAAAGGTCAACATTACATTGTTCAAGGTTCACTTGAATGGGTCTCTCTGAGGTGAGGGAAATGCTAATTTCCTATAAGCATTAGCCAATTTTAAGGTTATACTCAGCCATAGGATTACCTGGCGCAAGGCCACCCAGAAAGCAGCTTGTCGAAGCCCACTGCTCATTTCAGTGTATTTCTGAGCATTTAGAAGAACTTGTCCACCTAAAAGGTGGCTCTCAGGATCAATTCCAGCAAGGGGTACTAAAGATGTCAGTCACTAGCCGTCAGGTTTAAAGCTAAAAACACTTATAACTAACAATTGAGCTCCTCATATAGTCTCAGTATCACAGTAGCTGCAAATAATGTTTCATCCTTCAAAGCTGCTGACTCATCGAGAGCAGGTATCAGTGTCTCAAGGCATAACTGATAATAGCTATCTGCTATATATGTATCGTAGTCCCCTACACGACTCAGATGCCGCGCAGAAACCGCACATACCGAGTTTAAAAGTGTAGGGTTGGTTAAAGCATGACGAGGAACAACATTTGCAAAGTGTTTATGGCCGTCGCATAAATCAAACTATCAATGCGAATCAGCTTATGGAAAAAAACCCAGGCATCTCTTTTCCAGCGTACCCAGGAAGAAAGAACATCAATGAAATAATGTAAGAGATAGGTCTGTTGTTGATTTCTAAGAAGTGAAGCTGGCTCTATTCTGGATGCGTTTTGGGATCCATTAAAATTAGCCTCAAATACTCCAAGGCTTTCAAGAAGGGTATCTATTTGACCTCGAGGCCACGTGATGTCGGAGATATTCTGTCCCAAATCTCCATAAGACTTTTCAAGAATGGAAGGGACTTTGTCCAGACAAGTACAATAGAATCTGCAAGGGCTTTCGTAAGGATAAGCAGGCACTTGAGGAAGATGATTCAATAAAGATGGTGAAACTTGTAATGTCAAACTTCTTTTTGATTGGGAAGTGTCCAAAATTTCTGGCTGAGCATGACTGCCGTCGATTCCATGAGTTGTGCGCTCCTCAAGAGTCCCATTATTGTAGATTAGCCGGAGGCTATCAGTCTCATCAATAAAGACGACTACATAAATTAGATTGTCCAAAGTTTGGAGTTGATCCTTCATACCTTTATGTGGCAGTGGGAGCCAAAGTTGGTCATCCGGGAATTCATCGCACTGACTTCTTCCATATGTTGATATCGATGGATTGTTATCGTGCTGAAACAGATGACTGCTATACCAAGCACAATCTCGTCCTGAACGTGTGCAGCTTCCACAGGTAGGCTTTATCAAATCGCCTGTTTAGGTGAATGTTAGTTCGGATGAAAATCGTTAGGATCCTATTGTAATCTACTTACATTTCAGATGCTTGGTATGGCAAATTTGACTGCAGCGTCCTTGTTAAGTAATGTGATTTAAATTAATAATAACTATGCGAACTGGTAATATTTACCATCCGCTTCTGGCACCGGGAGCCATCACCTCGATATTCTTTTAGAATTCTTTATCTGTCATGCGCATGTCTGATGTCAGGAAATATCAGTTGGGGTATCAATGCCGAAAGTAACTAATCAATTTTATTGGGTTTTTGGTAAGTTTCACATCCTACAAATAGAATGGGAGATAAAACTTATGTGCTTCAAAGTACTGGACATGCCAATTCTTTTATGTGCCCGGGGATTTTATCTTCGGCAACCATGAGTGGCAATGATTTCCCGAGGGGTAAAGCTAAAATCTCGGAATTCATTACCCCGCAGTCCTCTTCTAGTAAACTTCCCCGTACCCCACATTGTGAGTCCCCACGCGCGTGCCACGCCAAGCCGCAATATCGTGTAAAATGACATGCAGTACTACGTACTAATCAAGCACGATAAAGCAGCATAATAATAGACGTAAATCAATCACACAAGTCTCCTCGATTGAGTATAAATAATCTAAATGATCTCCTAAAGTTCTCATTTCCATATACTATCAAGACATGCTGAAGTTCATGTTCCTTTGACTTCTCTGCAGAGGATCAAAATTTCAAGAAAGAATTCCTACAAAACCTAGTTTCTTCGGAGTATTTTCATAACTTTAGTTATAATATCTTACGAAATGACCGCAGTCGTCCTCTCAGATCCTCAATCAAGTCATATTTTCGAACAGCATTTCAAACCTCTGCACGAAATTCCAAAGCTCAGGTCCAACTATGGAAGTGAGGTAGAGCCTATCTCAATCTCTTGGATGAAAGAATCACCAGCAACACTATCTCTGGATGAGTTACGATCTCGTTTTTACCGAGATGGCTACATCTTTGTCAAAGGACTGATATCTCGCAATGATATTCTTGACATGAGAGAACAGTAAGGACTTTTTGAGAAAATATGTATCAAAATAATATACTGATAACACCACAGTTACTTCTCATACATGCAAGATACTGAGATTTTGGAACCAGGCACATCTCCACGAGAGGGCATCTTCAACTCACAACAAGCAGCAGAAAATCACTTAGGAATTGGTGCTGTTGACATGGGCAAGAATCCAGCACTTCAACAGAAAATGGTCGGCGCTCATTGTACCCCTGAGTATATTGCTTTCCTCAAGAATCCCCAGCTCAGGGACTTTGTGAAGTCTTTCATGAGTTGGAAAGACGACATTCTGTTGGAGAGAACGATGCTTCGCCATTCAGTCCCGGGAGGCCATAGCACGGGCATTCATTACGATCAGATTTTTCTACGAGCGGGAAACCCGAAGGATGAGTTCCTTACTGCTTGGGTACCTCTAGGTGACATCGCTGCAGATGGTGGTGGGTTGATGTACCTTGAAGGCTCCAGCCAACTTGGAAGAGATATAGAGGCGGACTTCATGGAAAGATCGAAGGGGTTTACTGAGGATCAGAGAGTTAGTGCTTTCAATTCTAACATGATGACCGGTGGCGCCTTATCTCAAAACGCAGATGAATTCGGGAGGGATGTAGGCAAGGGAAAGAAATGGTTGGTTGCTAATTATGAGGCTGGGGATGTTGTTTTCCATGACCCTTATATGATTCATTGTGCAGCCATGAATTCAGACAAGAATGGACGGATCAGGTTGAGTACTGATTTGAGATTCTATGGAGAGGGAATGGAACTTGACAAGAGATGGATGAATTTGTGGCGGCCTAACGATGACCTTTGATTCAATCCAACCCTTGTTTTCTGCTTCTGGCTGTTAATGTTAATATATGGATTTCAATGGATCTTTGCCAGCATAAATCAGAATGCAATGCTATTTCAAGAGACATAGCGTTAAGTTTTGCACCGGTTAGCAGCACTTGTAGTTAGAAAGTCATCAATTTTACCCACAAAATCATATTCAATACACCTTGAAATTTTTCACCAAGTCATTAAAAATCAACAAGACATAAGTTTTCAAATCATTGAATTCACTATCCCCCGGATCCTTGCGTTATACCTGCATCTTCATAACACATTAAAGTAATTTGTAACTTCAAATGCCACCTTAGTTACCCTTGACGCGGCCGTCAGATTGTCCATCCTTGCGAAGACCATCGTGCTCAGTAGGCTTATAGTCATCTCCAGAACTGCCGCTTGTCTGTCCTTCAGTAGATCCTCCAGTGGAACCACCAGTCTTTCCACCCTCTTGTCCGGCCTTGTGGGGGTCAACCTTGCCGTGGGCGAACTCTACAGTGTGTCAGGATGGTGTTTTCTCGCATTGGGGGAAAGTTAAAGATAAGTGAGAGCTTACCTCCGGTACCGACACGCTTGTCTGGGGTTCCGTCCTGCTTGAGGCCGTCGTGCTCTAGGCGTTGTATTAGATGTGAACATGTTTTGAGCTTAATATAACGAGGGAAGATATACCAGTTGGCTTGTAGTCAGACATGATGAAGATGGTTTTTGTTGTAGGTTGGTTGGTTGATTGGTTGTTGCTTTGGGCCGTGAACTTGGATTAGATTGTGGTAGAGGTGTGAAAGTCAAGTTGTTGATGAGAGAATAATAGTTTTCTTTTGGGGACGTGGTGAGTTTATATAGACTTTTGGGCTTACTTCCTTGCCCCTTGACTTGCCATGTATGGAGCTTTGTGTTTGGAAGTAACCACAGTAATGATGATGTGAGAAGTCATGATGTAAGGCAAATTGAAAGTGGTGCTTAAGATCTGATCGATCTTGCTATCACGGCACGAAGTCTCAGTTATATGCAGGAACGGATACTAACAGCTATTGCCGCGATTGCCCATGGTTATGGCATCTTATTACAATATGGAAATGGCAACGCAAGTTACGCTACATGGATGCAGAAAGGGAAACGCAGGAGGAATATCCACGTAGTCAGTCACGCAGTAGTTGAAGTTAGGAAAGGCTTTGAAGCCAATGATATCCATAGTCAGCTCCAGTAGTTCTAGAGACATTTCCTGCTAATGGTCTTGATGTCACGCATACAGATGCTGAGGCAGATCTCTTTAATAAAGGCGAGAGAGAGCTTTGGCCATGGAGCTCATTCCTTGATGACAAGATGTATAGTTCGAAGCCAAAAGATATTACAAGAGAAAAAGAAGGTTTAGCAGATCGATTAGATCTTGTTGCTAGGTGAGAGCTGAAATTAGAGCATAAACGCCAAAGGCTAGTATAGTGGGGTTTCGATGAGGGATGCCATCATTGAGCAGCATACCAATGTGATATCAGATCTCTATTGATCACCAGCAAGCACTTCCGTATGTTCTTTTGATGATTTTTATGGTAGGATCTCTCACATGTGCATGAATAGTTGAACTCAACTTCGAGACAAGTAAATATGATATGAAGAGAAGAAGGTGATGTGAACCATGTGCCATCAGCTATCGTGAACATAGCTGAATACGTAAGACACGAAGCAACAAGGCTCACGGCAAATGTCAAGTACATCACCCACAGATCGAAATTTTATTTTCTGTTAGTTTGCCCTTCCGTGTTTGTTCAGCCCAGTCACACCGGTACCAGTGCAAGCTATGCATTCCGGAGAGGCTACCCCGCGATCGAGCGTTCCTGGATTTCATGGCGTAGGAATAGGAGTGGTGAGGCTTGCTCTTTCGATGGATGGCGTATGAACTTGTTTAGTGTAAGAGTCATTGATGTGCGCAAGTCGCGTCGTCAGAGGTCGCGAAAACATGTGACGTGATGTAAGCACTTTAAGGTGGGATAATCCGTCAATCGAATGCGAATAAAGAATGATGTAATTGTGCTACAGATGGTGGAATTCCTTGCTTATTATTTACAAATGTAAGGTACATAATGAATTCAATGGATTTTGAAAGTACAGTAACTTTAAAGGTATAGAGATTGACACTTAATTCTCTGCTGTTGGAGTAGTGTACATACTAATATATGAACATAAGAGCAGAATGTATTAATCGTTTGTTTTGTGCAAATTCAAAATTAGTTTTGATTTTGTGAACTGTCCTAAGATTCGCTGAACTTTTATGTTGTATAGATTACAAAAATTAAAATTAACCTTGAATTTATAACAATACCATTAGTTCGTATAAAGTGGCCAAATAAGTGTAGGTTGACTTATGCTTAGAATACCTCAATACCTGAGACTTAAACATTAATTTTGATATCCATAAAGTCAGTGGCTGCACTTTCAAACTTTGGGCATGATGTATCTCTATACCAAAATTTTGGTGTGTCGGTACCTGACCAGTAAACCATACATTATTACTCTAAATATAAAGATAAAAATAAATAAATAAGGCATAAGCTGCTCGAGTGGCTATGTCGTCGGAAATGCATTTCTAAGCCTTAGTGTTTCCAATACCGATCTTTGTATCCTTATCCGCCACATCAAGGCAATAAGAAGGTCCAAGGTCCATACACGACACTCAATCAAGCAATAAGAATGTCGTATGGTCTCTAACAGGTCTGGAACCAGAGTTGTAAGAGAGGATCGTCAATTATTCTCTGAATGGAGAATCCACGTCTCATAGCAAGTAAGATGGGTTACCAGCAGATGGTAAAAAGAATCTTTGCGATGTGCGTAGTACACAGTAAGTATCGTTGACGGGAGCTATGAAAGATCTTCATCACACGCTTGGACCTGGAGATGACCAGTACTGACTTTGAGTTTGAAAGGCCCACCGCCGTCATAACGACATCTCATTGAATCCAGTACCATGGTGTAGCGAGGACTGAACATCGTGAAGTAATTTCTTGGCATTTGCATAAGTCATGCGCTCTGCTCAGAAATCACAACACTTCCCTCGTAATTGTGAATTCTACGAGAGACAGTAGTTGATTCGACGGAGCACCATGACATAGTATGGAGCATAACCAGGGGTGAAACGCCCAGAGCACCGACCGCGTAAGGAATTCATCTTTTTCGCTTACGCGGAAGATGTGCCTATGCACTCTGCAAAGTACTGCATTCACCATTTGGTACATTGTACACGAAATATTAGGTACTTCGCCTTGTTTGCCATCTTGGGCAATGCAACCAGATGTGACGGTGACTTGGGTAAATGCTTAGCCCCCGCCTTCTCCTCTCTCTGCCAGCATCGATGGCACCCACAATCCACGGCAATTATCAGTTCAGATGGAATATCCATACTGCAAAGGGCGCAGCACTATAAAGTGTCGTAACCCATTGCTGGCACGTGTGCGAAGTCTGATTTGAGCATTAATTTATCTGATATTAAAGAAACCGGATAACTATGAACTTCGCCGGGTGTAACCTAGAGATTGCTTCGCCATCCCTGAATCACCGAGGCGACACTTCGCTATTAGATACATACTCTTTGGCTGCGTGGTGTTCTTCTCCCTTGTTCATACACAGTACAGGCTATGTTCTGGGCGTTTCTCGAGACCCGCTTTACAACAAGGAACCTATGTACACACACATCCATACTCCTATGCCTCTTTGCCGGTATGGCTGTGTGCCTCTGAGATGCTTTACCTACACGGTGACATTGTCGGTCAGTAATGCACATCTTATATCATTATGAATATTGAGACCGAGATTCAGGAAGTATCATATGCGAAAATCGCATGCCCTAAGTACTAATGACAAGGACATGACTGGAGTGGATCTTACGAATGGTCAGATCAGATATTTTTACCATCGACATTTGTTGAGACATTACTACGTTTCTATTCTCCAACATAAAGTGCTACGAGAGCTCCTGCCTCCATATTCTCAGACAATTCCGAAAGTTGTATTTATTTTCTCTTGCTCTAACATACTCAAGAGGCCGTGCCAGGTACTGAATGATTTAAACCTCGTCTACCATATTGTTCTATTCCGATACAACGGATAATTTCATTTCCATTTCCTTCCTTCTGTTCCATAACCCCATTCAGTTCACGGACTCTATTATGCTTAAGACTTTATGCCTTCTGTGGAGCTTCAAATCTCGGACTATCAAGCCACCAATGCTCCGTACATTGCCTCAAGCAGATAGGTGTGTGAAAAGAATCATCTGAAGATTCTCCACACACCACAATAACTTGCACCTTACTGGTCTTTCAGAGGCCCCTGAGTCCTGTGATGCTGATCACGAGTGGATGCTTTGGATCCTACAACCTGTTATCCACAAAATATGCATGATCTCTCGGTAACCAATAATCGCGGGTTTGGCTGTAATATGTGCAGGGCAAAAGTTCTCCCAAGGATTGGGGATGGATATCATGCTCGGAGACATTGTTCAAACAGGCTACTTTATATGCATCATAATTTAGAGCACCTCGTCCTGTACCCCGAATAATCTGCCCTGGGGACCAGCCCAATACAGTCTTACACCGTGAATGGCCTATCCGATGTATTGTTCTTAAGCAGGGACATGGTGAGCCAATATATTCCATTCAACAACCTTGAACGCATACGCAAGCAGGCAAAAAATAAAGCTCACGACCTCCACCGAATGCTTTTGTGATCGAAGTCGACTTTTGCATAGCTCAAACTTAATTATTCCCCCCCCCATTTATATCAATCCAAACTCGTCTAGATCGAATTTCTATGTTTTGATGCTTTTGCTGTTGTTTTCAACGATCAAAATCGTCACCAGCTAGTATCATGGCTGAAACTTCGCTCCTGGGCCTCAGTATTTTCCTTTTGGTTACTTCCACCATAATAGTGGTATCTCGCCTTTATATTCGTGGTTTTATGCTAAAGCAGTTGGGCTTGGATGATCTGTTTGCTCTTCTATCATGGGTAGGCTTGTTCGGAAGACCTCAACATACGATTATGGACTGAGAATTTCTTGCAGATAGTATTGTGCTTGCAGTCGGGCATGGAGGCATATGGTATGTTACTAGTATTGAGATCAGATGTCTTGGAAGCTTACTTCTGAATTAGATGCGTCCATAACCACAAGAAGTAGTGTAAATGCCAACGAGAGCAGCGGGCAGGCTGGTCAAGAGACCAACCCACGTCACGATGTTAGTCGTCGTATATTTTCAAGTTATGAGAAAGATAGTTACTAATTATTCTGCCAGATTCTGACAAAGATAATGATAATGACCTATATCATTGCTACATACTTTGTCCGAATGACAGTGGCTACATTCATACCACGAATAAGCAAAGAACGTAAGTGGCCTTCCCAAAGTTTGGTAGAATAGAAGTATGACTAACCCATTCCGTAGGGATATGGAGAATTACAGCTATAGTCCTTGAAGGATTGCTTACAGTCTACTCTCTCGCATGTCTACTCATATATATCTTCCAGTGCAAGCCAGTAATGTATGGCCTCCCTGGAGTAGAGCCTTAAGCTTGCAAATAAGCTAACCAGAATCAATAGAGCAACATTCAACAGAAATCCATATCCACCAACTTCATGTGTTCCCATAAAAGCCCAAATCAGCCTTATATACGCACACGCTGGACTGGGTATCGTCTTTGACTGCATCCTGCTCGCTGTTCCGCTCTATATCATCCTCTCACAACTAGTCATCACAAAAATGAAGCTCAAACTAGTTTTCGTCTTTGGCGTCGGTATGTATCCAACACACCTCTTGCAACCAGCATTACAACTATACTGACACCACACCAGGTGCATTTGCAGTAGTAGCCGGCATCGCCCGCCTAGCAAGTAAGTGCTCTACCCCTTCCTCACCCTCACAGACTCTAACCTCCCGACAGTAATTGTGAAGAACAAATTCGCCACAGGCACAGATTTCTCCGCCATGACAGACATAGGCAAGCCACCCCCATCACGCTCACCCTCCCCTCAGGTTCCGCTCTTCATACAAATTATACTAACTCCATCTAGAGGGCCACGTGGGACTCTGGGTCGCCTGTTTCCCAACACTACAACCGCTCATCCGCCTCCTGGCATTCCGCCTCGGAATGCGCTCCAAGGCCGGCAAGAGCACACCAGCCACGGGCCGATACCAGCGTAACCCATCCGGGTACATCATGCAGAGCAACAACGTGACGTCGCGGCCGCTCCACCGCTCGGCATCAGGGTACGACTCGAACATCGCGTTCATCGATGGGGACCAGGAGTTGCGGGATCTGAGCTCGGAGAGCTTGCGGAATGGCGGCGTCACGAAGACGACGGAGGTCGTCGTTGCTTATGAGGCGGCGGGGGCGGAGTTTGAGGCGGCTAGGGCTGCGGCTAGGGTTGAGAGGGGGGAGAGGAGGGTGAGGACGGATGGCAGTGTTAAGCCTTTGAGGGTGCAGTTGGCGGAGAAGGAGATTGCTTGATTGGGAAGGGAGGTGGAGATGGGGAAGGGCTTGGTTGTGCGATGACTTGATCTGATGACGTGTAGGAGGTGAGCTGTATGTTTTATCAACGATACCCTTGATGTTGGGAGCACAGAACCGAGCGTTGGATTGGAAGTTGGTGTTTTGGGAGTTATTGAGTTCTGGCAGGCGTAGTTGGTGCCTAGTGGAGGCGATGTCCTCCTACGAAGGCATTTATGAAACTTACATTTTATCAAAAGGGAGGATGAGAAATCCACAAAAGTTTTTATCTACTAATTTCTTAAGTCTTCATTTGGACCCCCACATTGCAGTGAAAAGACTTTTGATTATAAATCAGGTCCCAATGCAAGATCCGGGAATCATCTTTGCACTACTTACATCTAACTCTCCAGGTATAAGTCAAATTTGAGATTCATGGATAGATTGATTTCTCCACGGACTTGATTGCTCGAAGGTTTGAAGTAGAGCCTTAATTCCCGCATCTTGCTCTTGCTTCAATATAGTCATGACGTTTCAAATAGAAAGCTGAGATCAGCAGATTGTAGAACTTATCATTAAAATTTTTATTTCTATCTATGGAGTTTTGCATAACCCAAACTATAAACTCCCAGAGTCGAAATTTCGACATCTATCAAAATATCGCTCAGTCATTTGGTCAACGAACTTCTACTTACAACTTCTCTGATAGAACACGAACCAAGTGCTCGTAAGTCTACCGCAATTCTATCATAAGCATCTACCAAATCACCCAACTTCACAGAGCCTCGAAGCATAACCTTCATTATTCTCAGCTTACACCCACCCACTCACAAACCAAACCCACACCACAAGGTATACCCATAATTTTCAAATCCAGGCAAGTCAACAAGTCAGCGCTCACATGCACTATCTACACGCCAAAAGTCCAAACGATCAAACCTCTATTTCTTCTCCGTCACTCCATCCCTCCATCTCTCCACCCCCAACCCCTCTACCCTATCTCGACCATCTCACCATTTCACCATCTCACAATCTCACAATCTCACAATCTCATCATCCCATCGACCACCACCACACCACCACTCCCCAAACCTAAATCCAACCCCTCACCCCTCACCCCGACAAGCCGCACATTTATGCGGTGTCTCAATAAGCTCCAGCCTCTCATTAGGACAGCCACGGCCCTGATAAAGTTCGCAGAGGTAGACGACGACGGGTTTATCCTGATGGCCGCAGCCCCAGGAGATCTGCCGGTAATGGCACATGAAAGGTAGCGAGAGAGAGAGAGCAGTGTATCCCAGAGACAGAGATAGAGACAGGGATAGGGACAGAGACAGAACAGGATAGAACACGTCAAGACGGATGTAATTAAAAACAGCTAAGCAAGTAGACTGAATTCCTCGAATATGGAAGCTGAATGAGTGCGAGAAGATTAGTTGGCTGTGAATTTAGCTGTGGATTTAGCTACAGATTCAGCTCTGTCTTTTTTATTTTTGAAAGTCAGCTTTTGAGAGGGCAAGATCGATAATAACTTTTGTGCCGGGGGAGAGAGAGGGGGGAAAAAGAGGGCAAAGTGCAATAAAGACCAAATATATAATGGGGAATTTGGGGGATGGAGGGGAGAGTCATCGTGGGAGTCACGCTCATAGATCCTTCCATAGGTCATATGCATGTCATACGGCAGGAACGAGGTAGCGGGGTAGTACAATCAGGTACCATGCACTGGGGCTGACCAATGAATTGGTGGGCAGCAATCGCAGATTGGGCACAGCCGTAAGCCAGATGGGCTTTACGATGTGCCACATGTCCTACCACCACATTGGGAATGCAATTGACAGCTGTCATACAGGAGATCGCTATGGATAACGCCAAATCAGCCAAGAAATGCAAGCACACTTCCTCTCCCGGAAATGCCCCGGCCAGTAGGGTTACAGTCGGTAGAGAATACAGGTTTGTCCTTATTATAAACTCACTCCTCTTCAATAAGTAAAATGCTCTCCAATGCACTTCGTTGCGCCATTTGCTCATAGTACGTTCTCAAGTCTTTCCCTAACACCTCGATTCCATATAGCCTCACAATCTCCTTGAAAACAGGCAGAACCGCGAAGTCTGCTATGCTTATCGTCTCGCCAGCAATATACGCGTTCTCTCTGGCGTAGCCTGCCCACTTCTTGAGTTCCAACGGGATATTGGCACCATACTTGTCTGGATCGCGCCAGAGCTCGAGAAGACGATTCGCCTCGATGAAGCGGGTGTAATGGCGCGCTATATCGGCATGTGTTTGGGCGGCAGATCCCTCCTGGTTATAAACAGAAGCGAGGTAAAGCAGGATGGCTAAGTCATGCTCTACTGCTGTCCGCCCCGGGTCATTATCGACGAATCTGAGAGGAATTGTAGAAGATATCGAATCGCTGGTTGTTGAGAATGAAAATGGTGTGCTGCCAAGCGTCCAAGAAACATCCAGGTCGGCGAGCATAAGTTTAACGCGCAGATCAACTGTAGAATCACCGGACAAGTATAGTTTTCTAGAATTCGACATGTGGAGCACATCAAACCCAACGCCATACTCGGCCTGCCAGTCAAAATCGCTGGACTTGTTCTCGCTGCTAAAAGCATAGAGCATCTTCTGAGATTCTGCTGTTTCGCCATTGACAACAGACCTGGCATTTTCTTTCTCCTTAGCTGTGGCCCCCTGACCCCATATCTTGGTCTCATCCTTGTTCAAAAAAGTACCGATCAATCTAAAGGTCAAGGATATCCTTTCGCCATTGAAGGCAAGCTCAGCTTTGGATCGCTCTCGGGCTTGACGTTTGTCTTGTTTTATCGCGTGTAACCAACGCATATTCGTCTCCAGGCCCACTTTGCATAGCGAATTATGTGGAAGAGGTGCTCTTTCTGCTCGTCGCGATGATCCGGGAGTAGCATCAGGAGCTGACTTCTTCGTCCTAAATACCATTGTCCTCTGTGCTCCAAAACTAACATTTGCAATGAACGTATTGGGCGCGATATCCAGAGTTTTATCGCTGTGCTCAGATATATAATCAGTACCATCGCGGTAGAACTGTATGAGCACGTGGTTGACTGGATGACCCAGTGATTTCTCCACTTGAGCTCTTATCATCTTTACAGTAGACGAGAAGCGTGTCAATGGTGGCGACTCATCGGATGGGTGTCTATACACAGGAATGCTACCATCTTTTGAAATCTCTCCTTGAACAGCAACCAATCTAGGAACTTCTCCTCCTTGGTGTAACATTCGTTGCCATTTGACCTCACGTTTAACACGTTCAAACACATCACAGGATAAGGATGGCTCCAAAAGATCCTGCTCGACAATTGTATCTCCCTCGCAGATTGGTTCTGGTATAACGTCTGCGATAAGTGGCTCATCACCGGTTTCTGGAGGAAACATACTTTCGCTGTTGTCATCCACAGCCCGAGGAGCTTCATGTAGCTCGAGAAGCGGTGACCCTTCTAAGAGTGCAGGGGCGCTACTTGCTTTCTCTGGCCAAGAGTCAATCTGCTTGCCCTTCCCAGCAACCTTCGGCACCTTTTTATCTCGTGCAGAATCATTCTCGTCGGCAGTTAGTGGCTGAGAAGTGCGGCGTCGAGTTTTGACCTTACTTCTGACTCTGATCTTCTCCCCACTTGGAGAAACGGCCTCTTGAACACCCGAACTGTCCGATCTTTGTCTTGGAACAACGGTGAGAGGCTGTTGCTGGGGACTCTGTTGCTTGTGTCTCGACTGCGCTATCGCCGCCCTCGATGATTCTTGCTGCAAACTGAGACTTCTCAAAAGGCTTTGTAGATCACGTGGTGATTCGGTATTCTCAGCAGCTGGTGCCTTCTTTGTCTCCTGATCCATCGATTTGAGCTCTTCTATGGCTGTGGAGCTTGTGGAGACATTGCAACCAGTAGCATCCCTGATCTGCCGTATAGCTTCATCGTTTCTATTCTTGTTTCGATAGCCACAGCAGTCCTCTAGAATAGTAATCGTATAGCCATGTCGAGCAGCATCTAATGCGGTTGCAAATACGCTGATATTTGTAAGGGCACCACATATAAACAACTCCGTTACCATTTTTCTCCTTAGCGTTTCTAGAAGTATAGTATTTCTGAAAGCAGAATAATAAGTTTTGCACACTACCATATCCCTCTTGCTGTCCAGTATGGAAATGATGGGCTGGGTGAAATTGCAGCCTTGGGTCGTTGGTAATACACAACGCGGATACCGTCCAGGCCTCAACGTAAGAAAGGCTTCAGACTCGTTGTCGGAAATATCCTTGTCCTCCAAAGGGTCTGGAAAGATGGTCTCCTCGCCTCCTGGAGTAGAAATCTCCTCTTCATTTTCCTCTGCATCCCTCAGGCTCTGCGCAACAAGATGTTGGTATTTCGCAAGTATACTCGAAGACGGTCTCGGCCGTGATCTCTTACTCCCCGAAGATTTTCGACGGCCCAATTTCTGTATTTGTGTATCTGTCACAATGATTTCCCCTTCACCACGTGGGTCATTGACTTTTCGGCTGGCCTCAAAGGTGCTTGCGACCCATATGACATCGCCGAATGTACGGAATGTGGATGCCAATTGGGTAGTATTTTCTATGAAGCCATCAGGTTGGTCAACACCTAAGATGGAGCCAGCTGAGACGATATCGTTTTGTACATCGATAACAAGAAGGGCCTGACGGGTTCGCACGACTGGAAGTTCGTTGTGGGAGATTGTAAACATGCTGCAAAAAGATCCAGCACTGATTTGCTGGGAGATGCTGTCAGCCTCAAACTATAGACATTGAAGGGTTTGTTTTTTTGTTGTTTTTCGATGAGAAGAAGTTCTGTGATAAGTATTTGGGGGAGGTTTTTTTGTGGAGAAGGAACTTTTGGACATACATTTGAGAAACAGTGATGCTGTTATACAGATGTCAGATGAGAAGATGCAACGGTGAGTGGGGCGTACAGCATCTGATCGCTGCAGCCACAACAGCAATGATTAATAAATATATAATCAATGCATGTCAGATGGAAGCGCAGACAGCGTCGCATGTGCACAAATTGACAATTACAGGGAAATAACAAGCAAGTTGAATTAATTAGACGAGATAACTTTTCTTTTCTCGAGTGCAGGGCAGGGCAGTGGGGTGCAGTGGGGTACAGTGCAGTGCCGCGAAGGGAGATTTGAATTGAGATGGATTAGAGAAGGAGGAGGAGGGTAAGAAGAGCGAGGAGGATGACTCCGTAGAGTGAAGAAGATAAAGTAGAAAGTTTCATGAAAGTATAAGCGGATTTGGAAATGGAAATCGTGGTGGTAGTTGTGGTTGTTTATGATGATCGATCTGGATGATAGTGGAGAAGGCAGGGTCAGGAAAGCTAGAGAAGCAGAGAGAGGTAAGTAAGTATGCAGGATGAGTATGGAGGGACAGGATGCACCGTGCCAGAAAGCGAGTATGGGTAAGGGTACGGGTATGGGTATGGGTAGGAGGAGTATGGGTAGAAGAAGTATGGGTAGAAGTATGGGTAGAAGTATGGGTATAAGTATGTAGGGTATGTAGGGTATGTAACGGAGTTCGAGGGAGAATAATAAGGACCCTTGACGGACTTTGGTGATGCTGGGGGTTATTGGTTACGACGGGACTTTTAGCTTTCCGTATGGGCAGTTAGTACAGAGACTGGGGGGTGGAGGGGAGCGGTAGAGCGGAAGAGTAGATGACAACGGTGAAGGGAGCAGCCGAAGCAGCGCAACACCAAGTTACAGGATGTGTATATGTGGATGTGTTTATGTGGATGTGTATATGTATATGTGTATATGTGGAGGTGGTATGTGTATCTTTGTGTGTGTATGTGTTTGTGTATGTGCATGTGTATGTGTATGTTTGCGTATGTGTATATGATGTGTATGTATGTATGTGTGTATGTGTGTATGTGTGAGTATGTGTATGTGTATATGTGTGTGTATGTATGTACGTAGTATGTGGGTAGTACGACGGCATCACGGAGTACGGAGGGGAGAGTAGGGTAGGCGGGTAGGTGGGTAGTACTTGGTACGATCTGTGAGTGAGCGGGTGAGGTGGGTGACTGGCTGGCTAGCTGGCTGACTGACTGGCTGACTGATTGATTGACTGATTGATTGATTGACTGACTGACGACCCTCACGCGCCGGACAAACGCTCTCCTCCTCCTCATCCATTCATTCACTAGGTACATCCATCCAATACACTACGGTGGTACGTATTACTTGTACCACCCGTCAGCACCTTCTTTCTCCCCACCCTGTTCGTCCTGCTGCTGCTACTACTACTACTACTACTACTACCCCACCAATCCCCCCGTCAAAGCAAAAATGCTCCCTCACTTCTTGACCCTTCTTGATCCTTCTTGACTCTCCTCATCCCTCCTCATCTCTCCCATCCCCGTTAACTCCTCCCGTAAAACTCTCTCTCGTTAATATTCACCCAATGATACCCAGACCATACCACCAATTCCACTCTCGACCCATTATCCTTTCACACATTATACTGCTACTGCTGCTACTACTGTGTTATGTTCTCCCCCATTTACACTCTCTCTATACACTCTTGCATGCCTCGTCTCTTTGTACTCCATACAGAAGCTCCCCTCTCTCCTTTACGTAAACTCTTTCTTCCCTATTCCCTACTTTCTATAGTCATACTACCTACTCATATTCCCTACCCCCTACCCCCTACTCCCCACTCCCCTACACTTTAAAATATACGTACTGTGTACATGAGTACATGCACTGCGTTTCTACTCACTTACTTACATGTACCTACTGTACATCATGCAGGTATGTCACTCCTGCAGCCTTCCGCACTGCCTACGCTGGCTCAAGTCCTGGCTATCGTCCCGAACCAAAAAGTCCCTGGAAATGGCGCAAACCACATCGCACTCACAATGATATGTCATATCTTGCTCGCGACATTGCCTTGAACTGGATGGACTCATGTACTCTATGCTAATATTGTCATGCCAATTGGGCTCGTGTATCGAGGGGATGCAAACCCTTCAATCTATCTTCGACCACCAATTACGATCTAAATTAAATGAGCGCCGTAGTATAGATCTCGCGGATGTCATTCGACTTAGCCGGCCGTTGAGATTTCGCAATCCCTCACAAGCCCTACTCTCACTACCGGAGCCCTCTTCCTTCTACTGTGTAACTACCGCGTCCGTTCCAAGCCTCATGGCCAGGGTTCATCCCCCACTTGCGTGAAGAACAGAAATGCCAAGGTGACCTCTTACGTGGATACATGGCATAGCTACTCCAACTCACTCCACAGGGATAGAATCATCATGTTGTGTGAAGTACACACGATACATTTTTTGTATGTATGTACATTGCAAAAGCCATTCAAGCCATCCAAAGCCATCCAAGCATCCAAGCCATCAAAAACCATCATAACACATACCAACATACCAACATGCCAACATGCCAACATACATGTCTCGTATTAGACAGTTCAACATGCTCTTGGCTTTTCTCAATGCCCAATCGCCTACATAGTACATATTTGATGCATGCCACCAATACCTTACCGAATACCATGAAGCTTTGGTGTTTTCAAGCCCCCTACTACTAATATATTCACCGGAGCGCGACCATGTCAACTTACTAGCTTTGAATTTTGACAAGGTCCAGAAAAGTCACTTTCCAAAAGATAAATCTATCCTCGGCCGAGTTTGACATAACAGTTTCATAGTTGTGATTGTCACAGACCAACCTTGACTTATGTGGGTAAACCCAACGGAATAAGAGGAGAGAAGCAATGGACCTTCAGAATGAAGCTATTTTCAATCTGATAGCTCATCAATCTATTAGAATCATTTCCTTTAATTTCCTTTCCATTCAGTCTGCAGTTAATATATATACAAGAAGATGCATAATGCATGGAAAGCGACCATCAAAGTACATACTACATGATCATAATCATAATCATGCTGGACCTCGGCATCACACCACAAGCTCCCGAGCTTCCCCAGTTTCCACAACCATCTAATCTATCAAGATAAACAACACAACCTCAATTCCCCCACAAACACCCCCTCGAAAAACCCTCCCATTCCTCCTCCCAAAATAAACAAGCCCAATCCCAATCCCCCCTTCACAAAAAAGAAAGAGGAAAAAAATGTCACGAAGAGATCACTCCAAGCTCCAAGTCGATTACTCGACCCTAACCTTCTTCCTCGTCACCTTCCCAAGCCCCGGCGTAGCCCACGTCCAAATCAACCGGCCCGCCAAGCTCAACGCCTTCTACGAGCCCATGTGGCAGGAATTCGAACTTGTTTTCGACCATCTCTCCCACGATAGCGATGTGCGTGCCGTTGTGCTGTCCGGCGCCGGCGATAGGGCCTTCACGGCCGGGCTCGATGTGCAGGCCGCCAGTCAAGGGACGGTGCTGGGCGAGGGCGAGGGCGGCGCGCGCGAGGATGTAGCGCGCAAGACTGTGGGTATTCGGCGGCATATTGATGAGTTTCAGAGCTGTATTGGGAGTGTGGAGAGGTGTGAGAAACGTATGGAAAATCCCTTTCTATTTCATTGATTATCATCATTATTTTTTACTATTTTTATATTTCTTTTTGGTGTTTGGTATTTGGTATTTTGTTATGTATTGCTGACTGATAAATGCTGCTTATAGCTGTTATCTGTGTTCTTCATGGCTTCTCGTTCGGCTTGGCTATTGATATTGCTACGTGTGCTGATGTGCGCGTGTGTGCTGCTGACACCAAGTTCGCCGTTAAGGAGGTTGATATCGGTCTCGCGGCTGATATTGGTACGCTGACTCGCCTGCCTAAGGTCGTGGGCAATTTCAGCTGGGTCAAGGACGTTGCTTTGACGGCGAGGATTTTTGGTCCTGAGGAGGCTTTCAGAGTGGGCTTTGTGAGCCAGGTGCTGGATACGAAGGAGAAGGCCGTCGATGCTGCGCTGAAGATGGCCGAGCTGATTTCTAGCAAGAGCCCGGTTGCGGTGCAAGGCACGAAAGAGTTCTTGAATTATTCTAGAGATAACAAGATTGCTGAGAGTGGGTTCTCCTTCCATGCCTGTACTTTGTGTGTTTGCTAACTTTCTAGGTCTACGATATACTGGTATTTGGAACTCGGCCGCCATCCAGACTGATGATGTGGCGCAAGCTTTACTTTCTGGTATCAAGAAGACGAAGCCTAAATTTGCGAAGTTGTAGATAGCAAGATCCATCATGATGCCATAGAGGCCTATACTAAGCCAATAAATAAATCATCTTTGAAATGTTCAGTTTTGATTCTCTCATCTACCTGGTAACCAAATATCAAATCCTTTATCAGACCTGCAAGTAAGGTCTAGCAATAATGATGCGTTTTTAAGCCCAATTCACGCCCGAACGCCCATCCAAATCCCTCGATGAAATGCACAATCCTGTATCCCATACTACTCAGAGCCCGAATCATCAGGAGGCTGTTGAGTCTCTGCCAATGCCTGCAAGAATATCAGTAGACACTCGACAAACACAGCCCACAAGCAACCTACCTCTTCCAGACGCATCTTCAAGATCTGCAGCATACTCTCCTTTATAACGAGCGTCTGGTCATCCAACTCCTCGACAATAAAGTCATGTCTCTCACTATCGATTTTTACGATAATGGACTTGATAGATGGGTCACATTCGACCAGCACCCCTAGCCTTGCTCAGCCTCATCCTTCGACGAAAAAAGTGCAGAAGGAGCCCCGCACAAAGAAGTGCAAGGCACAGAGAACAGGACGGAACAGACGGACTCACCTTTCACGGCTTTCGGCATCTTGATGGAGAATGAAAATAGAGAATGGAGAGAATCAGCCTTACGAAGATGTTGAAGAATGCGCACGTGCACACAATCTGGGAGGTATGTAAGTTGACTCGTCTTGTCTTGTCGGAGCTTAGCTGAGCGATTTGGGTGTGCAAAAACCACGCACACACACACCACAAGAAGCTTGACTCTGCCTGCCACACAGGCAGAGTTCGGTGAGTGGCAGTGTTCGGCAGGCCGAGCGTCCAACAAACAACTCAACGCTTCGATTCCGATATTGCCGGACTTAACGGGGCGCGTGCGCACACACACAAACATTGGGACTCCAATAACAAATAACGGATGACCGTCCTGCCTATTATGTACATGTAGTGGCTCTGTACCCCGCGCATGTTTCCTCTGCTCTATTCTGCTCTTTATCATATCATTCGTAAGCAAAAATTCATAGACGTCGTCTTGTAAAAAATCAACATCGTCGCAAGTTCCATCTTCTGCTCTTTTACCGTCGCCAATCAACCTCTGCGAACTTCCGATATATCTCATCCGGTGGCCGATAAGAGCTTGAAGTTTGCGTCATCATTCGCCGCCTCGTTCGATACAATCTCAAATTATCAACGATTTCCTTTACGCCATCCCAACGGCTTGGAACCATGATCGACCGGTGTTGACCTTATCTACCATTTGTTTCGATTCCAAAGTCAATTCCAATCTCAACTACACATTCCAAGTTGGAACTTAAAGCAATCGATCTCAAGTTACACCATTTCAAAACCCAGACCAACCTCACCACCAAACCTCTTATATCCACGATGAATCTCCTTCTCCCAACCCTCCTCCTCCTCCTCCCCCTCACAGCCGCCCAAGGCGAACCCAACAACCCATCCGGCACAACCTTCAACTGGTATTTCGTGGTAGTAGTCATCGCCGTAGTTGTGCTCGTCCTGCCAATGATCTACTACGGACGCCGCCGACGCGCCAAGCAACTGGCAGGAATGCTCCAAGGGCACTCGGCGCTATCCCAAGACGTCGCAAACTTCAGCGGGCCGGGACGGCGATGGAACGGCGAGAACTTCCGGGGCGCAAGGCTGGGGCGCTGGCGCGCGGGGTATGGGGCGCGCGAGGCGCATGTGCGTGAGGAGGATGGGCTGGATGAGACGGGCATGCCGCCGCCGCCGTATGAAGCGGGTGGCAAGCCGCCGAGTATCAGTGCGGTGTCGGTGCGCGAGGGCGAGGGCGATAGGCATGTTGTTGGGGAGGAGCGGACTGGGGAGGCTGGGTTGGCGGTGCCGATGCGGACTTTGGCGAGGGATGAGACGAGCTTGAGGCGCGAGAGGGATTTTGAAGCGCTGGATGATGATGTGGGGGATTTGATGAGGCCGAGTGCGGCGCAGTTTGGCCGGGAGAGGGGGTTGGAGGGGGGGTTGGGAGGTTGAAGTCGGCGGAAGGTGTGGGCGTGAAAGTGATGAGAGCAGGTAGATTCGATGATGGAGACTAATGTTGAGTGAGATCATGAGGAATGGGTTACCAAAGGACCGAGAATGATGGATGATGGACGATAGCGAGGCGAGTTCAAGTGGATGAGGTCAAGAAGTACGAGACGGGACGATGGTCAAGTCTGAATGCTAGAATGGCATGTCTCGAGGCAGAAGGTCGCTCTTGGATCATCCAAGATGGATTAATATGGGCAACGACAATGATATAATGATGATTATGTATATTAGGTATGGCTAGCATATGTTTGGAGTCTTAAGATGAAGGGTAGGCATGGAACATAAGTTGAAATCACTTTTTACTCTTGGGCTGAATCGTTCTTGTTGTGAAACAGTGAGAGCATGATATCTATATTCACATTACATGTTGATGATTGATAAGTACTACAAGGAAATTCATAAAATGGTTTGGAACATTTTTGTATTTGACTGTGCTAAGGACCAGCTGTGAAACCAAATGTGATACTATCTTGACCATGGTAGTGTAAAGGTGTTCATAGATATCCCAAGTAACAATGCATCTCCATCATAGTTCAAGTATCACATCTTTTCAGAAGTCACAGTGAACATGCAGAAGCCCATATGAAGTTTCAGATTTTCATTGAGCTCGTAGGAAAATCAAGCTACTTCTGAGTACAATTCCACCTTAAATGGTGAAAGGTCCGCAAAGCCCGCAAAGTCCTCCCCAACGCACCATCAATAGACGCCCTAAGCCCTTGACATAACACCCCAAGCACGGATGAGGTTGTCGGTGTAACCAGCGAACAAGGTCTGGCCATCGGCACTCCATGCCAAAGAAACACACTCTGGCTCTCTGCTCTTCTTTCCAACCTCCTGGAACTCTGGCTTCAACTCATCGACCTTGCTCTTCTTCTCCAAGTCAAAGATGATGATGCTGGAAGAAGTGGCGGCGCAAAGCCAGTATCTGTTTGGTGAGAAAACAAGGGCGTGGATCTCGTCACCGGCGTTCAAGGAGTAGAGGTGCTTGGACTCGTTAAGGTCCCAAAGCATGGTGGTTCCGTCCTTTCCACCGGAAGCGCAAAGGGAACCATCTGGGGAGATGGTGACGGTGTTGATGTAACCGGAGTGACCAATGTGGTCAGTCTGGAGGCGGCAGGAAGAGAGCTCCCAAACCTAAGGGATCTTCAGTCAGCTGATAGTTCTTTGCTAGGAAAACTCTGGTGCTGTGAAAACTTCGAGAAAGCATTTCAATGTAAAATCAGGGCAATGGTGAAAAAATTGTCTCATGGCGCTGGTCTCCCAGGCTCTGAAGTAGCAAATACGTTTGCAAGCATCATGTAAACATTGAATATGCCCTCGAAGTCCACCCACAACCAAAATAGTTATTGTACGTACCTTAACGAGCTTGTCCCATCCGGAGGAGACAATGACTGGGTTTTGTGGGTTTGGAGAGAATCTAACGCAGGAAACCCACTCGGTGTGGCCCTTCTCGGTGATGGTGAACTTGCAGTCACCAAGAGTGTTCCAGAGCTTGATGGTGCGGTCACGGGAACCGGAGACGATCTGACGGTTGTCGGCGGAGAAAGAGACGGAGAGAACGTCGTTGGTGTGTCCGACGAAACGACGGGTGGTGGTTCCGGTGGAGAGCTCCCAGAGACGGAGAGTCTTATCCCAGGAGGCGGAAAGAGCGTAAGCACCGTCGGAGGAGATAACCTATACACACAAGTCTCAGCTTCCCATGCTCATTGCCATCTCGGAGATATCTTTGCCAAAACGTACGCAGTCGGAAACGATGTGAGAGTGACCGTGAAGGGATCTCTTTGGGTAACCGTAGGAGGTCTCGTCGCGGGTCAAGTTCCAGATGATCAAAGTCTTGTCACGGGAACCGGAAAGGAGCATGTTTGGGCTGCAATGCTGTCAGTTTCCAAGTTCTCCAGAATTTTTTTCTTCTCCATCATCCTCATTTCTGAAGCTGAAGTTCTGATGCAGGCGCGCATACTTCTCCAAGGAGGTAGCCAAACTGGTGACCCAGCCGCTGTGGCCCTCGAGGGTACCCTTAAGAATCAATTGCTCAGTCATGTTGGCGATTGGGTTCGGAATCGACTAAGAAGGTGACTGTGGGCTGAGGAGGGACCTTCGAATTATATCGTCGTCGAATGTTCGGCTGCGATCTTCAAAATCGCACAGCAAAACCGAGTGTGGGAAAACCTAGGGCAGTCTCGCTTATAGTTCGCGCTAAAGGTTCGACGTCGAAGATGTGTTGCTTTGCAACATGAGCCTTGGTGAACCTCACGAAAATAAAGGCTCGTCAACAGAACAACGATAAGTCCAATAACGTTAATTGATAATTATGGGTACGAGGACGGAAGATGCATAGTGATGTTCCGATGATTTAAATGTGCTTTTCACTGTAATGTTGTGAATCATTCGGTGTTTTCACATTATTTTGCACAATATTCTTCATAATTTGTGCTATAGCCCTTACGCATAAGTTCCTGTGCACGGGTGCCACCAATTCTCAACGGTTTTCATGACAATTCTGCCTCCAGATATCAGAAGAGATATGGTAACGCTGTGAAGTCTGCTATACATCGTGCAGTATTATTAGTATCAAGCCAGAGGCATGTTTGTCAAAGCATTGTTAAAGGGAGAAGATAAGTACGACAAGTTCTCTGCTATCCTCATTTATGCTCAATAGCAGGCATAACTTGGCTGTACGATACTTTCTGTGATTGCCGATGTACATGTGGTTGGAATAACATAATCAATAAAACTCCTGCCTTGCTGTCATGTATTTGATATTATTTGCTTGCTTAATTAGATGATATATCATCACCACATGGCACAGGTACTCATGGCATAGGTACTCGGAACAGCATACGCCATACCCTCAATTGTGTTTAATATATAAGCCTTAGAGCAACATTGATTTCCTAAATAAGTCAGTACATGAGACTTGTATCGGATGAATGTATATCAGGTATCAATCCGCTGGATCAGGATGGAAATCCAGTGTGGAAAGAGTAAGTTGGACTTTGATCATCTCAAGTCTAAGCCCGAAGTCGAAGTCAAAGTCTATGGTATCATGGCCGTATAGAATAACAGAGGCTTCGAGGAGAAGTGCTGCAGACATAAACATTGCAAGTAGTTTGATTGAGCCTTGAGACCGTGTTCCTTTGGGGTGTACAATGTGGACAAGTCATAAGCTCGAGTATACCTCCATACCATTGCAGAGTATTTGTGCTATTGAAGATAGCCATGTAAGCTTCCCAGTTCCTGCAGCATATCTTGAAGACCAAAGTCACACTAGATAATGATCTTCTTGTCCACAGAGGCATTTCCCAGTCCAGGCTTACTAACAAGGATATCTGCGTTGTCGACAAATTGGAAAAGTTCACGTCACATATCCTTTACTGCTGAACTTAATTTGAAAGACATACCTACCTAGTCATCAAGATATCATGTCCTATGTTAAACCCAGCTGGTAAATACTTACCAGTTCTTATTATACAGTTTGCTATAATTGCTATGCCCATACCCAGGTATTCCGAAGCTCCGTAGAAGCCTTCACGTGATTCATCATACAAAATGGCGCCATTTTGAAATATTAGGGAAACGGACATAAAGCACCATGAACATGATTCAATACCAGGAGAGTTGTATGTTCAATGCTTGATTGATCTTGTGTTTGTACAGAATGCCACTTGATGTGATCCTTCATATCCGCCCACACCAAGCCACCCATCCTTGCTGTCTATTGTCCAGTCTCCGCAAATTCTATCGATTGTGGTATGTTTATGCGTTGGCGTTGGCAGCTCTCTCATCCTCGAGCTTGGAGTAGAAAGCATCTCTCTTGCGGACAGCTGGGACGTGGTAACCGTACCTATGGAGATGTGATTAGTTTACAATGCTTGCTATTGGCCCATTCTATGACCAGTGTTTGTGAACGTACCAGAAAAGGTATCCAGCGGAGGTTCCGAGACCTAATTGACAATAGCAATCAGCAATTGTTCTCTATCGTATTATGCCACTCTTCCGTATTCAGCCATCTCCTTAAGGTCTGTTGTATCCCGCCGCATCCACATCCACTTCCCCAACCCAGACTTCTTCAACGCCCAAGAATACACTTATTTGGTTCCTCCACTTCCAGTCGACTTACCGAAAGCAACGCTAAGGTCGAGAACAAGGCCCCTACGGAGCATCTGCAATAACATAACAGTCAGCCCAGTTCACCACATCCAGCAGGACGTACAAAGCTCGCAGGAGCTTCAATTCAACAAGCAGAGAATCTACTTACGCCAGTGATTGGTGCAATTGCCATTGTGTATGAGTTGTGGGGAAATCGGTGTAATTGATCGTGATTCGAAGTCGGAGTCGTGATACCGTCCTGGATGAGGTCGAATGACTTTGGCACTAAGCGATCACGCCAAGACTTACACGCCGCCAGCCAATCAACGTCAGATCGCGAAAGCGCGCGCGACTCCAAGGCTACGATCGCCTACCATCGAAATCAACAATCATCAGAGCTCCTCTCACATCCGCAACATGGCGAGTGATGAGGATAGCCCGCCCATTGCGCAGGATGGAGAACAGCTTCCTGTTTCTCCATCACAGGATATAGTCGAAAATTCAAAGAAACGATTGAGCTCGGAAAGAGAGAGCAATGATGGCGCCGACGACATTCCTACGACGAAGAGGCAACGTACTGGCTCCATTGATACTTCAACAACTCCACCGCCGCAAACATCTACATCTACGCCTGTGGTAGAAGCAGCAGTGAAGGAGGTCGTGGAAGAGGCAATTCACGAAGCAGATACTGAAGAGGAGAAAAAGCCCGCCCAGGAAACAGAGGCTGAGAAAGAAGATGAACCAATGGTCGAACCAGCACAACAACCACAATCGCCTAAGCCAACTCCCCAGACCGAAAAGAGACCCGAGTTTGTAATGGAGGAACCTGTATATCCAAAAGTCGATACTACACCATCTTATGACGACGACTATGCGATACAACTGAAGCGGTCTATTGCTCTGGCACTCGAGCACATAGGATTTGATGGCGCGACCAAAGAAGCCATGGAATCTTTTGCAGCAGAAGTAGATGCTTGTACGACTTACCGATTCCCGGATGTAGAAGTTTTACTAACAAGAGGTAGATATCTTACGGCTCATGTCACTCATCACGAAATCTGCCCTCATTTCAAGACGCAGTATTCCAATACCTCTAGACTATGAATTTGGTCTTGTGCGAATGGGTCTCACAAGTGCTTCACTCCGACCACATCTCAAGCCGCCAATTCCAGCAAATAAACGTCACCCAGTCCTCACTGATCCCGAACCTGAGCCTCCAACTCCAGCACCAACCACCATATTGCTTGGGCCTGAATTGGACGGTGCTACGGATAAAGCCACTCTACGTTACATCCCTAAATCATTCCCTGCTTTTCCTAGCAAACACACCTACAAAGCTACTCCAAAACTTACAGATCGTGAGACTGACCCACGGAAGATCCGCGAGAAGGCGACTGAAGCTGCACGACACGGTGAAGAGGCGTTAAGAAGATTGGTGAATGTTGGGAAGGTGGGAACTCTTGGAAGCAAGAGAAAGGGCAGAAAGAGCACAAAGGCACGAGAGAGGCAGGAGATGTGGGAGAAGACAATGAAGGACTTGATGAAGGATGGAGCAGAGGAGACTGGGGTAGTTGTTAATGCTGAGAAGCCGTACTGGAGACAAGGTAGTGCACCGTCCAGGAAAGCTACTCAGGCAGTTTCTGAGAAACAAGTGGAAAAGATCTGATCATTTCAGTGTAAAGTGATGTTATAGCGTGGCGTTTAGGACTGGATATTGCAGGGCTGGCATGGTATTTGAAAGCATTTGCTGGAGTTTTGGGATTGGATCATTAGCCAGATACTGAACTAGATTCACAAAGAAGCACATTAGTTCTTATTTGTACTCCCTAGTCGCGTGTTTGAATTTTGTCTTTTTGTATATGACTAAAAGGCACACGTTAGATATGTGACCTATATGTCCGTAATTACCAAATTCCTTGGATTACGTGCTCTCCGGTCATACAATCTACCATAATCCAGTAGTTGTAGCCCTTGAGCTGACTTTCATCAGATGAGCTTAGGTGGCACATCTCTCCAAGTATTCTCAGCCAGCAAGAAGACTTCACCTTTCAAGCCTTTTTAACACGAGAAGTACATCTTGACTTACTGCATGATCTCAGCATGTTGGTCGTAATAACGTGTAGTGATCGGATAGAAGCCAAATTTTATCCTCCATTACTTCTTCAACACCACCACACCGAAATAACATTTCACTCCACCTTTCTCTCCTCCTCCCAACTTGTAGTTTCAACCAAAAACTCGCCCTTCTTATCCTCGCATCTGTATATATCAGCCATAATCCCTCTCACCAATCACACCACTTCGCCGACCCGGATCACCATCACCACCAGCTTCTTCCCTACACCACAAACGAAACATACTACCTACCTTCTGAAAAGTCGCACAATAGGCTCACATATGACCCTCCCACCAGGCGTTGCATCCTTCACAAGACACTTATATTGCAGCATTTCAGAAAGCTTACACTCCGCCAGATCAATTCGTTTCGTGGAGCCTGTCTTACGCACACGGCCGAGCTGGTTTGTCTGAATACGCTCCTGCAGCATTGAAGCTGGGAAAACATCGACAGGTGGGGGCATTGTTAACGGACTGGAGGAGACGTGTGTAAGCTGGATTGGGATCGAAACGTTGGGCACGGGAGCGTGACGAGGCAGCGGAGTAAACGAGCGATTATTTTGTGAAGATGGCGGCAGTTGCGCGGAGCACTGGGAAGAGATTGTTAAGGGAGGTCGAGGAGGAGAGCGGGAGTTTGGAAGATGTAAGTGAGGTCTTTCTTCAATTCAACGTCACATCACTTTCGCGCCTCTGTCGATTTCCTTATCGATAAGCCCTCCCTCCAGAAGTTATCACAGCATCAACAAGACCATATATCCATATAAACCAGACCATTTCCTTGCATTTAAATATGTCCAACATAGTGAGAACACCAGACTGACATATCCAGCTCCTAACCACCCTCCGTGCCACCGTCTCTCCCAAGCCAGTTCTAACAGGACTCCCATCCCTCGACTCCCATCTAACCTTCCCGTCCACCTCCTCAACTCCCGCCCCCTCCCCCCGCCTAACAATCTCAGGCCCACACCGCACCTCCCTCCTCCTCTCCCTACTAAAGCACACACTCCAAGCCCCCAACACCGTAATCCTGCTCCTAGACGTAAGCGCGCGCTTCCCCCAAGCCTTCCTCACCAGCCTACCAGCATCACAAGCATCACGAATCTACATGCACAAAGCCACCATCACAGCCTCAACAGCAAGTATAAGCAGCGAACTGGCAACGCTGCAGAACACCCTCATCGAAACCGCAATCGGCACGGGAAATGCTGCACGGGTGCTAGCGTACAGCGTCGTCTTCGGCGCCCCTCATCCCCCAGCTGCAAGTCCCGTCCCATTTCCAAGTGCGTGCCAAGGCGCCCCAGCACATCATCCCCCACGCTCGCAGGCCGGGGAGATCTGGGTTGTAGCGCGGGGCGGGGTGCGGATTGAGCGGGAATACCAGATGGGGGGTTATGTGGCGGGGGTTAGTGTGGAGGAGGCTATTGCCATGCGGGATGTCGAAATTGGTGGAGTTGGGTCCCGGGGGGCAAGTGGCGGTGGGGAAGGGAGTGGGAGTGGGGGTGGGTTTGTGGGGGTTGCCGGGGGAAGTTGGTGGAGGATTGAGGAGGTGTAAAGGTTTCCCCGGTTTAATTGGGGTGGACTGTGCTAGGGTTGGTTAACAGGAGACTATGAGTACGTACTTGTGGAGTAAAAGGGGGTGGGAGGATTAGATACTGTATGTTTCATTACAAGAGTGTTAGGATGAAGGCAAGATGACTTCATGCATTGAATTGCTTAGGCTAATTCACGTCATGTCGCATATCACTTATCACTCAAAATAGACTGTAGCAAGCAAGGTAGAATCTCTATGAATTCCCTCTATCCATAGGACTCTCTAGACTACCTGAAACTGTTCATCAAACTGGCAATACAAAGCATCGATCAAGCTATTACAGCGATCGTTCCACTTTCCCAAAACGCCAAGCATGCTAATCCCCACGCACCATCCGCAATACACCTTTCACAAAAAACAAAAGCAAAAGTAAAAAGGACCAATTCATATGAATGAAATCGAAGCCAGTCGATCAATGAAAAGCGGTGACGGAGAAAAGGCGAGAACGTCAAGTCCCTTTCGCCATGAGAAAAAGTGATCCTCGCAATGCCCCTTGTAGAACACCAGTCCATCCCATCCCAGCCCAAAACACAAAAACAAGGAAAGGAAATATTATTTTTTTACTGAGTAGTACAGTCATGAGTGTGGTAGTGGATTCGATTCGAAGTGCCACATAAACAACCTTCGCTAATACTTCGTAATAAAGCAAGCAAGGAGCAAGAATTTTGGTGTTGTTTGTTGGAAATCGCTAGAACGAAAGGATAATTGGTGAACGTAGTTATTTTGTCCACTCTGATGCGCCGTAAACAAAGGACAATCAATCAAATTGAGTATCTTAAAGGAGGTATCCCAAACCCCTTGGAACGAATAAGTGCAATTCGGAAGGATGACGCCGTGGATGAGATATGAAGGTGTACTTTAAAAGCAAAAGTAAGGTTTCGAATGCCATATCCGAATGAGGATGATAATGGTACAAAGAACTGAAAGAGAAAAAAGAGGTTTGGGTCATCATTGTAATACAGGTCCAAGGCCGTTTTTGTTATCGTACATAAGAAGGGAAAACGTGACATGATAGGCCGTTAGAAAGTCTTTCGATTGACAGATTCGTAGTCTGCCTTTTCCATTGAGGATTTTGGTGATTGTTCGCGGTGGCTGAAGATTGTTCGGCCAAGAGATTTGAGGACACTAACGTTTTCGGATGTTTGAATGGGTCCATCAACGTATTCGGTCTTCGAGTCGCCCATTTTAATGCGGCAGAAGAGAGTGGAGAAGAGGAACTGGTCGCCATTGTTGTCCATGAGTGGGAGTGTGCGGTAGCCTTCTTTGATGCTACCAAGCTTGACAGTGTAGGTAGCCAATGGCAGTCCTCTGTCACTGTATTGTTGCCCATCTGGCGATGTTCGTACGATGAAGCGGACGAAAACAAGCTCCGGATAGCTGGTGGTGAGGGAGAAGTTAAACTTCTTCTTGAAGACTGGGTTGAAACCATTCTCTTGAACAATTTGAGTGCGGCGTCTGTGTGGAGCTCCCAGGCCGGAGAGACCATCTCGGGAAGATGCATCAGTGCCACCTTCGCCAGTAACTCCTTTTGATCCTGGAGATTTGTCGTCGGCGTGGTGTAGCTCAACTTCAACATATGGATCGACAGTTCTTGTGGCTGGCAGATTGCTAGGTCTCATGAGTTGTTGTGCTGAAATGATATCGATACTGAAATTGAGGGATTGACGTTGTTTCTTCTTTGGAGCATCCTTGTCGAGAACCACAAATCCTCGAAGCTTGGCTGGTTTTAGTACGTAGCCAGTCTTGTCGGTGCCAGAAGCAAACATAGCATCGTTCATCTGCATTCCAAGGTCGTAAGTTTGCCAGTTGAGCGCAACCATCTGTACTCCTCGTCGCCAATAAGTAAGTGGGTCAAAGTTCGTAGAGGCAATACGCCATCCGTTTGGGTAGACACGCATGAGATATCTCATATTGTGTCTTTCAAGAGCACGTCTGTCTTCATGGTCCTTGCTGTTTCTCAAGAACGTGCTCTCCATGAATGAGAAGATATGGTTGTACTTCTTGCTCTCTGGGGTATCGAAACCATTGAACTTGAGTCCAGCACTGTAGACACCAAGATCTCCCAAAACAGGAATGATCTTGCTAGTCTTCTTGCGAGGAGGAGCATCACCAAGGAGTTTGGACTCTTCGTTGAGGCTGTCACTGTCACTGGTGCTACTGCTGAGACTTTCTGGAGCATCACTGCCATGCGTAAGTCTGAGCTGGCTCTTGCTAATGACCTTACGAGGACGTTGTGGTCGCTGCTGTGGGCTTATTGGAGCACTGTGCTGAACAAGTCCAGGCGAGTATGGAGAATTATCAAAAGTGGCTCCGCGAGCAGATTGAAGACTGTTGCCTCTTCTGCGTCCAGTGAAACCGGGACTTTCTGAAATACCAGTATCATCTCGTTCACGGTGTGGCGCCTTCACTTTGATGAGGATACGGTTCAAGAGCTCCATTGGAGTTGGCAATTTGTCTGAATTCTCTTCCAATGGTTGAGTCACCAATTTGTCACCACAAGTAGCCTTGATAATCTCTGCCATCATCTTTTGCTGGACTGGGTTGCAGTGCACTTCGAGTGAGATCCAAAGAGGAAAGTTAGTCGAGACAAATGCGTACTTGCTGATGGTAGACATGACATCAGCGAAGGAAACCTGACTCGTCCATGCATGTCCATGCATAACTACAGGTCCTTCCGAGCCATTCCAACAGTCGACCTCTACGCATCTACAACCCTTCGTAAGGGCAGATACATATGCCTCGACACTGGAGTCACCAGCAACTTGTCTGCCAAGCAGGTACGTGTTGTGGGAGCTGGAGATGAAGTACTCATTGATGGGGCGGTCCATTTGATATTGTGCTGGAATTTCGGGAATTGGTTTATTGTAAGTAGATGTAAGGTAACCAGTCAAAGCAGAACTCGACATTCTTGGAGCTTCGCCGTCAGAGGTATCCTGAAGAGCCTGCTCCTTTGACCTTGAGCGACGAACCATTTTTGCAAAGACTGCCTCCCAATGGCTGATCTTATCATCTACAGTCTCCCCCTGAATATTTTTAAGGAAGGAGAAGAATTCCTCTTGTGTCAGGCCCTTCTCGCGGTTGGAAGCAAAGTCATGATGGATTTCAATGACATCCTGGCGCTTCTTCATCAATCTCACAAACTCTTGAAACTCGGCAAAATCAAGCATCCCATTTTGAGTCGAATCTGCTTTGGCGAATTTTTCGCGCAAGTAATTGTTGGAAACATTGATGTGCAAACTTCTGCAAAGACGTTCGACACCAGCAAAATCAAGCTGCTCGGCTTCTCCATTGCGTGGTTTGTCGGCAAATTGTTTGCTCATTTCGCGATGCCAGTAAGTTCTGACGGCCTTGTCGTTGAACGATGATAAGGCGGCCATGAATTCGTGGCGGTGTTTTGAAACAGCGTCCAGGGTTGATGTCCAGTAATCGAAGGCTTGGTCATCATGTGCAATCAAATGCATAACCTTTTGGGAGTTTGTGCGACCCTTCCCGGACTTGTCGGGTACTGTGTAAAGAATCGAAAAGAACCGGGGCTCGTCTTCCAAAGGTAAGCCGAACTCTTGTCTATAGTTGCTTGCATCCGCTCCAGTTCTTACTTCCTTCACATCGTCGATGAAGAAACACTTTGAAGGCCTGTTTTTGTCCCAGGAAACCTTTGCAGCCTCCGAATCGAGAACAAATGTGAGTGTCTTCCTCTTCTTACGAGATACTTTGGTCATGGTAGTACCATGTAATAACATGGCTGGAATGACAGGTCCAGTCGTAGCACTCTGAGCGACCATGGAGGGAGTGATGGATCCGTGAATGCTACCGTTCAGGATTTCTTTGCAACCATCGGCGCCGAATGATCCAACTGCGTCGTCCGATTCCTGGATGTCTTCGTCGGAGTCTGTGTACAGTGATGGTCTAGGGGCATCTGGTGCTGTGCTGTTACTGTCACTTCTGCGTCGCATAATGACGGGGCCTGTGCTATGGTCTCGGCTCCTTGCGGCGGTCGATGACTGACGTCTTCGGCCAGCAAATTGTGTAGCACGATTTGACAAGCGTCTGATGAGTCCTGGTGACTTGCCCATGGCCTCGCTCATGGCCGTTTGACTGGTCTTGCGCGACACGATCGATTCGGGTAACTCAAAGGCCGTAGGAAGATACTCCATCTCGCGGCCTCGTGGGCCTTCGGGTGAGGGCTGAAGTGAACTGTTGCATGTTGTCAATTGTGCGGTCTGTGGGGACATGATGGGCGAGGCCTGTTGTGAGCTGGAAGCCACGGACGAGGAACTGATTGCTGATACAGGAACTGTGCTGGGGGCTTGCGGCAGGAAAGAAGTCTGCACTTGTGTTGGCTTACGTCGGTGCGTAGGGGCGATTGCCATTGTGGATGTGGATGTGGATGTTGATAATGGTGGTGTGGAATTGTTTGAAGGATTGCTCGAAGCCATCATGACTGGGCTTGAAGTCATTGTCATTGTGGAAGAGAGGACGAGCCGGTTTGTGCTCTGGCTATATGGACTTTCAAAGTCTTATATGCGAGTACAAGGAGAATGTATAGTCTTTCTACGACTAACAACAGCTGTTGATTATGGACCGCATATCTGCCCGTATTGGTAGGCTAGCACGACATAAAGGGATGTCCTTGATATAATTCGCTGGAGCGGAGTTTCGAACTATGGGATCGGGATGCTCGCTGACGTTACTTTTTTATATTCGAGTCAGCTGGTGAGATGAGCTGACGGCGAGATCTATCCGAAGGGGAAATATACAGCTCGGAATTCCTACAACCAAGCTTCTCTCGTTATAGCTTTCGCGGGGTCGACAACGCAGTCAATTGATCGCATGCACGAGCTGCTTGCTGCACAAGGCTGTAATTGGAAGGCAGAAGGCGGGAAAGTGAGCTGTCGTATGTACAGTGTGCGTGCGACAAGGCTGTCCTGAATGCCGGCAGGACTTGGGTGCCAATTTAAGTTTTGAGGATGCGACTGGGGTCTCTTCGATTTTTCTAATTTTTGCTTTTGATATTTCCTTCTTCGCAATATTGTCTTTTTTTTTTTCGACGTGAAGTATTGCTCTGCTGAAAAGGAACGTATGCTAATGCGAGGTTCGTATGCGTGTATGTAGGTCGAGGGGAGAGGTGAAAGTAAGATTCGAAGTTTGAATGCGCGGAGGGGTATGTACGTTCGAGATGTAGCTTGTGGTGGGTTGATCTCGCAAATAAGGCCGTTATAGTGCAGCTTGCAGATGGGATGTCTGTCAGGTACAGCAGGTAGAGTTTCCGAGGAAGTATCTATTGGACGCACTCGCAGATGGTATGATTTGGGTGAAAGGAATGTGATTTGATATGGACGGTGCTTCGAAGGTTGGTGACTTTTTATTCGGGTCGTGTGTGGTTGGATGTGTTTTGAGTGGGAGCTGCAAGGAACGTAGTATTTTGAAAGGCGATTGAAGATTAAACAAGACGCGGCTGTAGTGAATAAAAAGGTCGAGGGAGAAGAAGCAGAGACTTTAATCTTTGTAAAGCCTTTTTTAGAAATTTCGTAATCTCTCGTATAAACCAGTCAACAAGTCGTTTTATTTTTATTTTTGTGGTGAAGTAGAAAGAAGTGGAAGTAGTAGAAGAAGTGTAGGATGTGGGGGGTGGATCTTTTGTTGGTGGGAGGATAAGTAGGTAGTTGTACGAGAGGAGAGAGAGTGAGTGAGTTGAGTGTAAGATGATGTGAGGTAGAGTAGAAGAGTAGAGTAGGTAGAGTAAAGTAAGTAGGTAGAGTAGGTAGAGTGAGTGAGTGAGTGAGTAAGTAGAGTAGAGTAGAGTAGGTAAAATAGCGGGAAGGAGTTGGTGTCGGAGTTGAAAGATTGGAGCTGGGGAGCCAGCTGCTTGATGCTTGATGCTTGATGCTGGAAAGCTGGATACTGACTGGCCTTGGTTTAAGGTACGGCGGGTACGAGGTTTGGCGAGGTCAGGTAGGTGAGTGGTAGTGGTAGTGGTAGTGGAAATGGTAAGTGTGGTAGTAGGTAGATATGTATGTAGGCTTAGTCGGATTATGTAGGCTCAGTGAGGAAACAAGACTTCTTCAAGAGAGGTATCGATAAATACTGGTCCGCGTGGTCGAGGAGTAGAAAGAAGTAGAGTAGCTGGTGGTGTATGTAGTGTGTAGTGGGGGATATTCCGAGTACCTCTCTACTATCTCTAGATTGATTACTCTTTTCTCTCCAACAGGATATGAGGATGTGCTGCTGATTCGAGACCAAATGCAAAACGCAAGACGCAAAAAGTGCTGATGCAAGTTTGGGTCAAAGGAGGGGAAATGTGACGATGATATTCTTTTGCAACGGGGGGGCGGTCATCATTTGATTTTTTTAGGCATTTCCATCAATTTTCACTTGTGGGATTTCCTAGCCTTCGGGCACGCTCATGTTGTGTGTCGTCCCTCTTCTTTCTTGTCTCTCGTTAGGTAGCGGAGTGGATGAAGTGGGTGATTGAAGTGACTGGGGTAGAGAGTATGGGTAGGTAATAATAACAATGGACTTTTGGAATTGGGATGTAGAGATGGGGGATGAGGATGAGAAGAAGGTCGGGCGTCAGCTTGCTGAACTTGGTAATATTAATTGGATTGATTGGTTTCTCTTCATCCTTCCTACAACGGAGTAATAAATCTTTCATATCTGACTGGATTGTCTGCACGCCCTTTTTACATAAACACATACGTGAATGCCTACCCGCATACATTCTATCTGGCACCATAGTTAGTATCATACTCTGTCCATTAATGTCCATTCATCCATTAGGTGCTGCTGCTTTGGTGCTTGAGTAGGAGAATTGTCCGCAGCAAAGGTGCATCATGCATTAGTTGTAAGGAGTATTTTTACCAAAACATAGTGGAAATAGATGGGCTACCTTCACCTAGTCCGTATAATTGCTTGGCTTTCTCGCAAGGCTTTCTCGTCATTGTCGGGTCATTGAAGCTAATGATACTAGAATGGCCAGATAATGATTGCGAGAATGAAATGTCCAGTTCCTGTTGTCTGTGTGCTTCGTTACTCATCACTTTGCTTAGGCTTGCTTATCCATAGGTACGCGACTTTAAACTTTCTCCCATTCATCTATTCATCATTCTATTCCATTTATCATATACGTAGTTGAGAGAGTATGGATGCGCGACTCAGAACACTCCCATGAGCTTACTGTACTCCCTCATCATTCTCTTCTTCTAACTCTGGAGCAGAAGATCTTTCTTTCATCTTCTCCAATTTCCTGTTGCCCCGGTTGCCTTATGACATCTACCTCGTACTCTCCTTCTACTCTAATCTAACGAAGATAATTCCTGACAAGCCAGTTCGGTGCCTTGTTACCGTCAACCGCCGCGGGTCGCCCGTGTCCCCCCCTCCCAATGCTCACCCTTTCTATCCATTTAAATGCTGAGCATTCTTAGCTCCAGGTTCAACGTATTATGGATGGGTTAGAAAGGCCATGTCATATTAATGGATGGATGGCCATAGTATTGAATCATCTTTGTATGAATGGAGTATAACTTTCCGTGAGTAAGCTATGTACATACATACAGACAGACAGACATAATACACTCTCATTTATCATAACTTACGCATGCTCTCTCTCACCCATCTCATATGACATGCATCCGCATTTCGGACCACATCTTCAAAGAAGAAGAAGAAGAAAAAGAAGATTCGATGGGGGAAAAAGAGCCAGGCCAAGAGCAAGGCCATGGGTATTCTTAGCCACCGCTTCTTTGACGCCCTCTCTCAACCTTCCACCCCTCACGAAATCGAGTACGTATGTATTGACGATGTCTCAAACCCTCAACTCTCAAGCCGCCTGGTCGTCTCTTTTACCCTTCCCCACGGACCATGGGCCCTCTCATTTTCATGACTTTCCATGACCCAAAAGGTGCATTTTATCAATGAAGAATACGGTGAGTGGCCTCTCCCATCCCCTTAGCCCATGTTCTTCTTTTCCTTTGCTTCTGCTGCTGTTCTGAGATGGGCCAACACCGCACCTAGCATTGACTCCACCCCACCACTCAACCCTTACCCAAATCCGTAGGACCGGAAAGCTAAGAAAGGATATTCTGAGCTACGCGGGCTAAGGCGAAAGGGCTGGTCTGCACTTTCACTCTCGTGTCAGTCAGGTCAGTTCAGGTCACTTCAGGTCAGGCCAAACCGCAGGCCAAACTCTTTCCGCCCCCCACGCTCCTTACCGAGCCCTTTTTTTTTCTCTCTCTCTTGCAAAGCAAAAAGAACTTGTCGTGCTGCACCGCTGACTGACGGGGATGCTCCTGGCTCTAATTTGTTTATCTGCCGACTAGCACGCAGCACGCAGCTTGACATCATCGGACAAGGTTCACCAAAGAGCCCTCCAAGGACCAGGGACGATCAATTGAAGAGAAAAGTACCAAAAAAAATTCCCACACACGCGCGCGCTCTCTGTGTGACTCCTTGTGGTCCACCAAATCAAATCTCCCTCTCAAACCCCCATCGAAAAAGAGAGGGAACACAAGAAAAAAAATCTCCAGTAGAGGGGAAATTATTCTCCAAAATTAACGAAGATGAAAAGATAATCATCGGGGATAGGACGAGCCTGGGTCACGCGCCTTCAGAGACTCGGATGCACAAGGAGAAGAGTTGAGAGCAAAACATGGGATGGGGGTATTATGGGCATGGGCAAAAACACACAACGGAGTACTTTCGGCCCCCTTCACCCTCCTCTCTCTCACACACACACTCTCTCTTCCTCTTCATCGACCTTGACTTGAACCTTCCACCGGTTCTACTTCCCCATCTCAATCTTCTCCCGTTGAAATTGTCCCATCGATGACATCTCAGCTCAGGCCAAGCTGTGTCGGATGCCAGAAGAATGGAAGATATGTGTCAATTGCAAATCCACCCGTATCCATATCCATAAGGCGAGATAAAGGCGAGATAGTGCGGCGGTATGGAGCACATACTTAGCATTCGGTGTGCACATCCTTCGTATCCATAGCCTCTAGTAAAGTAGAGCCTTCCGATATTGGAGTACGTACTGCGTAGAATACCTGACGTGAGATAGGAATATTAAGGATCCATCCATAAGGATAACTAACATAAACCAAGGGCAATTGGTCAGAGGCACCAGAAGTAGAGAAATAAGTCAAGGTTAAGGTATTTGATTGAGTGGCTTGTGCAAGTAGGAATAAGGTATTCTACCTTAACTTACGTACTGCAGTAGAGTCGGACTGCGCATTGCAACAGCACATTGAATCCATTCTTACCATACGATAACTCTACATAATAGTACAAGATACTTCTATCTTAGCTTCTGGTACTGCTCACACTTTACCTACTGCTGACGGAGGGACCACCCAGCAGTGGCTTCATAACCGTGGCTCAAGCAGAAGATCGGCCCTCCCCAGTGGCTTACAGACTTTCAGACTTTCAGACTTTCAGACGTGGCTCCCCAGTGGCTCGAGACCCCCTCATGACCGGCACAGCGCTGTTCACAACCCAGACAGAGAACACAAAGTTACGTTCGTTTGAGCTGTCCATCAGCAATTTAGAGTGCCTGCCAGAGACATTCAGGGTCGAAGTCACACACGGTCTTCCCACTCGAGCCACTGATCCTCCCAAGTGATCGTCCCTGACAGTCCCGTCTCTCTTTGTCCCTCTGTCCACTGATACAGTGCAAAGAAACGTACATACATGCATATGGAGACGACCGACATGGCCATGTGCACGCATCAGCATCATCATACCGTGCACATCAGTCAGAACATCAATCAGAACATCAATCCAAAAATCCCCCTCCCAATGCCAGGTAGGTATGAATAGTCATAGGGCATATATAGTCATCAATCCTAGTTTTGAGCACAGCCCAATAGAGTATTGGGCTGCCGTCGCCCCAGGTAAAAAGGGACCGCCGGAAACACCAATCATAGACAATGGTGAGTTCTAAAGAGACTATTCCAGAGAACGCTGAGCGCTTCGAGATTATTCATGCCATACTGCTGGGAAGCACCACTCTCAAAACGTCGAGATCCTCACGCCCTTTGGGATGATGAGTAGCTGTTTGTGGTTTGAATATTCATATGAATACGCATGTGATTTATTGTGCTCGTTCAGCCATGTGCGAGGGAGCATTTGAATGGAGCCATAGGGTTTCGTGTGACAGAGAGCTAATGTCGCGATGCTCTGGGACGTTGTGCACTGCTATGAGATGTTGTATACGCTGCTATACGATGCTTGCCTGTGCCTTTGCTGTCCATAAACAACATTCCACTATGCATCTGGTGATTCACACTTTGTGCGCATTGCATTACGCATTGCGTCTTGAACCTGGAGCAAGTCCTCCGCAAAAAGTCTCCTCCATAGACTCGACGAGGGAAAGGCAGGAAGGCAGACAGGCAGGCTGGCTGGCAGGCTGGCAAGCAAGCAAGCAAATACAAAAAAAGACAAAATGTACATGAATAGGATTCGGAGTATTCTGTTAGAATTGAGGTACTCTATTCGAGGAGTTCTATTCGAGGACGTACATACTTTACCTTACTTAGAGTGTTCGACATGGTTTGTTGGTGGTGGGCTGTTACTGTTACACCTTCGATCCTCCAAGGCTGCCCTGCCTACCTTTTCATTTTCATGCCTTGACTACTTTACACTTGAGCTTGCGGGAGGGGGGACGGAGCCGTTGTGGCACCAGTTGAGGTCCAGAAGCCTTTGGACCTCTGCCATCTGTTCTATCCATGCACAAGCAAAGCAGATTGAGATCAGGATTCCAGTACAAGGTCCTGGATGCGTGCATCGAGTTTGTAAGTGTGTACGCAGTGTGTACTCCGTATGTAGAACAATCCACACAGGACATATGAAGAAGGAGTATCCTTTGAGCCTTGCACGAGATGAGCTAAGGCCCTTTTTCGCCATATACGTAGTACCTAGTAATATATTACATGCCGAGTGCAGAAAGACACCAGTACCAAAAAGAATAATCACAATACATCACCACATCATGAATATGAATTATCATGTCATTATCAATACTTACACAACATCAACATTCTCCTCCTTCTCCTCTTACTGCATTGTTTTTTTGTTGATGTAATACAGTAAAAAACCTTCATGAATCATGTCATCTCACATTTTCATTTCCATTCTCATCTTCATTTTCATGAGAGTCTTTTCATCCATTCACCCCGAAGCATCAAAGCACCCAAACACACGCACCACCCTTCCCCACAGCAATCCTAAATCCCTTCTCCTCTCCCCAAAAATTCCTAACACAATTCCCCCACTCACTTCAACCCCCCCCTGGCCGCCCAGTAAGATTTGCTTACCTCCATCGGTGCTCTGGGAATTGCGAATTGCGAATTGCGAATTTACGCGGAATCAGCCCTTCGATTTGGAGATTCGATGTAACATCACTCCACAACCTTCCAAAACCCTACTCAGCCTGCCTTTCTAAACTACTACTGTCTATCCAATTCCTCCGCAAAAGCCAGACAGCAAACAGGAAGTTATTCCCGCTCATTTCTCATTTCTCTCTATACTCACTCTCATGCACCCACCGACCATCCTTTCCTTTGCCTTGTCTTTCTTTGCACCCCACGTAGGTGTGAGCAAGTAAAAGCGCGGTAAGCAGAAAAATCATGACTGTCTCGTCCGTCTTGTCCGTCTTGTCAGTCCTGTCTGTCCTGTCAATCTGTTGGAATTGGAATCCCCGGGCTTTGTTCAATGAAACGTCACTCAGTTCACTCAGTCACATGGACAATCTGCGCGCCTTTGTCGTACAGAGCCTTGCCTTTTACCATTGTTGCCTTGCCAGATCTCCGTGTACAAAAAAAATGCGGTTGGTGGCAGGGTCATCGTACCGTGCATTTTCTCACCGCATGGCACGGCAGGGACAAGAAAAGCTCGTGAGCGGAGATACATAGTAGATGGTTAAAATGTAATAAGGCTCGCAGGGAGCGAGGGGAGTCTTACTCCGTATGTGCATATACAATCCCTACCAACACAGCAATTGAGTGCAGCAATGATACTGTATGCTCTGGATGTAGGATTTGGTAGAATGGATAGGTGATTGTTCGGAGGTGACAGCTCAAATGAACAAAACACACACTGCAGATGAAAACGGCATTGTGAGTGAGGATGGTGAGAATGGTGAGGATGGATTCGGATGCGCATGAGAAAGTGTAACGCGCTCCGTCGCACATCATGGATTGCGCACCGCTACAGATACACATCAGCCTCATTCGCCCTGCGAGCTGCTGCAGCGTGCGTCACGGTCCATGACGCGCGAGCGCAGTAGTGACCGTTTGGCACCCGCGACTTGGTCACTGGTTCCGGGAGTGCGGTCTATCAACAACTTCCCAGCATCCAGCGACATCTGTATAATACAGCTACGGGAGGTACGCCGCGATGTCCGGGACCTTTCCATAAGGCCCAAGACAGAGAGAGGTTGTTTTGTTCCCTTGCACAGCACCCAGGCCATCTTCATCTCATTTGATGCCTTTTCCCTTACCCTATTCATAGGTACGGAGGAGGAAGTAGTACTCCTCCATGTCCTGCGGCTTATGTAGTCATCCTCCATAAGAAGCGACGGCGCCAAGGGAGCAGGCGGGCATTTCTCTTCTTCATTATTCATACAGGTGCGGTTGTTGTTGCTTGTTCGCTTTTTTTCATGGCCCCTCAGCCCGTCCGCTGCGCTGTTCTGCTACGTATGCCATGCAGTGCCATGCGCTGCCATGCGCTGCCATGCGCATTGGACGATCACAGAGATCAAGGTTGGACGGCGGTTGGAAGGGCCATCACATGAGCATGCAACGGCAACCAGGGTCATTCACGGATGGAATTACTACGAAGACTGACCTCCTCCGCTCTCCATTTCCCTGCTGTTGGATATTATGCATCCATGGCATCCAGCTTTCGGATCGCAAGGGCTTGTACGGCAGAGCGAGCAAGTCCGCAGGTAGATAGATGAATGGAAGGAACAGATCCTCGGACACTCGGAATGCCTAGACGAAAGAGTTGGCTGCTTTGGATTGGATGGAAAGGGTATCGTCATGCATCAAGACTTCACCCTATGTAGCTGTTGTCATTCGCTGCCAGAGCTGTCGGTAGTGAAGGGAGTGAAAGGATATTCGCCGTGCTACTCCTGGTGCCCGCGCAACCCGATGAGCGATCTTGCCCTGCGGACCTCGCGGACAAACCGACCTTATCATCATTATCGTACGAGATAGGCCGAGGTCAAGCTGCGACATTGCTGGGCGCTTGGCGAGTGCTGTGACGGGAGATGTGAGAGCTGTCAATGGAAAACTTCTTTTGCCTGCCTTCTTGTTTGATTAAGACGAGAGGCCAATGTTGAACGGCTCATGCGGTGCAAACATAATCTTGCCTGGTCCGTGAAGCATTTCGTTTCATTCACACATGATTATCCACAGATATCCCATTGACCTGTAAATTGATAGTGACGTGCACAGCATTCAAGCATTCAAGCATCCAGCATCTAGCATCCAGCATCCAGCACCCAGCCAGCACTCAGCAATGAGGAAAGCCGATTATGCAGCTTTGACTTCTTCACGCCTGTTTGACACCCCGTTTCATGGTACATACATACATATATACATACGTACCTTACGACAATATGTATGTACACAGGAGGGTAGTACTGTGTCATTGTACCTGTGTGCGAAGTATATGCATGAGTGCTGTAGGTAGCCCGATGAGTAGCGAACGACACGCCAACATCACCGTTCCACTCCCAAGATCCGTTACAAATGCCCTTCTTGCCTCTGCATTCAGGATGCGAATCCGACAATCACATACATTGACGAGACAAACACATCCGCTCCGGCAGTGGGTCTCTATCCTTCTAGCATACACAATACCTCATCGACTCCAGAAACAGGCATTCAACTCCTTCCAGAAGGAATCATCCGAGGTGGAGGCCAAGGAAAAATCCAAGCAAAATCCAAGGAGCACACGTAGTACATACAACGCTCAGCTTACAGGACAGACCTTGAAAGTCCATCAAGCATCCAGTTACGCATCCCTATCCATAGGTTGTAGGGCATGATAATAGTGGGCACGGTAGAGAGCAACGTTTCGTTTCTTTTTTCATTCCCATTCTCACATTGAGAGGCGCAAGGCGCTCGAGGGCCCTCGGTTTTAGAATGAGGGGAGCTTGAGCTCAAGCTTGAGATTGGCAGGCATCCACTACTGGGTTTGCCCCCATTTGATATTGAGCCGGTGCAGGGAAGAGGTGAGGTTCAGCATGGATGATGAGATGAGACTCAGACCCGACTCAGACTTGGGACACGCGGGTGTGGCTTTAATTTCCCGGCCTTGCCTCACCACTCTCGTTGCAATGGCTACTAGCCGGTGATAATGCAGCACTGATACTCACTCCTGGCACCTCCCTCCTTTCGCTCCGGACCTGTCGCACGCATCCTCGAGGTACGCCATGATTCACTTCTCTTCATATGCTGCACATACATACATACCTACCTACATATTTAATATATAAATATATATTTATATTTATATTCACGGAAGTAAAATGAAACATTGCGCCTTTTTTCTTCTGCAGCGGGTTATTCTGGGCCGTCGACGGCGAGGACCGTCCCATTGAGCGGCCAGGACCTGTGCAAATCGTCGGCCGGGTTTGCGACCTCGGCTATCGATGGGCGCAATTCGAGAAGGTTTGGAATCTTCTGCAGACCTTCTGCAATCCATGTCGCCGTGTTAGGGGTGCGGAGTGAGCGTGTGGGTGGGTTCATGCAACGGAACGCCTTTCTGTAGGGGATCGGCATTATGCACACACGAAAGAGATAGCTAAGAAAGTGAATTATGACTACGAAAAGGTATTCAATATCAAGGTCGAAATGATAGAATACTATGCTACGTATGTACATACATGTACACACATACACACATGTACACACAAACACAGTAGAATAGAGTGGATAGATGAAGATTGAGCACGCAATGTCGAAGAATTACCCTGACATATTTGACAATCGATCATGTAAATGACACGTAGGCTTATTGTTCGACGGGATGGTGTCGCTGCTTATGAATCATTGAAATTTGAGTCCTTCTACAGAAATCCATATCGAGATGGTAACAGTTGACATGTCGTTGTTGAGTCAAGGTAGTGCACCGCGAAGGGTCCTAATGAGTAAGACGATGGCTTGCGTTCGTTGGCCTACCTGCAGCACCAGCACCACCACCACCGCCACCACTACCAATTTCCAAGACCTCCGTAGCTTACCTTTCCTTATGTGTTCGTTCCTGTTTTGTAACACGCCGTCCTTGGCTGACCTGTCTATTCACTACGCTCTCGTGCATTATGATGCTTGACTTACCAGGTCAGGTATGCAGCCGGTATCCGAGTCTCGTGGCCATCGAAACCTGTAGAATGGAAGTATTTCGTTGAGCGACGAGTAATCTCTATCAAATTGCAGGCCTGAGTAGAGTAGATCAGTGAGTAGATAGACACATAGAGTGGGCAAACAAACTCCGAATCAATCAGTGAATACGCGTAGTAAGTATGAATGCAATTTCTCATCTCGAAAATCCATTATGAATGACGCATTAGTACTGAACTCCAACATGGCAAATCTGCCCTATCGCATCCAGACGACGCCACGCCAGTGTAACCCCTCGACCCCTACCTGCGAAAAAGATAAAAGGGGACGAAAGTGCAGATTGATGGGCCATTCATACCGCAGAAAGGCTTAGGGCGAAAAGAATGATGGGCGATTGACAAGTTCACGCCGTTCAGGGAAAGACATTGTCTTCCCGGCGCCACGGTTTGGGATGGTGGGAGGAAACTACGCTGTGCTAAGGTACATATTGGTATAGGACGAGGATCGGTGGACGGGACGGACGTTGATGATCTTCACTCGAGCAGAGAAAGGCTTATCAAACAACACCCCCACACACCCAACGGAGCCCAAGTATCTAGGTGGGAAAAGGCGAAATAAGATTGGGAATATCTTCTGGAGATGACTTCTCATGAGACTGAATGAATGATTGAATTGCTGCGACATCTTCAGGCATGTAAATGCGCTGCAGAGCGAGTCTGTTCTCTCATCACCGTTACATGACACGCAACCCCGAACGCGTCTTCGGGAAGGATGAGTTGATGGGTTGTTTCAAAGCAGGACGGGAGAGAATTCCTCCCTCGAGATCACCCACCGCGCCACACCCACCATCTACGTCCAGATAGCCGTTCAGGCTCCAGCGATTCGGGCGAACAGATTCCTGTCTTCTATCAAGATGAGATGCTGAGATGCTGAGATGCTGAGATACGGATGGGCACTCCATAAATTGTGGACAGAGTATTAGACGCATTTGCCTTTCATAAAAGTGCCAAAGTTTAATCCCGGGACCTGAAACCTCCACACTTGAATTGGGCACTTTATCAACACGCATGTGCCGCTACACACAAAGTATAATTCCATCTGGGCGATGGTGGAAGAGGTACGGCTTTACTGCTTTCAAAGGGACAGGTGACAGCAAACAGCCACCTGCAGCGAAGACGTTGTTTGATTTGGCTGTTTGGTGGTTTGCTTATTGAAATGCAGAAATGCAGAAATGCAATATTCAAAGTCAAAGTTAGAGTTCGAGATCGGATCGAGGTGAGAGCAGCAACTGCCAGCAACTGCCTTGACTCCATGGCATGGCATGGCATGCATCGCATCTCAGAAAAGCGTATATTGATAAGGGACTATTGCGTACAACGTACATTTCCCCACATCAATCAATGCAAGAAAAAGGCAGCCCAGAGACTGAGCACATACACAATAGGTATGGAGTACAAACTTTTGTAACCCCATCTGTGCCCTTATCAAAAAGAAGAGGCCCTTTCACAAAAAAAGGAAAAACTCTCAAATCGTCGATCGAATGCGCTGCCATGCATGTATATTGACATGTGTACAGTATGCAATCAGCCACATTGGATCCCGTGCCTGTTACTTCGTCCGCCTTCGCCTCACCTCACCTCAGCCATCATATCTCGAGTGTCGTATATACGCAGGATGTACAAGTATAGTATGTATGTATGTACATGAATACAAAGCACACACATGCGAAGCAACGCGTCGACAGACCAAGCGGCTACTATTCATAAATCTGACTGTTCCGCCCATGCAGGCCAGATGGAAAGTAGATTAGCGAACACCCTCACTCCTGCAACTCTACGCCGCCAAGCCGTTGCAAAAGCATGGTGGTAGGAGAGGAGAGTTCATGGGAAGATAGGCAGACACGCAGACACGCAGACATGCTTAGATTCGGGGGCTTTGTACTGTGTAGGGGGCTTTCTGCATATTTGCATATCTCGTCCACGGATCTAGATGGATATGGACAATGATGATATGATTTCCTAGGTAGGATATCACTCATACAGTAAGATTCTGTGCCGTCTTTGCAGAAATCATGTCGTTCGTGCCAAGTCCGCACATACTATCGTACACTAACCCACCGCCTGCCTTGATCTCTTCCTCGTCTTGATCATCTACTTTGTACGGCGGCGTAGCACTTCGGCCTTCGCTAACAAGAATACGACGAGTTATTTGACTAATATCCTTCGAATACGACATAGAATATTAAGCATGATTCTTTAGCCCGGAGACGAATACGACAAGAAGACTTTTTGGAGATTAGATTTTTATTTTTTATTGGGAAATATGAGGCTGCCTAGCAGATTATCCTATTTTGACCCGCCTTGTATCTATCATACACGGCAGTGAATAAGCTTGGGGGGAAATATGTTGATATGTACGCTTGTACCGAGAGGCACTACCATTCATGCATTACATTGGATTGCTTTGCTTGACTATTGAGTGAATATTGAGACATTTATTTGAGTTGAATATGAAGATGAAGATTAACAGTACGGAGGGTTCAATGACGTGCCGACACACCAGGAATGCGAGATGGAGATGAAGGGAGATGAATGGGTGCGGCAAGCTGCGGCTGAGAGAGGAACGGAAGCTTTCTATTCGGCCACGGCATGGAGTGGACTCCGCATTAAAGGTTGTACGTAGTATGTACGTACAGATATGGTAGTACAATTACGGATTGCACCGAATCTGGGGTAAAGCATCTCATAGGTTGATATTATACAGACTTTGGGCGTTTCCGTTGAGATCCCGTCCACATCCAACCACAATCCTCAAACGGTGCGCAGATTATCACTCCAGCCTCTTATTTACCAATTACAAAGATTGTTGAATTTCGTTCTTCTGGCATTCAGGTGAGGTGTTCAGTATATTCATGCGCATGAACATACGTTATGTGTGTGCGCACATGTATATACGGCTATATGGACTTAGAAGAGAGAGAGTCCTGCAAAACTGATAGGCCGCAAAAAAAACACACGCATGGACTTGCAGTCTTCGACAAGCAAATGTAAGAATTCCTATTTTCTGCCCACGAGCTGAACGCCCTCATGCAGCTTCATGCATGAGGAGATGGGAATTGATGATTGTATGGAACAAACACAATACATACGTTTCGAAACTTAGCTGTTCCTCACTGATCGGCATATTACCTTACGTGGGATCGATCTTAAGACTCTTGATCTACGCCGTGCGTACCGTGGGCGTACACAACATCTGAGCATATATTTCTGTAAGTATGTATCACAAAGCTCACCTACCGAAGTTCAGCAGCATATCAGATGTACGGTATCCCGCAATGAGACATAACATTGAAACTTGTCATATTCGTAACACTTGTTGCACGCTGATACTCATGCTCGTTTTGCATACCGTGTAAGTGCTTCACTACTTTTCTTTACAGCTGTCATCTTTTTCTTTTCTCTGGCAGATATGGCATGATCGACAGATCTGATGCTTCTGTTTTCGTCCTGTGCTTTTCATTGTCATCGTTCTCATCCTCTTTCCTCAGCAGATCTGTTGTGTTCTGCTATTTACTTTCGTATATGTGTTGCAGATGCTCATTGTGATATGTCGATTGCTAGTCCCATTGAGTGATTTTCGTCCTGCATGTTTTTTTGTTTTTGTTTCTGTTCGTTTTTCCCTCCTTTGTCGATATCTCCATTTTCTTCATTTTGTGTTCTTATTGTCGTTGCTTTTTTTTTCTCTCTTCTTTTTTGGGTTTTCCGAATTTCATTGCTTTTTCCCGAGACAACGGCATCGGGTTTCAGCTGCCACCTGCCACATCGAATGGGGATACATCATAGATGATGTATGGTTATAGGATGCCGAATATTGGAACATTGACCTGCAAATAATCTTCACGGCTGCGAGTTATTCGTGTTCCCTGGTTTTCCCGAGATTATGCGGACATGCTGTATGGAAAGACTACTAAGACCTATAGTCTAGCATTTGGAGATATTGAAACATGCACATCATAGTGAGAGAAAAAGGAAAGAGAAGTTCAATACTATGAGATATTCATTAGTTTCGCCCTTCTCTTTTATATTTCTGCCAACCTGGTTGCGATCACTCCGAATCGTACATATGCACGTAACATCTACTCACTTATAGTAATTTTTACTCTTTACCTCAAATGTGCAGCATTATATATTGCTTCCGCACGAGGGACGACGCCTCGGACCGGGATAAAAACCTAAGTTACACAAGATAAATAAAAAATAATGAAACAATGATGAAGAAAAAGGAAGATGCCGAGGTAAAACAGACATCCACACACGGACATCCAAAACACAATCCAGAATTAAACACCGGGAAATTATCCTGATATTCATTCACTTCCGATGCAAAGACCTCCCCGTTGTAACCCAATTGACTTTTCTTTGTTTATTAAATTTCTTTCTTTCATTACGTATATCCAAAAGAAGAAAGGGAGAAAAGACACGCCATAGTCAGGCAATTTTTTGGAGATTCAGCTCCTTGAGCAGATCAAACAATCAACCCGTTAAGGTTCTTCACCCCTCTTAATCTATCTGCGCAGATTGCAATTTATTGGCACAACCATTCCAACTGGCAATCACACAAACATTATTCACATATCACAATCCGCACCACACCAACGGCCTAGAGAAGGATTCCCGCGCAGATCAAACATGTTCTAGCGCTGCGTGGAAGGAATTTGCAGGATGAAACAGAGGAAGGTAGGGGAGGTTGGTGATGATGCGTGCTTTGAGCTGAGCTTGAGCTGGACTTGAGCTCTTCTCTCCCTCATCGAATCCACTCCCACTCACACTACGGGAAAGTGAGGACCATGAGTACATCGCTCTACGTTCCCCCCAGCAGTGGAGAATCGCTACCACATACCGCTGATATTGCCCGCTTTGACTTTCACTTCGTCGCCCACCGACGGCTTTCTCGGGACATTGCGAGAATCAAATCAAAAGAGAGAGAGTCGCTGCGCTCGTGCAAGCGCCATGCGAGACTGTGCGCAAAGACCCGGGTGGAGAACGGCGTCGTCATTGTGGGCTGCTGGGGATCAATTTTGACATTTCGCTCGGATGGAAAATTTGGATTGGAGGATATGAAGATGAAGATGGGGGATGGGAGGATAGGGGTGGGGGAAATCATGTGCTATGGAAGAGAGTGGACTACTGAAATGGGATTTGATGCGCGGTGATGTTGTAAATATTTGCTTGACTTGGACTTGGTGCTTGCTTACCGCTGGATGACTTTGATTTGATTTTGATTTGAGTTGATTTTTTTGAGGGCTGAGGAGTCGGTGAGGATGTAGACGTGGATGAAAATGGTTTGCTGGAGCTATCTGATGAAAGTGAAAGTGGGCTGTTATCCTTGAGCGTAAGCATCTGTTTGTAATACTGGCAGTTTGTATTCGTTCTTTTGAAATGGTTTGATAATACCGAATTCATCCGAAAATGGGCGGTATTGATATATCGAAATAATCTAAAAACATTCACCAACTAATACAATTTTGCCAGTAAATTCCACAGTTCATTCTCAGAATTTTGATGTTCCTGAACTATACTCCAACGTAAAAGTATCTTTTCATAATCCTGCAAGCTACACCGTCTACTTTAAAAGACGAACACGGAGAAACAAAATAAAACAAAATAAAAATAATGGCTCACGTGATGATAAGAACCATGCACGTCATCCGATAAGAGCTTCCCCGGATTTCAAGAACCCAGCACATGATGAACTGCCCACCACAACACTGTTCGTGAACTCCCGCAAAATGTGCGGACGATATTCCCTTGCCCTCGTAAGATCCTCTTCAGATGATTCTCTACCACTCCAAGCTTTAAAATCACCGTTAACCAACCCATCATAGCGCCCCTCACACGTCCGCCACTATCTAGAGAACGAGAACCTCCCCGTCGACGAATGCCCTCCAGACGAGGAGGAAGACAAAGACGAACAAGACTCCAACGACCGTACGCCACGCCAAACATATAACTTCGCACCTGGATACTACGGCCTGGTATATCGAGCAGCTGTTCCCTCGTACGGCGCGGGTCCAGCACCGCAAGAGAAAAATAGTTCTGTGAATGGTGAAGATGCGGTACAAGCGCAAAAAGAACGCAATGAGGTAGGATATAGATTGCAGAGTATGAAATGGGGTGAGTTTAAATCATAGCATAATGCGTGCAGCACTTCAGTACTTCTGACGGGGGTGCCTATCGAACCTCTTGCTCACATGTTCTAGGCCTGATCCCCTTCTGGACAAAGCGCGCACCCGATTACGGCAGCATGCTCAAGACGATCAACTGCCGCTCTGATTCTCTCGCAGCACCAGGCGGGCTATGGATGACGATGAAGGCGCGCAAGCGCTGCGTGGTACTATGCCAGGGCTTCTACGAGGTTTTACGAAGTCCCAGGAACTATCGGAAATCTACTGACACTTTATCAGTGGCTTACCAAGAATGGACACAAGACGCCACACTATATCAAGCGTGCAGACGGCAAACTCATGGCTTTTGCGGGACTGTGGGATTGTGTGCGGTATGAAGGCGCGGAGGAGGAGTTGTGGACTTATACGATTGTTACTACCGATAGTAATAAGCAGCTGAGTTGGTTGCACGATAGGATGCCAGTTATTTTGGAGACAGAGGAGGTTCAAAGATGGCTTGACCCGCAGTCTTATGAGTGGAATAAGGAACTACAGGGGTTGTGTAAACCTTTCGAAGGGGAGTTGGAGTGTTATCCTGTCTCCGGGGAAGTCGGCAAGGTAGGAAATAATTCCAAAAGCTTTATTGTTCCTCTGGATAGTAAGGAGAATAAGAATAATATTGCGAACTTCTTTGCAAAAGGGAAAGCGGGGACTGGTGTTAAAAAGGAGGAAATTTCGGCGAAGGAGGAAAAAGAGAAAGTAAAGACTGAGATCAAGATCGAAGACGACAATAGGGAGACGGTTAATGTGCAACGATTAGAAGATAACGCTCCTATGCCAGTGCCGAAGGAGGAGGTCCATGGCATCAAAAGAGAACATTCTGAGGATCCCGAAGAGAAGATGAAAGCGAGACGACTTTCTGGTGGCGATACGAAGGTTAAAGTTGAGAGAGAGGAGAACCTGACGAAGACGGCAACTCCGCTGAAGTCGAAAACTACTATGTCTTCTCGGAAATCGAGGAGCGCTACTAGCAATGGAACGCCTAGTCCTTCAAAACTGGACCCGAAGGCTAAGGGGACACAGAAAATTACGAGTTTCTTTGGGAAGGGGTAAGGCATTTTCAAGGAAATTAATAAGGTAATGGAAAAATATTCGGGATGACAAAAACGACAGGGTGAGGGAAATTTGGTACGATATTATGAAAGTTAGCACACGATACGCCTCGCAGAAGAAGACGTAATCTCAGATAGTAAGGTCAGGCGACACAAATTCCAGAGAAATATCAATCAAGACAAATCATGCTTGTATTCATGCTAAATAACAAGGACATATCCAACACTATGAACCGTTCCACTTTCCAAATCTCAAGTAATCTCTTACCAACCCTCCAAGCACAGCTCGTCCACTGGAATCCAAACTCTCACCAAGAACACGTCTACTCTCCACGGTGGTAGTATCAAAGACAGCATACAAGCCCGGTACCATAACCTCTCTACATTGCGCAGTCATCTTCATCTCCAGCTGTAGTCGAATATAGGTGCTGAGGACGACAGGCAAGAACTGGCCTGCCATACGCTTCGCCTTATCAGTCGCTGAGACAAGCGCATTCTTCTGGCGCACAGAGCTAACCGATGGGTTCGCGATGAGAGTAAGGAGACGCGTATATAGCGCGGCATGTTTAGCAGCCAACGGAGTGGCAGCCGATAACCATGGCGGCTGAGGATGCAAGGTAGCGATGCGCGCGGAGGCATGCGGCAGCGGTGTGAAGAGACAGCGAAGAAGTGCCTGAAGTGTTTGTACAAGCAAGTGGAAGTGCCCCTGCAGTTTGACGCGATGCGCTGTTAGAATTGCCTGTAACAAGCGGCACAGATGCGTGTAGATTGCGCCGGCGCAGCGAGGGGAAAGGGAGGGGCCGACACGCGAGCATGCAATGGTTATAGCAGATAGCGTGCTGTCGATGTTCCATTGCGTTACTGTGCGCGGCTTAGTGCGCAGAATGAGAACCATTATTTCGGAGATGAGACAGAATTGGCGGACGCTGTTGCTGTGTGGCAGGGCGTCGCTGAGGGCGGAGTATGTTGTTGAGAGTATGTTGTTCAGACCACTGGATGAGTCGTCGGTCTCACGAACATCTTCACAAGCTGCCACAGCATGGCGGAGAGCGAGGAGCTTGTTTAGTTGCGTATGATCGGCCAAGCCTTCTTGTAGAAGGTTTGTGATTAGATTTTGCTTTCCTTCCTCCTCGGTGGAAGCGATAGCCTCAGCTACCGCTCTCTGTATAGATGATCTTCCAAGCTCAGAAGTTGGCTGACTTGAAAGTTGGCCGGGTGTTTCTCTAAAGATAGGGACAGTCTGTACAACGTGATCCCTCAAATTATTAAGACTAACAGTGTCAATAATCGCGGCTTCCTCGAGAGCAGATACCTTGGCGGACAATGCATTTAAGGTGACCTCGACCAGTTTTATTGTGGCATATGCCTTTGTGTCAGTCTTGAGATCTTGCTTCAGGAATCCAATGGCGTCAGAAACATATTCTTTACTCCTCTTCTGGTCCAGAGATGAAAGTACATGTCCTAAAACCCGCATAGCCAGCTCAGCAAAAATCGGTGAGACAGCTACAGAGTCCTGGTCTGATTCCTCCATCGATTTAGCCAGGTCAATAAGATCTTGGAATTTGATACCATCATAGAATGTCGGCACCCGCATTACACGAGCTTTCAGGCTGAGGACAGCTGGGTCTAAGCACTGCATTCGCCAGGCTAGACCTGCACTATCCTGAACCTCGATCAATTTAGTCGAGTCCCAAGATAGCATAACGAGTTCCCTGTCACGTCTGCGAAGAGCTTCCAACGGTAAGTTTGATAAACACTTGACTGCGAAACCGTTACAGCTCTTTGACTTCCCAAGAGAGCTTTTACTGTTCGTGCTACAATCGAGAATCACATCAAGGACGTGACCTTGAACAAATTAGCGTTTGTAAGAGGATATGAAGAGGGGGACTCACCAATAATTGTTTGATCGTTCAGTACAGTCTCCTGACCAAGGATAGAAGCGTACAAGCTCGGGAATGCCTCCGAATTGGTTTGAATCCATGCGTTGTTGGACACGCTTCCTGGTGTAGTTGCCGATGCAATGCGGAAGATCTTTTCTAGGATATTGATATCTTCTGCCTTGAGATCCGCCACGAGATGCAAAACTTTTGGATATTTTTCCATTATGCTTGAAGAATAAGCATATGAATACCATCCCATTCCAGGTTCGACTGTTGAGACATGGCTTTGGCATTTTTCTGGGCCAACATCTGAGTCTTTCTTTAGTTTCGAGATGAACCGCTTCAAATACTCATCAACCTGCTTGAGCAAAGCATTCAGTAATTTTGTACTCTTGCTCTTGATAGTCTCATCGCTGGCACCAAAAGTATAGAACGCAGACAACACTCTGTAGATAGCAAGAACCTCTAGATCCTCCAATGCATTCTTCCCAGAGCTCGATGTCTTCTTCTTGATGCTGCTTGCCAGCTCCGACCAAATTAAGCTCAACTCCGACGTGCTAGCCCACCCAATAGTATATTCGATAACGCGCCACGCCCAAGCACGATATCTCGTATCAATACCATCCGCAGAGATGACCTTGTTGACGAGGCTGTAAAGGCTCAACTCAACTGCGTCTGCAATATCCTCACGGGTCACTGATCCAGCAATAGCGCACAGCAATACACTTGTCGCCCCTGGTTGTTCCTCCACTTGATTTCCAAGCCACTCAACAAGCTGTGTAATTTGATGGGTGGTCAACGACGCTTCCATGAGCTCCTGGAAGCGGACCTGCAAGGCCTCATCTTCCCAAGCACTCAGAGTATCTATATTACGAGCACTGTCCTTTCTGAGTGTGTCAAAGAGAACGAGCTGCGTATGCCAGTGGTGAGCAAAGCCGGTAAGATCTCTTGCCTTCGCAAATTCTGACATAAGTGGCACCACTACGTTTTCTACAACGCTTGCTGAGAGACCTTGCCAGTTCTCCTGTACCGATGCCTTTGTAATGTTCAAAAGTAAGTCCTCCAATAAATGTGAGTTTTCGTCGGGAATAAGGAATGTATTGGAGTCAAGCTTGATCACAGCTGCGATAATATCCCAATTAACAGTTTCCGAGAAACCAAAATGAGTAGTTATAGCTCGGAGCTGTGGCAAGTCAAGATCAACGTGCTGCTCCACGGCAATTTGAAGTAATCTCTGCAACGCCAAAATCGAATTCTCGCTATCGCCCAACGCATCCTTCAATGCTGTAAATATCTCCTGTAGCCAAGTACTATCATTGGCTCGGCGTCTTCGTCCTCCATGGGATTGTAATGAACGAATAGCCACCAAGAAAATAATTGGTGCGTGCAGAGGGTCTGCTGCGACTGCCGGTGCAGTTGATAGTTTTAGCATCTCTTGACCTGCCGCATTGCTACCTTGTGATTTAGATGGAATAACAACATTTCGGGCGAGAAGTTGTTCCAGCTGAACTTGCCATGAAACTATCGGTGTAGTCCCCGATCTTGACGTATCCAACTTCAAAGCCTTTGACGATCTCTCATGCTCGTCAATCCTTTTCAAAAGTGACAAAGTTGGCTGCAGGCAGTACTGGGTGAATTCCGTAACATCGGCACCAGAAGCTGCGCGGGAAGCCCAGATCTGCATGAATGGTGAAAGCCAAGAAGCTTGCGTTGTCCTTGCTGCTTGTTCAAGTTTCTCGAATCTCGAGTCGCACAGTGCAAGCCATGCGCCAAGAACTCTGGCAGCTTCCTCGCAGGTCGTCCTGAAAATAGACTTCATATATTCCGAAGCAAATGCTGAGTTTCTTCCGTCCGCAGAGACCTCGGTGGAGTTTGCTGCTTTGAGAATTTGTTCGATGACTTCCCATACTGCCTCAAGGCCATGAACACCAGCATCGCCAGCTCCTCCAGCCACTTCCAGGAACTCCCCAGATCGATTACGTTTGCGGGATGACTTGCTCTTTTTATGGGATTTTGACTTCGAATTCAAATCCTCGTCTGCCTCTGAGGGTAGCGCAGTAGTGCTATCTCTTGCTTCCTCCAACGTATCGCGAAGTATCGTCATGAATTTCCGTTCGTTGAGCGTGCGAGCCGTACTCGATGACGGGATGACAGTAATAACATAGCGCAGAAGTTTCCAAGAAGAGGCCAAACCCCTTGCTCTACAACGACGTCAGCCAAAATAATTACCAATTTCTCGTGAGGGTTTCCTTACTCTTTCCCATCATCTCCACCAGCCTGTAGTTTTTTCAAGAGCCAACGAAGAACCCATTCTTCGCGTGCATGAAAGTTTGACCCAGAAAGTCGTGCAGATATAAGGCTGTCTGAATTTTGTAGGTCTTGGATCTCGATGCCAACAAATTTTGCGGCTTCCAAGAGCTGGTCCTCGAGCGGTGCGGAGGCTTTCTCTAGTTCTGCGAGTTTCGCCTGCGCAGCGCGTGGTCGTGAAGTCTATCAATGATAAATCAGTATTTTGTCAATTCTGCCATTGAATATCAGGAGTGCTCACCATTGTAAATTTGTTGACTTCTATGACCAGTATCCTTCGAATCTGCCTTTCTGTCGCAACATTATTTTGATACGGCAAAACTGCGGGCTTAGAAAATCATTCCAACGAAAAATAGGCAAGGCTGTCCATCAGCCTCGTTAAGTACCGCATCAGTTGGAATCATTCAAACAATTTCCTCATCTCGACAAACTATTCTAAGATCCCTCCACAAAGGCCCTCAACTTCTTCAAGATGCCAGTAAGTGAAAGGCTTTCCCTCCTTTAAACTACCGACTAACTCAGCAGCTCATAATTCTTTCTGGCTACCCAACATCAGGGAAAACGCATCGCGCAAAGCAACTCCTCGCAAATTTCCAAGCACGAATTGCTGCGGCACCGGCGGACTCGAAGGTAGCGAAGTTACGCACGCATCACATCTCCGATGACACACTGCACATTTCGCGGCGAGTATACGATCTTGAATCCAAGAATGTCAACGAGCGTAGCAACAATGCATCGGAGAAGGATGCGCGAGCGACGCTATTTGGTGCCGTCAAGAGGGTTCTGAGCGAAGGCGATATTGTGGTGCTAGATGCTGGAAACTACATCAAGGGGTGGCGATACCAATTGTTCTGTGAGGCAAAGGCTGTGAGGACAGGGTGTTGCGTGCTTCATGTTGGAACGACGGCTGAGAAGGCGAGAAGCGTGAATGAGGCACGGCTCGCTGCTAGGGATGCTGCTACTTCTGAAGGGGTAAGGGACGAGGAGGCAACTGAGGCATACGAACCTGATTGTTGGGAGAATCTTGTGTTCAGATTCGAGGAGCCCAATGGAATGGTAAGGTGGGATTCACCCCTTTTCACAGTGGTTTGGGACGATGAAGTGCCGCCTGCGGACGAGATCTGGGAGGTATTAGTGGACAAGCCTGAAGGCAAGAAGGGTGTTATGCGGCCCAATGCTGCGACTGTCTTGAAGCCTGCTACCACGGAGAACTACCTGTATGAGTTGGACAAACGCACTCAGGAAGTGCTGGCTAAGATTCTGGAGTGGACTAGAGATCATCCTGAGGGTGGCGGCGTGGTTCCTTGTGGTGAGGGACTCGATGTCGAATTGCCGGGGAACCCAGTTGCTTTACCAGCCTTGCAGCGACTTAGAAGACAGTTTATTGCGCTCAATAGACGTGATACTGTGTCTGCTACGAGAATTACGGAGGCGTTCATAGGGTATCTAAATGACGCCTTTCAAAATGAGTGATAAGCGATGGGAGAGAGGCATTGTTGGCGTTGGGAAGATACCCGGGAGTTTATTGGCATATATAGATAGATAGCATAGAGGTCTCAAGATTGTATAAAGGTGATCATTAGTGGTTATACTCGGTCTAACTCAAGAACTGCGGGTTGGTCCAGTAAATCAAGGAAACATATCCAGCAAATCATTCAAGTACTCCACAATCTCCACATCCCTCCTGAGTACCTCATTCGCCTTATTACCAAAACACCACGTTCTTTGATATAGCCTCAACTGCTGTTCAATAAAGCTCCTTTGCTCCGTATTCTATCCAGAATTCATCAGCCCCGAAAAAGAAGATGAACGTGAAAGGGGAAGCAGGGTATACTTACAGGTTTTCTGCTCGCCCAAAGAGCCTGCAAGTAAGCCAGCGAGTTATACACCGGACTCTCGACTGTGAATTTATGTTCTGATTGCGTCGCCTCGAGAGCCTGGAGGAATAGTGCTGTGCTACGAACCAAGGTGTGGTATTCACCTACCACTTTGTCACACTCCACTTTCTCGATGGGCTGGAAGACTGTCAGAATCCCGAACTCTACAACATGGCGAAAAGCAAACAATAATCTAGCAGCAACAGGACTCTGAAGAAAGACAGAGACAAAGGAGGCTGAAGAATTAATAAATAGAAAGTTATATACATACGTCTTCATCATCTGGCACAGGGATATTCAGCACCTCAATAAGAGCGAGGTCAATATACTGCAATGCAGCCGCAACAGCCTGGCCAATAGTCAGCTACCAATCCGTGCAGGCAATATTCAACAAACGAGACATCAAAAATCAAAATATAATGACACAAATCATGGACCATCAGACTCTGAGAAAGAGCAAGATAATAATATCTAAGATCAAGAAAAAATTCACTTACATCCTCAACCTCATCCTCATCATCAGGCTCCTCTCCAAGAGCCACCTGCGCTCCACCCGCCCGCATATCCCCCAGGCTCCTCACCTCCCCAGGTGCAGCACGGATGCGCGCCGTGCACTCATCCGTAATATTAGTGATATCTCTAATAGTCTGCAAAGTGAGGTAGGCAGATACGGAGGAGAGATACGAGAGCAAAACAAGAACCGAGAAGGAGAGGATAGGCGTTATGCGGCTTGGAACTAGTATCATTTTGATGCCATATATTTCGCTCTAGTGAGATGATGGAGTAAGTGAGTTTTGGGAGTATGATGTATGTATGTGTTTTTCTTTGGAGGTTGGTTAGAGTGACAAACAGGAAGAAGTTACGAGACTGGTTGGAGATAAGCCGATTTACTCCGTACTTACTCTGATGTTGGCTGGGATGTCGCTACGAGGCTGGGACGAGCTCGCAGGTCAAAGGAAGCAAGGCGAGTCAACCCAAGTCAACCAGCGATCGCATTTGCACGACTTGAGCTCGTATTGGCTCGCTGCAGTACAACACAAACCCAGAAACAAGTCAAAACGAAAACGTCAGGCGTTCCATTTAATCTATATCAACAAAAAGGTACATTTGATTTATATATACATTCAAGTGTCTCACAAAAGCAACAAAAAAAGCAAAGTACAGTTTCAACATCGCTCTATTTCACTATCCTCATCCTATGCAACGACACACCTATCCTCACAAGTTGTACCACCCCCTTCATCAACTGGGACTCCTCCTCTCACCACAGCCCCATTCTTGTCATACACACAAGCCACATCATCCAGCGCACAGAAGAAACATCCATAAAGAGGAAGCTATTAGTATCAAATACGTCCCGTATCACGTAGTAAAGGAAAGAACTCCTGGAATAAATAGAAGAAAAGAGGAAACAAAAAGAAACACTGTAAAGGTCGGGTTGTGTGTGGGAAACAGGCCACCCCATTTTACACGCGCACGTATGGGAGGAAAAAAAAAGAATGGGGGTGTGTCCGACAACCCATGTGCGATGTTCGTGCCTGTTTCGATATCCTTACGGGAGAAATGTCGTGAGGATTTCGTAGAGGAAAGTGAAGTTGTGCGCAGATGCCGAGGCGAATGCCCTGGATGCAAAGCTGGTATAGGTGAAATCCCGAATTTGCAGAACGCCATTATTGAAAAACATATAATCCGAGAAAGTCTCTAGATAAGACCACAGAGTCTGAGGTTCTCTTGGATGATGATATCTAGAATGTGTTAGCGAGAGTTGAATACGACCGTTGTAGAAAGGGGTGAAACTTACCATTGACAGCTGCCATGACGAATCTGATTTGGGTAGTGTCCGTAGCACATGTGAAATGTGTGTAGATTTGCTTGGTTTCGTGTTGGTTCAACGACACGAAGCGGTTGAGAATGTAGTCGCAAGCGGAGGCATAATCATCACCACCCTCGTAGTCTGGGAAGTAGTTCTTCATTGGGGAGACTGGGAGCTTCTCCTTGAATCTATCGATCTTGTTCAAGAACAAAATGATGGAGGTCTTGATGAACCATCTGGAGTTGCAGATGGAGTCGAAAAGGGTCAAAGCTTCTTGCATACGGTTGACGGTCTCATCTTCGAAAAGAAGTTGGTCGTATTCGGAGATAGCAACAAGGAAGAGAATGGTGGTGACATTCTCGAAGCAGTGAATCCACTTCTTTCTCTCAGATCTCTGTCCTCCGACATCGAACATGCGGTAGGTAAGGTCACCAATGATGAAGGTGGTCTCGGTGATACCGGTGGTCTTGACACGGGATCGGAGGACATCCTGATCGTTTGGCATGTAGTCGCTAGTTGAGATTCTGGCAATGTTGTCGAAGTAACTGTATTGTGGTTAGTATTATGTTGCTTTATATGGTTTGCCTGTAAACAGCCGAAAGGGGTAAACTGACTATCTTGCGGAGTCGTTCAACTGGTACTCTCTTGATCGCTTGAAACAGTCCTGGACACCAGCATCCTTCCACAAAGCCTCGATAGCGCCGCCGACCTCGGGTGGAAGGTTGTCGCCCTCGATCTGTTGTGGTTGCATGAAGATGGTCTGGACATGGTACTCCGCTCTGGTGTCGTCCAATGGAAGCTCCAGCGACTCCATAGCCTCGAGGATAACTCTCATCGATTGTACGGTGTTGGAGAAGATGATCTCCTTGAACGACTCTCTCTCGTCGCGCGAGTAACCACCCTCATGAATGAGCTTCATCTGTTTAAGAATTGTAGACTTTCCGGACTCTCCGGCTCCTGTGCAATTGTTAGATTTCCGCAACCCATGCCACGATATTTTTGGGAGTGGGTGGACTGACCGAGAAGAAGCATCTTAATCTCGTTACGTTGAAGCATCTTGTCCTTCTTCAACTGGTTCTCAATCTCCTCGTTACGTGCCTTGCCCTCCTTGTCCTCTGTAGACATACCGCAACCCATCTTGAATGTCTGGTTGGTCGCTGACCGGAATTGATTAGGAGTGTGTTTTTGTTGTTGTGAATGATCACGGTCGTTGTCGTCGAAGCAGTTGCTTAAGACGAGGTAAGGTCTATCGCAAAGAAGGTTAGCGAAGTTCCGTACCGGCCTCTCTGTGCAGCCACCACCAATTGGGCGACGACTCAGCTCCCTCAAGAGCGCCAATCAGAGCAGAGTGAACGAGGAGGCAAGAACAGAGCTGCATGAATTGTCTTTTCTATGTCCGGACAACAGCTGTTGAGTGGGATGTAGTTCAATTGCCTGCCCAACGGGAGGCCATATGCACTTTGTTGCGCCCGGCGATAAGCGTCGAATGGTTTTGCAGCAGAACAGCCTTTGCTCGTCTGGAATAGATTGGAAAGGGAGTGACCCTACATACCAAAAAATGTAAATTGACCTCCAATGAACGTAAATCGAAGTCCAGGAATGTTGTTCTGGAGACTGGTGAAGATGTATTGAGTGATCGCTTTTCTGGGGGCAATCGAAATTCGGGTTAGGGAGAAGTGATTGATTGAAGTAGAGTAGCAGTGATGGTAGGGAATGTGGTTTTTCTTGATTATCGATGGTTGAAGTTTGTAATTATCGTGGGAAGATGGCCAGCAGCAATGCACTTCCTCTGGCGACCTTTGTCTCTTTGATCGTCGAGTGGATTTTGAATGAGAGGGAACTGTGAGATGTCGCGGGAAGGTCTTCTCGAAGGAAGTTTGTGAAATGGAAGAGAGTACGGGGAGGAAGCTCGACGATTTGAGAGTGCAGAAGTCGACCATTAACAGGGGGAAGTATCCGCTTTCGCTTACTTTACGGAGGAGACTTAGAGCCTATGGAGGAGGACTGGTGGTGGATGGTGGTAAAATGGTGTGGAAGGGTACCCTGTCGAAACTTGACCCGACTCGACCCAAGATTGACCCAAGTTCACGCAAGCTCAATTCCCATGCCTCATCCGAAGGACATTTCTGTCGCTGCTAGGCCTCTCGATGCTCTACGTACGGATTACTCTTGCGTTTGCTTGCTTTTCTTCGGACTTTGCGCGCAGTTTGTGCTCTATGGGTAGAATCGTACTGACGAGCCCTTATGTTTTCTCATGCTTTTCGTGCTTCTCATGCTTCTCAGACTTTTCAGACTTCTCATACTTCTCATGCTTCTCCTGCTTCTCCTGCTTCTCCTGCTTCTCCTGCCTCTTCTCATCCTGCTCTCTTTCTCTCCATGCTACCTAGGATATTTCCTAGATTACATGTTCTTGGAGTACTATTTCGCCCCTAGCACAGTCCTCTCTTGCGCTCTACTCCCCTCCCGTGAATGACTAGTCACTCTTACCTAGGTATAGTCCTCAACTTCAACACTTTAGTAGCAAAGCAGGGATGGGCCCCCCAGGTTCAGGATGGACAGGATCACGAAACTCCGATGCTCGAGGGTGTGTGAGGGAGAGTGAGTCGCATTATTCGCCGCGACCATCATTCAATCACACAGCAAATGTCAATCTTCAGCATAGCAAGAAGGGACAGAAAGAAAAAAAGCAGACAGAGCGGTCAAGGACCATCTAGAGAGCCATGTTCCTAACAAGGTGCTCACGAGGTGGTACATGTTTCGACCCAGCATTACCTAGAATAGATCTACCACTTAACTTCACCTGCATCATAAAGGCCCTTTGACTCTACCTTCGTAAACCTGTACCTATTCATAATACCCAGTAGGAGAGTCATGTATATCCATCTCTCCTAAAAATGTCAGTGCTTTTCATTGCCATGCGATTATTATTATTGTGGCTCCGTACGTTACGGTAAAAGGGTTCACTCTGAGGCACAATCTAACGATCTCTACTTTGTACCTGCGTTACGGCTTTTACTTGTCCAAGTCGTTTACCTTAAGTGAGTCAAAGTGATGACTTGATTGAGCACACAGGGGTCCATGGCTGTTCGTCATGGTCGGTCGGTGCTCTCTCTGGGTGCTCTCTTTCTCTCAAGCATAGCACCATAGCACCATAGCACCACCATCCCCGTCCTTCCGCATCCTCCACAACAATTGCCACGACAATATCAACTGTTGCCGGATCAATGCAAAATCGCCAGATGAGAGGGTGCGAACATGGTTCCCCAATTGAGATAAGTGAAAAAGCCAAGTGATTAAGCCTGGAAAGAAATTCTCGTCAGAACGTGCGATGAGGCGTGGTACGGTCTTCTAGTCGGAGCATATTCAGGAGTGAAGAGAGCATCAATCCCTTCGTCCTAACGTGCTGGCGCTGCTCTCGACTACTCACGACTATCCCTACGTACGAGTACTATTGGACACAGTTCTGGAAGCCTATCAAACCGGCTTCCATCTACCGTCAACTGACGGCAACTATGTACTTACAATTACATTGCGACCAAGATAGGTTCCCCCAAGATAGGTAGAGTACAGAAATAAGGGTACTCCACACACACACTTTCGGAGCCCTCGTACCGTACGAAACTTTCGAATGGGTGGCCAATGGTCGGCGATCGACAGCCAGCAGCAACACCAAGGCCATGTCCATGTCTTCTCCGTCCTCATCTATCAGCGCACGCAGCGTACTAAGTACTCTCGAAGTTCCATGCCTGTGGAGTACACAGTACAGTTGCATGCACGCTCACCATGTCTACCTATGTATGTGCAGTACTCTGTACAAACAACGACAAAACACCACCATCCATCACCTCTCACACTCTAAACCCCCTTGCGTTGTTGTCGATGAAACCTCGTCTGTTGCTTTACCCAGGAACAAAGCACCTAAGTATCCAAAGATCCCTTCAGCCCTGAGGAGGATGATAGCAAGCAAAACACCATCCATGCCGTGCAGCAGAATCTGCAAATGCCCGATGCTGTATGTTATGCGCGGAGTTGTGTGTGTGCAACTTTGGCGTTCGACCTCGGTACCCCTATGTTTGGAGTGCTTTGATGTTGACAATCTTTTGGCCCCAGTACCTGCAGCATATTCAGACAAGCTCCCTCAGTAGCGGCCTTCTACCAGTCTTCCAGAAGCTCAAAAGTGGGCTCAGCCAGCATTTCGTGGACGAGAGCTTGGTTCCATCAATTTCGCTTCTGCTTGCTTGGATTGCGGCCAATTTTGCATTGAAGACCCGCTCAAGTTACATTTTCTCTTGAGTAACAGGGGAGGAGGGCCACAGAGCAGTGGGTGCTTGTACGGACACTTGCGATTCACCCCAGCCATCTCATGAAATCATGAACCAAATACTTAGACTATATTAACGCTTCATGCGCGTTGAATTGTTTCCAAAACATGTAAATGCAGCTACCAGCAACTCCGTACTGTACAGCATCTTTGTGTACATCTTTGTGTACATATCTTGACATGGTGCATTCATAGTACTTATGTACGCACTATGCACAAAGCTTATGCTGCCGGTGGCGGGCTGACTGAATACACCTGAACCAGAAAAACGTCAGTAATTTTCCTTCCTTAAACACTAAACATGACAATGTCGAAGTTCATGCGAGAATGGGCGAAAGGGGTTCAAAGTCAAATCGCCCACGGCGGCCTACTCTGTGCTAGGGTACGACTGCATACAGATGCACTAACCTCAGAGCATTCTACTTTGCTAAGGTATATCGTCCACATCGCCATAACTATGTATTTACCGCGTAACAACCGCCTTCCAACAGGGCACAGATTCACAGCGTAAAATTCTGTTAGGAAAGTAATAATAAAAGCTTAATTTCTTCAAGCAAGGCGAATCCGATTTATTTCCCAGGGCTGAACTTGGACTCATCATGAGGCTGATCTGAGGTTGTCCTCCAGCGCCGCCTTGGCCAGAGAAAGAAAAGGGCCCAAAAAGACGCCGGGCCCAAGCTCATTCGCACCGATAATACAGCGCTTTCAAGCTTCGACGAATACAGACTCCTTTAAACAGCTGCGGAAGTCTTGAATACTTAGGAAACTGGTTTGCACTGATTCCATGCTAAGTTCATCTATGGGTCCGGACATCGGGCTAGACGACGATGCAATGTAATGGCGCGCACGAGAGAGTGAAATAAAGGGATCAAAGTCCACTCACGCATTTCTCCTTGTAGGATAATACCTACACTTAGAAAATTCAACAAAGAGGGAGGTGGTTCGTATGGACTACCTACCTCAGATACTACATTACCTACAATAGTAGCGTACGGACTCTATGCCACATAATGCGGAGGATGACAATGATCTGCCCAGATGAACGTATTTCTCCTGACGATCATCAGTTAAGCAGCAGACCTTTCAGCGAACGAAATTAAGCCGCGCCCGCTCGTTGAAGTCCCCCAGCTCGGGAGAATAGGCGGGAATATTTATTGGATTTAAATAAGGTGAACAAATCTTTTTTCAGAAATTCGATGGATCAAGCGTGGCCTGTTTTATTGCGGAGCAGTATCTCTATAGACTGTTATTTACGAAGTTACAAAGATATAGGATAGAGCAAGAAGGGGGCCTCTTATGGTCCTGATTCATGTAAATATTATCCGTGTCTTCCATCAACGCCATTTGATTCATGTCATAAACATGACGATGGCGACATGAACTTTCCCATAACCCTATGCAAGATTACATATTAATGCTACCATGTTATTGTGGGTTGCTCTACGCCAATGACCGGTTTCCAGAAAGAACAGTAGTGCTTGTACGGAGAGTGTAGGAAGTATAACAGGAGGCACGAAACCCTTTGGGATACTTGAAGAAAATGGCCTTCATGAATCTCCACATCACAAACATGAATTGGTCAGTGAAAGCCCTCGACGCCGATTGATAGTTGCACCAAGCGGAAAAAGCAGCTAATATACGGCACTCATATTTGAAGGGAAGAAAGACGGGGGAAGAGGGGGGAGAAGGATGGGGGAATAAAGACGACTAACATGATGGATGAACTCGGCGCCGAAAACGAAATGAGGCAGTGAGAAGGCTCACCTCGTATATATGGAGAGTGGTGCGAGGCTGAGAATTTTGCTGGAGGTCGAGAACATTGGCACAGCCCGACAAACACAGCTTGCTCCATCGGTTCGTCCCTGCATGCGGCAGTGGAGATCGACGCTAGTTCGGCTACTGGGATCTCGACCAAGGCAGTACACAGTGTGGCATTTGACGTCGGTGTGCAGCGCAGGAGCGACAACATCGTCACAAAATATATTTCCTTCTTAATCCATTCTGTTTTCTTCGACTTGATCAATCTATCCTCGAATCCTGCAAAAATGTCGTCTATTCCTATGAACCAAATTGGCGGAAATGGTGCGACAATTCTTCCATTGGCGACCGGCACGTAGAGCTGACTCCTATGATAGCCTTTAATCACAGCTCCAGCAATGACGCAGAGCAAGAATACGACAGACTTCGCGATCAGGCTCGCCAGGAAGCCCAGAAGCGTGGACAGTGTTTTGACAAGGTACGATGGACCACTTTCTCCTGCGAATTACCGCCATATACATGAAATAAGCGCTGACATCCGAACCAGGCGCATCAAGCATATGAGCGCGGAGATGGAGCAGCAGCTCACCAGCTCTCCGAGGAGGGAAAGGCCCATGCTGCAAAGATGGATGCATTCAACAAGCAGGCCTCCGACTATATTTTCCGCGAGAATAACTCCAATGGGCGAGTAGCCGACGACACCATTGATCTCCACGGTCAGTTCGTTGAAGAGGCAGAGAACATCCTCGAAGACCGTATTCGATATGCTCAACAGCATGGTCAGACTCATCTTCACGTCATTGTCGGCAAGGGTAACCACTCTGTAAACCATGTGCAGAAGATCAAACCACGAGTTGAGCAGGTCTGTCAGGAGTTGGGCCTTCAATATGCTACCGAAGAAAATGCTGGACGAATGTATATCAACCTGCAAGGTGGAGAGGCTGTTATGCCCCCAGCTGGAGATGGACGTGAACCACGCCACAACAAACCTCAGGGACAGGGCAACTCTCAGCCACAGCAGAATCAACCTCAGCAGAGTCAGCCTCAACAGAGTGCTTGGCAAGGTCAACAAAACCAAAACCAAAACCAGAACCAGAACCAGAACCAGCAAGGCAACAACGACACCGACGAATTGGAGAAGCTTGCCAGGAAGATGGTGCCTCGCATTCTCAAGAAACTGGATGGATGCTGTATCGTTATGTAAGGCTTACGACTTGGAACGAATTGCATATCTCTGTACGTATATAAAAGATGTTGCGATTACTAGGAAGATGTTTCATGATACCATTGATTACTTGGCGTTGGGATATTTCAAATTTACTCTACATAGTAATTACGATGGTCATTTACTCATTAATGTAGCCATATCAAGTCCTGTGGATTCAAATTAGCAAACAAATTCTTGCTCAAATATTTAGGAGTTCATATATGCTGACATCTTCGTCCACGCCACCAAATCATGTGCCCATCTCTCCCCTTTCGTATCACCAGCGCAAAGTGCAAGCGGCGGAGATATATGATTGTGCCCATGCATGTCAATCCACTCGATGCCTTCCTCCCCAACCTTCTCCTTCGCCAAGTCATAAAAGTTCTTATTCGGGCCAACGATCTCATCCTCGGGATCTAACTCCGCAACCATAACCAGCAACTTCGGAGCATTACCTTCAAAAGCCTTTAACAGCCCAAATGGACACTTCTTCTCGACATCGTCCATCTCCCCAAAATATGTCCTCAACATATCCGTCCTTCCCCCAAGTGCCTGTTGAAAATGAAACGGCGCACTAACGAATATACCCCCCTTCAACAACACTTTCCCTTCGCCATCTAACAAACCCTTTCTCTGCGCATCAAATTGCTCCGTGAACAAAAACGTAGCGACATGCAGACCTCCCGCCGAATTTCCCATCAGAAATACCTCTCTCTGCGAGCTTCCCTGTGCAGTCAGATGCCCCTCCAGCCAGGTCAGCGCAATGCTTATGTCCTCTCCACCAGATGGGAACACAGCTCCCTCACCGGTTCCAGCCGATGCGTCATTGACGCGGCGGTAGTCCACAATCAGCGTTGTGTAGCCGGCCTGGGCGAAGAACGTGCCAAGGTTGTGGTATACAAGTCCATCCGGTACAGGTGCAAGGATCTTGTCACCACGGATGAGGCCGCCACCGTAGAGGAAGATGAGGATTGGGGAAGTAGATGCAGCAGTTGGGGGGAGATATTCATCAAGTTGTTGGCGTTCGTGGGAGCCATAGCTATGGGTTCTTCGTGGGATGGAGAGGATTGTAGATTTATTGGCTAAGAGGGCTGGAGTAAAGGCTTTGAAGGTGTGGGGGAGAACATCTTGGATGGCTGTGCCAAAGGAAGGGAGGGCGTCCATTGTTATTTTGAAGAGGTTGATCTGGTTTGGTGAAGGTGAGAGTTGATGTTAACTTTGATAATGCTGGGTTGAGGTATATAGGTTAGTGTATAATCTGTAATCTGTGGCCATATTAATATACGCTCTTTCATGCTCAGTTAAGCCGTCTCTTAATATCGTCGGTACCTCGGTGAAAGAACTCGGACTTACAATACTTGACTTATTAAGATGTTTTAGTATTAGCAGTTCATATGAGTACGTGCTCATTTAACTACCAATGTTAGTCAGTAATAGTAACTGAGATGTCACTGATACAATCGGATGATAATATTTGGGTTTTTTCCGTTATGATAGATGTCACCCAGCCCCTCATCGGGTCAGGATTACATTTAGATGCGTCTCGCTATGTGGGGGACTCGGAATCTCGCACGCATAAAAAAGTACGTACCAATAGGAAGGACCTCACACAGGGTTGGGATCCGACAACCAAAAACCTCAAACTTTCTGTTGCAGGGTCAACAAAAGTCAAAACACAAATATGCCGCAGATACTGCTACAATCCAACCAGATTTTATGTATTAGAGCAGCTAAGCAAGTCCATATACTCTCTAATTTACCATTGTCCTCTTTCGGACTTTCGGACTCTCCTTGACTTCCCGTAGAGACGTTATCGGTAGTGCAACGGTCCCTGCAAAATGCGGGGCAAAATCGCAAATTAGAAAGTCCGAAGGCTGATAGCCTCGTCAAGCTATTGCGTACATGGTGTTTTATATATTGGTCAAATAATACCCCACATATCCTTATTTGCTCCTTTAAGCTTTTAAAAGAACCTCTACTTTATTTTCTTCCCTTACCTTCATATACCAATTCTCAGATTTCTACCTGTTATATATCTTTTTGAAAATGCCTTCTATCAACCGTCTCTCGACCCCTCCTGGCAAGGCTGGCGAACCGTATGTCCTCCCATGTTATAATGGAGAATTATGGACCATTCCAACCTCGAATTCTACTATGCGATTACTGGTAACTGGCAAAGAGACAGATAATGCGTTCGCAGTAGTTGGCACGGGAGGAACTTATGATAAGCCAATTGGTTTCCATTACCATCGCGAAGCCCATGATGTATTCCTTTGTGTCAAGGGAAGAATGAATGTATGGGCGAATGATTCCGCACGTACTCTTTTCCCAGGAGATTTTGCAAGCGTACCGCCCGTAAGATAGCCTATTGAAAATGCGAATGGAGTTTGTATTTCTAACAATTCTAAAGAATACAATCCATCAATATCAAATCGACAGCAACCATACTGAGTTCCTTGGTCTCATTATTCCGGGTGGATGGGAGGAGTTCTTTCGATTCATCGGCGAGCCTTTCTCAGGCCCTCTATTTCCCACCCACGACAAACGCAACCCCTTCGAGGTCCTAATTCCAAAGCTCATGGCTGCCACGGAAAAGTACGACATGGTGCCTGTACGTGAAAAGCAACCATTTGACCCGCAGCCATGGACTGGAGAGGAGAATATCTTGCCTGGGAAATGCGAAAATGGAGGCTATTTCTTGAAGTCCGAGACAGGCCCTAAGTTCGTGGTTGGTGGAATGGTCGTGAGACCTATGGCTACGAGGAAGGAGACTGGGGATAGATTCTCCATCTATAGTATTGAGGGCTCGGCAATGCATCGTGGAAAGGGACTTTCGCAGACTTTGAAGTTCAAGGACGTTCATCACGCGGTATATGTTCTTGAGGGTAACTTGAAATTGGTAATTGACGGTGTAGAAGTAATTGCTACCGCTGGAGAAACTACCTTTATCCCTGCTGGAATGCCTTTCAGCTTTAGTGCTGATACGGCTTTTGAAAAGGCATATTTCTTTGCTAATGGTGGTGGTGTTGGTGAGGTTCTAACCAGTGTGGGCGCATCACATGACTTGGCGGTTGTGCCAGAAACTGCAGATGTTCAGCCTTGGGATGCTGGGAGGCTTTCTGGTTTGACCAGTGAGCTGGGCTTTGAGGTATTGTAAATGTTTATATTTCACGTAGTGCGGGCGTTTGAATTTGTTTCAACCTTAGTTTTAGCAGGGATGAATGGATACCACGGATCTCCAGTATAGTAATGTATTTACTTTCACCTATTTCCTCATAAACTTGGAAAATAAGATAATTGTAATTTAATTGTAGTTTTCCATGGTTATTTCTTATTGCTATTTATGATAAGAGAAAGAGAAGCTTTCGAATGCTAACTGAGAAGCATGATGCGAGGATAATACCATGCTGAAATATCTTGAAAAGTATAATTTCAAGGTTAATCGAAGATTGTTCTTGGCCATGATTTATTTTCAAGCTGCTGAAAATTCTTTGGAAAGCCCAGAGGCTGGTTGTTGGGGCGTTCGTTAGGAATAAGTAAAAAAAGATGTGGTGTTGCTTACTTGCAAGTGAGCATGCTTCAAAACACTCTGCATGCTTATGGTTTTAGGATTTGACAACGTGATTGGAAACCAACTCTGTGTTGTGTTGTAGAGGAGCTTGCCAGAAAAAGGTGAGAAAATCACAAAGGATAGAAATTGGATGTCAGACTTGATGCAAGGCAGAACATACCAGCTCACCAGGATATGTTCATGTGCTAGGAGCAAAATGATACGCATACTCCAAAGGAGAAGGAGATGGAGACTTTTGTCTGCGCTTCTTTGGTGGCTCTTCATCTGTATCCTCCAGAGTCATTGTACTCTGATCAGTGTCGCTCTCTTCGTTCTCCGTTTTATCCTCACCGCTATCCTCACCGCTATCCTCAGCCTTTTCATCCTCATCCTCTTCATCCTCATTCTCTTCATTTCCACTCTCACAATCATTCTCTACCACTTTTTTAGACTTCAAATATTTTGACGGCAGCATACCAACCGGCTTGCCGCCCTCAGGAGGTGAGTATCGGAACTTATCATCATTCTTGATGACAATCCCATCGCATCTCTCATCCCAGCTAACACCTGTCTTCTTCTTGAAGAAATTCTGGAAGCCCGCGAAGGCCTGGTCAAAGAGCATCTGTGTAGCGCAGCCCTCGCGGTAGAACGCTGCTTTCTTCTTGCCGTCATTGAATTTTGCGCCCCATTTGTAGAGGTGTGGTAGGGCGTTGGTCTCGAAGAGCTGTTTAGATGTTAGCTTGGCTTGGTGTTGGTGGGAGTTTAAAAAGAGGATGAGAGCCTACATATAATGTGTATTTTTTGGTGCGTACGGTGTTATTATCATCGAGGAAAGTGATGTGTGTCATTGGAACTTCATACTTGAAGCCTGTCTGATCCACATAGATATGGAAAGATCCCGTGTGAGCTATATCTCGAAGTCATAAACAATACCATTCTAGGCTGATTGCATAAAACTATCTTAAAGGCACAGCATATGAATGACAAGGGGATGAAGGTACGGAACACTTACTTGTATTAACTAGCTCATTTGCAAGCAATCCTTCATTCTCCTTCCGCTCTTTTGCCTCCTTCTTCGATTTCTGTGCCACCTTGTCTCGCTTCGCTATCTCCTTGAGCAAGAACGGGGTTTCCTTGAACTTTCGCGCGACACTATGCAGTGACAAACAGTCCTGGAGCCACTCGTAGCTAACAATCTTACAGCCGCGAACTTTTAGTGCCTTTGTAACTGCATGGAACGTTGAGCATCAGCCCAAAATCGGCCATAATGAGCTAGTGTCAAAGCAAAGCAAGCGAAACAAACAAAACACTTGCTGACGTAGTGTGTGATACATACCCTTGGAGTCTTTGTTCTTTCTAGTGAATTCATCCATCGTGCAGATCAAATGCGTGGTGTTAGAAGTAACTTCCTCATTATAAGTGCCAGCGTGATTTGTGATCCATTTATCTATCTGTGAATATGTGTCGGAGAAATCTCCACATAAGGCAAAGACGAGGTTCTTGAAAACTGGTTTGCCGATGTGGCTGCGTGAGCGCTTGGGCGACATGGTTGCTATGTTGTTACTTCTGGCTGGTTCTGGAGGAGACGATGAGAGTACAATTTGAAATGGGACTAGATTAGCTAGGATAATGGTGAGATAAGAGTCGATCAAGAGTAAGGGCGGATATAATGGTAGTGAGTAAGAGCAAAGAGACCGAGATACTGGTAATAATTGAGATAAAGATAGAGCTCTTAATGATTATGAAACAAGGCAGAAAATAGAGTGAGATGGAAGTGATGACATGTAAGAGGTGTTGAAAATATTGAGAGACTGGAATACTGTTAATGAATGAGAGAGAAGAGAGCCGATGCGCTTGATAGATGGGCAGGAAGATGATATAAGCCAAGACGAAAACCAGGCGTTAGTAACGCAGTTGCCAGTGAGATACTTACTTAGGATGTGTATAAATGATCGGACCATTTTTTGGATATTAAGCTTATGAAAGTCCTAAGATGATAAGTGCTCAAGTAGCAAGAGTAGAAATCCGAAATGAGCAAGTACTCAAGTGAGATGTTCCACGTTTATGTGAGTTGAGTTTGGCGCCAACGGATACCAAGAAACGGCTCATATACCTCACTGAGCTTAAAAAGACCGAGTGAAACAATTCTTGATGAAGAACACTGAAGTATGTTGAGGCTGCAAAGCTGTAAAAGAGGTGAAAGGTAACTGATCTCATTGACTTGTCCACTTGCGTGCAACATCACGTGCAATATCAAAAGAAATGAAAATTTTAAAGATCAAGAATTACTCGTAAATAAATAGATTTAATAATTGAAGTGCTTCTCATAGATGTCTGTCTATATCTATCTCACACTCTTAGCAGCCTTTATGAAAGCCTGGATTTTTTCCACACTTTGAGCCCCATCTTCTTCAACACCACTGCTAACATCAACAGCCAAGATTCTCGCCCCAACCTCACCTACATCTTTCACTGCCTGTGCAACATTCTCCGCGTTCAGCCCTCCCGCTAATAAGACACGGAGCTCGGTATCGTTCTCAAGTGTAGCCTTTACTTCACTAATATCCAATTTTTCGCCGGATCCTCCGCTTGCAGAGTCAAGTAGAGGTACAACATGATAACCTCTGCGAGCAAGACCGGGTTGACCGGGTTTGAAACTTCTAATGACAGGTACTGGGATAATTTTGGCCCATTCCAATGGCTCATCGCCGTGCAGTTGCACAATGTCTAAGTTATAGAGCTTCTGGAGTTCAAGGACCTCAGCTAGTGGTTGGTTCTGGAAGACACCAACCAAAAGTGCCCTCTCATTTGCAAGGGTAGATTCGGCGTTTGCGAAGAAGTCGGTAGCAGTCTTACCATCCGATACTCCTTGAGAATTTTGGAACCTGCGGGTCCTAGTCTCGTGAACGACCTGTGAAATGGCTAGACCTTGCTCTTTGGTTACGCAACGCTTGCGACCCGGAACCAAGATCATGCCAATGAGATCAGCACCAGATGATACGGCAGCTTGGGCAGCTTCAGAAGTTCTGGTACCGCAAATCTTGACAAGCAACGAGGATGGACCTGTGGTCTTAGGACTGACTGAACCTCCAAGGAGCTCGCCAATGAATTTAGCCGTGTTCTTTGCACGCATGAGTGCCTCCCCGACCAGTACAGCCCCAACACCATTCTTCTGATATGCTTCTACATCTTTGGAACCTGATATGCCGCTGAGCGCACAAACAATCGTTTCTTCTGGAACTTGTGCTAGAAGCCTGCTAGTTGTGTCCAGGTCAACCTCGAAACTGGTAAGGTTTCGGTTATTTACTCCAATGACCTTGGAGCCAAGCTTAACAGCTATGGTCATTTCATCCTCAGTGTTAACCTCTACAAGAGGCTCCATTCCTAAGGAGAGAGAGTATTTGTACAACCTTGTCAAGGTCTCCTCATCGAGCATCTTGACAATGAGAAGAACAGTATCAGCTCCAGCCAATCTAGCTTCAAGGATTTGGTATTCCTCGAAAATGAACTCCTTTCGAAGGACCGCTGGACGATTTGGCATACCCTCAAGAGCTTGGCGAACGTATCGGAGATCCTCGATGTTGCCTTTGAACCATTCCGGTTCCGTCAAGACGGAAATGACGCTTGCCCCAGCAAGGGCGTATATTTTTGCTTGAGCAGGTGCACAAGTAGACATGGAGATGACGCCCTTTGATGGAGAAGCACGCTTGATCTCTGCCATAAGTGATAGCTTGAAAGGCGATTTTCGTAGCCTATCAACGAAGTTAATTTGAGGGGGTGCCACATTCAATTCATAGGCAGCTTGAAAGTCGCTGGGTCGCTGAGAAGGAATCTCTTTCTGGGCAGCAACACAAGCTCTGCGGTGGGCAAAGATCTTGTCCAAAATGTTCTCCTTCTTGCTGGCTGTCCCATTTTGCTTCTTTGCCGGGCTGGCAGCCTCAGCTTGGAGTTTCTCGTTCTCGACCCAAGTTCCGCCACGCATGTGTAAGAAGTTTCGGAACATAACTCGACCCTCCTCGGTCAAGATACTTTCGGGGTGAAACTGAACAGCTTCAATAACAAACTCCTTGTGTCGGACGCCCATAATAATGCCCTTTCCACCATCAGTGCCCTTTGAGATCCAGGACGACACTTCTAAACATTCGGGTAGTGTCGCATGTGTGCCAGCAAGGGAGTGGTATCGAGTGACTGGAAGGTCTTGTGGAAGATTGGCATATACACCCTTGTAATCGTGGGCAAGAGGTGACGTCTTTCCGTGAAGAATCTCGCCAGCTGATGAAACATCACCGCCGAAAACAGAGAAGATGCATTGTCTATGTGCTTGTTAGCATATGTCATGAAAGTAGGTATGGATCTGTAACTCACTGGCCCATGCATACACCGAAGATTGGAATTTTACCGGCGAATTGCTTAATGGCATCTCTGCTAACTCCAGAATCTGTCTCTGGGTGGCCTGGTCCAGGACTAATCACCAATTGGGTGGGCTTTTTAGCAATGAGCTCCTCAAGCGTGATCTTATCATTTCGGTATACGGTGACAGTGGCGCCCTCCAAGATCAGGTATTGGTAAACGTTCCAGGTGAATGAATCGTAGTTGTCAATGAGAATAAGGTTGGAGGCATTTGCCAACAGAGCTTGAGCGGATGGATGCTGAGGCGAATGGTCTATAAGGTCGGAGGAAGGCATTGTGTTGTGTTATCGGTTGCTTCCTTTTTTCTTCTTTGGTCCTACTATTGTAGTCGCGGAGATTCTGGAAGAATCGGACGTGTGAAATTGGGAGAGAAAAGAGAGGAAGGGGATGGTACTCTCTTGTACTCTGTCGCAACAATTTGATGGATCGAGTCACAAAGAGGGCTGAGAATAATAGTAAAGTTCCCAAAGCCGGAGTATGACACACTTTCTGTGCCGACTTCTACGGCGGTACTCTAGCGCCATTAGCGATGTCGCGCGCAACAAAAGTTGTGGTCTGGTGGTCGCGCGTATTTACTTTCCTTTGGGTGTGGATAGACAGGCCTGTAGCTAAAGTATTGGTGTTCCTAGTAACGAATAACGAATAAACAAGACAAGTTCAAACCGCGCGCTCAACATAACATTTCCTAACAGCTCTACACCTTGGGCTTCAGAGCTCTGCGCAACGCTGGCTGAATTACTTCTGGCTTGCTGTGCTTGGTGACGATGGTGCCCATACCAGAGTCTACCTATTTTCCTCCGCTCGAGAAATGCTTGAGCGGAGACGAGCTTGTTATGTGAGTATGGGTGGAAAGAATTGAGCTCAAATTACTTGCTAACATTCCTATAGCTCATGGAAAAGCACCTTTCATCTTCTCTCTTTGGATGAGAGATCCATTCAGAGTCAATCGAAGCTCAGAAGCTTTCTGGCAGAACCATATGTTCTGCAACTTCTTGCCAAACCATTCGACGCATTTGCCAAAGCAACGGCGCAAACAAAATCTGCATTCGAGACGAAAACCGCAGCAATAAATGTCACTCCAACTACAGACGGCAGATACAATATCGGCGAGATTAAGGAGGATTCCTTATGGCTGAGTAAGGAAGCGGATATCGATGAGATTGCAGCATTACGGATAGTTGTGGAAGAATGGCAAACCAGATCCGCCTCGAGGTTACTATGCGCATTTACCGACGAGGAGACCTTGACTTTACAAGCAGCAGTGGGCAATGCAAGCGATGTTCAGCTCAACTCAACTTCCAGAGCTCTTCTATCAGGAGCTGGTGGATTGGGAACCGATCCACAGGCATTTGGAACACAAGAAAGCCGACGACTTCGAATCCTCAGCACATATCTAACAGAAAGAACATATATCTTACGGTGTGCCGAAACACTGTTACAAAGATGCATATACTCTGAGCATGTTGTACGCCAAGGAATTGCTATGACAGCTGAGGGCGAGGTTCCATGGGTCGAAACCGTTGCTAAAGACCTTGGAGAAGCTGTGCATTTATCTGGAAGGGAATCACATACCTTCCAGGCCAATTGCATTAAAGGACTTCGGACATGTATTGAGCGCCTTGTGCAGGGCAGTGGCTGGTACAAGCAGGACGGAGGGCGTGATGATGTTGAGCTCGAATTCTCAAGGACTCAGATTGCAGAAGCAATCCATATACTTGAGCTGTTGTTCCAGGCCCTCGATACAGCCGGCTGTATTCCTTCTGCGAAAATTGTGCTTGAGTGGTATCAGTTGCTCTCAGAATTTGGATATCTCGATCAGTATCAGGCACCACATCCATCTTTACAATCGTTGGTGACACAGCTGCAATCTTTGACTTCAGTTGTTTCCCTTGCTATGCTAGATCTGTCTCGATCCCTCTCACATCTTCTTGAACCGCAAGAGTTAGCTCTACCCGAAGCCAATAATGTTGAGCAAATTCCATACATCACTTCGGTGAAAACCATGAACGACCTTCACGACATATTTTTGACAGCAGCAAGCAATGCTACGGCTACTGCTAGTCCCGCTATCTTTGTTTGGGGTATACTTTTACAGACCATGCAAGAGATATCCACTAATCGACGCGAAGCTCGAGAACTTCGACAATCTCAACGGGCAGTTGAGGGCTTCGAAAGAGAGAGTGGCCGACGACGATCATCTGTCAGTAGTGAAGCTTCTCTCGATGCCGGGATATATGAAGAGGTCTTGGAAACTGTCATGGATTGGGACGAAGATGGCAGTCCAATAGAGTACTTAGCCAGGAGTGCTATTGATGGCAGCCGTCTTTTTGATGTCCTTCCTCTCCTTGCCATACATTTTGGCACCGCTTCAAACACTTCACGTTTGGCAGTTATTGGTGCTAGAATGCGCCTGATAATTCTCGATGTGGTACGCAGCAGCATAGCAGCGCTGCATTATATTCCAGAGGTTTTAGCCGCCACTCTGGCAGCCATCACTGGTGGACAGCAATATTGGGACTTGGTTGATGCTTCAAAGCTTAGTGTGACAGATGATCCTCTTGCAGTATTCATTCAGGATGATTACCTGACTGAAAGCCTGCTCCATGCTGCAATCTCACGATACCCTTACGAGCAACTGCCGTTTTTGAAGATGATTCGGGCAATCGCAGCATGCTCGAGTATCAGCGATGCCGATGGAACCCCAATAGCAGTTACGCTTCTTGAGCAAATTCCAAGTTTCACGTATGAACTTCCATCCGGTTTCAGAGATTATACAACTGCCCTGGAAGAGGAAAACACGAACACGATACGTCTCACGCGCTCTGTACATCTCATAGAAGATCGCAGCAGCACCAAAGTACGATTGCACAATCCACTTGCCCTCACGGCTACCGATGATTTCCAGATACCTGCTGGAACTCTTGGTAGAGTCGTTTCCGATCCCGACAAAGGCAAAGTCACAATATGGTTTCACGAATATTCTGGTCTTCGTTACTTTGGTAAACTTCTTGAGACTTCCCTGACGGGAGCCAACACAATAGATGCAACAACTGGAGGGCCAGTCGATCGTGAGAGCGCTGCTGAGATAATTGGCATATTTGCAACACTTCTCCTAAGCGCTTCAAAAACTAGCGGAAATGGCGATGTCCCTGTTGATTCCAGAGCTGTATCTCATCGTATTTTGGAAGAAGCTAGTGATGGGTTGAGCCGCAATCGAGATATTGTGTCAGTGATCTTTGATCTGTTTGAGGAGGAGCTACAGCGGAGGTCTGGCGAAACAGGAGGCGATGAAGCTTTAGAGCTCTTGGTAGCTTGCGTGCAGTTCATACATGCCGTGTTACCTATCCTTCCTGGACGTGTCTGGCCACTTTTGAGCCGCAGCAGCCTGCTGGATATGGATGGACGAGGAGGGAAATTATCTGGTATTATTGCTAGCACAGAACTGATCAGTGGTCACTACGAGTTTTTGATCTCCTGTACAAAACTGTTCAACGCACTTGTTGAGGAGTCTGTGGTCCATGCTGCAATTCGAAAGATAGGTCGCCAATCATCGACCCGCAAGTCCAATTCCGAGGAGCTTGGTGCAGGTGTACCTAACCAGGTCCTAGCAAAGGTATTATTATCCTTTACCCGCACATTCTTGGATGTCCTCGAAAGTATGCCACACTGGAGATTTGTAATGCCAGAGGAGCGGCTGCTTTTGGTTGGTGTTATAGCTTCCACCTTCGAGACTATTCTTCAGTATTCGTATAGTGATGATGATTCTCAAGATCTCGATTCCAAGATCACTGGCACGCTGGCTCCTTCTGCGAAGCATTTGATGACTAGCTTTTTGTCTACAAGTCCAGATATGACATTCCAACCAATTTTACGAGCATGTTTGGATGGCTTTTGTACCCCAAACTCCACAGTAAACCTGCCGCTTCTCCAGCTCTGGGTTGCTCAGGTCAAATCCATACTTAAGCTCTGTGTGATTTTGATTGGGATTGCCACCCAACAAGGACTTTCCGACTCTCAATTGAGTCTTCGCCTATTCAAAATATCACCACTTCTTGCACGCCTATACGCTTCTCACGACTCGTTCCAGGTACTGACACTGGAGTTGTTTGAGGCACTGGTTATCAATGCTTCTGAAGGCGAGAGTGAGCCGCCTTCTCTTCTCGGTCTGCTAGGACCACAGATATCGAAAGATTTCCTGGGCATGCTTAGAGATCTTGGCCAACCACTGAATCATTCGACCCATAGTGTCGCAGTCTGGAATCTTCTTGCTGCTGTTGTCAGCAAACGCCAGCAATGGTTCGCAATCTACATACTTACCGGAAACACACCCCGGGAATCATTGAAACACGATGACCGTAAGGTTGCTTCACCAGTTGAGAAACCCATTTTCACATCTGCACTGGATATATTGTGCAATATCGAACAGCTCCCGCCTCGAGAGGCCCTTGCCCTTCTCAAGTTCGTTGCACTGTCCCAAAACTTCTGGCCTTGGGCTATGTCCAGCTTGCAAAATCATACAAACTTCATAAAGTCGATCTCTGAGTATCTTGCCAATACAAAGGGCACAACTTCCTCTACGAGTGTTGTGTTCTCATCAATCATGTCATCTAGAATACGATCAGCCGCATATATTGCTGAGATAATGGCAATGTATATTTTCCACTCTCGTCAGACTGGAAATGGCAGCCCTGCAAAGGATCTGCTTCCACATATCGGTTATCTTACCAAGGAAGCCGTGTCTGTACCTGCCTATAACTCGTCCCTTCAAGGAAATCTCAAACGTAATTTTGAAGCTAAGTTTTCAGGATGTAATTTGCAGAATTTCAAGCGAACAGGGCTTGTGCGCCGAGAATATGGTCACGAATACTTTTATGATATTGGACTCGCTGAGAAGATGCTTCATAACGATCAAGCATGGACTGGTCTCAGAAATGATGGACTTGCAGCCGAACTAGCTAAGGCTAATATCAACTTGTCACTTGTTGACGCTCAAATAGTAAGTTCTTACACCCATCCCTTTACTCACGGAAACTGATTTTATGCAGGCTCTTCTAAACAGCTGGAAGTATCTTGCCATTGAACTCAGTTGTATTACGCCTATAGAACAAAGCTTGCAGAAGACATTAGCCAAAGTCATCGCTGACTGCTTAAAGTCGAATATGCGAAGCCAGCTACCAGAGACAATTTTTAACGACCTGATTCAAACAAGAGCAAATCTGGCTTTGTCACTTCTACAGAAGTTAGTTCGAGATGGCAGCTCGACACCGGAAGTTCGCGGTCTCTTGGTCACGGTGTGGGATACCATACATGGCTTAGACTCAAGCTTTGGTGCAGCTTTGGCAGCTGGCGATGCACAATATTACAGAACACTTTTGAAGATGCTTTTTATGTTACTCTGCATTCAACCAAACTCGATGACTGCTGCAGAGCAAGCACCTCCAGCAAATGCTACATCTAAGGAGGAAGCTGCGAAAATATCCAACAATGCCTCGGTCGTACAATTAACTCTGGATATTGTTCAGCGTGTTGTTGCACAGGACTTCCGTGTAATGGTTACAGCGATCCATGACAACTCTGCAAATGTCGCTCCAGAAGACGTCGCTCTGGTCACAGCCATTCTGCAAGCATGCTTACGCATTCCTGGAATGGAATTCTGCCATGCACAGATTGTACAGAACATGATATTATCCGAGACTGCACGTGTTGCAACAACGCTTTTCTCTTGGTCTGATAAGCTCGCTGTCGACGGTGACCCAATATACGGTGAACTCAGTATTCTCTTCCTCCTTGAGCTTTCGAGTATGCCCGCCATGGCAGAGCAGCTAGCCATCGAAGGAGTCTTAGGTCAGATCAGCACCGCAAGCCTTACGAATTATCTACAAAAGGGCAGAGCATCACCGGTTGCAGAGGGTTCAGGTCCACAGCGTTGCTATAACATCTGGGTGCGCGGTATCCTCCCCCTCCTTCTGAATTTGCTCCACGCCGTTGGCTCTTCCATAGCTACCGAAGTAGCACTCTTTCTGCGACAGTTCCCTGCTCTTCTTAAGCAAAGCGCCCAAGCACTCGAAGCCCCAGATTCCAATCGTACTACTTCCGTTCGCTCGACCCGTCCTATAATCTACAACTCAGTGTCAGAAGCCAATTCTCTTGCTCTCATAACCTATATACTTTCTGCCTTTCGCACTTCTCTCCTTGGTATCAACGACATTCCAGAAGTGGTATGGGATGGAGCAGGAGTTCTCGAAGATGTGGAGTTCTGGCTCGCTAGTCGACATATTCTCAGAGACAGGATTGTGCCGCTGGGACCAAGAGAGGTGGAACTAGTGAGGCAGAAACCAAATAGTAGTGACTTGAAGTGTCAGAATAGATTGGAGGAGAAGGTTGTCATTGAGCTGCTGGGTATTCGGGATATATTGGCTGGCGAGGAGGCTTAAACACATAGGAGCTTGACAGGCATGGCGTTTGGGGAGGGAAAATGGAGTAGAGCATGTACCAGGTGTCTGGAATTTAGTTAAATGCTTAGAGATACCAATGTATCAAGCAATGTATATTTCCATTAAATTCCACAATTACGAAGTAATCAGTCTGTCCCAGCAGACATAGTTAATTGAATGAGTGCCGCAACTTGAAGCCAAACTTGAAGCTAAACAGCAAACTCTATTTTGCCCCTCATGATGACCCTGGCATGAAGTTCGTCCCTCGGCTTCTCGTATAGATACATATCGCTAATAACATCAATGATCACGAAAGACGAACCCCAGGTTTTCCACTCATGACTAAGACCGACCTTGTACATGACAATTCTACCGATGTGTTTACTAAAACCTTGCTAATACAGGATTCTTTTGCGGTGCGTTATTATAGAGGAGAGGCATCGGCATCAATAGCGTTTGACAGCTGCATGAACGACCGGTAGAAGTCGTCATCTCTATTTATCCCCAATATCGCGAAATTTACCCCGCGCGCGACAGTGGGGTATGTATGCGGCTTTGCTAGGAACCATGTATCCAGAACCCATCGTCCAGTCCCGCGTGGATATTCTATGAACCTTGATGGAATTAAAAATATACTTAAGAGGCACAGTTCGATCAAAAAATGGAGGGCAAGAAGGTATCTTTAGTTGTCACGATGTTTGCTGCTATTGTCGCGGCTGTTGCGGTAATCGTTCACCAAGCTTTTGCTGCCAATAACCTCAGTATAGGCACAACCGTTGGACTAGTTACGGGTTTTATCAATGGCTCTACACCTGACGTCGTCCAGTTTCTCGGTGTTCCCTTCGCCGAGCCCCCGGTTGGCAGTCTGCGGTGGGAAGCACCTGTGGTGAAAAGCCCAGTGGCTGGTAGTATTGATGCAACCCATTTCAGTCCTTCTTGTCCTCAGAGTGATAGTGCTGCCCATACAGTCTGGAATTATGATGCGCCTCAGTTTGTCATCTCAGGCCCAACGTCCGAAGACTGCTTGACACTTAATATCTGGGCCCCTGTTGGTGCTAGTTCATCTAATACCACGAAGCTTCCAGTCATTGTTTGGATTTATGGTGGAGGGTTCAGTACTGGTGGTGGCCAGATTGAGTATCAAATTCCTCCTCAGTGGATTCAGCGGACTCAGAGTCATATTGTTGTTGGCATCAAGTAAGATTTGACAATCCCATTTTTGGAGTCAACTTAAGCTTATTGTCAATAGCTATCGTGTGAACATCTTTGGATTTCCCAATGCTCGAGGCCAAAATCAAAGTACGCTGAATCTCGGCCTTCTAGATCAGAGACTTGGTCTGGAATGGGTGCGTTCAAATATTGCCGCCTTTGGAGGCGATCCAGCAAAGATTTCTCTGTGGGGTCAATCAGCCGGAGCTATGTCTGTTGGATATCATCAATTTGCATGGTACGAAGATCCTATTGTGCACGGCTACATCCTAAATTCTGGAACTGCTCTCCTCCCCGATGACAATGTAGATATTACGCAGAGTAATTTCACATTCGTAGCCAAGCAATTTGGCTGTGGGGGTTTAAACGCCACAGCAGAATTCAACTGCATGAAAAACGTGAACGGTTCAGATATTAAGGACTACTTGAAGGCATACCACGATAACGGGACTTCCCCCACCCTCAATGGATTTCTGCCTATATCCGATGACATCACCAAGTTTAAGAACTACACTGAGAGGGCTTTGGCCGGCAAGGTGTCAACTCTGGTAAGTACAGTCACCAGGAAGAGAAGACTAAATACTAATCTGTCAGCCTTCTATCATCGGAACTACTGATAACGAGGGGATTGCATTCCTCCCTTGGGGCGATACCAATCAGACAGAAGCAGATCAAGCGGCTCTGGAGTTGTTTATGTGTTCAGCTGAACAAACCACTTTGTATGTGCACATCTCTACATAGTCTCACTTTATGTTAACAATTTACAGAGACCGTTATGCCGTAAACGCAACGACATATCGTTACTATTACACAGGGAACTTCTCCAATATTTCCCCAAGACCATGGGAAGGTGCTTACCACTCCTCGGAACTTCCTTTGATATTTGGTACCCATAGCAACTTCCGTGGCGAATCTACACCATTTGAATATGCTGTGTCCTACCGCTATCAGGATCTCTATCTTGCTTTTGCCAATGACCCTGTCAATGGACCGGTATCACAAGGCTGGCCGGCTTATAAGCCGAATGGATCTGTTTTAAAGATCGCAGATGATGGCCTTGTCACTCAGTTGATGGATGTTAAAACCCTGCAAGATTTGTGTGTTGGGTTGGAACCGGCTCCTGGGGTAACCACCATTCCAACCTGATTATTGACGATCTATTAGTAGATGGCATTTATCGTATTAGAAAGTATTCAATAATGTAAACAATCGCATACTCCAATGATAAATATATAGAATTTATAGGTTCATGAACTCCGCCAGGAGATTCAAATGTTGTGAATGACTCAATAGCCCCTTAATAACGTAGAAACCATGATGGGTTCTATGGAACTAACAAAACTCGAGGTAATAACTTCTCCAACATGGGAAGGCATCCTTAATGATATCAATATACATTCCCACTGTTGAATACAATATATCGCTACTTATATTGATACAAACCCGGAATCTAAGCAAGGTCGATCTGAAGAGCCAAAGTTGCGTCCATAACAGCATCACCATAAAACATCTCAGTACTAATCTAGTCAGTCACATCCATCCAAATATAACAAGTAAGAGCGGAAAGAAGAAGCGAATAAAAAGATAACATACCCAGCGTTTCCAACATTGACGTAAGTAGAATCTGTGAAGCGGCCAAGTGTGACCATAGCCTCCAACCAATCCTTTAAATCACCAGTGAACGACCCATCAAATTGGGTATCAGGCAAAAGCGATGAGACAGTGATGCCAGTAGAGTCATTGACACCCTCGTACAACTTCCAGCTGGTGCCAAACAGATCGTCAATGGTTTCGACAGCGCCACCTGTCCATCCGATAGGGAGCTGGCCGCCCTCATACTCCAACCAGAGCATAAGCTCATGACTGTCCGAGCTAGTAGAATCCCCTTTGACATCATTGGTCATGAAATCGAAGCACACATTTCCCTTGAACGTCGTAGTATTGGTACGAGTCCACTCGTATGTTGCGGGGATGGAATCGATAGCTGAGATGGTGTTTTCCAAGTTTGCCGTCAAGCCGACGAACGAGTAGCCCTTAGGCACATTGTTTGTGCTCTCCACATAGTCGATATTCGTCGTTGACGTCCAGACCACCGCGGCTGCGCCGGCCGATGATGTCGTCTGGCTGCTGTATCCCGTGCACTGCGTTCCCACAGTCTCTGCTGCATTGTACATCATGTTGTACACAATCCATGGCGTACTGTCCAGAATCAGGTAGTCTTCATTACCACAGAGATCCGTAGCTGCTTGAGTTGAGCGCTCTACAGGCATCGCGAGAGTACTGCTAAAGGCAGTCGCCAGGACTGCGAGTTTGGACCAAGACATCTTGAAGAAATTGAAATGTTGAAATAAAAGAATGGAAGAGTGAATTGAACAAATGAATGACTGATTAGGAAAGAGAGAAGCTGTACAAAAACCGTGGGACTTACATCGTTTATATCATATTTCCTCTCGCTTTAGAGCATGAGTAGCCAAGGGGTGAGGATTTGGAGGATTGGTGATGTTGCAGGTTCATGAGGGTAGTGAGTACTTAATGATTTGTGATGTTTACTCGAAACAACCGATCCGCAAATGATCTCGGCCAACAGCCGAGCCGTTGGCCAGCGCTATTAATTATGAAAACATCCCCGCACCGTGGCGTGGAGATATTGGTTTGAATGGAGAAGACGACAAAGCTTATGAGTATACAAATAAGCATTGATTGCCCCCATATTCCCGGCAGTCATAAAGAGATGAGGGGGTGGGCGAGCCGACAGCATTGGAGAAGTAACGATTCGCGGCCAACAAAACTTAAATATCCACTACGGAGTGGATCCTGTTTCTGAGAATGTCACCGAGACCACTACTCGGAAGAAAAATCTAAAATAAAGATCTAGATTTCTACAAGGTAGAATAGGTCTGTTGTTGGTAGAGTTCGCATAAGCGGCCGCGGCGGCTCTGCAAAAGGAGATTATCCTTGATGATAGTATTCTACAAAAGGGGAAGCAATTCAGAACTTAGTACCCTTCACTCAAATATTAAGCAGCATTTCCTGCTTATTGGTTTTATATACGAGATCCAGGCTGGTCACCATTCACAGCATCCAGATCTTTCCAAAATTGCACACAGATTGAGTCGATTCTTTGAGCATCAAGAATACAATTTCTTCTATCTCATCATCAAATCATAACGCCACACCATCATGAATGACCTCTAACCGTACAACCAACACAACCACAATATACCCTAAAACCATCAACCAAAGCAAATTCAAAGCCCAGTCAAAGCAAGTCGCAAAGCCTAAGCTGCATAGCTTCCAATCCCCGCTGTCCCAAAACATAGCGCCAGTCTTTATGCAACGCTTCCTCGAGAAATAAAAGGGCCTCTCCAACGGCCACTCAGAGCAACAGCAAAAACAAGTTGGGAATGACAATGATGACGATAAAGGAAACAAAAAAGAACTAAAATAAAAAGAGGTGATGCGAATATCCACTCTGGATGAATGAAGCAAAAAACAAAAAAAAAAAAATATAAAGACCAAACTTTTATCTTGTGAGAAACAGAGACCGTAGCCTTCCATGTGCATGTGCGCTCGCTAAAATGAAAAGTATAAAGAGCAAAAAGAAACGGTGATGCAAATGAGTGTTATGAACGGATCTGTCCCAATAATTTGAGAACTATGAAAAACCAAGGCTTAGTTCGAGAGCGCCTAGGGTCTGGCTTTCGGGCCGGGGTTTATTTTCATGTTCTTGGAATTGTCTCTTCCCATCAGTATCGACGGGACTGAGGTTTGTTTCAGGAGTGTAGAAGACAGCCTGTTTACCAGGGCTGCTCTCTATGCTTTTTACCTCAGCAGCCGCAGACTGCTTTGGGGAGAGCTGTTCCATGCTTTCGACGGTGCTGAATGCTTCGTCACTTAGAGTTCCACTGGAAATGGGTCGTTGATTATTGTGAGCGACTTCAAGTCGCTTTTGAAGTTCTCTGAAACTTCGTGCCGTTGCGGTACTATTAGAAGCGGCTGAGCCGCTACGGTGATGCCATTCAATAGGCTCAGCGAGAGCGGAAGTGAATTCACCTTCAATGTGACCAGGGTTACCCGTACCAGCTTCATCTTTCTGCGCCAGCTTCTTCATGCGAAATCTCTCTTCTGGGCTCATGGCCTGAATTTCACTGCCAAAATGGACAATCGAAGCCTTCTTGCCATGAACCGTGAAGCTTCCTGTACCGCGTGAAAGGACATCCTCACTCACACGTTCCTCGGTCATTGCTATGCTACTAGCAGAATCGCGACCCTTCTTGGAACGATGATGTGTTGGAACGTGAGCTTCACGAAGAGTTCGGTGAAGACTACGTCGGATTTTGCTTTTGTCTGACTTTTCTTTGTCGACAGACTCTATGCGGTCCTTGTCGTCTTCTTGCTCAGCATCATTACCCTTGCTCTCAGGTGTGCCTTCAACAAGTCCGGCTTCTTCAAGGACAGCTTTCTCAGCAGCATCGGGTTCAGTACCGGAAGAGTTCGGTGGTACTTTAGCAGCATCAGAAGCGGCCACCTGCCGAAGGCTTTCATGCGATGGACGGATCAACGATGGACTTTTAGGGCCAGCACTAGAGAACGAACGACGAGAACTACGTGCATCGAAGGATAGTGGGGGGAGCTCCCATGATGCCTGAGCCTTGTGATAGCTTGAGGCATGCTCCAGAGGAGGGGGAGCGAAAACATCGTCCGATGTTCCATGATCTTGGTTCTCTTCTAGTGGTTGATCATATTGTGGTTTGGTTAGAGTAGAGGCGCTTCGTGATCGATGACTTCGAGGACTCATAGTAGTACTTGCTTTAGACTCCAGTCGAGAAAGACTTACTTTGTCGCCAGATTGAGGGGACATAGTAGCTTCGCTTCTGTTCGTAATTTCAGTATGTTCCTTCTCCTCTTCCAAGTCCATGGTTAGAATGTCCTTGTGACACCGCAGGCGCCATATTTCCATCCTAAGCCATTTCAACTTCGCAGCCATCCGTCCAGCAGCTAAGATGACCTGTTCTCTTGTCTTCTGTTGAATCGGGGCTAGAATATCGAGATGTCGAGCATTGGTCAATTGAGCGTCAAGCTGTTTCTGTGCTGCTGTAAGCTTTTCCTCAGCTTCAGAGATCTTATGCATCATGATTTCTCTGCGTGCAGCGAGGATATCCTGAGCCATCTTGTTGTCAAGTTTACCACTAGCGGTAGATACTTCGCCTGTTGGCGATTGCACCGTATTGGGATTATCATTGGCAGAGTCCATTCGTCGAATACCACGAGTCCTCTGGCCCTCATAGCTGCCTCCAACAACGCCTCTCATCCTGACACCTGAAGTACGGAAAGCAGCGGCATAGTTGAGCTTCGCAAGCCAGTCATTCATTTCTTCCTCGTTGTCCGCGAGGAAAGTTTCCTCGAAGCCACCGTGTCGGACGAAAACAAAGGCGTGTTTGTGTTTCTTGTATGTCGAATCCAGGAGTGCAACAGCGTCGTCAGTTGACATGAGAGCATCAGGTTTGAAACTTTCAAGGGGTGGCTTGAAAATAACAGGAGTGCCATCATGTCCTTGTTCATGATGAGATTTGAGCTGGTTCATCAAGCTCTTAATCCAAGTGGTATTGCGGAAAAAGTAGAGTTGAGCTCCGGTAAGGATAGCACCCCATTCCTGCCACGGCGAACGCGTCTTCTTCTTCTTGGCATCTTTTCTCCAGAGGAGACCGACTTTGGTGATTTTGATATCTACAATACCGGGATGCGCATCGTTGGGATTAGTAACAGTTTTCTCAGACATGAAAGCATCCGGTCGAGATCTCGCAGAGACTATCTGAAGTACACCGGTCTTAAAGAATGTCTTTTGGAGATCCTTCAGATCCAATGCCTTGGCTGTGCCTAAGTAGCTGTAATGCTCATCGAGGTGCATAACTTCTTTCAGGTTTGGCCGGAGAGTATGCAATTTTCCATCAATGATTAGCGTGTATGGATCGACAGGTTCCCTCGATGACCTTTTGATAGGTTCCGTCGCGCCAAGGGCTAAAATCGACTTCTTCTTAGTCTTGTGTTGAACGATTCGTTCGCCATTGATGTCAATGTCATCTTCGACGTGGATGAAAGGGGTATATGAGATATTGTCATAAAAGCATTCAAGGATCTCATCAAATACCCCCTCATCGCGAGTGTTCTTCAAATAATCTGCTTTCTGCATCTTATGTTTGTTGTTTTTGTTGAAGACGTCCGTATGCAAGATGAGAAGAGAGAAGGCGATGAAGTAGGCATTTTCGGGTGAGGTGTATATACCTGGATTACATTCATGATATCGATCGGCGAAGCTTTGCAGGCACCTATCGATTTGCTGGGTCTCTTTGGGGAGCTCTACCTCCATGAGCAATTTTCGAATTGCCATATCCATTGGCTCACCGAAGAACCCAAAGCCACGCATGTAGCTTCTCAAGACAGCCTGAGAGAATGGGTCTGTTCCCTTCGATAACACGCTGGCCACAACACCTCTGCTGACTGCTTCCTCCAATCGTACCAAATACTTGGCGGGAGTATCGTCTTCGAAGCGCTCGGGCATGATAATGCGATCTGGCTTCACCATAGAATTTCTCTTTGATGCATTTGACACAGGAGTAGCGGGTCCGGAGCCAGCACGGGTGAAAGCTGGCTCGGAGTTCTGTCGAATTCGATGTGATAAATTGAAAAGATCCCCGAAGCTCTTCCGTCCAGTAGATGTCGAAGTCCGTGTCGAGGCCGTTGGTAGGGTAGGGGTCTGCAATGTATCCTCAGATGGTACATTCTGCAAAGAGTTAATAGTCGAAGACCGACTACGAAGACCAAGCATTCCTCGTGTTGGTGAAGATCTTGCCGAAGCTGAAGATTCGTTTCGTAGTAGAGTCTGTCCTCCCGGCCCAGTACCTGGAACTGCATTACCTGGAACAGCAACAAATGACATTAGTTGCTGTGCTAGCGCAGACTGCGATGAGTGCCCAGAATCGTCTCCGCCAACAGAGACAGGTCTTGGAAGAGGAGGAACTGCAGGTATATCTGACAAGGAGCTCATATTATTTGGGATAGCAGTCGTAGATGCTCTTTGTGGTGACAAATGGTCGCCATTGGTTTTCTGTGGAAGCGGAAAGAGGGGCGCAGGCTTCTTTTTCCGCGATAGACGGAAGAATGTCGTCGTTGTCGAAACAGTATGTGTAGTTGTAGTAGTCTGGGCATATACACCATGCTCAGCAGAACCGTCCGACCTGGAAGACTCCGATAACCTCGTAACTGGTAAAGCCAAAGCCGAGTTGCCTTCATCGCCGTATGCTGGAGGGGGACAGTTTGCAGCCTGTGTGACTGGCCGCTCTGGTTCATCAAAGGTGACTCGGCTGGGTTTCCCTGATGGACCGCTGTCTGACATTGTCTTCCGTCGCGACTTCTTGTCAAACACCGGGGTCTCGTTCTCGTCCACATTTACAGTAGGAGCTGCGTCAACCTGAGTCTTTATACGTCCGATTCGCATCCGAGACTTCTTTCTGGATGGCGACTTGGTTAACTCGAATGTGGGCGCTGTCGTTACGATCTCTGGGGCTATATGCAATCTTGTTAGCAAGAGTCACGCTCAGTTGCGACGGACAGAAACTCACGCGGTGGGGGAGGAGGCATCGGTGGCGGATCAGGATACTGTTCCTGCTGCTGGCGTGCTCTCGTTGCCAGTTGCGAGTCGGAGGCATGACGGAACTTGAGCATTGAAAAGCGTCGTGTTTTGGCATTTGCGTCCTGTATGGGAGGTGACATGGGCCTGGTTCCTCTCTGCACGGCGATATCATTTCTCGTCGGCGGAGGCGCAGGCGCAATCGCATCGATTGGTGACAGGAGATTGGAAGCAGATGGCTTTCTGGCTATCTGTTCGCTCGCCCTGCTTTCGACTATCGTGGGTTCCATGGGCTCGGAGGGGGGGAAGTAGCTGTGTCGCCGATTGTCTGCATCGCGCTTTTGATCGCGCTTCCGCAACAATCCAGACATGTTGTATAAGTGTTCATGTAGCCATAGAATCCGCAATCGTCATGGTGTATATTGCCGTCAATGCTTCTGCAATCACGGAAAACGTTGATAACTGGAGAGTTGGAGCAGTCGGAGCTGAACCAGACGTCGAGGTTGGCTGTTAATCCTGAAGGCTGATCCCTGAAGTCGTTTTTGGTGTGGACTTTGGGTGTGTATGCAAGGGTGACGAAAAGCAGTTCCCAAATAGCACGGAAGCGTCAGAGCACAGCACGACAATTCAAGGATTCTTGAAATTGGATTTGCGGGTAGTGAACACAACTAACACCAAATCAAAGTGAGTGACAAGTTGGTCTTGAGATTTGACGAAGACTAAGTACGAGGAGGTAACAAGCAAGGTTGATTGATTCAGAGCTGATACGGAAAAGGAGGAGTTCCAGGGAGAGGCTGATGAGATATGTATGTATGCAGCGTATAGTAATGTACTTGGTACCAGTTGAAAGATCTGAAAAAGAGAGGGAGACAGCGGAGGCTTAGAAGGCCGAATTAAGTTATCTACTGGTTGTACTGGGCGTCAGTAGGGGTCTTGTATTTAATATGATATGTAAGGCCGTACAGGACTGTATTATGTTGTCGAGTCCCACTGTAAGATAACAAGTATAGCGAGCAATACACAATAATATTGAGTGTGAGGCGAACGGTATTGACACGACTTCTTAACTACCATCATACCCATACTCATCTCATCTCATCTCATAATAATACATGATGCCCGCTTTCAAACTATATGGACTCTACATCATTCTACTAGAGTTCTGCTCCCATACAGAACATACCGAACATTCTACCGCCAAAGTGAATACCCTTGTGACAATGCATATTCATCCCCTCGCCGAACAATGCTGCTCCCCAAATGCTGAAGTTTAACGGTACTGCAGTGATCGTCAAGGCGGAAGCTCGGTGCTTTGCCAGGCCTTACTACTCGATCCAGCTCAGGAGTAGAGTTTTTTCTGGGGGGCTTGCGTCAGCCCACTTGCTAGGTACGAGAGTCTTGAGCCCTATGGAGTAGGGAAGAATGGTCCCATGCTTGGTGGCACAGCGAGCTGGCGGAGCTTGGCACTAAATCTGTACGAAGCGGAATACGGAGAAGAAAGGCCTACAGAACAAGAGCAATAGCCACTTGTGCTTCAAATCTCGCGATATCTCGAGAAAACAAAGGAAAGGCTATCGCATACTGCAAATGTCAATTTGAATTAGCATTGCAAGGAGCGAAATGACTTGATGAGCGGTGTTCCAGCGCTTTGTTCGAGTGCAACGGTTGAGTTCAACATGAGCAGACAAGCCTGCTCTCCAGTACTTTGGCATCTGGAACCTGCTCCAGCAGAGCCAGCCATCCTTTCTCCCTAGACTGATTCGTGCTCCAGAAAGAGTATGGTGCTTTCCTGGACTCAGTAGCCAGTAAGTAGTAGTGGAGGTGGGGTTCTCTAAGTATTCCAGCCGCCAGCCGCCAGCCAACCACTGTTCACTGTTCACTATGGTATCGAGCGCGTCCTACTGGTTCATACGTTTATTCCTACTCTGTACTGATCCTCCCTGGTTATTGATGGCTAGAAAATAGTTGGAAGCAGGAATGTTGGCCGGCCATTCGGTTGTTCTTGTGGGATTCTTGGTCGTGTCTTTGTGGTCGTGCACGGCATGGCCAGTGGATCGGATGCAGTAAAGATCCTCCATAAGAAGAAGTACGGCGTAACGCCGTAGAGTACAGTACAGAGGCATGAGAGATTATCTGGATGGCGGGATATGTGTAACAATAAATATTTCGTATTGACATCAATACTTTACGGTATCGTAGTATTTGGTAACCAAGTGATATGAATAGCAGCAGCTTTGCCCACTCGTGTCATCGTTCCATGTCGACTTCCAAGTTCCACGTCGTGCCAGTATATACACCATGTGGATGGAGTTGCTGTGAGTACGCAGTACGTGCTACTTGCTACTGTTCCTGTACTGACGTTGAGTAACTCGAGGGAGTGGAGGGTAGAGTGTGGAGTATCCATTACCCATACGTAAGCATGCTAGGACACACTGGTACCGTCACTACACATATCTGTGCTATGTGAGTATAGCAGCAGTACTCTTCGTAGCACCCATATGGTGATAGTACATGTACTTGTAAAATATTAATGAAGCAAGGTATGTATCATGTGTGCAAAGCCTTATGGACCGAATTAAAATAGGCTCGGGTAGACCAACGTAGCTGGCCAGGTAGATCAGCTAAACCAGATGGACGTCTTAGACCTGCTAGGCTTATTAAATTGCTATTTTGAACTTGGAAAGTATGGAGGCCCTTGTGTGTATGGATACAAGATGAATCGAATGCAAAACTCATGGAGCTTTCCGTGATCCCATACAGCTCCGGCACAGTGCAAGTATGATACAATCCTTCGATTCTCTTCCAACGTTAGGCGATGAAGTAGTGAAGCTTCGCCAGGTTTTATCATTCACACTAATACATACATGCCAGATATTGTGGAGAGGAAGCACCAGAAGCTGGTAAAATCGTCGATGATATGTATGTATGTGTATAGTATTGCATACGTAGAGAGAATTGAGAGGAAGAGTAAATACTAAGTACCACCACTAACTACCCAGGTACGTACACACACACAGGTACGTGAGTATGAGTGCCTTGAGTACTGAGGCAGAAATGTCGGGAGTGGCACGAGGACCTTGAGAAACTGTCCCTAGTCATTTTTCCACGTCCAACCACTCACAGCTTACCTCTCAATTGTACATACAGTAGAATATTCAGTGCTGCCTATCATCTTATCCAACCTATCATCATTCGATAAACTCCGTGCCTTTTCTGCTCACACGACATCAACGACACCTTCGTCTCTAGTCGTCGTCGTCGTTGTTATCATCATCATCGTGAGACTGCACCATCGAAGATGCATCGCTCTCTGAGTGCTCTGCAATTGCTCTCTGTCTTGGTTACTCTACTGGCATGCGCGCCATTGCAAGCCTTCGCCGTGCCATGGACCTCCCAAGATAATGCGCCATTCAACCAGCCTCATATATACCACCCCACCAGCGAGCCCACGAGCCGATTCCGTAACGTTTTCCCACAATTGATATGGCTACGCGATACTGTCATTGAATCTGTATTCAGACTTCCCCCAAAGTCAACCAAGAGCCACAAGGACAAGCTTTCCACGAGCCATAGACAATCGAATACCCCACTACCGGCCACCCTGCTTGCAAAGTATGGAGGGGATGTGGTCTTGAGATTCAACATCACTACATCCGAGGAAGAGGCTGCTTTATCCGAAGCAGCAGACACCCTGTTTCTCGATGTGTGGGAGTTTGCGGATAGCTGGGCCGATATCAGACTCAGAGAAGATGATGTATGTTGATCTATGTGCCATTTCACTGAGCATTGTTCTGATTGCTATTAGGTTCCATCTCTCCTAGGATTGTTGCCCAAGTCTCTCCAGAGATCGTACTCTCCTCTCATGCCCGACCTTGCCCGAAGCATCTATCAATCATACCCATCACTTACATTTCAAGAGAATCCATTTCCCCCTTCTCATGCTGATCGGGCATTCACACCTTCACTTCATACCGCGGGTGAGACAGACAACATTTTCTTCCGTGATTATCAGCCACTCTCTGTAATTGTACCATGGATGCGTCTCATGGCCTCCATGTTCACCACCCATGTTCGAATGATCAACATCGGTGTCTCTTATGAGGGTCGTGATATTCCAGCGCTCCGTGTAGGAGTTCATCCAACAAACTCCCAAGAAGACATCCCTGAACGCAAGACGATCATCATCTCAGGAGGAACTCATGCAAGAGAGTGGATCTCTGTGAGCACAGTTACCTACATTGCATGGTCTCTCATTACTTCCTACGGTAAGAGCCCAGCGATCACAAAACTTATACAGGAGTTTGACTGGGTGTTTATCCCAACGTTGAATGTTGATGGCTATGTTTATACTTGGGAGAATGATCGTCTATGGAGAAAGAACAGACAACAAACCAACCTTCGATTTTGCCGTGGCCTGGATCTTGACAGAGGTTTTGGATTCGAATGGGATGGCACTTCATTCCAAAGCAATCCATGTAGCGAGAGCTACCCTGGCGATGAGCCATTCCAGGCTGTAGAGAGTCATCGGTTCGCCGAATGGGCCAAGAATGAGACTGAGAACCACAACGTGAAGTTTGTTGGTTTCTTGGACTTGCACAGCTACTCGCAACAAGTACTATATCCCTACAGCTACTCATGTGCGGCTACCCCGCCAAGCATTGAGAATCTGGAAGAACTCGGTATAGGCCTGGCAAAGGCCATTCGAATTTCAAGCGGCGAAGCGTATTCCGTTTCTTCAGCTTGTGAGGGCTCAATCACTACTGCAAACAAAGGAAAGAATGATGTGAAGGCAAGGATGGAGACTGGTGGTGGAAGTGCCATTGATTGGTTCTACCACGAGATGAAAGTACGCTACTCATATCAGATTAAGTTGAGAGATACAGGAAGCTACGGATTCCTTCTCCCATCAGAGCATATTCTACCTACTGGAGAGGAGGCTTTCAACGCTGTCAAGTACTTCGGTGACTTCTTACTCGGAAACAAGGGTATCGAGGGCCTCAGCGCTGAGGAGAAGGTCATCGCTATGGATCGCGTTTCTAAAGATGCTGCAGAAATTGTCATTGATGAGGAGATTGTGGAAGCAAATGTAGAAGATGAGGAGTTTGTCGACGATATGGAAGATATCAACTGGGAGCTGAAACGGAGGAGATAAGCAGAATGAACGGAATGAACAGACAATTGAATAGTGTTGGTTTTGAAGGGCGTTTCACGAGGGTTATACCAAGTTGTCAGTCTGGTCGAGTTTCGCGGCGTATCCGTTGGGTTGATTCACTTCTGCAGCAAATTATCTGTATGCTCACAAATTGTTATTAGCGTTTTATGTATATATGAGAAATGTAGGAGTGAAGTTTATTCTGTCCCGATTTCACAGGTGGAAATATCTTAGAAGCAGTGCATTTGCTCAATGGCTGGAAATAACCCATCAGCTGTTAATATAACAACCAATAACTCAGCAGCATCCGGAGGGAAGTAATTTGAATACCTGTATATCTTGTTTGGTTGGTGTAGATGCCGTCGATAAATCATACTCTACAACATGATATGGTGGTACTCACACTGAGCCACACCCGAGAACCATTCATATCTTACCAAGCGTCAACATTCGTCTTCACCCCGCATGACCTCATGCGTGCAGCGCACACCTTTCCTAGTGGGATTACCCCACATCTTAAAGGAGCAATTTACGTGTAGATGCCACGGCTGCCTACGTTCGATTACAAATTGCAATATTACTCATATAAAGTTCTATGGTTTAAAGCTCATCTCAGACAAGTATTAAAACAATACAAATAAACACTTCCGACTTTCTTTTGCAAGTTGGTCGTAAAGCAAGTCTGCTCGATCACAATTAGCATCTTTGATATATCTGAATCTCGCCCACAATGGCAGCTCCTACACCCCGCCCGTACAAAATCAGCGTTCCTGAGTCGAAGATAGAATCTCTGAAGGCAAAGCTGTCATTGGCTACATTCCCTGATGAGCTTGATGGCGCTGGCTGGGATTTGGGAACTCCCCTATCAGACGTCAAACGATTGGCCAAAGCATGGGAGAGCTTCAATTGGCGACACGTTGAGGCGAAATTCAACGAGACGCTGCCGCAGTTTGAGATGAGTGTGAAGGTCGATGGTTTCGAACCATTGGATATACATTTCATACATCAGAGGAGTAATGTGAAGAATGCTATTCCCCTTATTTTTGTTCATGGCTGTGAGTGTTTATGCATTTTAATGGATTTGATATTGGGATGATGGTCATGAAGTGACCCTGAAGATTGTTTTACTAATAGAGAAACAGGGCCGGGTTCATTCGCTGAAGTTGTCAAGCTGCTCCCATACCTCTCTGCCCCAGGCGGCCCCGCATTCCACGTTGTAGCTCCTTCACTTCCTAACTATGGCTTCAGCGAGGGTGTATCGAAGCGTGGTTTTGGAGCTGCTCAATATGCTGAGACATGCCATAAGCTTATGCTACAATTGGGCTACAAGGAATACGTGACTCAGGGTGGCGATTGGGGATTCCTTATCACCAGAGCTATGGGTGCGTTGTATCCTGAAAGCGTCAAAGGAAGTCATATCAACATGGTCCGCGGACTTCAGCCGGAATTCTTGAAGAATCCTATCTTGGCACTGCAGCACGCCATCATACCCTACAGCGAGAAGGAGAAGAAGGGACTGGAGAGGACTAAATGGTTCGAGACAGAGGGGAGAGGGTGAGTACTTCCTCTTGAGAATTTGGTCCAAATTTTGACGAACGATGGCTAAAAATGATAGATATCAAATGGAGCAGGCCACAAAGCCACAGACTTTGGCGTACTCTCTGCATGACAGTCCTGTTGGACTTCTTGCTTGGATATATGAGAAACTACATGACTGGACCGACGATTATCCCTGGACTGATGAGGAAATTCTCACCTGGGTTAGTATCTACCAATTTAGTCGCGCAGGGCCTGGAGCTGCCCACCGCATCTATTACGAGGTTGCACATACAGCACCTGGCCCTGGGAAGTTCGATAGAGAAAGTGCAGTTCGCTATGTTCCTGGCGTGCCATTGGGGCTGTGCTTCACTCCGATGGATCTGGCCGTCCTACCTAAGACCTGGGGAAGGACATTGGGACCCATTGTTTTTGAGAGTGATATTGAGCATGGTGGACACTTCCATGCTTATGAGAACCCGGAATTGTTAGCTAGAGATTTGAAGGCTATGTTTGGGAAGGGTGGAGGAGCTTATGGTGTTGTGAAGGGTTTAACCGGATATGATGATGGTTCAAAACTTTAGGAAGTACATACTACCACAATCTGGTGTGAATGACTACAGGGGTGTTCTTCACAAGTTCTTTTCTGCGTATGCAAATTAGTATCTTAACAAAACAATCTGCAGGTATCAAAAGCGTTATCGATGATTTGTAGACGTTAGAGTGAGGTTCATTAACGTGCTTGAAGCATGGGACACGGCCCCTCGGCCCGGGAAGTGAAATGTAACCAAGACTGTCTATGAGTTCAGGTCCTGAGAGACGGATAAGTTATCAGGGAATATTCAGGTACTATCATTTGCAATCTTCTGGATATGAGTAATTCGTCAGGGTACAGTAGCAGCTTCAAAATAACGAAGTCATTGGTCAGCTTCTGACAAATGGCGTTGCTCCTCACCGTCTCACAGTCTCCCACTTTCTTACACTTCATAGTGTTGAGGAAACCCTGTAACCCACCGGAGTTCTTGGAGTGGAGAACTGCTCTTTGATACCATGTGCTCTTGCGAACTCAAACTTGGTTCTCATAGAAATTCCATTTCCAAGAATCAGGTCGAGCCGTAATAAAGTACTGGAAAGTAACAGACCCGTGATTTCAAGGAAAGCGTAATATTCCCAGGAACACTTAGAATCTTTGAGGGCTGTAGTGTTTTGAGGGCATATAATTTTGTATTAATATAACAGCTTATCGCAGCGGAGACTCCAATGGCAAAGAAGCTGGTCTCACACCTCCAACAAACTAACGCATCTCCCAGTAAGTACCAACACCCGGAGCACGCAAAGCTAATGGCAGCCTTACAGCTCTCCGCTCCGCCAAACCCGCTCCGCTAAACCACAAGTAGTATGCGCAGCGCAGGCATCATATGGCATTCGATCAACAACTACTTGGATGGTTCGAATGTGAATCAACTTTCCAGCTGCGAAGCTGTAGCAGCCATTTCAAACCATCCTAAATATTGTTATACGGCTCGCGACCTACTCTCGCGACAAGAAATACCACAAAGCCCGAACACACACACACGCATTCGCCCACGCGACCGGCAAGCCTCGTTTGCGAACCGCTGCTGTTGTAGGGTTCTCCAAGTGCGCCAACGGCGGCGCATACACTCACGATGATCACGGATATCAGCAAACCGGGCGTGCTGATGGGACCAGGGCAGACGCAGTGGTTTCGACAAGAAGTAGCCAAACTTCTCGAGCGGAAGAACACGTCGTTCCCCGGCGCGCAACCGGTTAGTTTTGCGCGGCGGCACCTGGACGAATTGACTCGTCAAGAGTATGTTGCTGCCCCTCCTTCTGAAACGTGTTTAGCAATTCCAAGGTCACATATTAATTGATGGTATTGTGTAGTTACTATGTGTGCGAAAAGTCCGACGGTATTAGGTATCTTATGTACTGCACCGAGGACGAACATGGCGCTGAAGCTATATATCTCATCGACCGCAAGAACGAGTATCATTGGGTCAATGAGAATAGCAGTTTACATTTCCCACCGCCACATGATCAGCAAGCCTTCCACAAGGGCACGCTCATTGACGGGGAGCTCGTCCTGGATACACTACCCAATGGATCGAAGCAAGCAAAGTTTCTCGTCTTTGATTGTCTTGTCCTCGATCGGAAGGTTCTTATGTCTCGAACGCTGGATAAACGATTGGCATACTTTAAGGAATTCATCTTCGACCCTTATCAGAAATTGTACAACATGTTCCCGGAAGAGGCACAGTATGCTCCATTTTTCATGGAAATGAAGGCGATGCAATTTGCATATGGAATAGAAATGATGTTCAGACAAATATTACCCAATCTTCCACACGGTAACGATGGACTCATCTTCACATGTCGAAATACGGAGTATTGCCATGGAACAGATCAGCATATTTTGAAATGGAAGCCGGAAGAGGAGAATTCTATCGATTTTAGGTTAGTTCTTGACTTCCCGATGGCAGCCCCGGACGAAATCGACCGTGCAGATGGCATCGTGGAACCGTATAAGGACTATGACGCAATTCCAACATGCAGTCTATTCGCTTACAAAGGCAATAACCAGCCAGATGAATGGTATGGCGAGATGTACTTGACTGAGGAGGAGTGGGAAAATCTCAAGGCCCTCCAAGAACCTCTGGATCACAGAATTGTGGAATGTCATATGGATGCTCAGAAGAGATGGAGATATATGCGCTTTAGAGATGATAAGCATGAGGCAAATCACATCAGCACGGTGGCAAGTGTGATTGAGAGCATCACGGATCGAGTGACAGAGCAAGATCTATTAGCAAATGCTAAAAGAACAAGGGATGAGTGGAAGAGGAGACAACAAGAGGAAAAGGACAGAGCTAAATTTCAAGCTGGCCAAGGACTAAAGAGGAAGGCAGATGGGGAACAGGGCGGTGCGAGACCAAGTCCAGGCCCACCTCCAGGGGGGGAATGATCTGTATCAAGCTGGGGATGGAAGACTACTTTTCTGCCATCTTTAAAGGAGTTGAGGAATCACAATAAAGATGGGTAGGGCGTTTGGTGTTTGGATCTTATGAGCTAAGGCTCATGAGTGGATCGTTTCTGCGGAAAAATGAAAGGTCATTGACTTCCATCCAGCTAAAATTTGATGAAATGTGTGTTAGTGATTATCTAAACACGACTGATATCTAAAGCGACTAAATAACAAAGTCTCCACAAGACGTTGTGTTGTTACTGAAAATGACCTGCTCCCATAGCAAATTGACTTGAACAAGCGATTTCAACCAGTGCGCCTTGTGATTTATACGATAGCAATGTGACTGCGAAATACCGAGAAAAATGGAGTACTTGTGAATGCCGGTGTAGCAGATAGAGGTCCCTGCATCAGATCATGTTAGTATGCTAAGGATATTCGAATCAAGATAATACTATAATGAATCCACGCAACCCGAAGAGGATACTCACCAATGCTTACTATGAACTCAATGTCTCAGACTATGATTAGGACATCATCATCATCATCGTCATCATCATTGTCATCAATAACAATTGGATTGCTGGCATTAGATTCATAAGGTGGGGGAGGCATCTGCCGATCGTTGTTCATAATCAAGTCGTGCTCCAAGTTCAGCCAGTTGAGAGCCACATCGTGGACTGGTTTCCAAGGGGTTCCCACGACACAACTCACCCGACCATTGACCTCTGCCACAGCAATAGAGAGAGTCGGCAACTCAGAAAGTGGAAGTTGCTTTGCATAATGAAATGTCTCGCCTTTCTTTGGACGCGTAGCATGTTCGCCCCTGATATCAAGCCAGCAGGGGGGGTCTGCAGCTGTGATTTGAGCTGGAAGTTCTGCTAAAAATTTCTCTCTCATACATGGAAGAGAGGATCCTTGAGCCACGGTAATATCACGTTTGAAAGCACGGTTGCCGATAGCCAAGCGCAAAAGGAGTCTTAAGGAAACCTTTTCATTGACAGCAGGTTGAGAAATGTTTTCGAATCGATGTAAGCGAGCTGCGTCAAACTCGGCTCTTGAAGTTATGTTGACATCCTCTGCTGTTTTCGCGGAAAACTCTGGCAACTCGAGCTGCTTGACAAATTTGATGGGACGACGCTTTGTAGAATGAGTCAGTTACTGGTCCGAACTGAACTAAGGTAACTTCAAGCATGGAAGCTACTTACGTATTTCTCTTTCGGGTATTGAGGTCTGTAGGCATCATACTCTTTTGTGCGGCGCCTTTGCTATAAGAAATTATGAGTTTGTGCATGGGAATTACAAGGAAAGGTCTTAGCAACCTCACACATGCCCAGCTCAAGAAGTCTTTGCCGATCAGCCGCAGATAGAGTACCATCGATTGTTCGCTGAACCACCCAGCAGTAGAGGCTGATATGACCCTTACAACCACACTTACGACAATTCATATCCTGACGACGCGAACATACTGGAAATATAAACCGTGATTCTTTTCGTCGTATACTATGGCAGCTGCCGCAGTTGGGACAAAACCTTTGTTGGGACTTTGTCATTGTGACATTCAATATGATTAGTATATGATGCTTGACTGAGTAGAAATTTGACCTTTGAAACGCGTGCAATGACGGTTCAATCAGGATCTCTTAGCTTTCATAAATGTAACAAGAGCTGTAATACATTGAGACGAGTGGACTCAAGGTATTGGCAATAGAAGTTTAGAAGAAATTTGAAAGGGTTTGAGTGAGAGATGCAAAGAATAGGTTCACATATGACGGATCCATGATGTTGTGTGCTGCGAAGCCAACATCACTCAAATAGCAAGACCAACTGGCAATCACTCTCAAAGAGGCAGCAACGTTTGACATCAGGTGCCACACAACACATCTCGCACTGCACACGTATTATGAGTGGCCTTTTTAATTTTAAGAGGTAATGGTTCGATCTATCTAAATTCGATGTCCTCATGTTCTCCCTACTTAGATTTTTTGGTGTTTCCAGCATAATACCCGACGCAACAAATCGTCCCTGTTTACCTAGAAGATTGATATAGTCATGTATGAGCATCACACTCACTTGAGTGGTTCTATTGACCTCTGACATGCACTCAAGTCTACCCTCTTATTCATACTTTGAAAAGGCCAGTGACGCATTTGTTCCCCCAAATCCAAAGCTATTGGACATAGCAACGTCAACTCTCTTTTGCTGTGCTGCGAGAGCAACATAGTTGCAGTCGAAGGCAGCTTCCATATTATGAAGGTTCAGTGTTGGTGGCACCACATTCTAAGAATTTGTTAGTTTATCCACTGCTCAAGGGGCCAATAGACAAAGTACCTCTTTGACAGCCATAATGGAGAAGATTGCCTCAACAGCTCCAGCAGCACCGAGTAAATGGCCAATCGCACCCTTAGTACTACTAACAGTGATCTCGCTGGACTTCTGATAGCCCTCGTCCCCTAACATGAGACTTCTGATGGCAGAATTTTCTGCAGCATCTCCAAGAGGGGTGCTTGTTGCATGAGCATTGATATAGTCCACCTCCTTTGGCTTCAGTCCAGCGTTCTTGAGTGCTTTTTTCATAGCCAAGAAAGCCCCAGCGCCATTCTCTTTCGGCGCAGTAACGTGATGAGCATCACCACTACATCCATAACCTTTGACCTCAGCATAGATATGGGCACCGCGTGCTTTCGCGTGCTCCAGTTCTTCCAGCACAACAACGCCGGCTCCCTCCGCAATAACAAAGCCACCACGATCTCGATCAAAGGGTCTGGACGCCTCTTGTGGGCGGTCATTGTACTCAGTGGCTAAACTCCTTGAACGAGCAAATCCTGTCAGCGCAAGTGGATGTATACAGGATTCCGAACCACCAGCGATCATGACATCTGCATCTCCAAATGCAATAAACCGTGAAGCATCGCCAATGGCATGAGCACCAGTCGTACAGGCTGTGGTAACTGCATGATTAGGGCCTTGGAGACCATATTTCATGGAAATATGTCCAGCAGCGAGATTTATCAAGAGCTTAGGCACAAACAGCGGAGATACCTTCTTATAACCCTACAATCACTCAGCATTTATTCTTCCGTACGTGATACACAATGTATATTGAATTGAGAAGACTAACACCCTCATTATAGGCTACAGAGGTCTCAAAGACCTCTTCAAAGTTCCCAATTCCGCTCCCCAGACAAACCCCCGTAGCTTCCTGATCCTCTTGACTCACGGGGTTCCATCCTGCATCCTGCAGGGCTTCTTCAGTAGCAGCTATGGCATATTGAGTGAACTTTGCCATGCGTCGCTCATCACCCTTCGCCATCCACTCCGAAGCCGACCATTTCCCCTCATTCTTGGAGCCCAGGGGTACAATACCTGCGACTTTACTTGGAATATCGGAAAAATCATTCGTTGACGGGAGCGATGATGATGATGATGGGATGGTGGAGGTATGGACGATGCCGCACTCACTAGCTAATAGTCGTCGCCAGGTTTGTCGAATTCCAACTCCAAGAGGGGTTATGGCCCCTAGGCCTGTTACTACTACTCTTCTCATTATTGAGCCATGTCGCTGTATCGCAACGTCGATGTGGGCATTTAACTAGCTATCTAGCTATCGTGAAAGTTGAGGCGAGGTCAATGTGCAAGTCTGATATTGCACTAGTCCATTTCTAGCCGAAGCAATTCATGACGATGTCTCATTGGCGCAGGATTTAAAGAACCATCGTTCTAAGATAAGTTGTAACTTATTTTAAGAATTCAATGCAATTGCAAGTTGTCTCACTTCTTTTCTCTGCTATCGAATGTGAAACGTTTATAAATTTCGAAAATCCCATCATCAATACTTTATGACAGAACAGTAAGACCACACTGAACAGTAGTCTTTATTCAAGCTCATCATAAGCCCTGGATTTTAGCTTGACCATTGAATAGCTAGCTAATTTCTAACTTCTCTGATTGATAGATGCCATCAATCAGAAAACCAAAACTTGTTTTCTCACCCATTATGTACTGATTTTCTCAAACGGAAGTCCAGCAATTGACTTTCCTCAAGAGTCGGCGGTATATTCTCGTTTCCTATCATGACAGTGGATTCCATGACACCAAATGAAAGTGGTAGAACCTTGAACGAAGCCCGCAGAAAAACATTCGTACTTCACAGCATGATGTATGAGAAAACTAGGGATAGACTGGAAATGCATAGCGTGGAGTGCAGCTGTCAAACTCCAACCTTGAACCCGTTCCGAGAGCTCCGACAGAACCGCATGCAAGCATTCCAAGAGAATCCAATCCTTGTGCATCGCCCATCTGAAAACATCCGAAAACGTGAGCCCGAAATATCGTGGGGAGAATGGCATGACAATCGGCCGTTCGTTTCGATTCGCTCTTCGTCCTCTTAACAAAGCATGAAATCGAAACAGCCACCCAAATCTGAAGATCTCCTCAGTAAGATCGTACCACATATATTATTCCATGATCCAAAAGAATCACCCGGTCCTTTTTCTTCCCATAGAACTCTTGCCCAAATGTTGCGTGATTATTCTATAGACTCACGCGATTCCTAAAACCCTCATCAGCTCTTACGTTGGTGCTTGACTCTTTTGATTTATGTGAGGCCTTGGTGGTTCCCGATAGACTCCGAAACCACCCAAACCCTTATTACGACGTTAAATCCTTTTGCAGGGCGTAAGTACTAACCTGACGACAACCGCACACGTCAAACTCCACACATATGCACGCTTTGACATCGGCTCGGACTTCCTTGTACTATGTATACACTTCAGCGTTGAGTCTTCATACCTTCGGAAAGAAATCGTGGCATTTTCAACGCTGTGAGCCCTTGGCGCATTTGAATTTTGAGGATTAAATTGATTATTAACCGTATGCGCAGTATAATTGGAGAAGCCAGGGTATGGAAGCCGTTTTCACTGCTTCGCCAAAAGAATCCGGAGTCTAGGAGACAAGACGGCCTGTTGGAGTAGGCAAGGCAAGGCAAAGAATGCTTCGATTCAATATGTTCTCATTGAGAAATATGTGCAAAACGTGTACTTCAGAAGAACATCACCACCTGAAGCGTGAGTAATATTTTCGTCAGGCTGAAAACAATTTATCAAATGGTGAAATATGGCATGCAAAGCCCATTGAATGATATCAGAATCGCATATTCTGGCTAGCTAGCGTGGCATTGCATTCCAATTGAACAGGGAGTGTTTCAACTTCCCGGGTTATTTGTACGATGTCATGTTTCGACAAGACGAAACGAAAGATCGACAGTGGGTGGTGGAGAGGTTACTTATGTTTTCTTTTTTCCTTTTCCTTTTGAATTTGCTCAGGTATCCACATTCTTGGAATGGGACCGAGGGACCCATCTTGAGCATGATAAGACAACAATGATCTCTACACTTCTCAAGGAGTAGTATTGTTATGTAGTACGGTGAAGGACATTCTGTAGAGAGTGCCCCCCCTTGCTACGGACCCCCCCTTCCCCATATCAATATAAAGTGCAAATGAACGATACGGGGCAGTGACGGCATGGTCAGGAGCTGATACTTCTCAATAGGTGAAAGATCGTGAGGACCTGGGGGTTGGCGTGGGGGAATGCTGTCTCCTGCTCGACTCGAATTGCGTCATCCAAAAATACGCAGCACCACAGCAGCATAGCACCTCTTCCTGCTTTGAAGTACGAAACATCTGACAAGTCGAAAAGGATAGACCTTGCACTTTTGTATTCAACATTGTTTGAATACCTCAGGAGCTTACGAGTCCATCCACCCTAGATAAGAATACTACCCACTCGTAGATGGGGTGAATTCCGTACATATGTACACAGTATGTAGATATCAGAGGAGTTTTCATCTCTACGTAGTATAATGGATACATTATGGATACCTCGTACTTATGGGTACCTCTGTGGGGGACCAATGTACAGAGTAGAAAACAGAAACCCAAAGGGTTAGGTTACAACAACCCAATCTAATTGTGGCTCAATAATTCCGGGTACTAAGTTCTGCGTGGTATGTAAGAGCTTCACAAGGATGCATATCTCAGTACAGGAGAACTCCTTTTCCCACGCGTCCTCCCTCCCGTTGAGAGGCCAAGATCTACAAGTAGCCAAACTCACGTAAGTAAGTAAGTATCCAATAAGTATGGGTGCGCCTCATTTGATGTGGAAGGATGAGAGCACGTGATTTGGGTTCCTCGTCATCAGCCACAGCGAGGAGCATGGCGATCGAGGTTCCAGTCGCACAATCGTCCGATGAAGAGGTCCGTCTCCACCTCTTGACTCGTCCTCACCCGATCCTTTCAAGGTGACACTGACAACGAAAGAAAAGAAAAAATACAACACGAAGCAGTTCAGGGCGGGGAAGGGGAGAAAAAGCACCAAGGCCTCTGAATCAATGCTTCCCACCAAGAAACGGCACAGATGTGGCGTAATTACGTATCCATAAAAAAAGAAAGCACTAGGAAGGTCGGTGCTCATAACCGAACCCTGCAGGTGTGGCGTCATGGAAGCTAGAAAGTGGGCAGGCAGACGCTGCTTAACCAACTTTTATATGCTGGGGATGTTTGGGTGTGCTGCAGGTCCGGCGTCGTTTGATGTGTTGATGTGTTGATGCGTTGTTAGGGAGAATGACTGAGCCACATGTTGTATGGGTGTGTGAGAGTGAGCGTGAGTGTGTGCGTGAGTTCCGTGTAGTTTGTATATACATACACACATACAGTTCTTGAGAGAGGAGGCCTATTTTGTGGGGACTTTGAAGATCTCCGGAGAATGCCACTCGGCAACTCAATGGAAAGACGAAGGATTCTTAAGCGTCCTGGCGTCCCTTTGACTGTGGGAGCTAGCTCTCGTGCTGGTGATTGCACACATCATTGCTGATTGGCTGCTGGGCGTGGGCAAGATAGAAGGAACTCCATCTTCGTCCCTAAGCAGCACCATACTGTACGTACATTCTGTAAATAAGCAAAGAAGTGAGAAGCATGTAGGAAGCAAGAAAGCATGGAGTACCATATGAAATACAAACATATTCAATGACATCGTTGTGGGGGTTGTGGGGGACGTCATAATCCTACACAGAAACACAGGACAGTCAGTGAAGTAAGTGAGAGCAAGAAACACAGCACCCGTAATCCATCACGCTGGACAACAAGCAAGACAAGGCAAAGGCAAAAGCAAAAGAAACACGGCCAATGGGCCGCACATTGTTTACCCTTTGACTTGAATTCCAAGCAGTTCACTTTACTCTGTATCTTGGTGCAGAGGTCCCTACGACTTACCATACGTACCATACGCACCATACGTAAGTCGTATTCATCCGCAGTCCAGTGGGCGTACAGTATGTATCTACACGCGGCAGAGGCCAAGTTATGCCATGGAGGCTATACTTACTACGTCCTGCTGCTGCTGTCTTCTCTTCCACCACCACCACCACCACCACCACCACCATTCCCTCCAGTGTGTAGTGCGCAGTAGTGGGGAAATGACAGGACACAACCCCCTTCCCTTGCTCACTGGCGCACCACACAGACTCAATAAGACGATGCACTGACGCAGCGAAATCCACGCTTATCAACGTTTGACCACTTTGAAAAAAAGAAAACACAAGGGGAGTGGGGTAAAGGAATGCAATACCTCAACCTCAACCATCCATACTAGTACCATATTGTGTACATGCCTTTGCCTCCATACTCTACTCTCAATCTCACTCTACTCTAAGACACTGATACCACCACAGTTCCTCGGAGGAAAACATCCGGGAACCACTACGTCACGGCAGGCACATCAGATGGATTGCATTTGGCCTGTGCATTGGCATCCCAGCTGTTGCATGAGGAAGAATGAAGATCCAGATCAAGATTGTTGTGTTCTTTGCTGGCCCTGCAGGAAAGGGAGGACACAGTTCACCTACCCCTTGAAGACTACTTATTGAAGCTTCCCCCCAGTATGTGGCTGGCGTTCTGAATAATTCAAAAGCACGAATCCAGACTATCCAGACTATCCAAGCTATCCAAGCTATCCAAACTCTCCAAACTACCCAATCTATCCAACCCATCCAACCTATCCAAACTGCTATTCTATCTACCAAGCACGCTTGACCTGTTTATGAATCGCTATTAAAGTATATTCGTCGCTCTACTTTCAAGTATCGAAAATCCTATCAGCCACAATCACCAATCATCACTACTGCTCCTCCAAAAAAGTCAAAAACACCAGGACCTCTGCCTCGATAAGCTCCCGTTCAAGCTACTTATCTACGCAAACCAATCGAGCCTTTTTTACTTTTTTACGGTGAAAACATCTAAGGACCAGGCGAAGCACGACAGATAGGCAAGAATAAGAAGCTTTCTGCCCCGCACTACACGTTTCCAGAGTCCATCTATCCACGGCATACAGCAACCCCTCAATTCTTGCATCGATCCACACTCCACCCATCTTACTATCCATATACACATATATATTGGAACACGGCCCTTCTGAACCGGTCTACCAACAGCTTCCTGAAAAATATCTGACATACAAAATATACCAATCTTGAACAATGTCAATCATCTGCAGCCCGACACAGAAGTCCCCGGAACGGGGCTTCACCCTCCAAAAATACCTTCTCCTCCACAGTCAACAAGATGCACTCCAAAAACATCTCCAGGCCATCGCCAGCCAGCCTACGCACCCACGCACGGTGTCACCAAGCTCCCGCAGCCACCGCAGCAGCTCATCATCCTCATCCAATACAAGCCTCTCCTCCTCCCCGGAGTCTCCCCCATCACGCTTCACGTCCGCCGACTTCTCAACGGCCCAGTTCTCAGCAGCGCAGGAATCCCGCGCTCGCCGCTTCTCGCTACCGCCCATCCTCGATGAGAGCATCGTGCATGAGGTCGAGGAGGAAGAGGAGAAGTTGATGCATGTCACTCAGCAGATCAAGACCACCCTGACCGACCTCTTGAACTGTGAGAGTGTCAAGAACGATAAGAGATATCGTATGTGGGTACAGACCCGCCTCATGGACGCCGAGAGGGAGCTTAAGGGGTCGAGGAGACGTGGTAGCTGTGTGTATGAGAGACGGAGGAGGAGTCAAGGAGGTTTGGAGGGCATGTATGAGTGAAGAGGGATGGATGGATGGATGAGCAAAAGGTGTGCTGGAAACTCCTTTGCATGCATGATTGATTGGATTGGCGTTCTGGATACGAGTTAGATTTTGATACCCCGTTTCATTGTTTCCATAGTGTACGATGAATGCATACATTGTCCATTATTCTCCCTGACATTGCTTTGTTCCTGCCGTGAATGAAATTTCGTGATTCATCAATACCGCCTGACACCCAGATGTTTTTACATTGATGACCACAATTGTCATCCACACTCATTGCTGTTCAACTGAGATTTCATAATCGCCTGCTAGAAAACCTACCTACGGAGAAAAGTGCTAAGCAAAGGCGTTCCCTGTCTCAAGTCCACAATGATTCCCAAGGATCTTGCAAACTCGAGCGCATCAGGACTCAACTTGTCACAACCAAACAGCCGCAGATATGCCACCTGGTTCCCTTCCCTAGTCAGGATCTCTCTCACCAGGCTCCCAGTAATCTGTGTCTGGGAAAAGTCAATACGCCTGAGATTTGGAAATGCGTCGACTACGCATCGTAGACCGGCGTCATCCCAGTTGGAATACGTGATTGCCAGCTCTTCCACGCTCTCCGATGCCGGCGGTATGAACTTCTCGATGTCTACTAATTGGAGAGCTTTGAGTGTACCGGATTCTATCCCTGCCTGGATGAGGTGTCTGACAAAGTTGTGGGCGTCGACATCGTTGACGCTGAGTGCTTCTAGATTTGGAAGGAGGTTGAAGTCCGGGGGAGTATCGGATGGCCATCTACGTGGCATATGAGTGCAGGCTAGGTAAAGGTTTCGGAGAGTACGAGGTAATTGTGGTAGCGTTTCGATGCTTGAACGGTCCAGATCGAGAGTTTCAAGACGTGGCCAGGTTAAATCATATCTAGCCACTTGCCCAGGTTGGGATTCAATGGTCCAGCCATTGAAATGGAAATGTCTCATATTCGGCGTTGCGGCCATGATTGCATCCTAGAAATATCTCATTAGCATCATGAGAACCTTTGTTGAAAGTTGATGTAAAATGAGACTCACTAGAGCTGCATGTGGGACCCTGGGCATGTACTCCAGACTATTCATCCAAAGTCTTTCTAGACTTTCACATCTGGGCCATTCCCCAAGGATTGCGTTCCGGTGCGTTGCGGACGGGGGTTTGTACATGACGTTTTTGAATTCAGCAGTTATCATCTGTGGGCAGGCATTGAGGATAGATTTGATATAAGGAAGATGGACTTGGCTTGACGAGATGACAAGTGTAGTCAAGCTCGATGTAAACTTCAAAGAGTTTGTCAGTAGTTCACCAACAAACCCGCCTCTCACGATCTCCAGATGCGTCAACTTCTTGCTATGTTTGAGTAAATACGTGAGTCTGTTAGTATCAAACCCGGCTCCTGCCGAGTAAAGGCTCACATATGCTCGTTCCACGGAACCGTCTGCGCGCTGTAGGAAGGCTTTCAGCGATTTCAATGTGATCGGACGTCTGGCTTTTCGTGTGTCAAAGTTGGTCCAAAGCTTCGGACAGCCTTCGAGGAACTTCTTCCATGGTTTTGAAACGCAAAGACACAAAACTCTGCTGCGCATATCCAAGTATTGAGCAACCATTTGCGCCAACTCTGGAGGCAACATTACCAAAGGATCGAATGTCTCCTCGGGGTTTAGCCTTTGACGTAGCTTGGCATACATTGCTTGTAGCATCTGATTGTTATTAGAATCATCGAAAGTTTATGCAATACTCAGAAACTCACCGGCCGTTTGTTATCTTCGCCAACCTTGACCCGTTTTAACCCAAGCTCATAAATCTGTAAAGCAAGTGCTGGTTTTGTCCAAAGCTCCAAATTTTTGCCAGATCGTAAGTAGCCTTTCGAGCAAGTCGGTTGCTCCTCTATCATGGCTTTTGAATCCCTGAGGGCCTTCTTATACTCTTTCATCTTTTCATAAGTAGCAGCTCTATGATCCAATGACGTTACCAGCATATGACCTGTGCTAATTCTTACTGCCTGTGACAAATTAGTCAGAATGCCGTTATGAGAATGGAGTATTATAGAACCAACAAAAGAGGATACTGATGCGCAATAGTAAGAAAGATCCAGTGAAATATCCTACCTCGTTGAAAGCTTCCAATGCAGACTCATAATTTCCGTCTCGGTAGCGTTTGGCACCGCGTTCCAAAGGATTCAAACCTTCCTCACCACGATCCGGCTGTGTGCGGGACATGATGATAATTTTTGATAATTACATTCAAGTAATAATTTAGATAACCAAACTGTTGTGGGATAGTTGCAGCTCAGATATCTTTTTTTAGAAGTGATTATGTTCGCGGTTTGTGAGCAAGTCATAAACGTAGAAAGCTACGCGTGATCACATGACATTGATTGAGGTGCTATGTGAAAATAGCCAGAAAGCGACTCCGAGTTTAACACTCCACTCGACACGTTCACTCAAACCCTTCTCCACCTTCTTCTTGCTTTGATCTATAAAATATAAATTGGCATAGAACCGCCTTTAAACATAATACGGGCAAAATCGTGAAATTCCGTGTTTTCTTATTCAACATCCAAACCAGCAGAATTCCACATTTGTCTCTTATACTTAGAAAAGATAGAGACCTATCAGGTTGTAGGAGAGTATTATGTTTTTTGGACTTACTGATTTGAGATTAGCAGTATGGTTGAGGAAGGAAATGTTCGAAATCAAGAGATTTTTCCTCACTGATGTTGCTTTCAACTCCATCCAATCCCCGTCCCATCAAGGGTAACACAAATCTGATTCTTCTAGTGTAAGATCCTCAGATGACGCTTTCTATTCATTCGACATATATCTAATACAAATACACCGCTTCTTAGTATAAAGAAGATTATATCAATATATTATTTTGATGTCGCTATAGAATCGACATCCTTATCTTGATCTCCGTCATTGTACCTACTTTTACCTCTGTAACGAAGTATTGACCAACAGTGTTGTACATAGCAGGGAACGATGAGAAATTCTCGGAATTAATATTGTCAAGAGATACCGTAACTTCATTTAGCGATGTAGTGTTTTTGTGTAGTATAAACTTTCAGAGATTCTTGATTCTAAAAATGATAGCTTTTGGTATATTTTAGGGTCATACAGAGTGTAGTTAATTTTCGACAAGCCCTCGACTTGGATAAGACGCAAGTGAAACATGTTGCGTTAGGCACAATAATACTGTAGTATTTAGCTCTTGTGTGAACTTCATGGACTACATTAGGTATTATAGTCACTTACATGTAGGTAAAGGGATGTGGTCAAGGGTACCTTAGATATCAACTTTGATTGGCTCCGAATTAGACTGTTCAGGTAGCGCCTTTCTTTCAACTCTCAGCCTCGCCGTAGCCAGCCTGCAAATACCTACCAGCAGTAAACATCTCGACAGGGTAAATTTCACAGCTCAGTGTACTATTTAAGATAACTCTGTGTTTCACACAATCAACACAATCCTCACGCATACTTCATTTCATCCATTTCGCAGAAAGATTAGTCGTGGAGCTCTTAATTCACCCAGCCAGCGGAAGAGCCCACATCAAAAGCACCATGACAAGCATTGATGACTTGTTTAAGGTAAAGTTGTTGCTAGAAGATACAAGGATGAGGCTTAAATTTTCAGAAACCAGCAGTCCCAGGCAACAAACGTAAAATAGATGCGACTCGCGATCCAAGTCAGTTCTGAGTTGTTCATTACTTTGCAATTGCTAACTCCCACTTAGCTGAGATTTACAAAGCTGCGAAACTATCACAAAATGGGACTTTGAAAGGCAATGGGAAAGCGGCGGCAGTGGAAGACGACGAAGATCTAGAAGCAGGACCAGCACCACCACCTGACGACGATGAAGACTATGGCCCCGATATCCCTGATGACGAAGAAGGCCGGTTCTTTGGCGGAGGAATTACGAAAGACGAATCAGAGATACTAGATTATATGGAAGGTCAAGAAGGCGCGGAAATAGCACCCGAAAAGATCGATTCTGCATGGGTTCGCAAACTCGCCTTAAATTTCGAAAAGCGCATTTCAAAGAATGCAGAGCTTCGCGCCAAGTTCGAGAACGACCCGCACAAGTTCATGGGATCAGAAGCAGATCTCGATGCGGATATCAAAGCTCTTTCGATATTAGCTGAACACCCAGAGTTATACGAGGAGTTTGCGAAACTGGGATGTGTGGCTTCGTTGGTCAGCTTGCTCGCGCACGAGAACACAGACATTGCTATCGATGCAATTGAAATTATCAGCGAATTGACGGACGAGGATGTGGAGGCCGAAGAGGATCAGTGGAACTTTATGGTCGATGCCATGATCGAAGCCGATCTTTTGGACCTTTTAGTGTCGAATTTCTCCCGTTTCGACGAGAAATCTGAATCAGATCGAAGTGGTGTATATCATGCTCTGAGTGTCTTGGAAAACCTAGCCTCAAGACCATCACTAGCAGAGAAGATTGGAAAAGATACAAAGGTCCTTAACTGGCTTCTCGACCGCATTCCAAAGAAAGAATCCCCAGTCTCCCAGAATAAGCAATATGCAGCCGAGGTCCTCGCCATCCTCCTACAATCATCTACATCCAATCGCACACATCTCACATCTCTCGATGGCGTCGATCTTCTCCTTCAAATCCTTGCCGCCTACCGTAAACGCGATCCAGCCAAAGGAACCGAAGAAGAAGAATTCGTAGAAAACATCTTCGACTGCCTTACCTGTGTAGTGGACGAGCCTGAAGGGAAGACCAAATTTCTCGAGGCAGAGGGAGTTGAGTTGGCACTTATAATGATTCGCGAAGGCAAGATGAGCAAATCGCGTGCGTTGCGTCTGGTTGACCATGCTGTGGGAGGTCAAAGTGGTGCTGCGGTCTGCGAACAACTTGTGGAAGCGGGAGGCCTGAAGGTACTCTTCAGTATGTTCATGAAAAAGTCCCAGGATGGGCAAACGATCGAACATCTTTTGGGAGTATTCTCCGCGCTACTACGTCTCCTACCGGCAGAGAGTGCCGGCAGAATCAGAACGCTTGCGAAGTTTGTCGAGAAGGAGTATGAAAAGATCGGAAAGTTGGTGAGGCTTAGGAGAGAGTATGCTGGTAGAGTAGCTGCGGTAGAGGAACAGATCCGTGTAGAACAGAAGGATATGGATGCAGAAGAGAGGGAGGAAATGGCAGATGAGTGGCTATCGAGAAGGTTGGATGCTGGACTGTTTTGTTTGCAGACCTGTGATGTAATTTTGGCTTGGTTAGTTGCTGAGGATGAGGGGGCAAGTAGACATATTCAGGGATTATTGGCGGATAGGGATGAGACTTTGGCAGTTGTGAAGTCCACCCTGCAAGGTATGTTTCTTATGTTCCCAGCTTATGGATTTGGCTAACCTGCACAGAACAACTTGATACCATGGAGGATGCAGAAACGGATGAAGAGAGAGAGACGCGTGATATGCTGAATACCTTGGTGCAATTCCTCACATAGTCCGACTTAGTTTTAATAAAATGCATTAATACTAGGCGAAATTGTAGTCGAAGTCAGATTGGCTGTATAATGTCAATATTCCAACTTACGAGCTTAAGATGTTCATCCTGAATGATTGTTACAACCTAGATTAGATTCGAAACAAACTTGAGTTCCAAGCTTACTTGCATGCTGGAAAACAAAAATAAAAGAATAATCGAAAGGTGTATCCTGTAGATGATATATTCATAAGAGAAGACTTCTGTGGTATTCATAGAATGAAGTATAACATAATTTGTAGGGTACAACAATCGTCCTTTGCTATCTATAGAACAATCAAATAAAGTATTATACTCATATCCTGACCTCCAATACCTACCTGAACGTCTGCAACTTCTTTTTTCCATCCCCCAGTAAGCTACCAAAACTATAATACACTTCGTCTGATTTCTGCCATATAAAGTGGTTCTTATAGCCAAAGATTGCGCCTTGAAACCTGTACTCTGGCCGCTTCAATTTACCTCCATCTCAGAAATACTGTGTTATAAGCTTACCTGTCGTCCCCGGTCTCTTACCACCCTTATTTCCAATTCTTAATAGCATTTCGATTATCAATGTTGGCAGCATCGATCGTGCACAAACGTCTGCCTTTTCAAGCACTCCTACAGTCTTCTTCGAGCTTGATAGTTTGTGTGAGCATGTCTTGCAGATAAGTGCGAGCACTAGACCGAAAAAGACCCCATGGTTGCGCAACAATAAGGCATAGTGGCTCTGTCGGTGTCGAGAGGCAATTGCCGTGGCTATTGTCGCCTTGTCTATTCGAGTTTTTGTATCGATTTCCCATATCTTCATAACCTTTCGGAAACATTCTATCGACCTTAAAAGGGTCCTTTGAACGCTGCTAAAAGGCCTCCATGTTCTTGCTCTGCATGGTCTCCATCCTCATAGTTGGGTTTTGTGTTGTTCTACAAAAGTCGCGCAGTGAAAACCCACTTTTGGCAATTGAACTCTACAGACTTCTATAGTTACATGAGAAAGTATATACGTAGCCGCATAGCCCTCGGTGACGGGTCTCAGGTCTAGAAAGTATGCACCAATAAACAATAAATAAACTTTAAAGGTTTCACAGTCGTAATAATAAAGTTGCCATGTGGGATAAATCGGAATCGGAATCGGAATTCAACGCATGGGATTTCCGCCCTCGAAATGAAATCCACTAATGCACCTGTTACTACATGTTTACCAAATTGAGCCTTAGCGCGTGAAAATAAGGTTGTCCCCAGCCCCTAAGTGCCTTCCATAAGACCCTTCGAATCAATGCCAAGAGATTCTCGCCCAAATCGAGGCCCATTTTGTTGGTTTGACTGGATTTTTTAACTGCCTACTTACTTACATTACAGAGCACAAGCATTGTAAGCGTTGCTTAAGCACCAAGTAACGGCTTTCCGGCTTCGTCATTCTGTCTGTCTATCTCACCATTGTCATGTAGATAAGCCTTCTTCTTTCTTTCTACGTAATTTCTTGTACATACTTTCTCGAGTAAACATACATATCAGGTCGAAAACAATCCTCGGTCCGGCTCACGATATACGAGGAAAACTATCAGCAATGGAGCGTCTCCGCGATTTCGTCTTGGGCAATCGTTCCTCGCCCACCTCCCCGCCTCCTTACCTACTGCACATCCGCTCCTCACGCACCTTCATCCTAACAACCATCTGTATCGCCGTTTTCACCGATATTTTCCTTTACGGCATCATTGTGCCTGTGATCCCCTTCACGCTATCCTCTCGCGCAGGAATCCCCGAGAGCGAAGTCCAGCACTGGGTATCTGTCCTCCTCGCCGTCTATGGTGCCGCTCTATTGGTCGGCAGTCCGATCTCGGGCTGGTATGCCGACAGGTCGGAAAGCAGGCGTGCGCCTCTCTTGATTGGACTTCTAGCCCTGGCTGGTGCAACGGTCATGCTTTGTCTGGCAAGGTCAGTGGCGCTGCTGATTGTGGGGAGAATGCTTCAAGGCCTCAGCGCAGCCATTGTATGGACGGTGGGCTCCGCGCTCCTCGTAGACACTGTGGGGCAGGCGGACGTGGGACAAACTATGGGATATGTAAGTATGAGCATGTCTCTAGCATATCTTGTTTCGCCATTGCTTGGTGGTGTGGTGTACGAGAAGGCCGGTTATTACCCTGTGTTTTATATGGCATTTGGGGTGATTGTGTTGGATATCCTGCTTCGTTTGTTATTGGTCGAGAAGAAGATTGCTATGTTATGGGCCGAGCCCGAGGAGAGGGTTGTTACGGTTGACACAGAAAATGCGAGCACGCCTGCGGCAACAGAGTCTGAGGAGGAGAGGAAGCTGCAAAGCAGATATACGAGATTTCCACCTGTCATTAGCCTGCTCACTTCAAAGCGCTTACTTGCTGCTCTCTGGGGCTGCATCGTGCAAGCATCACTCATGACATCCTTTGATTCGGTCATACCTCTCTTCGTCGAAGATGTATTCCACTGGGGCTCCATAGGGGCAGGTCTGATATTCTTGGCCGTGGTGGTTCCAGCCTTGATAGCGCCATTGGTAGGCTACATTGCAGACAGCCGGGGGCCACGTTGGTTGGTAGTTTTTGGTTTCCTGATGGCCCTTCCGTTCTGGGTACTTCTTCGCCTCGTTACCACGGACACTATCAAACAGAAGGTTCTTTTCTGTGCGCTTCTCACCCTTATCGGCATCTGTCTCACAATCGGCATGACACCACTCATGGCGGAAATGACCTACGTCGTCGAAGCAAAGGAAAAGAAACAGCCGGGAATCTTTGGCAAGAAAGGAGCGTATGCACAAGCTTATGGACTGTTCGTGGGAGCTTTTGCGGCAGGCAGTATGATTGGGCCGCTGTGGGGTGGGTTTGTAAATCAATATGCTGGTTGGGGCACAATGACTTGGACGCTGGGATTATTTGGGGTTACAGGAGCTCTGCCGGCGCTCGTATATACTGGAGGTTTGATCACGGAGAGAAATGCAAAAAGTGGGAAGGACAGAGCAATCACGGCACCGGAAGCATTTTCACAGGATTTGAGAACGGATGAGAAGGTTGATGTATGAATGAATTATGGCAGCATTTGAGTCATGACTGTTGTAAAAGCTCTGAGCTAGATAAGAGCACTCCACTTAATAACGATACCTTAACAAAATTAAAACTTAATCTTTCCTTCACATTAACCTATCCAATGAGGAAGACCTATATCACGAGATTGAAGTGAGACTTTTAAAGAGAAAGAAGAAGATGTTATAAAAAGACAAAACAAAAACAGATCCAGGGCAGGCAGAATTGGAATCAGCAAAAGATCAATGGATAGGAGAGTGCAGTCTCGTATCCATTGCAGAAAACCCACCTGCAGGTTTTACTTTCCGTGTATTACCAATTCCAAGTTTTGGGGGAGGGGAATTGACCACTGCACCAGTCAACCTTGGAAGTTGAAAATGTTGGGCTTATTTGGTCACACATGGTTATTGGGAGAGGTAGGTAGTTGTGCTGCTCACTTTCATCATTCACTTCAGATATGAATGACCCAAGGATTCTCTGAATACTTATACATATATATATTTATAATGATTCTAAATATGCTTTCAGTTTCTAGGGAATATCTTCAACTTTTAGTATTTTTTACGCGTAGTATATGCTTAGACATCCAGCTGTTAAGGCATATTTAGAAAGCACTGAGGTAGAAAGGTACACTCGACAACACCCGGCTTGTGCTTAGCCTGGAATTTTCCACAGCAGGTAATATCAGGATGGGTTTGACTTTCAATATATAGGCATACTTCATAGTGAGCACATTCAATAATGTACTTCAAAGTTTAATGCCAAGAACCCGAACCAACAATATATCACTTCACATTGCATAGCATCTCTCTCCAAAACAAACCCCACAGTAATGAGACCTCCAAACGCCATAAATTCTCTATATACTTAATGTTCATCATCACTAAAAGTGCCTCTACCATGCAAAACACCACCTTTGCTCTTCCTTCTACGGCCAAGGACCTCACGCACCCACTCACTGATAGTGAACCCCCAATGACCAGCGACAAGAACACCACTGAGAACATTGACGAGCTTGACGCAGAAGCGCAGAAAGCCATCGCGACTCTCTACGACGGTAAGGAGCATAGGCTCAATGTCATACTTGAAGAAAACACCTGGAACAGAGCGCTCGCCAACGGCATGGTCCTGCGACGTCACGGCGTACTGGTTCGTCATAATGGTCTTGGCCGGTGAGTAGGTCGTAGAGCCTAGACGGTAGACGGTTGGAACGACAGAGAGGAAGTATTGAAATTTGTTGAAGTGCACATCTGTGGTAGAGATGGTGCGGTCAAGGGGATTGAGTAGGGATGGGTAGAAGGGGCCGAAGGAGAGTTCGGAGATGATGTGAGAGAAGTTGAAGGCTATATCGGGTCAGTTATAAAGCTCATAAAGCTACTACTAGATGATGTAACATACCCTGATGGTCCAAGTGTTGCCCAGCCTCCATATATCCGTGTCCTCTGGCTGTGAGATGGAAATCTCCCTGGACCCTATTGACGTCCAAGCTGCCAAAGACTCTACAGCTATCACCTCTGCCTGCACCCTTCGCGCTGAAAATCCCATTTAGACGTGGAGTCTTAGCCCACTTCTGCTTCTTTCCCGCGCCCGCAACGATATCATGCACATGCTCCTCCCCGAAGCCCTCATCGTGGCCCTCGCCAGTAATGATTTTCCCATTCGCATCGAGGCCGAGCCTATGAACTCCGTTCTTATCGGCCCACTGCGACCAGTTGGTAGGTTCGCGCTTGAGCATGGCCGCAGCAAGGATGCGATCTCCTGAGGCATCCTGCACGTTGATGTGGATATCATCACAGTGCATCGCAACCACCATATCCAAATTGATCTGCATGTCATGACCAACACCCTTCTCCACGCTGAAAGTATGCGTCTCAAAACCGCGCCACCAGCGAGATAGCTCACTGATTCCCAGCAGAAAGGAGATGATGAGGACTGTCAAAGTCCATTTTCCACCTCCGGATGTTCGAGTGATATATTGCGGTTTCGCCTTGGCTGCAATTGAATGACACTAATTAGCATAACTGCTCCCAAAGTAATTCAGTGCAAAAGATGGGAGACATACGGAATGCATCGAAGGCCTGGACAATGTTTCCCTTCTTCTCCGCAAAGGCATCCTCATCGAGGCCGCGCTCAGCGAATCCGTTCATGGTGTTCGTGTAGCCTCGCTCGACTCAATCAATCGCTGTCCAGTCTCAACACATGCGTGGCACGAACAGTTCGAAACTATGGTGAAATAGGGTATGTAATAGAAGAGAAAAAAGGAGCGAGATATGCCTCAAGAGGCTTTGGCAAAATTTGTGGAAGAGGCAATTCGTTGTTTGCGCGAGTCCCACGTCGGGTGCGGTTGTTGATGAGGACAGCTTGGAGATTCAGCCTTTCTGCAGGGATTGGAGGCCTGTGCGCGCGAGGCTTGCGCATGCTGCACCAATTGCGTGGTATTTGTGTATGGAAGAATATCGATATGAATTTCAGTTATCTCTTGCTTTCATTCTTTTCTATTAACAACCAGGCATTTAAAATCGATATTACGAAACCTATTTATGACCCTAGGCTTCTTTCGCCTCATATATACTTCTAATAAAAAAGATAAACAATGAATAATTAGTCTAATATCGATTATTACTTTCATTTCTTGTTTGTTTGGCTTTAGTTAAGTGTTCCTTTATTCAATACCGCGTGCTTCCAGCAACGAAGTACAAGTCTTTCTGACTGGTAGATGGTAGATAAATTGATATTAGTGATCACTGTTCCCGCATTCTGATCCCTGCATCACATCTTTTGCAGATCGCAGGTTAAAAATGACTTGAGATAGTCGGGTATCGATACTTCTATGGAAAACAAGCAGCAAATACAAGCAAAATAAAATAAAAGCAGCGCTCAAAGAACAACAGAAAACCAAGCCAACCTGAACTTCACAGAGAATAGTCTGCGAACACCCATCGTTTCTCAGCATATGCAGCAAACCGATGCGCTTCAAAAAGAAAAATACCTCATTCTTTCAACTCCTTCAGCTCTTCCATGCTTCCATTGACTGAGTTTTTAGCACTTAGATGTGCGCTGCCATTATTGCTGGTACCAACCATCTTCCCACCAGCAACTACACTGAACCCTGTCCCCTTTCTCTCCAGAATGGCTCTTGACCACCTCTTCTTATCCTTGCCTGGGACACCCAGTCCATCTAGTCCCAAGACCTCCCTCAGCTCAGGGACCTCTGCATGATCTCTAGTATTCTTCATGCGATGACACCAAGTAACCCTCTTGTCTTCTCCATCCGCACTAGACGGCGCAGAGGTAGCGCCTAATTGTTTGCCCTCGTCGGAAGTAATCGCTGGGGAGGAAGACGGGGTGTTGAGGTTGAGAGGTTCAAAGAGGAATTCTCCGCCAACTTGTGCATAACTTCCGCCCTTCAAAGCCATGCCGCCCCGCAGGTGCTTTATGCTCTGGAATACGCTCTGTGCCATCACAGTGACTAAGGAGGCGCGCATATAATCCGGTCGATTTCCAAGATCAAGCGTCTTTGTCATGCCCAACAGATCGTAGAGCTTTCGTGTGGGATCTGCGTAAATTGGGAACGGACAGGAAGTGGCTTCTTGATACATTGGGATGAGACTTGGGTCTCCGCATCCAACTACTGCGATAAATGCCGGTATTGGGAGCTGAAGAAGAGAGTCTTCGGTGATCGAAGCTGTAATGGTACGAAGGTATTCTTGGCAATTCTGTATCATGCATTAGCTATTATGCGATTTTTGATCTGACATTGATGAGAAATACATACGCCACAGAAGAAATGTCTAATAAAAATTACCAGCACCCTTCTAGCAACATTTGGACCGGTATATAGACTCCTGAATGGCACGGCTTTATGATCGGCATCCAACACAGAAATTTCATCACAAAGTCTGAGGACCTTTTGCGTAGGAATCTTATTGTTGGTATCCAGATCACCTTCGAAGCTATTCGTAGGGTCGAAAGTCATTTTGACATCGTTTAAGTCTTGGGTGGTGACGGACGTGTCTAATGAGGCCTTAGGAGGATTGGAATGCATTGCCGGCTGTGATGTAGTTTGTGCAGGAGTTGCAGCTTTCTCAGTCTTAATTGCATTTGGGACAGACTGATATGTGTCCAGTTGTGGTGGTGCTGCTACAGCCATGGTTATCCTTCGCAATAATGAGTTAGATGCAGAGAAGTGAGGGATCCAAATGGTGATGATGACGACGTTGTTGCATTCAAGTTGGAACCCCCCAGTCTTTTGTCAATTCCTCCAGCCCTGAAAGCCAATTTCGATTCTCAAGCAACGCGCAAGCGATTAACCAGTCATCTGCAAAATTGACGGTTATTGCGAGATCATTTGTAGGAAAACAGGATATTGGACGAGAGGATTTTCTCGACCGCAGATCTGCGGAGGGTTCATCTTTTGAGGTGTGGAATATGCTGCACACCGTACGCTCGACCAAGCGTCTGGATCTCATATTGCTTGAATTGCCTCACACGGGTTTCATGATTCCGAGGGCGCTACGAAGGGGACTCCCTGTTTGGACCTGCTGCGCCATCCTCGTAAACGCTTAGACCCCTACGCCTCCAACCTCATTGCACATACGCAGGGTCCATGTGTAGTCACGTGCTGATGGTTTAATAGGCCTCTCGAATGCACTAGCCCCGGCACTGGGTATTAAATTCTGAATCACCGAAAGCAGCACATGAGATTTGAATTATTATTGGACTATTCTTATATCTTTGTTATCGCCACTATCAAAAAAAACAAAAGCTTCTTAAAATAAAGAAGACAAAAAACAGTATTATAGTACTAATATTCTCGAGGAGAGGCTGTGTTGTAAAATATGCTTTATCTTTGCTCATACTGTGTACATCTTGTGGGCCTAAGTACTTTTAGCCTATGGGTCTCCTAGGTCTCATAGGTGTTTGGTTTTTGCAATAGAGTACTCAATCGTTGTAAATAATATTGAAGGTGGTTGGACTTGCCAAGACGTCACATTCCTGGTAACATGCAGTGTCCCTCCTGCAGTATGCATTAGCAATAACCTGTAACGAAAAAATAAAGCACAAAGAGAAGCAAAAAGGCGCCGCACAATATTATAAGCATGTTATTTGGTGAAGGTTAGATTCAATTGTCTACAGGCATGTGCGTACATGTAACGGATAATTGTGATCGAAGTACAAAAGGTTCTCAACCACAAATATCATCAGACTCTTTCCCATCTCTTTTTTTTTTTAATGCGCATCCCCCGGAAAATTCCAAAATCAATCTCCACATACAATCTGACCCAAGTCCCCCGACTTCCTGAACGGCACATGATCATGTAAGTATCATGCTGGTTGCATGTCTTTGTGCGACTATGGTATGCACGAGTCCCGTCGCGGTAGTGGCCTGTAGTAAGTCTGCCGATTCATCTGTTGATGATTGTTGTGACAGCGATTGGCACGCGCGACTAGCGATGCTTCATGGTCAGACCCCAGAAGGTCGGTGAAATTGATACAAGCATGTGCTTATTTCCAGTTTCGAAGACATCTTGAACATGAATCAGTCGTAGCCTCCGCCAACTTGACTTGCGAAGGCAGTAGAGACACTCTTCTCATCGTCATCAAGAGTGCGTCGTCCACCAACGAGAGAGCTGCCACCAAAGACACTACCGCCAATGTCTCCAGACTTGTAATCGGCAAGACGGCCACCAGACTCAACATACTGCTTCAGGCGGTCCGACTGGTTTAGACTGGTCTGCTTCTGAGCATCGTTGAGCCCAGCTCCAAGACTGACACCACCCTGGCTAGTGCTTTTACCATCCATAACACTAGTAGTATCGGTCATCTCGCTGGCAGCAACCGATTCACCGGCGACACTCTCAGCACCACGACCTCTACCCTTGTGTCCGTTCGCACGGCCACGATCAAGACCTGGCCAAGCATCTGGAGTGAAGTTGGAAAACATTTGAGGGTATGCAGAACCAACACCTACACCGCCAAGAGCGGAGGAGTGAACGGAAGAAACATCATCTGGAATATAGCTCATCATCGATCCCGTATCATTGTAATCTTGAGCAGGGCCTTTACCGTTCGTACCATTGCGACCACCACTGCTTGGGTATTGAGTGAAAGCCATCTGGTAACGCTGTGGACCGCGGTAGGTTGTCTTGGGGCGACTGAACTGCAACAGAGATGTCTGAAGGTTAGACAAGGGTCCCTCAACAAGACAATTGCGCTCTTTGAAGTGAAGCAAAAGGTAGTGCCACAGAGGATGCTTTGACAAGACCTTGGGGTTTCCGAGAATGACAAGACCATACTTTGCACGAGTCAAGGCAACGTTCAAACGGCGTGGATCACTCAAGAAACCAATGCCCTGGTGGTCATTAGATCTGACACAAGACAAAACAATAAAGTCCTTCTCTCGTCCCTGGAAAGCATCGACAGAAGCAACTTCAATTTCCTTATAGTTCTCCTTTTTGAAAGTACCAGTGTTCTGCATTGAGCTCACAACATAACTTCGTTGACCTTCATAAGGAGTGATAACACCAATGTCTTGTGGTTGAACACCAGCCTTGAAGAAGCGAGTGACAATCTTCTCGACGTTAGAAGCTTCAGTTCTGTTCAGGTAAGATGTACCAGAGGCAGAGATCTCTTCGTTACCGAGGTTAGACCAGAACATCATTGGTGTGTCTCCAACTGGCCATGGGAAGTCCACATCACGGCGAAGCCTTTGTTGCATTGTCACACCGTTTTGAAGTGAGCCCTCGTAGAACATATTCGATGGGAATTCAGACAAGCAAGGATGCATACGGTACTGGACGTTGAGGCGGATCGGGGCAAGACCAAGAATAACGAGACGTTCGAATAAAGACTGGTTAAGTCCAGCCTTGGCAGCCTTTTTGTTCATGATGACTGGGCCCAATTGCTGGTGATCTCCGACCAAAACAACTTGCTTGCAGCCAAGAACTAGCGGGATCATACACTCCGGCTCAGCAGATTGGGTAGATTCATCAATGAGAACCGTTCGGAATTTCATCTTGGCCAAGCGAGGGTCACCTGCACCAACACAAGTACAGCAGATAACGTCGGCATTGTTCAAGATCTCACGCTCAGCGGCTCGGGTGAGTGTCTTGAACTTCTTTTCATCCTGGCTAGAAAGTTCGCCAAGCTCACTTTTCAGCTGTGACAATTTTGTCAATTCGAGATTGCTGTCATTCATGCGGACCTGTTCGTGGAGAGACAAGAAACCAACAGATGATTCAACATCCTCACGAGATTTGGCAGTGAGCCGGACAACCTTGAGACCAGTACGATGAATGCGCTCACAGAGTTGATCAACAGCAACGTTGGATGGAGCACAGACCAAAACCTGACCACCGTTGACCTTTGCCAAATGGTAGATGACAGTGGCAGATGTGACCGTTTTGCCTGTTCCTGGTGGTCCCTGAATTAAACTGAGAGGTTTCTGCAACACACTCTTAACAGCATTGATCTGGCTGCCGTTGAGCTCTGGAAGTCCTGGAACGCTAAACTTCTTTGGCATCTGAATCTTCATTGGTGCAGCAGCAACTTCATGGCCGAGGAGTTTATGGAAGATGTATCCAGATACACTCAACTCATCAACAGCAAATGTCTTCATAGCTAATTGCATGCGGTCGTAAGAAGTAGCCTTCCAGACATAATCCGCAGAGAAGTTGTGTGTGCACTCGGTTGGTACCGACTTGTCACTTCCGACCTTTCGCAACTCAATAGTCACCTCATCGGACTGGTTGTTAGGAATCTTGACCACATATCCAACACCCTCCCAAACAGGTCTGAGTTCACCCTTGTACTTAAGACGCATCTCATCTCCAACAGCCAATTTAACGTCGCCAAGTTCGATTTTCGGAAGAACAAAGCTTGCCAAGTGCTTGTTATTAAGACCATAGTCCCATCTGATAACCAAGCCGTCCTCCGATTGAGCCTCCTTCAACTTGCGATCGTAGTCGGCTTCAATCTTAACCAAGGGACCAAAAACGTTCTGATATTGATAGGCATCGTCGTACTTGAGAAGAACTGGTGCGGGTTCATCGTCGATACCAGCAGCTTTCTCAAGGTCGGCGATAGTAGCAGCGGCATTATCCTTCCACATTTCTTCTAACTTGGCGATCATAGGTGGAGTCAAGTGTCTAGCACGCAATTGTTCGGCGTCGGAGGGAACGGCTACGAGCCATGGCAAAAATGAGCGATCCTCAATCAAAGGTTGCCAGCGCGAGATATCCCAGCTCATATCCTTCGACGATGGGGTTGAAGCACATGGTTGACGGCATAGCAGGACAACAACGGTATCTGACTTTGCAGGGATGAATCCAAGGAGGAAAACATTCTTGGTACCGCAGTTGTAGCATTCGAGGACAGTGTCGCCAAGTGTTGACTGTGGGTGAAGCTGAACTTCCTTATGTCTGGCACGAACGAGATGGTTGACAATGTGAGAAGAAGAGGCATTGCCGCGAGCGCTGCAGAACCACTTGCTGCATCCCAAGCACTTGACAACACTGCTTGGAGAGTGGATACCACAATATCTATACTCAAGATTAACCCAATATCCCACTATTATAGAGGGAACAACTCACGCGCAGGCATGTGCTGGAAGCTCTTTCTCATCCTCAACGCCCCGCAGACCTAAAGCCTTCATGCCACTAACTGGCATGCTGGCCATACTCTCGGCATCGTCATCGTCAAAGACCTCAGTCTCATTGTCATCGTCGTCATTTCTGCGTCTGGTTCCGGCACCTAACCCACCACGTCCGGAATACTGGCCATATAACAAAGCTTCATCTGGATCGATCGTAGACAAGTCATCGCCAGCGTTTATCGCAGCTGCAGAGTCGGAGATCAGGTGGTTACCGAGGTGTGTAAAAGCGCCTTCCATAGTGCTGGAAGCGCCCGTGTTCTGTTTGCTACGGCAGATATATCAGTATTTTCAGTCCATAGAATTCATGTAATACAGGTCGAAATATTATCGCATATGCACAAGGTCGTCATCAGTGACGCGCCGGGATACTTACTGTAGATTAAATTCGAGATGTCAGTTGCAGCCTCGTGGCGCAAAGAGTAAAGAAGAGTGGCAAGATTGAATGACGACTTTCACATCATACTGCTGACTTCAGCTCTTGATTCTTAAGCTTGTCCTGGCGGGCAACGGGCCGAAGATCACAAATCGAAGTTGTCCGGTTCGTTGTGGTGTTTTGGTCGTGGTGGAGGACGGGAATATATGTGAAAGTGGCCCGTGAAATTGTTAAGGTACATATGCAGATAGCGCGATACCAAACGCCTAAGAGCGCTTGTCGTTCCCCGCCAAGCGAAAGCCAAAAGTTTCTACTGGAGTACTCTGCGACAACTTCCGCGAACTTTTTGTGATAAAACATTAATTTGTGATAAAACACTTATATTTGCGACATCACACCTCAACATGATTGTAAGCAACCACAACCATCAACGAATATTCTGCATAGCTAACAAGCATTCTTTAAATAGCGCAAACAAGCCCGTCAAAGAAGAGATTATCTCTACCGTCGAGCCTTGACTCTTCGTGATGCCGAGATCTCTGAGAAGCGATCAAAACTGCGCGCCTCTTTGGCCTCTGGCAAACCATTAGATCCCGAGATTGCAAACGACAAATCCTTGAGAGAAGATTACAAATACGATGAATCAAGACCTGACTTGACCGCAAATGAAGAATTGGACCTGGACGACGAATACGCCCAACTGTCCGGCATCGTAGATCCACGAGTGCTTGTCACGACATCGCGCGACCCTTCATCACGACTTGGTTCATTTGCAAAAGAGATCAGACTGCTACTTCCAACATCCATCCGCCTCAACCGTGGTAATCTTATTTTGCCAAATCTGATTTCCTCAGCTCAAGCTGCTGGTCTTTCTGATCTGATTTTGCTCCATGAGCACCGTGGTACACCAACAGCCTTGACACTCTCTCATTTCCCTCATGGGCCGACCGTTTCCTTCTCTCTTCACAATGTTGTGTTGCGCCACGATATTCCAAACAGCTCCCGAGGCACTGTCAGCGAATCATACCCACATTTGATCTTTGAAGGTTTTACATCCAAGCTTGGACTGAGAATCGTCAAGATTTTGAAGCACATTTTCCCACCAAGAGAGGCCATCACCAACAAGACCAAGCTTGGCAGCAGAGTTGTAACATTCAAGAACATCGAGGACAGTATCGAAGTACGACACCACGTTTTCGTTAAGACCGGATACCAGAGTGTTGAGTTGGCAGAGGTTGGGCCAAGAATGACTATGCGATGTTTCGAGATCAGAGGTGGAACCTTGGAGAATAAGGATGGAGATGTTGAGTGGAGGCTCAACCAGTACACCAGAACAAGCAAAAAGAAGGACTACCTTTGAACGAGGACTCGATATTGAATGTTTGCATAGCGTGGCGCTGGGGTAAAAACGGCGTTGAAATGGAAGGAAACATATAAGGCTAGATTCACCATCCGATTGCGAACCTCATGATGTGGATCCACTTATTGAGAACTTCGACAAACCAGGGAAGCAGCCACAGTGTGGCGCCGACCCTGCTAAATTCACCTATGGCCATGGATAGATATGGAATAGACAACATCTTGAAGGTGGATGAATGAACAGAGTGGGCAGGAAAAGTGATTGGGCTGGTTGTCGATATAGTTATAGCTTAAAAGATCTCTTTGAGAGTACATAACACTACTTTAGTTCCACTAAATATGGCTAAGGCATGTGATTCCAATTGATCTTTGTTTTCTGGGTCTCATCTGATGCAGTAATACTTCTGTGGTTTCGGATCTTTTGCAAATGATAATGTGCTTAAGTCTCATAACATCTCATCTTGCTGTCTCAGACAGCCATAAGTACTAGAATAAGAGAATGAAAGATAAGATGGATAACCTAATGCTCGAACCTTCCCACCTATTGATAACTACACCACGAATCTGTCCACTTATGTGTGTGCTGGATAGCATATACTGTCATTAAAGATGAATTAAATGCAGGAAATATCCCAAGAGTGGGCTCAAGATCCCGATAATTAAGAGGGTGAAGCGTCTGTGATAGACGACAGAAAGTTCTCCAGCAGATAATACTTGCTGCCATTCAGCCTACTCACTGCATACACATATCCCAGTCATTATTATCTGCTCTTATTGAAGTCTGGAGGATCACGGTAAGTGCTCTGCAGAAGCGAGCTGCAGAACAGCTGTCGAGGCTTAACTTTGCAATCACACAATTTCAGACTAAGTTGTACACAGTTAAACATTCCCAAGAGTTCATCTTCAATCAACTTAGTTGGAAATCGTTCAACAAAATAAGTCCTTAATTAGCAACATCAAGTGTGAATGGGCTATGTGAATAAGTATACGTACTAAGTTCTTCATAACACAGACTTTCGAGATCGCCAGTCAAAAGCATGTGCGACGATCTAGATAACAAAGAAACCCGGAAGAAGGACAACAAGCTCCCAATTGACTTTACTTTCCAAGTCTACCTTCTACACAGTGCTAGCGAAGTACTGAATGATGCGGCGTTCGAAAGGAGACTGGAAAAGTTACTAGATGCGGACCAATTCCCTCAATTTAAGGATTGTCTTTTCGATATATATCCTATTTCACAACCAAGCATTGTCGCATGCATCGAGCACCATAATCAGGAAACGCTATCTCGAATTTCAGATGGCTATGTCCCTATTACAAATCCCAGTGATTTTAGCTTTGGACCTCGGAGGTTCTTCAATGGATTCCTGATTGTCATTGATTCAATCAATTGGGAACAAGAGGGTATTATCTTTACGAAGATAGAGTCTCAACCTTCGGAGGAAGAGTACCATTCCAACTCATGGAAAAATTATGTCTGCGAGGCCCCTGCAGAGATGATTGCTTTCAAAGTACGAAATGTTAGCCAGACTTCCGTGGTACTTCACTGGATTTGGGTTGAGTTTGAAGGGTGGGATGAAACGCGCGATAAGGCGCTTCGCAGTCCATATCTCTTGCCACCAGATTTGATGGACACTCAACGGATTTACGAGCCCAAGTCTGAGCTTCGAGGTTCTGATCTCGGGTGCATAAAGTACACTTGCGGTACTACTTCATATGAAGATTACGAAGGACAGTCAGTAACATCCGTCTGGAACATGGAACTCGAAGATGGCCCTCCTACTTACTGTTACCATGCCTATGTTAGGCCAACCAAGACTTCGGAATACATGTCGCCTTCAGCCATTTTTGAAGCTCTCAACATAGGGCCATTGAAATTTGTTGCTTGGCGGTTGGACCTGCATGAACACCCCGGAAGTCTTGCAAAGTGTATGCGGAATTATGTGCAGAATCAGCGGAGACTCAGAGAACGTGGAAGGGCACTTGGGAGTTATCAAGGTGGCAAGCGACAGCCATTCAACGATGTTTTCATTGTTAAGAATTTGGGGAGACATGAACTGGTGCGCAATCATCCGATTGCTTACGAAACATATGTCGATCATGAGAAGATGGAGTCAGAAGTTCGGCTTCGCGTTTCAAATTTCAAGACTTTGCGAAGCTTAAGTGATGAGCTTTGCAGGATATGGGGATTATGTAAGGACAAAAAGTATGTATTACATTATGACAAAGGACAAATTGCTAACGACTCTTCAAGTGAGGCAGATACGACTGATATTTAATGAGCTACCTTTATACATTCTTCCTATCTAGTAGAATATATAACTAAGTTGTCGTAAACTTGTTGATATATAAGCGCACGAAATAGTTACTAGCAATCCAGATTTTATCAAAGTATGGGAGGACATGATTGTTTATCGCTGATATGCTCACTCTTTACATGTCATAATCCAATTCAAAGTCACTGATTGTGCTTTCATCACAATTTAGAACAGCTGAGAATTTTACCGATTAGTAATGTGATAAGAATATGTGCGTGTTTATATGTTTTTGTAAATTGTTTTTGAAGTTATTGGTAAATATATGTTGTAAATATATATTGGTTTTCACATGAAGATCTTTATATTTATTTATTATAGATCACCTCCATTTGATAGTAATTGTAAGGTAACTTGAGTAGGTATCTGGTCAAGCCCACCAAGTGATTAGTTTGCTGTAGGAAGAATTATGTCCTTAAAAGTGAGTTGGCAAAATAATCTTTTCGTTAGTAGCTTGAATAGAATATCTTTTAATTTACATGGGTTTCAGGTATTTGGTACCATTTTTGCAGGCTACGACATATCAGGACACATAAGCACAGTTATAACTAAGAAAAGATGTAATAATTGTGGGGGGTTGTTTTTCCGACTCAGCTGATGTGCTCTTCTCTCTTGAAGTGACATTAGGTAATCTTCCATACATTCTAACCACGTCAACTTCTTACATAACTAGAGCTCTGCATATTGTCATTTTGAGAATAGGTTGTATTAGGGCAGTTGGTCGACGAACAATGAAAAATCTAGAGAAAAGCAGATATATCTCTGTAGAAAAGCTTGATGCAGAGAGAAACAAAAATTACTACGTACGTCAACTAAATGATACATATGCTCTATCATTACAACGTTTGCCATCACTATTCGTACTATTGCCATGATAAGCTCTTTGACGCTACTGAAGATCCAGATAATAGCAGCTGAATATTACAATGGCATCAAACTTTCCGCATGCAAGAGAATACGTCACATATCGGTGACTAATATGCTTGAAATTGCATTAACAGTTCACAATCTATTGAGGATTAGTGTATTTGTGAAACATCGGGCATACCATCAGCAATGCACATGATGATAACAGGTACGTAATGGTAGTAATGAATGTAATGATAACAAGCGAACGCGATTAGCATATCATGCTATCTATCTGTATTAAAAGAGAAGGCTTCATATAAAAATTTCCAGCGATCGCTAAGCTGGAGATGTAGAAATCGCATAAAGCTGCGGAACGGGTACTCTCTATCGATGTACTCATAGTCTGCAACAGACTTGACACACCAACAGCATTCCAAGATGAAAAATAAATTATCAAAAAATCCAAGATGATAATTTAGCATCAAGCAAATCTACGTTATAAATTGATATCTGTATATATGATCATCTTATAAGGCAACTTAACCCCTCATTTTGTGTAGAACAACGTTCGTTTATTCTCTGTTCGTCAAAGCAACATATCTTGAGGATTTGAAGGATTTAGACTCAGGGTTTCACAAGCTAGGCCAGTTGCATATGTTTCGAAACGACAGGGCTACCCCGGATTTTATAGCTACTATATTTCATCACTCTATTATTTCGAGGCTAAAGATATCGTGTTACACTAGCTATGGATGAGGATCATAGGTTGTAGCGTAGCGCCTATATATAGTTACATACGTAAATATATTATCACTTATTGAACTTTTGTCGATAACAGCTCCTTGTACTGGTGAGCGATTGTACTAATACTTAGTTATTTTCATTGATGCCTCTTATATAGCCATCGTGGTAATGACAATAAAAACAATGATATTGGTGATAACGACGGTGACAGAAATCTTGAATTTAAGAAATACATACTACATAGACGATAAATTCATCAGGACTTCTTTAGAATGGATGTGACGTCCTTCGGTATATGGGCCTGCTTTTATGTACCAATCCCAAATGAGCAGTGAGTCCCAATATGTGTTTGTCAAGTCGTAAAAAAGTTTGCCAAACAGAAACTTTGACCAATTGCCCAAGGAGACAAACAAGAATAAACATTCCTGGGGGAGTTGGGATTAGTTCAGGTTAGACATCTCTTAAACTATTCATGGAAGTTAGCTCCAGTGGATCAATCGAAGACTCGATGAACCAGTCGACCTTGCCAGAGGGAAGAAAAAAAGACAGCATCTTGTACCGTTCCGAGACTTCAGTATGTCAAAGCGAGGAACAAATGACACTGGTAATGTAGAGAATGTACAGGCCGAAGACCCTCAATATGTAGAATTATGACTAAATTTGGTATAATATGGCGCAAAGGAATTTACATGAGATGAAAAGCAGTAGCGAGCGCAGCCATGGAGCTGACAATAGATCCTAAAGCAATCGCGTTAACCGAGGCTGCTCCAGTGTATGTGGTAGCATAAGGTATAGCAGCTGTACCGGTAGGAGTAGAGGTGTTGGAGGTCAACGAGCTGTTGGAAGCGCAACCAGTGAAAGTAGCATTTCCCAACCATGAATCGACGGTAGCAATATCCGTAGCGTGGAGAGAGTGGTAAACTGTAGCACCAACTTCGGCATCGTTGGCGCAGAAAACAACTGACATGTTGAATACGACGGCTGTGTTGTCGCAGATAGGAGTTACAGTGGTAGTATCATGAGGACTGTATGTCGAGAGATTATAGGCTTCCAAGTAGAGTGGACCAAGGACATGATCTTCGTAGTATGGGCCATTTGGTGGACTGTCATAGACAAGAAGGGTCTCGACAAGAGTTGCGCCAGAGATAACGTAGGTTCTGGCAGTCTAATTCACACTCTATTTAGTCATCCAGGATAAATTTGATAGCGCCGGGAAGTACTTACACCAACAGTGTTATCACTACCGTTCAAAGTAACTTCATGGATCATTGTCAGCCAAGGCCCCAACTACTATATATTGTTTTCTAAAGCGGGATAGCATTAGAAGGCGTTTTTGGTAATGGACATACCAGAGTCATATGAGGAGCCACTCCAAGTGATGTTGCGGAAAGATCCAATAATGCTCATAACCTGTTGGTATGTGTATGGGAGAGTAACAACAACCTCATCGTATCTATAAAAAATTGTAAGTAATGGAATATTTGAAATTCTTGCTGTAAGATTTCTGTATATACCCTGGGTAGTAACCTGCATCGCAAGAGGTGTTTTGAGCGAGAGCAGAGGCGGCACCAAGAAGGGCGGCACCGAAGAAAGAAGCTTTCATTATGGCGGTAAAGACGAAGGTTCAAGATGGAGTTTCTTAAAGAATGTGGAGAAGTACACGAAGGAAATTCAGTCTTTTGAGTAGAAATGTGTAGGTTCTTCCAGCTGATAATGTTGGCAAACTTAGACTTTATGGAAAGTTAGCAGCTCAAGATTGGTATTCTTACGAGACTCCTATTGGATACCGAGTATCAAGAATAATGAAACATAAACGCCCCTCTCAGTACACAAGAATAACCTTTTGCACGCAAAACTTACCGCATCGAGCCATCTTCGAGGTTGTACAAGGTATCATGGCTTTCTGTGGAAAACTTGCTGTGAGAAGAACTAGGAGATAATGCCTGTAAGCGGAGCCATCATTGGAGGTCACGTCGGCCGAGATCATGGTGTACCTATGGGTCCAGACACGGAAGCGACGCCTGAGTGAGATAGCAAATACTATAGTACATAGAATAGACAGTCGTCGTAATGAAATTAGAGGTAGCTGAAGGAGTTGTGGCCCTCGAAGGCTGGTTGTCCACGAGGTTAATCCTAGAATGTCTTAATGATCTGTCTCATGGATTGAAAACTCGATAGTATGTCAATCGTTATGAGCATCCTGCTGGCAGGACGGAGTACTAACAGCATAGTTGGAAAGAATTTGATGTCGACGACGCGCGAGGAAAGCCGAGGGACATGACTATTTGTCACCAGTGAAAAATGGCTGATGTTGTCGTTGAGGCGATCGGGGACCTCCTAGCTCAGGTGTACTGGTGACAGCCTGACAGCGTATGTGCCTTTTTTGCTTTACGGGGGGTTAACGGGAAACTAATTAGTAGCCACCGGCACGATAAACCCGTCTGCGCCGAAGCACTCAACCTGCGGCAATCCACTTCCCCTTGACCCATCATCTCCAACTAAGAGCGAAGAACTGACCTTCATCGGCAGAGTGCAGACACCTCACTGACATACATATAAAAAGCCTAAGATTCCTCCGAGATCCATACTACGGAATTATAGTCGCAGACAAAGGGGACCGAGCACTGCAGATCTGGAAAAATTCAGTGGCTTTCACTGTCGACTTTGGGTTGGAGAGTCAAATTGTGGCCCTGGAGACGCAACAACTCTCCGTGCAGCTCCCGATATGCGACATTTGCATGGACGATATGATCTCCGAGAGATTTACTCTTAGTCAATAGCGTCTAGGGAAGATCGATGTTGTAGATGAGTTCGGCAGTGCTAACAACACACTACAAATGCTAACAATGAGAGCAAATACCACTTTACGACTTATGCTCAGTGACAAGGCCTGGCCAGTTAGAGAGATGTCGATGACTGCTGTGTGCAGGCAATAAACTACGAGTGAGTGACCTTATTTAACGTATACACAACATCGTACATACTCATATGCGTGATGGAGATCTTATGGACGTATTGATTTTGGACGATGTTTGTTAGACTCATGGATGACGCTTAAGAGTGACAAGTCTCTTTTCCACGGCTAATCCTGGTTTGACTCCTCGGGGGTCGATAAAAAGTCCACATCGTGGCTAATAGCGTCCTACTAAAATAAAAACCCGGCTCGAAGGCGCTGTCAGTGTCGGTTAGCAGACTGCCAGAGACATGTTTTGTACGGGAATCTTCCATAATACATATGCCCCGGTTGCCATTCAACAACAATGCGTGAGCTTTCGTCCGCATCAAGTCCGAGGACGTGGATGAGAATCTGGGGGGTTTCTTTTTCTTTGCTAGTGGAACCACCGAGGAATAGCGTCTCACGCAAAGCAAAATGCAATAGCTATAACTTGTAACCTGAAAAGCACATCCTATTTTATTCCAAGCACAAGGAGTTTCTCATCTGATTCTGAAAATGACCTCCGTCGATTGTGTCTCTCAAATTATGGGGAAAGTAGCCCCTGTCTACATAGTAGATAAAATATCCATCTTTCATGGTTGCTACCGAGCATATCCGAATTGCCAATCTTCAGATTTCTATGGAAACTCGGAGGCAGCTTCCACTTGCGTGCTTAGAATGGACAAGATCCATGGAGATCGTGGGGATACCATATAGATTCCATATTACATGCAGGAGTTAACATATCCTTGAGCCGGCATATTAGTATATATTTGAGAATACGCACAGTCATTGAAACGATACATCCAACGTAGTGGAGTCAACTGTCAACGTGCATGCCGTTGTTCTTCATTCAACTCAGTATTGCCAAGACGCCAATCTCCTATGCCAAAGCTCTACGCCGGGCCCTTGAGAACCTGACTGTGTATATGGCAGAAAGTAATCTGCTTCGAAGTAAGCATCTAAGCTGTCGTCTCAAATAGCTTTGTGATTTCAGCATCGTCCCTTCTCCTCCAACACACTGTCTTGGCCCCTTTCAGAAGGAAAAAAGATATTTGTACGGTCAGGGTTTTCTAAGCCACTTATCTGGATTGTACTCGTTCGAATTTGGGTATATCCCTTTTTTTTGGACGAATCAAGACGCCTATCATAGACATAGGGGTATTAGGGGAATCGTCCAGTCTTTTTACCATCGCTGATGACAAACGGACCACGCGAGATGTGTTGCGATCGACTACTTGTACCATAATTCCGACGTAGACCTTCTTTAATCAGAGTATTCAGGTATGGCGATTCTTCAAGAGCAGTGAGAAATAGGGTGATTTTAGGATCTGGTAAAGCACTCTCAAGTCCAGTCTTCAACTCATCTAGAAGGGCTGGATTTTCCAAGAGCCGGTGGTGAATGACAGTCGGGGACCATGTTGTGGTCTCCATACCGACTCCAACTACAATGAAGGCTTCGTCTAACAGTCAAGGGATCTTTTCTGGCTTTCAGTGGTGGATTTGACAACTATCATGGAAGATTATGTGGTGAGAAGACCCTTCTCGCCCCCTCCTTGAACGATCTGGGTCGCATGTCTTTTTTGATATCCTACGTTGGAAAAAGTCACTATACGCTAAGACACGTCAATAATAAAACATACCCTCTTCTTAACTAGAGAGCTTGCAAATATAGGCTCGATTTTTGCCACTATCCAGTGAGGTAAAGCTTCTTCGCATTGTGTTCTGCACATATTAAATATATTGGGCGAATCCTTGACCCTTATGATTGTAGAACCTTTAAAATAAAAAAAGCTTCATCATCTGGGGCTAAGATTCAGTCTGCATTGACATCCATGTGATATTTCTATAGTGGACTGCTTGAATCAAAATCTAGAGCCCCAGCCTATGGAAGATGAACAGCTTACATGCTAGTGTTCATTGCCTTTATATATCGAGATACTCAGTAGACTTCAATTACTCTGGATTAAGAGGGTTAAAGACGATGTTCTTTATATCTCGAGCGTGAACAAGTCATCAGAGCTGTGGGCCAGAGAGTCGCCTGGATCTTCCGCGATGGACTAGCACAGTGATATCTGAGAGCATTCATTCAGAGCTCTACAGTTTTAAAGAGTCGTTAATTTGTTCGGAAGTGTAAATTTGCCCAAATCATTGTTAGTTATCAGACGCCTTGCATTTTCCAATAGCGAATACATGGTAGAGATTTCAATAACTAATTCATCGTTGGGGACTTCCTTTGTTTTAATTTAGTCGTAGTTGAGTAGAAAATATGTCTAATCCGATAATTGCCATTGTATTAGACTCTATTGAATTTGTCAAGTCTGCAAGCACATAAATGCAAATACTTGAGAGTTGAAGCAGATGCCTCCATGTGTAACCAGCCTCTCGGCCTATACGAGCAAATTTTTCAAAATTGGCGAACCTTATTCAACATGATAGAGTTCTTGTTTCAAAGGCATCAACTCATAATCAATAACATTATTCCTATCATAACACAGCACTCTCTTAACTCATTTGGGTATCAAAATGCCAACCATTCAGTTTCCATGTTCCATAAAAGCAAACCATTATGACCAGCCAACGCCACGCTTGAACACCATGCAAAGAGCAACAAGCCATTGCAGCATTTGGACTCTTAAGACCATCTTTTGTAATCTTCTTTGCACTTTTAAAAACACTAGCCCCTTTATCCACCGCCTTCGTTGTCATCGTCGTCGTCATAATCTTCGTTCACTTTGGTGTCATTATCCGAGCATGTACGTTTAATCTGAATCATCGAGGATGATGACATCTGGTGCACCATTCTTATTTCCTTGTCTCGCACCCCTGCTCACATCCGGACTCTCCATCCTAACTTTTTTCATCATAGGTGTTATTCCCTCGTCATCACTGTAATCATCAACATCTCTGAAGCCGGCCTCGTCTGCTTTGACTGGTTTTCTCTTGAGGCTCGGTTGTCTTTCAGGTTTAGGCCTCCATTCTCCATCCGGAGCAACAGTGATAGCTTTGAAATGTAGCATCCCCTGGTCTTTTAGCTGCTTCCGCACATCAACCAAAAAGCCGTCGATGACAAGGTTCTGCGGACGAGCGTCAAGACTGCAACGTGGGCATTTCCATACGTCTATCATGCTCGGTTGGCCAGTAGTGTTGGGTTTCGAACTCCGCGTAACGAGGAATGTCTCGAGATCGAAGCATTCGCGGTGCAAACAGTCCTTACCTTTGGCAGGTATGTCGAATATCTTTGCCATGAATGGATCAGCAAGGTCAATTGTTATATCGGATGCAACTATGGCGAAATCATCGTCGTCGTTTGATGGCCCTGCGAGACTAGCTTTGATCTTATTGAGCGTCTCCTCAGCAGGGATAGTTTGCGACTCCAAACAATTCTGAATAATATGTTCATGTTGTAATATTTCAACAACCTCAACACCGATGCAATATGGAAGTTCAACGGGATCGGTTTTTAGTCTACTACACGAAATGCGCAATACGTTAGGTTGCTCAGAGCCATTGGCTCTGACATAATTTGTGAGATCAACAGGTAGATCTTTTGCGTAATATGCTTTGCGGCGTAGTTCCAGCTGATTTCCTGGGCCATTGATCTCCATGAACAAAGCTCTGGGCCACTTGGTCTCTGCCACGACCCATTCAGCTTCAGTTGGCGGCTTTGTAGTTTTGAGCTGAATGCAGCGTAGACGATACTGGAGGGTCCCAACTGTGAAATTCCGTGTGAAGTCGTCCACGACTTCTGGTAACTTGGAAATACAGGAAGTCGGTACCGTGAATGATAGCTCCGACAATGGCGAGGAAAAATTCAACACGAAGGGACCCACAGCAAGATTTCTAACAACTTGGTAGCATCTGAGCGAATGTGGACTTGAACTAGTCATTTCAATATCGCTTGGAAGCAGTCGAGGAGACTTGAGATGGGCTTGATGGAGTGCTGTCTCATCTGGTATGTATCCTTGCGGCAAATATGAAGCTTCCAAGTCGGGGAATAAAAGGGAGTTGCATATTTAGTTGACCATGACTAGAGCCTTGAGGAGGTCGATACGTGTGGAACTGATTTGAAAAATTCCCAGTGTTCGACGGTGGCCCAGGAAAATAGCCAACGGGGGACGTTTGAGGTTGGTTCCAGGCCGGCTGGTACTGTGAGAGTGTTGACTGGTTCATATTTTGCTGATGATTCATATAATGTTGTTGGTTTGACTGTTGTTGACGAGCAACTGCTGTACGGCTCACTTGTTCTTGCTGGGCCCGTGTCAGATGATGCCAGGGCACAGAACTCTGTCCATTTTGTGCATACATCTGAGTAGACTGATGGGTTGCAGGATTCAGCTGAGTTGAATGTGAACCGGTCGCAACATTACTGCGAAGAATTTGGGGCGGCGGAAAGACAGGACTTTGTACAAATTGGCCTTGGATTCCGGGAGATTGTGGGACCAACGGGGATTGCACAGTTGATGGGTGTCTAGTGAAGTTCATATGCTGCTGTGGAGAGGAAGCATTTGATGGATTCCTACTGAAGTACATCTGTTGCTGCGGAGAGGAAGCATTTGATTGGCTCCCATTGTGGCTTATTTGCTGCAGCTGCGGCGAGGAAACATTTGATGGGTTTCTGTTGTAGTTCATCTGCTGCATCTGTGGCGAAGAATTCCCAGAACTTGTTAAGTGGGGGGAGTTAATGAGCCTGCCGCCCATATCAAAGGTAGTCGCCGAAGGAGAAAGTGCTTGACTGATATGTCCGTTGACAGCCTGAGAATTCCCAGTCGAATTATGTCCGCTAGCATTGATGGCCATTGGTGAGTTACTTGCACTTAATGTTCTTTGTCTTTGTATTTTGAGATAATTGTGGACGAGGGCCATGTTGCGCTCTTGAATCTCGGTCTGGCTTGGAGGCCTATCGGTATTCATTCGTGAAGCGAGCGCACGATGGCCAGCCAAATCTCGTTGGAAAAGTGTCTCTGCCCGGGTACCAAAATTGTCGTCCTTGAAGCCTAAATTGCGCCTCGCAGCAGTAAAAACAACCTGTTGCAAAATGGGTGATGTCAAAGATAGGCGGTTGACCAATTCGTCCATAAGAGGAGGATAACCTCGCTGGCCGCACTCAATATTATATTTAGTCCAATCCGAGGTAAGTTTGGACAAGAAAGTTCCAACCTTGCCAACAGCTTCTCCGTATGGTTTTGATCTTGCCACAAAATCTGCAAAGGTTCCGGGAAAATACGAGAACCATTTCAGATTCACAGGATCCAAGGACTCATTTTCTTTGATCAATTGTCCTAAGATCGGCAAGCCGCGGGCTATAATAGTATCATTGTCACAATTTGGAATCTTTCCTCGAATTTCATTCGGTGCGAAAGTCCACAGACAAAAGATTTGATGCAACGCGACGTAGAAGAAGTCTTCTTGCAGGCAAGCATCTTTTAGCAGCTTGAACCTAGGAAGGTCCAGGGATAAGTTAATGGCTTCTCCTCCACCTAAACTTTCGATGTGCATATCTATTATGTAGAGCCTGTTTGCGAGATTTGGTATATTGTTTGTGGGTGCTGTTGAACTGCAGATGAGTTATTATCATGAGATGAAGCAACAAATACTACGTATGGCTTATGCACCATACTTCTGGAAGTATCATACCTTGAGCTCTGAGCTTGTGGCTGCACCATGTAGCCTTGTCTCTGAGGTGGTATTGACCATGTGCCAATTCTAGAACCACCATGTTGTCGACTGCTGTCATCATTTGCTTGTGTGGGATTTCGACTATGCGTCTCAATTTGCGTATTGATCGCATCGATATTGACTTGCGCCGGGCTGCTGACGTTGATAGATTGAGGAATTTGTGAAGTAACCGCTTCTGTATTTAATCTAACTTGTTGGTCGGGATCAGGGCTGACTTGTTGTATTGAAGTTGCAGGGCTTGGCTCGTCACTGGGCGCCGGCGAGGGGAGTACAGATGATGAGTTCACTGTCCTAACGAGTAGAGTGTTAGCACAATAAAATAAAAGGCGCCGTCCATGGCTTATTTCCTCATATTTGAAGTTACTATGCCAAGGACTCTTGGGGGAAAGTAAGGCTTCAGTGGTAGGAATGGAAAGAGTTTACTGTTGTGATGGAGCACGCGCGGCTACCCTTGGACTTGGCCTCACTGTCGCCGATGCAGCAGTCATCCATGATTTCTGTCGTCCTCCGACAAAGGCGTTGAGAGTATTATTCGCTGTAGCCACTTGGCGTTCTGTCATGTTTTCTTCTCTGCCCGGAGGTCGTCGCATGGTGTATGCATTGGTTGATGTATAGATGGCTGCAATGATCGTATCTTCGAGAACGGAGGCAGCGGGGCATGGTACTCGATATAAATCAGTAATCGCCTTCACGTTGCCTCATATACCACAATTTCGAAGGTCATGTATGCACGTTGTCGTTGAGAAGAATCACTTTGCAGTGCGGTGAAGCGCAAAGTGTTAGTGATCACCTTACAGCCCTGTGCTTATCGAATGTGCATTGTTTGCACTTCCCTTGTTAAAATTTGGTAGAAACGATGGATATTTGCGTAATATGGTTCTTTGAAGTCGCTCAACATGGGTGAAGTCCACGAGATATATGAGGAATGAGATCGTAGTATAAAATCCAGGGTGAAGCTTTGGTTCTCATACCCTTCAAGTCTTTGTTCACTGCACGCAAGTTGATCGTGATAAGTTCGCGATGTGCAGCGAATACCAATCGGTGCCTTAATGCCTAATAAGCCTAACACACCCAGTCGAGGTAGGTAGTCGAAGCTTAAAAGCTCAAGCTGCGGGTGAGTAGTCACGCAAGTAGTGGTGAATGATTTGCATATTTAAACCTTTTAGGTTGACCTATCAAACAGCGCTTGATAATATTTGTGTTGAAATTTTGATCAACGCAAAAGATAGCTCAACTGCCTTCAAACTGAGTTTCCATCGCTTTCTGATAATGATCATTTATTTACTCTCTCTGTCTCTCCCTCTCTTTTTCTTCGAAGCTTCAAGGTTTCGAGTGGAGGATGAATGTATTCAATTAGGGATCAGTAAATAAAATAGCTTTAATAATGGCGAAGACTGGAAGTTGCATGACTAAATTTTGGATATCATATATATATACCTATGTGCTCTACCTTATACTCTCTGTATATGGCTTCATGTGTTTAGCGTTAATAAAATAATGAAATGAATCCGTTAGAAGTTACGCTCAATTACTAGTTTTACTTGCAGCTGCAATGCGAAGTACATTGCATATTTCCCAATTAAGCAAAGCACCCAGAACCTCATGTATAGAGTAGATTTTGCTTTCTCTCTTCAATCATTTTAGCAATCGTCACTCCACAACACCATGTGAAGCTCCTCACGTCGCTACAGAACATTACAAAACATGTGGACTACATTTGCCCGTATCCCTGGCAAAAATCTACTTTCTTGCCAGTAGTACCTCCATTTGTCTACTGATAGAAATTGCATATAATAATTGGTATCCGAAACGTTATTGACAAGAATAGTCGCTGTTATCATTTGGGCTTAATTGCTAATGACCATAAAGTAACATTCAGATCATAATATGGGATACTCCCCCTTGACCTTCGTCGCTGATGACTCTTTGATCGAGTTCGGATTACTAAGGGAGTTTATACTGCGAGTATAAATACCAAAGTTTCTATACAGTCGTGCCGAACTAAACTCCGCAAGTCTCCGGTGGGTGCAAAAAGCCACGCTGAACCTTAATTCCACGAATCTGCGTTTCAGCTGGCACCAACGTCGTGAGCCTTCGCAATTAACTGGCTGATCACGTTTGTTTGCTTCCATCTTCTAAAAACATGATTCTTGTACAACTATGGCTTATTAGTATTCTATATCATAATTCGTGCACAAATTGACATATGTCTAAGAAACACGATCTAGTTTTCCCATCCTTGTGCATCTCAAATATAGTGCGCCAAGCCATGTACCCCACAGAAAACGCTTTGAACTCCCGCTCACCAAAAGTGTCATTTAGCCGCGACGTTTCACAGGCAAATAAGGTGAAGGCCATGCCTCTTTTGGAAGTTTCACTCCTTATTCTACATGCGGGACCACGGAGAATTTGCGAATCCTCAACTATGTATTTCGCCATTAAATACCAGCTTGTACTCCCACTGACCTCTTGCCAAGTCAAGCATTTTCAAGATTTACGTGTGCACCAGGTCCTGCCCAGGTATTGATGTTTCTTAGCTAGACATTATCCTCTCGTCGTCTGATCTCTATATTGAGCTCACAGGTTCTTGCGAATTTATCGGCTTGGCATCTTTGGAGAAACCCATCTGCACCAATTATGTGTTGCAACATCTATGCTTGAGCAGCTTTTACATCATAGACTCGGTCTTTGTAAGTGATGCCAAGAGAGAGGCCAAGGTTCCGCGAATAGAGACAACTCCTCAGCTACGATTCAGAGGTATGTCCATGAAGGCTTGGCTGTGTGCGCCTGTTTATCTTCTCAAGTATAAAGATTCTTCTTATTCCAGCAATTTTTATCATTCCATATTCACACTCCCTTAAACATTTACATTCTCCTGCATTTTTGCAACTATCTTATCTTAAACCCCTACTTTTTCATCATGAAGTTTTCAACTCTCTCCTCTATGGGCATGGCCATGGCTAGTCTGGCTATCGCAGCTCCAACTCCTACATCAAACGAGGCAGATCGCGCTGAGATGGCCAAGCGAGCATCAGTTACCGATGCTGCTTTCGGATATGCTGGTGAGAACGGTGGGACTACTGGAGGTGCTGGAGGAACCACTACCACAGTCAGCAGCTATGCCGAGTTCACCGCTGCAGTCACCAGTGATGATGCTAAGGTGGTCTTCGTTTCTGGCTCATACACTCAAGCTGCCAAGCAAGTCAAGGTTGGAAGCAACACCAGCATCATTGGTGTAGATTCCAATGCAGGACTCATTGGTAATGGCTTGTAAGTTCTTACCTTTGGTAACATCATCACAGTAACTGATCAGTATCAGGTTGGTCAAGGAAAAGAGCAACGTTATCATCCGCAACCTCTTCATCCAAAAGGTTCTCGCAGAGGACGGCGACGCGATTGGTGTACAATACTCGACAAACGTGTGGATTGACCATGTAGACGTGTCATCTGACAGAGACCACGATAAAGACTATTATGATGGGCTGATTGATATTACCCATGCCAGTGATGTATGTATAACTCTTGTTCGCTTCTCAAAAAGATATCCGCAAAATTCTTAGCTTGTGGCATCCTTGCAGAATAATGGTATATTTTCATAACCCTCTGAAAACCTACTAACAAACCTTGCGCGTTATAGTACATCACTGTCTCCAATTCCTACATCCACGATCACTGGAAAGCCTCACTCGTGGGCCACTCTGACAGCAATGGTGATGAAGATACTGGCTATCTCCACGTTACCTACGCCAACAAGTAAGTCTAATTAAGTTCATTACTCCTCCTATACACCATGTCTAATGAAGTCATAGCTACTGGTACAACATCAACTCTCGTACCCCATCCATCCGTTTCGGAACTGGCCACATCTATAACTCCTACTTTGATACTGTCTCCGACGGCATCAACACTCGCGATGGCGCTCAGGTTCTTGTCGAGTCCAACGTCTTCAGCGGTTCCAGCAAGGCTCTCTATAGCACCGATGATGGTTACGCTGTTGCCAACGACAACGACTTCGGCGACAGCAGCAACACCGCTGAGGCAGGCACTCTGACTAGTGTTCCATACGACTACACTCTTCTTGGTTCCGCAAACGTCGAAGCTGGGGTTGTCGGCACTGCTGGTCAGACTCTCACTTTTTAAGTGGTCATAGTGGACCATTTGGTCATGTTCTTGTATTGAAATTTGGGAGTGACGAAGGTTCTGTGGGCTTATTAGTTATTGATATATGGATTATATTGCGTGTGTCTGTCTTTTGAGTGACTGGATGTGCTATGTTCAAAATGCTTTAAAACTTCGCCGTCGAAAGTCACGTTTATTGAAATTTCACCAGTTGTCAACAGCCGTATAATAATTAAAGTACAGGTACTTATTGAAAGCTCCACTTATTTTCAAAGCAGTCATCCATAGCCACATAATTGTCTAGATCTATATAATTACAAAAGAGATGTATTCTCAGGTAGTCCTTCATGCGGAGATATGGGCGGGTCAAATTTAGACTTCTACAAGTGAACTCCGTGTAGTTTATATGAATCCTAGAATCAAGGCAGCTCTAAATTGGAACGGCACATTTCAGAAGTCAAGTATGATAATTTCAGTGAATTTTTCAAAAGGTCATTAAATAGTCATCTCATCTATGGTCCATATTCGTATTTCTCATCCATCACCCCGTCCCATCCGTTGAATATTCTTAAAGAGCAGCCATAAGACCAGCGGCGGCGACAGCAGCGCCAGCAACAAGCAAACCAGGGCGACCAGTCTCAACAGCGCCGTTCTCGAGAACCTTACTAGCAGCAGAGTTCAAAGCAGCAATCTCAGAAGAGTATGCCTTTCTTGCCTTGGAATCCACATTCTTGTACCAGTCGGCAGCAGTGAGCGCATCATAGTCATAACCACTGGAAGCGATGCTTGATTGTGCCGAGGTTGGTGCTGCAGAAATAATAGCCTGGGCAACGGATGTCCACTCTGGAGAACCCTCCCAGCTACTCTCAATTTTTGCGAGGGTTTTTGCCAGCTTAGTAGATTCGGCGGCATCCTTGATTGAAGGTGTTGCGGTAGGGTAGAAGCCGTGGATTATTTGAATGCTAGAACGGGTCAGCTTTGAGGGATAGGCTGCGATACGGAAGACTTACACATCAAGAGTCGCAGTAGTTGTGGTAGTGGAGTCTTTGGCAGACACCAAGCTAGCTGCTGCAACGATAGTGGCAATGATTCCAGTGACCTTCATCTTGAAAAAATTGTTTGTAGTATTTAGAAAGTTCTGTTGAATAGAGATTGATAATGAAATTTTTGGAGTTGTATAGAGAATATTCTATGGAGGGAATCAAGGTAATTATAAGAAATACGAGTCAACCGATTAGTCCACAAAGACTATATATTGATGATCTCACAGGCAAATCCAGGCGTCAGCCCTCCTTAAGCCTCAAAATCCGGTGTGCCGCTCCTGACACACGCAATCCTTTGACATACTCTGTTACTCCACACAGATCCCCTATCTCATCTCCAATTCGTTGATCCTTCATAGGTCCTGAGCCTGATGATTGGTCAGAATTAAGGGTTTTCCTTGTACGTCAAATATATCGTAAAAAAAGCTCTTCTCATCATCTAGAGGCAAAAATCCTTCGTAGAACACTGTGGATTTGGGGTCGGATGTTAGAAGATGGAAGTCATTAGCTTGGCTTTGGTCATATTCCTGTGATGAGTGAGATCGCCTGTCGGGATAATGTCGCCTTTGCGGGGCAAGCAGGGCCATGGTAAAATAGATCAGTGAGCGATGATGATTGGTTTTCTGAACTGCTAGTCCCAAAATTAGAAGCGCTTCTAGGCGGCCGGCTGGCTGAAATAAGCTTGTCTTCAATGTGGACTTAAACGGTTCGCCTCCAGTCACGCCAACATAGCACCATAGTAAAATAGCTTTGTGTAGTGTGATCATTCTCACATAATTGTCGAGTGAATTCGGGGTCTTCAAGTTTGTAAATCCCTATTTAGAATTGTATGAAGGTACATAATCAGAGTTATAAAAAGTTGCCAATAGGATCTTTCGCGTCCCGTTCTCAAGCTTATCCATGCATCGCTGTTGGAGGATTCTTTTTTGGACGGGGCTAAGCGACAAGTATCACGGTAAGCTTACTCCCCACAGGATTAACCATCTCTAAATTAGCCTCTTAGGCAGCGCTAGGCTCCCATGACCTTTTCTGAGGACCTCCTTGACCCTTCATGGCATGTTCAACCATGCTAAGGAAATCTTGTGTCATAACTAAGATACAAGCTCCAAAACATTAACAACATTTTTCGTGATCTCCCAACTTAGAGAATCAAGCCAAGCTGAGACACGGAAATGATGCCGAAAGCATACTGTTGGATTGTCGGATATCTCGGCTAACATATCCGGTATTTGAGGCTTGTATGGCTAGAAACTTGATCGAGGTATGTACATTCGATAGGGGAGAAGACTGATACAAATGTGACCTCGGTTATAGTAAGGTAGCATTCCAAGTGTGGTTCGACAACGCCTCTATCTATGATATGATTGATATCAATGAAATAAGATCTAGCCATTTTACAGACGTCACATATCAATACCGATAATGCAAACTTATTGTCAATATTATCTTTCCGAACTCTTCTTTGATCAAAGAACCTTCTTTCCCTGTACCTGCTCAAGTGTTCAAATCATCCGGAATATCTCGCAAGAGCCTATTGAACATATTACAAGCAAGCCCTCTATGGAAACATGATATTTTGCAACGTCACCTTACAATCACCAACGCCTCCCAGGCTTCAGCATAACTCTTGGCCGCGATCTAGTTGATATTCGCACCAGGGTCAAGTAAGAGTGCCGTAATGTCCACTCAAGTCTATTGAAATGATTCAGGACCCTTATGTTCAGATTTTGTCGAATATATCAAAACCAAATACAGTGCCATGTTGCAAGTATTGGTCCATGTCCAATTAGGGGTTTGAAAGCCCTCGAACAAGTAAAGGTGAGCCGCTTATTAAAAGAGGTACTTCCCGAGTAGAGAAGATGTTTGGATCTTCACCATTTTCGAAATGCCGATCCACAATATCCACACTTCCAGAGAATATGTTCATCCTGAAACGCCATTTCAACTCGCTTGCACGTCATCGCTATCAACAGTCAAGAATCATCGTCACGTAACATATATCATAAGAACACCAAAGTGCCCACCTTTATTGATTTTGGGCCCCTCAAGATCTGTGTTTGATATCAGATTCTCTGGAATCATAAACACTATACGTGTAGTTTCAAGGGGCTCTGCTTTACCAAAAATGTAAAAAGATGAGGGGAATTTCAAACTACTAGGTCTCAGCTGCTCCTTTTGAAACTGTGGCATACCAGAGTTTTGGAAGAGTTACGTGATATTTTGAGCAAGGTGGCTTGAACCTTACATTACTACGAGGTTTCTTTAAAAGAAAGATCTGATAAACTCCTTCAATGGTTGCATCGTCCAATTGTGATCACTATTTATACTATATTCTCTTGCTTATAATGAAATTTGCTCGCTCAATGATGTATTTTATTGATTATCACTTGATAACGTCTTTTATCGGTATTTTGAATGTTTTGAGTTTGATTTTGAATTCTACTTGGCAGCAACAAAGATTTGATTTGCGCGTCGATATTCATTATGGCCCTTTCTTGAGATACACTTAGCAGGGGAATATCTAATTCGTCTTGATACCCACCTTCAAAAGGCTGGATCTGTTGCTGGTTCTAGCTCTTGCCTGTCTTTGAGTCATTCCAGCCAACAGCACTGGCTGACAAAATTTTACTTAACCACTCTTCTTCCTGGATTTGGTTTTCTATTGTGGACTAATTCATGCAGTTAACCAGAATCATGAGTGATTTTTGAGAGCTATGCACTCATATAAAGCCATGGTACCAAAATCTTATTTAATGGACCATAGTTGTATAACTATCCAAAACCATATGTTAATCCAAAGTCATGGAACTATCAAGGGACATGCGTATTTTTTTTAAATGGTATACCATAGAAGAAGTGGACAAGTATATACTCACTCTTGTGGATCAACTCATTAAGAGCTCAAATATTCCATAAAGCCACAAGCTATTTCCTAGCCAGAATTTGGCTACTCTTTAAAATACATCACAATACGCGTTCGAGATTATATCAGTGGCATATTTCTCTATATTCTAAGTTAACTCTATCTGTTACCCCTAGCACCCGCAGGAGCATCCGCTCTTCGTTTTTGTATTTGCGAATGTATACTACTGCTGACTTCGGGATCACTTCGTACTGTGTTCGTCACAAGCCACTCCTTTACCTTACCCTTCAGATCATTCAGAGCTGCTGGGTCGTGCTGGAATGGAGCCATTTCCATCTCTGTTAGCCTGGAAGCTTCTTTGTCTGCCATGAGAGCCACTTTCTGCAGGCCCTCCAACTGCTGTCGTAACAGCGTCTCGGAATTCTGAGTCGCACGTGCCACTTCCGGTGACTGGAGAAGCGGTCCAATTTGCGAAAATGCTATATAAATCGTGACCGACATGGTTCGGGCTAGAGAGATAAGTTGAAATGGTAGATAAGGTGGATGATTCGTGAAATTGACTAGCAGTGGGTTCAAGATCTTTGATGCGAAAGGTGGATAAAATGGCCGCGATATCGTGTGGCATTCAAAAGCAAAGAGGCTGATAAGTGTAACCCAACGCCAGTGCTTACCCCATTCCAGATATCCAAGCATACCTCCTATATACATGAAGATGGCCATGGCTCCGTAGTGGCCTAGAATTCTGTTCATAACTCCATGCGAGACATAGTCATATGTCGAGGAACATCCTTTCCACTCGATAATTTCGGGTCCAAATCGCTCATAAGCAAATCGCTTGGCAGGATCAAGCAACGTGTCTTGAGCAACTTTGAGATGGACGAAGAAGTCTTGCGAAGATGGGGAATTTGAGCTAACTTTATCCGGGTGATAGATTGCTGCCAAACGTCGAAATCGCGATTTGATACCTCTGTCATCGATATTGTAAGATACACCAAGGTCTTGATAGTAGTCGCTTGCTCTTCGGATTGCATCGTCGGCTTGTAGAATGGTGAACAAAAGGTATGTCAAAATGACAATTATTCGTATACGCTTGTAATGTTTGACATATCGTGGACTTCCGGGCTGCGGTTTTGGCTCTCCTGCGCGTATGGTAATACCATAATACAAATTTTGAAGGAAGTTTGTGGCTATCTGTACCGTGTCAATCTTTGGCTCATCTGGCGCATTGGACGAGGCTAGAAACTACTTACATTAGGCAGAATTGTCCAGCCAACAAGGGCTGGAATTTGGGATGTCATAATGAGATATCCTCATAAAGTAAACTGAGGAACGAAATGATTGAAAACGCACTTATGCGTAGACTTGGTTCAAAATGAATGTTGGCAGCGGTTTATCAAAGAGCTGGCTGCATGGTCAGTGGTAGCCTCGAGGTGTCCCTAAGGCTTGAGGAAGCGGCGAGCTAACGCTAGCGGCCGCAGCTCCATGAATTTTTGACGACGACTTTATTCTGAACAAACCATAAATCTAATCGAAGTACTAATTTATACGAAAACCACTTCGATTATGTCCATCGAGATGGCTGCAGAGTCGCATCAATTGGCCGCATCGCCTAAGAAGCACAAAGACAAGTCAGAGAAGAAACACAAGTCTGACGGAGAGAAGAAGCGCAAAAGAGATAGAGAAGAGGATGCTACTAGCAAGAAATCAAAGAAGCATCATGGTTCAGAAACCCTCGACAATTCCACAACAGAAAATGTAGTCGCACAAACTGCTTCCGAGCCATCGGAAACGATCAATGATTCTCCATTTCACCTCCAGACTTCATCACTCTATCTTCCACTTGCCCCGATTTCGCAACGATACCCACTCGAAGGCCTTTGCGCCGAACACCTTTCACCACTGATCCTTACTTACTATCCACCATTTCGAGGTGTCATACTTTCATATAGCAACCCGCGACTCTCGCAAACACCGTACGGAAATGATGGCGAAAAGACTCTCTTAAAGAGCATTGATGAGTACGCCGTCAGTTACTCATGGCTTACAGCAGAGTTCCTTATCTTCAAGCCACAACGAGGAGGACTTTTGGAAGGATATATCAACTTGCAAAATGAAGGACATTTGGGTCTGGTCTGCTGGAATCTTTTCAATGCTAGCATTGAGCGGAAACGACTCCCCAAAGAGTGGAAGTGGATTGGGGTCGAGGGAGAAGAGAGCACCGGCGAAGAAGGCGATTACGCGGAAGATGGAATTGGCTACTATGTGGATGGAGAAGGAAAGAGAATTGACGGCACAATCAAGTTTAGAGTGAAGGATACTGAATCGTCGCACGACAGAGAACGCGGATTTTTTAGTATCGAAGGAACCATGTTGGGCAAGAAGGAGGAGAAGGACTTGCTTGAGGCCGAGAAGGCGTCCTGGAAAGCAACTAAGGTTGGCGCTGGACGCCGCTTGGGTGGAGCAAAGGCATTGGGTGCAACAAGTTTGGGTGTTCCGCTTGAAGTGACAGAGGAAGATGGACAGACTGTGACAAAGCATCGCAGGAACTATTAGTACTTCACGTTACGGTTACGTCTTGTATATTGCAGCATTTGGAGGCACCAGGGAGTATCGGTCTGCATTTAAAATTGGAGAGCTTGCAAGGTTAATTTGGTTCAGGAGACAAAAGTTGCGGAGTTCGGATAGATCATACATCGAGAATTAAGTGTGATGATTTCCTCAAATCGTTTATTTTATGGCTCAAAATCTTAAGATGTAAATGAGCTTCAAAGAAATGAACTCTTGTAGAATGCCATGAAGTCTATGCATATTGTTGTAAATAAATAGACGATTAGATTTCTCGCCAATTGAGACCGAAATTATAGTTCCTTCATATATTATGTATCCGTTATTGTATTCTAGTATGTTGAGTTGAAAGCGAGAAGAAAAAAAATGCATCGTATTCTAGCACGTGAAGGTCACCCCTGCTGTTGCTACTGGGTGGTGTACCTTATGGTGGATGGTATTATGTATCATTTACCCCACAACGCCAAAAATTCCACGGTTAGCTCCAGCGCGTCGTTGTATCGTCACGCTCCAAGCTTAATCTCAACCCTCAGATTCTCAACTTTTTTTACGACTCCATTCTCCCACATCGAATGGAATTTCTATCACTCTGAATACTACTTGACCGCTCAAGTAAATATTCTGTACATACATAATGCGTCTTCGTTTGATCGTCAGGCGCAATGCGCTTCCAGATGCGACTATTATTTGGGATGTTGCGGACTCTTCGATACTTGTTTCGCAGCTAGTTGAGCAAATCAATGAAATTATTCCTCTTGAGAGCGGCGAATGGGGCCTCGAAGATTACGCTGTAGAGATTCTAGCAAACGGTGACAGAGGGTTTGAGTGTTTTCATTTTCAGGTTTTAGGTAGAGTTTGCAAAGAAGACGATGAAGTTTTGTAAGTACTGACACATTCTTATTTGTCGATATAACTACTTCGCAAAAACTCTTTGTTACTTGAAGAAACTTCAAGCTGAATTCTCTACAGGATACGCCCTCTCCTTACACAAGATCTTCGGGTACGAAAAATATCTGGACGCCATCAAATCACCTCCGATGGTCGACATTTGGTGGACGGTGTAGCTTATGGAAGACCACGACTACGAGGGCCCACTGAGCGACCTGCTATCGATATTCCTCCGAGGAAACGCAGGAAGGTTATACTTGATGATGACAGTCACTACGATCCTAGTGAAGAGGAAATTGAGAATTCAGAGGACTCGGAGTACGACGATGATGAATTATATCTTGATGGCCTGGAGGATGAGTCTGCTGAGAATCAGCTTGCAATTGAAGCGGGTGATAGTGGAAATAAGCAGTTGGTAATAAGGGCAAATTTTGAAGATGATGACGAAGGGAGTGAAGAGGACGAAGAGGACGAAGAATTTGAGTCACTTGGAGAGGAGGAGGAAGATGAAGAGGAAATCGAAGTTGACGATGAGGAGTTGGGAGCTTTACAGGAGGAGGCCAAGGAATACGAAGCACCAAGTACCTCGTCGAAGCTCAGTTTCTTATGCGAATCGTTCCCGGATGCCCCAAGTATTATCTGTCAACAAATATTGGAGAGAAATGGTGGCGATGAAAGTATGGCGTGGAACGCATTGGCTTTAGCATTCACACCTGCTAAACCTAAACCGAAACCTCAAGCAAACGAACCTCAAAAGCTTGTTCTTGAAGATGATACAGAGGTCGACATGGTGGACGAGGATGGAGAGCCATTTCCTGAGGAATATGAAAATCCACTCCTCGATTATTACGATCAGAACGGATTGCCACCGGGTTCTATTTCTACATCAGCTGGAGGTGAGAAGGTTGTTAAGTTTACGGACGAGGAAGATGTTCCAGTTGCCAATCCGGATGCTATAGATATGGATGACGATGATAACTCCTTAGATGGAGATTTCGATATGCAGGATAGCAGTGAAATTGAGAGTAGCGACGATAGCTCTGATGACGAATCTGAGAAAGACGAACCGGAAAAGCCAAAGGCCGCTGATGCTGCACTTTCTGCCAGCTCAAGCTCCGGCGAGGATAGCTCTGATTCAAGCTCGAGCTCTGATTCAGAGTCCGAGTCAGATTCAGATTCGTCTGATTCTGATGCCAGTGCAGACTCAAGTTCGAACTCTGAATCGGAATCAGGCTCGGACTCGGATTCAGACTCAAGTTCGGATTCAGAACCTGAAGAGGTGTCCAGCAAGTTGACATTGAACACTGCGAAGACCAATGGAGCCCCACTTCTATCTTCAAGTTCGAACACTATCGTATCTAAAGGCGCGAAGTCCGTGGGTACTCTAGCGAAGACGGTTCCCCCAGGTCAAGGATCTCGATCAACTAAATCTAGGAATCAACGCAGGCGACATACACAGCAGTTGAAACGATTTCAAGCGAAAGGTATACTTCCTGCAGGAACTACTCTTACAGAATTCGGCGAGATGGCACTTGGGCAACACCCAACTTCTGAGGAAGCTGTCAGTGCTCTTGAAGCGGTTCGAGCGAAGTCAATGATTTCTAGGAAAGAGCAGAGTGATTCTAGCAAGGAGGCAGCTATGAATGAAGAATTTGAGGCTCGAAGACGAGAGCTTCTTGCATCTCTGGCTGCTGGAGGTGTGAGTATCAACGCAGAGCCACAACCTAATATTTCTAATAATGGAACGCCTACCTCAGCGCCTAGAAGTATTAGTTCAGTTGCTGAAAGTACTACTTCAATTCCGTCCCAGAATCTACTGTCAATTAATGGTGCGAAGAAAAAAACTTCTAGCAAAGCCGCAGCCAAGAACGAAGAATTCGAAGTTAGACGACGGGAGCTTCTTGCCTCTTTGGCCTCTGGGGGTGTGGATGTTAGTTCGGAGCCACAATCTAACATTTCTAAGAGGACGCCTGCCTTAGTACCCAAGAGTGTTAGTCCAGCTGTCGAAGGTACTCCTTCAGCTACATCACAAAACTTGCCTTCTTCCAAAGATGTGGATACTAGCGCAACTACAAATTACACAACCGGCATAGTTGATGAATCTCAAGCACCTGATATAGCCGTGGAAGATCCAACCATGCGGACAGAGGAAAGTCCTCGACGATCAAAACTCGATCTAGGAGCAGGTCGTCGTCTTCTTTTTGGCGCTCTTGGAATCAAGACACCAAAAAATAAGGCCGATGAGGAGAAAGTAAAAAATGACCTGATGAAGTATGCAAAGAAGTTGACACCTGCAAAGGAGACTGAGCAAAATTCCACCAATACTTCAATTGAGGAGGACGATGATTCATGGCGTGAAAAAATCATTCTTCGTGCTGTGGAATGCTGCCAAGAGGGAGTTGAGCTTAGCGAGCCCCCTTTTCCATTTGTTCAGCGTTGGGATCCTCAGCAGCGAACAGGTGGCCGAAATGCCAGAAAGAAGAAGAACAAACGCAAACGCGAGGAGCAGTACGATCAGTATTATGATGAATCATATACTGAAAATGTCGCATATGGCGATGACACACAACTTGACTACGATGAGGCGCCTCCACCAGGAATCAACGACTACGCGCTTCAATCAGTAGCTAAGGATGATGCAGTAGAGTTTGCTGCTGAAGCTGCTATTGAAGACCAGATCATGCAAGGTACATCTGAATTCACAACCAATGCAAGTGTGTATGACGAAAACGATGACTTGCCAGAACTCCCCGGAGATATGTCTACACTGACAGACCTCAAAAAAGAAGACTCAAAACCAGGGACAGTCATTGCATACAAAGAACTTACAATGTCGGAGGCCACCAACTGGCAACCCCAAATGTCTACCTACCGTACAGCCGTGATTATCACCACAACTGAGAGCGGAGCTCTCGATATTACTCTAGCTAAGAGAGATCGTGACTGGAGCGAGAAGTATTATGATGAAGAGACTGGTGAGCGCATTTATGGGAAATTTGAGATGCCACAGGATGATGAAGAGGACGAGGAAGAGGAAGATGATGGCCACCGCACCCTGGCATTCTCAGAATTTGTAGAGCCGAAGATCGTTCAAGCCGCACCCACTGTGTTGGGCACGGAGAGCTCTACTGGAAAGCATGGTGGCAGTACAGATGAATCGACTACACTCGACCACGAGCATCACTCAGAAGACCTTCCAGGAAAACCACACCAAGCGGAGGCTGCAGAAACACCTAAAGTAGGTGAAGAATCCCCGACTTCCCAGCATGGCGGTCCCGAAGACTATATGCTCACGAACTTTATCTCAGATGATGCCCGAGATGAAATCTCCATTATAATCAAGGATGCCGGGTTTCGCTCCGATGTTCCTTCTACCCTTCTTCGTGACGATCAATTCCGTGTACCAAAACCTAGTGATGTTGAAGTGTTCGAGAAACTACTGCACGAAACCGACATGAGCAGTATCTCTTCACCTAAATTCAATGGCTTTGGAAGTTCGCCATCCGGGTTCGATCAAGGAAGCCCCATGCGATTCCGACCAACCGAATGGCCGAGTTCACAAGTCCAACAACCAGGTTCACAGACTCAATCCTCTACTGAAGGTGTACAATCCACGAGGACTGATATCCATTCCTATGATCATAACCATCCCTCCACAGTAAGTGAAACAGGAGACTATGGTCGCCAGCCAGATGACTCCCTACTTGCCAACGAAAAATTGCGTGAGCTTGAAGAAAACGATTCCTTTGTGAAAGCTACCAAAGAACATGCGCAGTCTCCAAAAGAAGAACTACCTAGGGTACCATCGCAATATACTAATGGTTCCGACGATGATGCTTACATCGCTTTCGATGCTAAGCCATCCTCGGATGCCCTCCCTTCCTTGGAGGAAGTATTCTCTACTGCGCGTTCAGCATCAATAGCATCAAAGAGAGCAAGTTTACCCAGGGATCGGACTCCTCCAAAAGAAACCAAGGCAGACAGGGAATATCGTGAAGCAATGGCTAAGCTGGATGCCTCATTGCTAGAGGACGATGTTGATAACACAACCCCAACGCCTTCTCAGAGCAAAATCGAGGCATCCCAAAGTCATGTCGTTGACCTTACAATGGAAAGTAGTGATGTGGAAAGCCAGCAGCAGGATGGACAGCAAGTTGATGATGATGATCCTTTTGATGAGAGCTGGGGCTTGCCAAAGGGGCCTGGTTGGGTCGAAAAAAAGAGGCCTAGAGCTAAGAGTCTCGAGGATGAGGCGTGGAAACCTAAGACCAAAGTAGCCAGGGCAAGTCAACCTACTGCTAGGAGTTCAAGAAGAACTAATAAGAATTCTTGAACACGCTGGGATTTGTTTTTATCGATTATTTAGCATAGCGAGGTATGGTCATTACGGAGTTGTGACTTCTAAGGTATGGTGTGTTAGAATTTCAATTCGCTAAAATTTTGATCTTCATGATTCTATCTACTGTAGTCCACCTTGTGAATTATTATCTAGCTCATTCCTACCATATAAATTTGATGATACTAAGAACCCAAAGAACAGAGCTTCGGGAATAAACGACGTCCCTTAACGTTGGCTTGGAATATTAAGTGGGGGCTTGAGACTCGGCCCCATGGTCCATGGCCCACATACTCCACTCTAAGCCTCATACTCACCAATCATGTCGAATAAATCTCTTCAAAGCTTGGAAGAATTTGCAATGGTACTTTATAGCAAATAAGCAAATTCCTTCCATCAATTCAATGGTCAGCATTCATCTCAGATGAATATCTTCGGGGTTGTAACTCAGTGGTAGAGTGTTCGCTTTGCATTATCTGATGTGCGAAAAGTCCGGTGTTCGATCCGCCGCTGCTCCATGATTTATTTTTTGGCTTTTTATTTTATTTTACCATTTGCCTAATTGTTCTTTAATATTTATCCATAAGAATCTGTTTTAGTTTTTTTGGATTATGCATTCGTATAAATTTTATATTTCAACCCCCATTTAAAAAGTTCATGAATATATAGATAGCATGGTTGAAAATTGTAAGTTTAATTTATTTAAAGATGACAATGAAGTCATATGGGGTTTCTTTTCAATATAGAACCGCTTGTGTATTTAGTAGAGATTGCACAATTAGTTCATAGGTAGAGAATTTCACCAAATCAAAGTGTTTCGCTCATAATTACAGCGAGCAGGAAACCCCAGTGTCAAGTGACCCAACTAGCTCCAGAAACTCAAATTCACACAGGAAGTCTGCACAGCATATCCCCTATTCTAACACAAGAGGTACCTGCATAGAAGGAACTTGATTATTGATTGACTAAGACCCGGGGGGGTTATGCTTGTGTACACAAGGCTGTGTCTACCAGAAGTACCTTTACACATGAGAAGCACCAGACAACGCTCGATCTATGTCACTTTGAAGAATATAAATCAAGCATGTGTGGTCCTGTTTGATGAGACTCGGTAGACGATGACAGAACCTTAATTTAGGTTAGTGAAAGAGATAGAATTGGGGCCTGGTTGCTGAGAGTTTTCGAGAGTTGATCTGGAAATATTCCACTTCAGGATGGAGGCAATTTTCTCTGGATGCGAACCTTTCAAGAATATTGGATTATTGTGGATATGAGGATCATATTCGATTCTTGAATATTCATAATCACAGGATTATTCATGAAGAGTTAGGTTCTTCTGGATCGATGCACAAATTTACATGTTCTGATAACAGCTGGTGCTCACATTCACAATACAAATCTGCTTTGAGACCAAATTTGTGATCCATTTCTTCGTAATTGTCTAACTTCGCAAGCAAGTGCATGCTCTGATTCAAGGAAAACCGTGGTTTCAAGAATCCAACTCCATTCCTAGATTCATATCTAGAAAAGCCTGATAGTGATCCTGCATGTTGTCGGAAACACCCCAGTGAAGAGATTCACCGGTAGACTCTGACAATGTGACCTTCTGCTTCGCCTGCTTATGGATCATCGCAAACGCTTGCTGGGCCACTTTCTTCAGCAGCATCCTCTGCATTAGCATCCGTAAGTGCAAAGTCGGCAGAATCGTGCAAACCTTGATCATCTTCGGTATCAGGCTTCCAACCAGCAGGGACCCAGTTTCTCTTGATTTGATCATCCATGTATTTCCGATTTTCCTCTGGTGACTTAATGAAGTAGTATGCGTAAGTGCCTTGAGTTAAGTCTTTCGAATCTCCATGAAGTGGCAATGTATCGACTTGACTAACGCGTGCATCGTGAAGCTTCTTGACGGCGATGCGCAACTTGCGAAGGATATCCCTCGCAACGGGTTCCATATCGGGACACATTGGAAGGTATGGTGCGTGTGAGACGTACGTAAGAACGGATGTTGATCGGCCCAAGATTCTATCAAAGACGACTGTGATCTCATCCAGTGTAGTGTCAATGTTTTGGTTGATGACTTTGATTTCGGATGCGTCTCCCTTTTGCAATCCCAACTCGTCGAGATATACCAGTAGGATATTGAGCTTGGAAAAAAGTCGCTCGTACTCAACTCGTCCATATTCACCACGTCTAATGACAGAAATAGTCTCTGATATGTCATCCATGGTCGAGCATTGCGATGTCACTGATGACTCCATGCTGATAGAGGATCCAGATGAGCTTTGGGACTCCATTTTCGCCGAGGGTCTTTGAACCGTGAAAGTGAGGGTGACTTCGTGCAACTCCTCGACTGGAGTAGTGAGTAAAGCTATGAGGCTTCGAGTAAACTTATGTTTATATCTACATAAACCACGCTAGTCCCCAAATGTAAAGGGATATGGCAAGTGAGAAGACTGGGTTCATACAACCGCGTTTTCGCGTCACCACCTCATCGCGAAATCTTCATATCCTCCAGCATCAGCCTCATATTAAAGCTTCTTACAGTGAGTGACCTACTTTTGGCAAGTGCAGTGTAGGTGAACTAAATGCTGCGCTAGTACAACTGCGAACTTTGCCATTGTTATCATATTATACTCACTAACATCACCATCGCTCTTGATGACATTGGCGGGGTTACAATTGTGGACATATTTTAATCCCCACAATCATTCTGTCTCCCAGAATTACTTCACATATTAGGATGATCCACCATTTAGAGCAATCCTTTTGCCCATTCGGGATCACAGTGGATCGATTGTTGCATGCCTTGAAGAATATACAGTCAATTTTGTGTAATATATGCGAAAGTCTTGGGGTATTATTTATATAGTTTTTTTTGTTTTGTTTTGTGTTTTTTTTTGCTTGGAATTCATATTTATCTCATATTGACTCTTGTCAATTTAGGTACCAGCCCCTACTCCAACCTCGCTTTCTTAACCACTGGCTCACTCTCCACCTTCACCTCCTCCCCTTTTGTCCCAATCAGCGCCCCTTCGGCCTTCAACTCACCACCCTCCTTCTTACTAATCGGCTCAATAACCGTCTTAAGCACCCGATCCCCCTTACTATTCGGCTCAGGGGCCTTCTCATTCTCTTGCACATAAAATCTTCTAAGCAACATGATTGCCTCCTCTCTACACCATCCACCACTAACCCCATATGGTGGATCTACACTTCTACAATCATGAATATGAAAGACGCCCCCGGTACCGCCAAATCGCTCGTTCGCTGCACCAAAATAGACGTGCCGCACGCCATACTGCCTTAGCAGCGACGCACACATTACGCACGGCTCGATCGTAACGTACAGATCCATTTCGCGAAGCTGTGCGGCTTCAAATAGCGGTGTACCTCCAGGAGGACGGCGCAACATGCTGTTGATTGCCATGAACTCCGCGTGCCGTGTGCCATTCAGTGTGCGGTTCGTCGCGTTCATACCGCGCGCAACAACTTGCCCGTTATGCACAAAGACACAGCCAACGGGAGTTTCATCAGTTTGAAGTGCAAGCTCGGCCTATGATAGGTTAGTACCTGTTCTTGGATGGGGATGTTCACTGTCCCCCTTGGGTGTGATTAAATCACGTGATGAACGGTACTGGGAAAGGTTCTTGTCGTATACGCACCATGTTCAAGGCCTCGCGCATGAAACCTTCATGGACCTTGCACTCCTCCTCACTGCAGCGCTCAGGCGCGCTCATGATCTCTATGTTTGTCGGCATGGTTGACGTTGTTATGAGCTCTCAGCAGATCTAATTTTGCAAGGAAAGTAAAAAGGAAAGTGTGATACGCTCTATTCCGGCATTATAACTTTCGCAGCATATCAGATCATAGATAGTTTGAGAAGAGTAGATAAGAATAAGGGCTATTCTTGAAATCACTGCTAAAATGTTCTCATTCACCTGGGATAAGCCATTTGTAGAATATGTTAAAATTCGAAGACACTGCTTATGTAAGCTTTCCCCTCCGATTCGGGAACATTCAAAGAGCTCGGCGGCTCATTGAGGAAGCTCAGAAACAAGCTTATCTCAATGTATAAACCAGTGTCGGAAGGTCAGATATAAAATTGATATTAAAAGACATGAATTCTGGGCAGTTTTGTGTTTGTAAAAGAGTTGCTTTCATTGGTAATCATCCTGTGCATATTATAGTTTATCGAGGGAGGATAATAATAAACGTTGTGAACCAATAAGAGCGTAGAATTATGGCACCCAGAAAGACGTGGTGGAATCTCATAACCCCCCACCAACAGCCGTTATCGATTACATGGATGACGAAATGCCAGGATCGTATGATCTGACCAATGACACGCGCACTATTAAACAGCTCCTCCGCAATGCAAGACCCAGACCACAATGACGCTAAGCCGCAGTCAATACCTCATCACTTATTGACACAGCATTCGCTCGGGAGTCGTCTCGGTGTGTCCCCGTCGTCTTACGCTTTTCCCATGCTCTCACCATTTGTCACATCATAATCCCCTTTCCTACCCCACCACATAGTACATGAATTCCCAAAGACTTCTGTTTCGGTCCAACATCTCACAGCTGGGTCAGTTATTTGTTCGTCCAAGACCAATCTATCTCCGAAATAATAGAGTTGCATTTACGACAAGCTCCAAAATCATGGCGGAATTCAAGGTCAAAGATTTGAAGGCTCTGGATTTGAAGGAGGGCGAGAAAAGAGAGGTCGAGCTCGAAGGTGTCGAGGAGGGAAAAGTCCTTTTGGTAAATGTTGGTGGAAAGACCACTGCTTTGGGATCAAAATGCACGCATTATGGTGCTCCCCTGGTCAAAGGTGTTTTGACCGGAGATGGAAGAATTACCTGCCCATGGCACGGAGGCAAGTCAATGAAACCATTCCACAAAACACTTGCTTCTTAAATTGACTCCGAATATAGCTTGCTTCAACGCGTCTACCGGTGACATTGAGAACGCTCCAGGTATCGATCATTTGCCTACATTCAAGCTTTCGGAGAAGAACGGAGCTGTCTACGTCAGCGGAGAGAAGGAAACAATCAAGGGAAGCAGAAGAAAGCCAAACATCAAGTGCGCTGCAGCTGTTGGACAAGAGAAGGTTGTTGTCGTTGGAGGCGGAAGTGGTGCCATCGGTGCCCTCGAAGCTCTCCGTGAGAATGGCTTCCAGGGCTCTATCACCATGATTTCTAGCGAAGGATACCTCCCAATCGACCGTACGAAGCTGTCCAAGGCTCTCATCGCAGACCCATCAAAGATTGCTCTTCGTGATGATGCTTGGTTTAAGGAAGGCTCGATTGCGACTGTAACTGATGAGGTCACTGGCGTGGATTTCTCGGCAAAGAAGGTTAGCACCAAGTCTGGATCCTCCTACCCATATACAAAGTTGGTTCTCGCAACAGGTGGTACTCCCAAGAAGCTTCCATTACCGGGCTTCAAGGATCTCAAGAACATCTTTGTTCTTCGAACCATTCCCCATGTCAAGGACATCCTTGCAGCCATTGGCGACAAGAATAAGAAGATTGTTATCATTGGAAGCTCATTTATTGGAATGGAGGTTGCAAACGCCGTTGCTAAGGATAACGATGTTACCGTCGTTGGCCAAGAGAAGGCTCCACTGGAGAGAGTTATGGGAGAGGAAGTGGGCAAGATCTTCCGTAGTGCGCTTGAGAAGAATGGTGTCAAATTCCACATGGAAGCCGGTGTCAAGGAAGCTCTACCTTCATCATCCGACTCTTCAAAGGTTGGAGCTGTCACTTTGCAGGACGGTACCAAATTAGAGGCAGACTTGGTCATTCTCGGTGCCGGTATTGGACCCGCCACCCAGTTCCTGAAGGACAACAGCGCCGTGACCCTCGAGAAGGACGGTTCCCTGAAGACTGATGAAAACTTCGCGGTCTCAGGACTCAAGGACGTATATGCCATTGGTGATATTGCAACATACCCATACCACGGCCCAGGAGGCGATGGTTCACTCACCCGCATCGAGCATTGGAACGTAGCTCAGAACGCCGGACGCTCTGTAGCTTCCCACATCAACAACCCTTCCGCCAAGCCCAAGCCATTCATTCCAATCTTCTGGTCTGCTCTCGGTTCTCAATTGAGATACTGCGGTAACACAGTTAATGGATGGGATGACCTAGTCTTGACGGGAGAGCCAGGTGAGGGTAAATTCGCTGCCTACTACACCAAGGGAGAGACCGTGGTAGCTGTTGCTAGCATGATGAAGGATCCTGTCATGACCCAGGCCAGTGAGTTGATGAGAAGAGGAAAGATGCCTACCAAGAGCGAGTTGCAGAAGGGTGTGGATATCCTTGAGATTTCAGTCCCTGCTGAAGTCACCATTTAAGGTTGATGGGGATTGCTGATTACTAGACGTATTATGATCTTATGAGCTTCAACAATACAATTTTCCTTTTTCGATCGTAATCCTTCTACAGCTGCAAGTGAATAATAGAGGCCAGACCATATTGCCGAGCTTGCCTTGAATAATTGAGCCATGGAGCATATAGAATAAACATATGAGTCCCCGAGTCACACTCAGGACCAATGAATACAAAAACAGAGAAGCATGGAACATGCCAACTTACAATCAATGCCCAAGAAGTTTATAGGGCCGAAGAAGAAAAAGACATTCCTAGGATACTATCACAGCGAGGCGGCACGCGATCAACGACGTCCCCATCTTGCGGCGAAATTATCCCAATTCCAAGATGACCGAGCTGACGAGACATGCAGGCATTAAAAGGTAGGTTCTGCATTCCGCGGGGGGAGAGAGAGCCGAAATTAACACGCTCCGATGGCAGAAACCAAACAAAACAAAAAGAGCAGATTTTTACTTTTTTTTTCTCCTGCAGAAGTCAAAATCATGTGTGGGATGGATTTGGATTTGGATTGGATTGGACTGGACTGGACTGGAGACTGGATGCTGGACATCCGATCTGGAGGTTTCGCTCTGTTGCATAGCTGATAAACATTTGTTGTTGTTTGTTTGGTGGAGGGGTGGGGAGCGGGCGGGTCTGTGCTGATAAACAAACATGGTTGCGCGAAAGGTGAAGGTGCGCTTTTGGGGAGTTGGAGGCGAATTGAATGGATTCCATGGAAATTGCGCGCGACGCTGCCATGTGCGTGCATGGGATATCGCTGGCCCCGATTTGAAATTTTTTTGCAGTGGAGATGCGATGGCTTTGACTACCCAGCTAGCTACAATACATATGGTATTATCTATCATCTTACTTCCCTTGTCCCTGTGCTGCGGTTGATGACCGGTAAGACACACATGACGATTCGAATATCCGTCGCTAGGTCGGTGACTGTGTTTGATATCCGGCCCTTGGGGGGACTTTGTCTCTGGTGTTTTGTCTTGGACTGATATCTTTGCTACAATTTGAATGGCTCTCGTTGTTTGCTTTTGGTACTTGGCTTAAGTAGTTTGGGTAGGCAGTGAAGGGCAAATGCACACATTCGTCACCAGTCGTGACTTAGTTTGACGGGTGCGGCGGTCATGAAGGTTGGGGGACGGACCGGGGGGGGCTTGTGGTGTTTTGGTGAGGTGTGATTGTTACAGGCCTGCAACAAGCTTGCTTCAGGCCGCAGCTGCTACTACTACAGCTACTGCAGGTACTCGATGGCTTTTTTTTTCCCTTTTTCCCTCATGTGAGATGACGCGCTACAGTTCAACTTGAGACCAGCTTTTTTTATCCTGTACAGGTAAAAAGTTTGAATGGTGAGTGGACGAGGTGATGAGTGGCAGTGAAGGGAGTCTGGACCAAGAGGAACAAATAACGTCGTGACCCGCAACTTACAAGTGAAGTCAAAGTGAGTAAGTATCGTAGTAAGTGGTAAGTGGCAAGTGTAAGTGCAAGTGTACGTCCAAGTGTAAGGCCAAGTGTAAGTGGTAAATAGTAAGCAAGTCCCTTGCCGCAGTTGGGTTGCTAAGTACTGGACTCCGTACTATTTTGCTGCTACAGGCAAACGTCTGGTGGTCAAACGAACACATCAACAACCTACGTCCTCTTAGTACAACCGACGGTGTGAGGATCCTCTTTATCTACGAATAGGGAGATCTCCCGTGATAGTGCAAATAACATGACAATGTCCCTCCGTTCATGCAAACTGCTCTTTGCATCTCGTTATATCTTGTTGTATCTCGTTGTACTTCCCCAAGTTGCACCGTCGTATTCCTTCGCTCGTCTTGGTGATCTGCCAGTTATTGCCCAAGCCCCGCCAAGTAAGCGCCGGGCCCCGCGTCCGTCTGCTAAGTTATACATCTGCTAAGTATACGTCGGTACTGCATCCTGCGTACTGCGGACTTGCGTACTCGGTCCCTTGACTTGCGTCAGGTACAATCAGAGTGGCTGGGAGTGCATCGGGAGTGCAGTGAGTGTCTTTATCTTGCTTGGAGGTCTCTTGGCTTTGCTCACCTGCTCTTTCCCACCTGCCAACTCTCCCGACACACCCACGCTCTACCGAATTCATACAAGAGCCACTTTGCGCACTTTGACACACTTTGGCCTGACTGACACTGACACTGACACCTTTGCACACTCATATCGCTTTTGCACATACGACAAAGTCCGACTGAGACTGGCAAAAAGCACTTACACCACCACACTACACCTACACTACACCACCGAGCACGTACATACTTACTACGCTCCACGTCCTACCCACCACCTAACTACCGACCAATCTCACACCCCTAACTCAACTCCCCCACTCCATCCAGTTCATCCACCACCCCCCAAAACCATAACGCCCTTCCCAACTCATCTCCAACTTAACTCTTCCTTGTCACATACCTTCCAACTGCTACGTACCTTAACACACACCTACGTACTGCCTCTGTACCGCTCCTCATGGAGTAGGAAAAGCAGCACCACAAGCACCCCCCAAGCAAAAAACCCCATCATCGCCTTGCAAGGATGCCAACTTACTGCAGAGCCAGCCGACACACCGGATCCCACACCCTTTTAAGAATATAAACGTAACGAGTAAAAGGCGCAGACAACGCTGCAGGCATGGCGCTCGCAGATTTCGACGAGTCTCTCGACGAAATACTTAAATCTCGTTACATTCCTGACAAGGACCACCAGGCAACCTCAACCCACCTAAAGTGCTGTTGTGGTCGTCCGGCCTGCGCATACCTCAACCACAATAATGTCACTATAGAAGGTCTAGAGAAGGATGTACAGACTGCCGCAAAACTGGGTCAGGTGGGTCTATACCTTTTCTTTACAAGTCCCCATTGACAACAAGCTTTCGGGAAATGATAACAATGGATTCCTGCGAAGCATGAAGAGGGGGGACACAAGAAAAAAAAAAAGAGTAGAAAATGTCTCATTCCTGGCGCATGAAGCTGTTGGGGATATCCGCGGTGTGACCTTTTGTGACATGGCGGAATCGCTGACCTTCTCTCTTCAGGCTCTTTTGGTTCGTCACGAACAGTATATGGCCGAAGCGGAACGCGAACGTCTAGAGTTAACTATGAAGATCGAGAAACTGGAGGCCGAGAAGAAGAGTCTCGCCGAGGAGAATGAAAGGAGGAGTGAGGACAACAACGCTTTGGTCTCGCAACTCGATGGCCTTAATGGGACGGTCGTCGAGGCCGAGACTCACGTCAAGGCACTGGAGGCAACTCTGCACTCGGCGCAACAGGAGATGCGACGCCTCGAGGCCTTCGCCTCCCGCACTGAGGTTCTCGAAATGCAGCTCGCTGCCGTAGAGCAGGAACAGGCACAGCTACAAAAGACTGTCTTGGTCACTGCTGAGGAAGAACGTAATGCTATTCAAAGATGGAAGGCTGCGGAGAGAGGTCTACAGGACTTACAAGAGCAGCTGGAGAAGATTGACCGAGAGGCTAGGGAGGAACGGGAAAGACATGCAGAGGTTGTCAGTCGTATGGATCGTCAGCGAAGTGTAGAGAAAGAGTTGGATACAGCTGCCGGCCGACTAAAGGGCGCTGCTGCCGCCGCAAGTATAAGTCAAGGTGGCAAAGGCACGAATCAAGTGGTATCGCACTTCGTAAAGGACATATTGCAAGATAATGCAAATCTGCAGTTGGGTATAGTTGAGCTTCGAGAGATGTTGTTAAACTCAAACGACGAGGTACAATTCCTTAGGGATAAGCTCATGCTCCATCAGCCCATCGATGAGGACTTAGATGACCATACTCCCATGCAGTCTCTTGAAGCCGAACTTGCGCCAAAGGAGCCTCAGCCCGTATCGCAAGAGTTACATATCCATCATCATTATCATGTGCCAAAGAAGGACCCAGTTGTACGTCCGAAGAAGAAGCGCAATGTCATCACACAGGGGGTCTTTACACCGACGAGGGGAGGAATGCAGTCACCACGACTACCTCGAGCCCGCCCTCGTCCGACATCGACATCAACTGCAGCAGCGATACTTGCTCAAACGTCGTCGACGGTTCCACCTCAGATGATGCCAAATAACCGGTGGTCCATGCAGTCATATCAGAGCATGTCTGATTACACTGCGTCGTCGGTTCCGAGCTCCCCTCAATCAGTGTATCGATACTCGTCCATGTTCGATCGTGATTATCCCGATTCTTCACGTCCCACATCTCCGGGATCAAGTATTGGCGGTCCAATGTCCCCCGTTACAGGGCCTTACCATCATCGCAAGCGAGGCTCAGAAGTCTCGATGCGCAGCTTTACCACACCAACCAACTTCCAACCCAACAATGTTATTCAAGAAGAAGACGACGATATAGATGAGATGGAACCAATAGGCGAAAATCGTTTCGAAGAGGACATGCATAATGACTATTCACAAAACGATGAGTCCATGATAGAAAACATCTACTCCCCTACTGTCTTCCGACCCTACCACCGCCGCTCCAGCTCCCACGAATCTATCATATCCATCTCAGGCCTCGATATTCATACGCTAAAATCCCGCCCCTCCCAACTCACCATCACAGGCTCAGGCATGATCCTACCACGCACCCGTATCGGCTACGGTTCACCATCCGCTTCCGTCCTCTCCACAGAGACTATCACCACCGCCTCAACTATTGCAGGCCTTCCGACCCTCTCCCATCGCAACTGCGACTCCACCGCCTATCTACGCACCATCGTGCGCCCCGAATCTCGGGCCTCGAATGCGTCAAACCACTCCGGTCACTCGAATGAGTCCTCTGGAACTGGCACGCTTGGTCAAAAAGTTGGTGGGTGGGTGTTCGGGAGATGGGGAGTCAGCCCCACGCCCTCGCAGGATAATCTCCATGCCAAGGCAACCTCGCAGCGCATCGTTAGTGCGCCCTCTGCGATACCACCTTCAAAGGAGGATCCGCTGCGTGCGTTTATGGGAAGACCGCCTGGAATCAACCAAAAAGGACCCATTCCTGGCTTCAAGAAGCCTGATCCGGCGCCTTGTCAGGTCACTGTTGCTGTTGTTGATACGGATGCTTTGAGGGAGGTCCTGGAGGAAATCTGAGAGACATATGAAAGAGTATGGAAATACATTTTGCTGGCGTTGCAAAGATGAGTTAGATGAATCTGTTTTGATAGCGAGTAAAATTTGGATGACATATATTGGCTGGTGTCTATTGGGCAGCGATTGTTAAGATGGAGATTGAGATTATTATTTTTTGGTTTGGATCTGGGCCTGGATTCGGCTTTTATATATAGAGGCCATAGGCCTTATTCCTGTACCTTTGCTTTTCGCATTTCTTTTGTTTACTAGAGAGTGGGAGTTTGCGGGAGGTTACGATACCCATGTCTGCTGTTGACCAATTTGTTTACATCTACATTTACACCATCCGTTTTCAGCACTTAGTTCCCTTTGTTTTTTGTGGTTCATTTGAGCGTGCTTTCTTTTGTTGCGAAGATAAGCTGTAGGAAAGTTGGAACAATGGTGAGGTGGCGATAATAGATATATTTTAATGTAATACTTTTTCGAGAAGCAGGTATACCATCGTCTAGAATATACTTTTGAAATACTATTGGAGGCACGAATACTGCTTCATCTTTACTTATATGGTTACGATCTCGAAGATGTAGTGGCATACTCCACACATTGAAGACTTCCTGAAAGGGTGTTTCATTGGAATTCAATACAATATTGCAATTGAGATATATAGAGTGTGTGAATTCAATGATAGAATACCCCAGACGCCACTCTACCTCACCCCACATCCAAACCCTCCCTCCCACCTTCTCGGCTTCCTCGGGCAAGCATCTCGCTGGTGCATCAAATAAGCATTCTGTTCAAGCAATGGCTAGGTAAGCCGGAAACCCAGAGGGTCTTTCCGAGTTTCTTAGTCGTGAGAATTCATGCCATGAGAAAGCCTGTTGGAGCTTGTTTCGTTTTTCTTGTGGCTAATTTTGATAGGTCTAGATTCTGGAGGGTTTGGTGGTTCCATGTCCCTTCACATGTGAATGTTGTGGTGCTTCATGGCCTGGAGTTGGTGATGTGTGAGCTGATGTGAATATTGGAGTACATGCTTTGTAATATACTTGTGTCGGTTATATGGAGATGCTATGTGGTAGTCATCCAATTATTTGAAGTCGGATTTTTCAGGTGGTCTGTCATGGAAGATATTGAGGGGGATACCAGGTGTGCTTGATATGATATTCGGATACGAATGATGAGAGCTGATTTACTTTTTGCCAAGCCCTGGCCTTTTATAGTATTTTAGGAGTTCGTACATTTTCTTATTATTACATGGATAGATAGCGATGATGTATTACGTATGTAAAGTAGGTAGTGATTGTGGTGATTGGTGTTCACATGGTATTAAGGTAATGTATCGTCTGTATCAGGCTTATTCACACTTACTCATGGAGTGGTCGGGTACGGTTCCTTCGGCTCCACCAAAGCAAGTATGCAAATCAGATGCCAAACATTTTGTGCTTTTCTCTTACCGTTCTCTTTCCTCGTCATACTACGTGTTCATCAGAGAATAAAAGGCGATAAAAGATATGTAGAATCAGGGTCCTATAGAAAAGATCCTTACTTTCTTCTACTACGATGTCATGTCCTGAGTAAACGTCACGAGGTGGAGGCATGTCAATCTCAATCCATGTAGATCGGAGATGGGTGACGTTCAGACAAGAAATCGCAGCGTCATTGCAGCGCAGTGCACGTCCATGCTTCTGAGACATCGAACGCCAACCTCGACTTCATGAGCGATCTCCTAGCTATTATGATCCACAAGGCAAAACAAGCACAGGACTGCCGAAACATCTTCTCGAATTGTAGCTAATGTTGAAGTATTTGTTTTGTATTCATACTTAAGTATATATTGGAAAAGCTTACTTTACTTGGGATATGTAAGGGCAAAAACTTATTTACGTTCTTCGGCGCACTTTGGTAGAGTAATCTGATCATACGCCCGCACGAAAATAGGACCATCAAAAGCCCGATTACCAATTCCATGGCTAAAGTATGAATATCCCACCACCATCGCCATATTCTATCCAATAGCCATTCATAATTTACGCCCGAGAGCTGAGCTTCATCTTCACTCTGGTACTTATGAATGTTCTTGCGGCAGCCTTTCCCGTTGTTCCCGCGCCTCTTACATGGCGCACATCAGCATGGGTATTTTACCCTCCCACATTGACATCATATTCACCACGTCTCTAACACCATATCGGGTATGGGGATACTCGCTTGCACGCACGACTGACGTTATTTGGAGATCGACACATCCTACTTCGATATGATCCTCTGCTTTATCATGTCTAGTTGATATGGAATTCCCACCAGAGAATAATTACCAATCCCATGTCAGCTTGGTCTCCAACACATGGTTGATAAGTGGATGGCGTCGTTCGTGATGTACGGGTTGAGGTGGGTAAGGGGTCTGCGTAACTATAATCTAGGTACTTTAACTTGAATACTTCTTTGAGCCTCATCCTCTTTCATATTCCCTTTTCTATATTCTCGGCTGGTTGGGATATTCTCTACCTGCTTTCTTCGAAATCCTCACCAAAGTGTTCGCTCGATTCGCTATACCATAGTCAAGTTCATTCTTGCTCCGAAAGGGTGATATAAACTTTAAACCATTAACTCATTATACAAGACAAAAATGGCTGTTATTTGGGGACTTGATTTGCATGAGATGCAATGGGGGAAGTTCAAGGGTTCATACATGTTCAACAGGGACTATCATCTAAGGAGAAGTAAGATGATAGTATACCAGATCGCCATGATTGCCTGTGTGGTCTCAGAATCTCTTGGTACTGCTATGTTATCAGGTACGCAGTGATATTCTATCTCCCTTATTTCTCAAACCGTTTCATAAAGAAGAAGCTTGGGCTGACGAATTCTTAGATTATGTATCACAACAAAAGTACATCCATAATCTCGGCGTCGGTGCTGCCGTCTATAACAATGATTACGTCGGCATCGCTTCCTACAACATTTTCGTGGGCATTGCCATTGCCACCATATTCGGCGCTGCATTCTTTTTCGATCTCTTCTGGCCAGAAAGATACGAGAGTCCAGGTGTGAAGCTGGCGTGGAAGATCTCCGCAATTTTCGTCTGCGTGGCTGCTCTTGCAGATGCTCTTGCATACACCGTGAGTATCTCCAACCGACAATTCTTTGATCCCATGTCGCCGAGGCAATGACGAGTGTATTGATTCGATGTTGCTCTTTATCAGAAATGATATTACTCCTTTTGTCACTACCACTGAGCCTCAGTTTATTTATATTTTCTTTGCACTTCCATATCCATCCCCTGATCACTAGCTGACAATAATAGTATATCGTGGCTACAAAAGCCAGTTATATCTTTGGCGTGAGCCAACAGGAGGCAGCAGAGATCTATCAAATGCAAGGAAACAAGCCCATTGGAGGCCCGTATAAGCACAACGGCCGTGCTGTAGCATCGATAGTATTTTTATGGGTAGGATGGGTAGCCACCATTGCCAGGTAAGACCTTTCACTCCAACGTGCCACCTTTTATGCACATACATATCCATCATATCCATACCATCGTACACATGCTATGGGTATTTCATATCCTTCACCATCTCAAACATTCTTTCGAACCAAACAATCTAACCGCCTCCTAGCACCTACATCCTTTTCACCTCCATCAAGCATAACGACCAGTTTGGACCCAAAACAGCTCACCTTCGCGCACAAGAAGCAGCTGAAGGTAAAGTTCCTGTCAGCGATATGCGTGAAACGCGTCTCTCAGGCTCAACTGTTGCGTCGCATGACACTATGCCTACCGATACCAACGATACTACTGCCACACATCCCCATGGAGTCGAGACGAGTGCGGTATAATAACAGACCATTTTCTCAGACATAAATAAGCAAGAATAACATAATGGAAAAAGCACAGATCCAAGAAAAATTCAGAGCTTGGTTGGTTGTATATACAGATGATATGGATGTGGAAATTTGATGACATGGAATGCATGGGTTGGTTGTTTTCTTTTGTTTGTATTTATTGTACGGTTTGGATGATCACGATTTGAGATGGAGCTGGGGAGGAGTGAGGAGCCGCTTTTATGAGTTTTGTATCATGTCTTTTAAGGACTTTTCAGATCTTTCGAAGATATGATCCGGCGTTCTCTGAGCCACTCTTCGATATGTTTGGTGGCTCATGTATAAGATAATAATAACGATCGAGATACCCCAAATAGTTGTATATATCTTCCTTGCATAATTACTATTTAGCTATTGGTATATTGAACAAACTCTACCATCAATAGTGGGCTCATGTGTTGGACAACCATTCTACAATCTCATCCACAGATACAGCCAGATATTGCTAGATGCTCGTAATCGCTCAGATATAAAAGCCGTCTTGTTTGTCACATCTACCATTCTTAAGCCCTTCACTTGCATCAAGAGCGATGTTAAATCCGAAAGTGAAATATTCCCCAAGATTTATGCAGTTATTGTGGGCCATTCAATTGCAAGCTGTACATTCACTAAATTTTATATTATTATTCTGATCTTCACAAATAAATGAACGGTTACATTTTAGTCTTTCAAGAATCTATTTCACCAGTACAAAATCAGGCTTTATAAATGGTGCTAGTACCACACAGGTCTCAGACGATGACAATAATCGCAAATATAGCCTCCCCTCACGCCGGACCCTTTCCCCTCAAAACAATGATTCACGCCCCACGAAATTATAATTCATTTATTTCCGAGCACATCCGCTCATATTGTCTTTAACCACTGTCTTTCACTCGCGGCTATCCGGCTCCTTTTACCACAGGTATCGCGCGAATAATGTAAGTACGTATGTACAATGGTAATAACGTACCTTAATACCAACCGATCCCCATTTACCCACCAACTCACAACCTCGGCAACCGTTCTCCCCAGAGCCGCAATCGGCGCTTCGCTTCGCTTGTCCTGTAAGGTACACTGCTATCGCCCTGCGTGGCGCGTGCGACAACGAAAGACGGGATTCGGGGTTGCGATGTCTCAGAATTGATTGCGCGCGTTGTAATTATTGGAAATTTGATTCGCAGTTTAGGATGCAAGCATTTTTTTTTTTTTTTGCAAGTTTTTTTATGCTTTATTTTTGGAGGAGTAAGGGGGAGTGTCGGGAAGCTTTGGATAAGCAAAACTATCCTGAGAAAGGGAGATTTCACTGTCAACGGTGGAAAGTGAAGCCTGGGGTAGAACTGGGGTATCGTGGTTTGTGAGACTCTAGATTGCAATTCAGGTGTAATGAGCCGGTTGCTGAGTGTTGAAAGGATCAGGTTGGCTGTTTTCACGTTGAGTTTTGAACTCTCAGAATAATAGAGTACTCTGGGGAGGGAGCTATCTTGATGTCTGGACTTACATTCGCGATGTCGAGTTTTCTTCAAAGATACATTTTGCTGAACTTTGGAATACTCACAACGACATCATCCTCCGAGTCTTCCCCTCACCGATTTTTCCTACTCTGGGGCTATCGCGGATCGTGAATATGACACAAAAGGTTGAGCCAAGTAAGTTTAACGCCAGAAAGGCAAAATACGATAAGATAGAACTGGACTCTGAAATACCGTCATGGAAGCCTGGTCATGCTCACAAGACCGATGGAAGATAAATTTCAAGAACTGAAAGTTTCCATTTGCGAGTATCACGACGATAACGGAATCATGTAGAGTGGGTAAAAGTTAAGGTAGTAGATTTTTTAACGCTCTGCTTCCTCGAGCCACAATAAAATTGTGATTCACCGTTCCCTCCCATATCCCTCTAACACTGCCGTGATAGATTTACAGCACCCATTTTGCTCCGCAAACGCTGTTTTAAAGGAGTAGAAAAGTAGGTAAAAATATTAGAAAAAAAAATCAAATATGATCCCGTTGATCCCGTTGATCCCAATTCCTGCGATACCAGTGGTATTCTTGTCGCTTGCTATGTACGCCAGACTCCTTCCCAAATCCGTCTACAGGACATATCCCGTCTTGTCTTCCCAAATGATCCCAATCCTTCTACCCATGGTCTTGTTGTGACGCCCATACAAATGCCCGTCGGTCGAGTCTAAAGCCCACATGCTTCCATATCCCTCATCAGCACTGCCATCTGTGCTCTCTTCGCCGCCTCGGCAACTAGGCTGAAGTTTTGGAGGAAGGGCGCTGTTGTCATTGAGCTGCCCTGCTGTTGTTGGCTAGAAGCCTGGTTGTTGGAGGCTGTGCGAGACAGTGGGTAGTATTGCTGTTGGTTCATCTGGGAGACGGATGGAGACGAGATTGGAGCTTCCATAATGAATAAAATGATTTGAGAGTGGTTTAGAAGAGCTTTCAAATTGAATAGAGGTTGTTTAGCTTTCGGGTGAGAAGGATGCGTTCGTAAAGATGGTTGGCCGTGGGGTAATATATATAACGGTCGCTGAGATGAGGGGAATGTAAATGACAATCGGCCTGATCTGGGGATTGTTTATGCGGCAGTAGAGTGAGTGTTAAAAGGCTAAGGATGCAGATCTAAAGTGCGGCACTTGAGCTTCTTCTCGAAGGCGTGGTGGAGGACTAGTGTAGGATATAGTAGGATATAGCAGGATATGTCTCTTTAATACAGGATGTAGGAAGAGAAGAGAGAAGAGTCGGTGGGTAAGTGAAGATGACGGACGGGATAAGATGGTCGCGCGGCTGGCGGCAGATAAGTATGTAGAGGCGTGAATAAGGAAATGAGAGTGAAAGAAATGAGATGGAGTAGTGGAGTGATGGTAGTGGAGGAGTGGTGACACTAGTATTTTCCCTTGGGTAACACACGACACACACAACACAGACTGCACACGCTGCACACACACACACACTCACACACTCACACACATAACACACTGCACGCACCACACGCACTGCACACACTTGGTGCACTCGGGTTTTGCTTGCTGGTTCGCTGTCATCCGTCTTTTACAACCGCAGATGCAACAGTCTAGCACAGTCTAATGGGTTCTAATGCTTCTGATGCTTCTACATAGTAAAGCCTCTAATGTCTCTCCAAAGCCTCTAATTCCTCCAACTCCTCTAATGGCTCTGAGTTTTTCCCTTGTCCCCCCACCACTCATCGCCTTATTGGCCCCTCCGAAAATGTCCGCGTCTTGACTTCCCCCATCTTCTCCGCAAAGAAAACGCCAATCTACCCCGGACACAGCCTGCACATGCATGTCCGAGGTTGACCGAACTAGCCCCCAGGACCCCGTTGCCCAAAGAAAGTCTGAATCGAATCTTGATTGCATCATCCCACTCAATGTACATACTTGTACATACTTGACTTACATATGTATTGCGCGTCGATCTCTCTGTATCTGTGCAGCTGTTCCTCGCTTCAAAACGCCGTCTTCATTCAACATCTTCATCCCTCTGTACAAATCTAAATACTCCCCCCTACAGACACAACGAGAAGGATACTGTTGATGTTTGTACGGCCGCAAATAAAAATGTGAATGGAGGGCTGTTTATGCGGCTATTTGGACGGCCAAATTGTGGATTCTTCGTGCAAGTGCATTTGCCTGTTGGTTGGCCCAGTCGCCGACCGCCCGGTAGAACTCGGGCAGTGAACAATGTCGAAGTGCGAGATCCTGCGACCATGGCGCCATGAATGCGCGCCAGCCAAAGCAAGGCCCTCCCTGACACCATGTAGCTTTACATGCCCAGCTTCTCGCGGAAGCATCCGACGATGAATATCGTATGAGAAGACAAAAGGACCCTGGAGAAGCCGAATCAATTATCAGGAGAGAGAGAGGTTAAAGCTGCCGATTATCACATATGTCATACCAGAAGTCTTCCAATTATATATCTCGCCATTCCATTCCGTATTCTCGCGTTCCTGCTGGCACATGTAATGTAGCATGACGATGATGGTTAAAAAAAAAGAAAACAAAGCTTGTCTGCCGGCTATTCACCTTTCGGCCAGCCAGGGCTTTTCTCCGGGGAAGAAATCTTGAGCTAAGGTAGCAACCGTCGAAGGACCAGACATAGGCACGGCATATGAAAATGTCAACAATTCCTATTCCAGAACGCCCACGGCTCAGCTCGATTGCATGCAAATTCTGTTTAGTACCTCAGTAAAATTTCACTGCAGCTTTCACCTCGGCTTCACCTAATGCGGATCTCCGAAGAGAGAGCTCATTACCACTTACAGACACGTCAATCTACTTACACTATATAGCGTTGATGCGCGCAGTCGAGATCTCGGCTTTTGACTACTACGTATATGTTGATCCTACCTGTGCTCAACGTTACACGAGAGATCCTTTAACCGTGGACGAAAGGAGGATGGTGGTAGGTATCTTCATGGCATAATGAATAATTTAGGTATTCATTGGACTCTATTCTAGTTTTAGTCGCATTTCAGCATAACACCTCATATTTTTAACAATCGCAATGTTGGACAAGATGGCCTGCCACCTGTCTTGTGGCGTACCAAGCCTTATGAAATGCTTCATTACAGCCAGATCTGGAATACTCATAGGCCATACCTCACAACTGTTATTATCGAGGTTGGGCTTTGTTGTTGTGTGAAACCCGCCCAAGAGCCAGCAGCAATTGATCGCCAAGTGGTAGTATTTGCCTGAAACAGCCATGATGGACTATCCTGTACTAAACTCATTAATACGTTGGAGTTTGAGAGATGTGACCAAGAGACTTCCAGTTATTTGGCGCCCATACAGTCATTATATGTAGGAACCGTACACATTTGGAGTGGTCTATCATAGATGATTCAGGCGAGGATAGCATAGAAACATAGAAAGGCTTGAAATTGTATCGATTGCCCAAGACAAAGATCTCCGATTCCATATAGTCCGCACTTTCATCTGCAAGTCTATTTTGGTGTTTTTTATTATTCTGATGTATCTATTCAGCCTTGCGCCAATGTATGCATGTACGATGCGCAGGCAAATGGAGGTCATCCTTGGGCACGCATGCAGATGGCTTACACTGCCACAAGCCTTGTACCACAGGGCTGCAGCACAGCTCAACCAACCTGATAGCATCCCTCATGATAACAGAAGCTTATAATCTTTTGTATGGATATCTCTCAAGATCTCCTCCTTTTGCTTGCTCAAGGACTTCCTTGAAATCGACTCCCATTGTTGGGGTCAATTCTGTGTACCCTCGATTCAATCTTATGTGTCAATGATTCCCAAGATCAAGTCAAGGCTGAATCAACAGCACCCCATCAATTCCTATTCATCATGATAGTGCTAGCCTTCGGCTTTGGTGTTGGCAATTTGATCGCAGTGGTTAGAATCGTCAATAAGATATGGAATTATTGAAAGATGTTGATGGTGCGTCTGACAGTTATCGATGCCTCCTGAAGGACTTGGATTTATTGTTCCATACAATGGATAGCTTAAGGAAACTTGGATCCCAGTCAACAACCATGGGCGAAACTAATTCAAATGCCATTTGAGAACTGACCGAATCTTGTGAAACGCCATTGACGTGTTTTTATGAGAAGATAATCGAGTACGAGATGAGACCAGATCCAAAGACGATCCAAGTACTAATTTTCCAAGTGCTTCAAACTGTCTTCAGTAAGGTGGCCTCGGTGGGTAGGTAAGCACAGTTCTTGGTGACAGATGGCTCTCGAATTCAGGATTGGAGGCATAATTAAGGAGAGAATTTTCCAGTTAACTGAAATCTGTCGAATTGCACGTGCTCTTGAGAATGACAAGCAACACAGAGGTGGTTCCTAGGAGTAGGTTCTGCAAATCCAACAAAAATCCATCTACCGGCTCCAGGAGGCCATGAACGCAAACAACCACTTAAGTAGACATACCGACCAGACAGCCTCTCAGTGTCTTTCGAAGTTACTGACAGACTAATAGAATACCATTGGCAAGATTCGTACTCTGTGAGAGTTTCACGACTATCTAACCGAGTCTCGAAATCAAGTCAAATACAAGACTACACTTCTTATTGGGTATCTATACATGCCTTTTGGGCATTTAGAGTACAAGGCTTGTTGCCAATCTTTTTGAAATGCCTTGTGGGATTTTCGCTCTCGGTACGATCCGAATACTGACGAGAAATACACTTTGGTTCACCCTGTTCCATCTCGATGGTTCTCGTATATCACTATCGAACTCTTCCTAAGTTTTAGCTCCATCAGAAGGTCTGATTGGGAATGCAGCCTCAAACTATTATGTAGTCAAACTTGCACCGTTAGGAAGATTTTTGAGCTGTTAGATACGAGATGTTCTTCTTTCTTATTTCGATCGAAATTTTATGCTCGACTCCCAGAGAATAAAAATTATGTTAGAGGAAGGCTGCCTGAGACCAACAAAAAACAAAAAGAGAAAACACATCATCATAGGCATTCAGATGAATATTTATAGGAACAACTTTGTTGCGCGGAAATATAGGAGGCCTTGCTCGGTAGACACATCACTAGCTTCTCTAGTATATACACATACTGAAATAGAGCCAAGACTAGCCGATAAGGTCTGAATTGGTGCAGGCCTACCAATTCGTAAATGATGTCTCTACATTATCAAACTAGAGGATATTTCTGGGATTTCATCTCATGACATATTTGTTTCAGATATTATACAAAACTCTTGGTTTCATTCTAGCATTACACTGTGGAGAATGGAGTCTATTTTGATATTTTAAAAGCTAAGTGACTTGGCAGTGGTGCTATGGGAACTGTGAATAATCGAGAAACCAGGAACAACTGGATGACGGTAGCTAACTGGAAATTAGGAACAGATGAAGAGCCAGCAATTAGAACCATCTCGGCAAATGAAACAAACATGTCGATTCTTTTCTAATTAACAGCTAAGAAACACTTGAAACAGCTTTTGACGCATAAATTTCATAACCACATGCAATGTTGATCATTTCCCATCATAAAGTCACCATCATTTCCTGATTCATTGTGAATCCTTAGGCAAACGAACCCTCTAAGACTATAGTAATGTCAGTAATAATCTACAATTAATAGCAAAGAACTTACATCAGTGCAAGCGTAGTCAGAGTAACACTTGACATCTGCTGCTGGTTCGTAGAGAACGATTCTAGTTTGTCTATAACAGTTCATTGTGCCATCAAAAGTGCTGCTGTCGGCGGTTCCAACAAGAGTACCGGCCGCAGCTGTATAGGCATCCTCGCCAATAACGACTTTGAGCTCGAAAGGTGTGGAGATAGTCCAAGTGCCATCCTCGTAGTCGATATCATTATCTGCGCTGAAGATGCCGATCTCGTCAGGTGTCTGACCATCTCTGGAGAGAGCATAGTCTTTGTACCAGTCGGCAGCAGCATAGGCATCGTCGGTGGTATCGTTGAAGCAGTTAGAGAGGTAGTAAACCTCTCCGGTGCTCGTGCGAGGTGCGACGGGGAGTGGATTGCTGGAGGCGAGATATGCTAGGGAGAGAATGGTAGAAAGCGTCTTGAAGCTTGAGAACTGCATATTTAAGGTTGTTTGGACTTGAAGTCTTTGTTGTCGGTGTTGGGGGTTTATTGATGATGTTTGAAACTGTAGAGATGGTTGTTTGATGCTCCTCATCCCAAGAGGAATCCCCTTCTCTTTATATCATTCTTGAAGGCTCATCCCAGCTGGTTCAAGGCTGTTTTTCGAAATTTCAACGAGTGAGGTGAAAAGTGCTCGACAGGATTGCCTCCACCTTCCTAAGAGGTTCATAGAGCCGATTTGCTCTGCGGTCATGCATTATTGTTTCTTTGCTTTCGTTCAATCTTTTCATCTTTTCCCTTGCAAAGGCTGCACTGTTGTCTCGATTATTGACGACCCGCACGAGGCGTAAACTACGTGCATATACGACCTGTATCTAAGCTATGCGATCAGTCTCGATCTCCAGGGAAAGCTTACCGCGCACGTTCTCGAGCTCGTTGTGGGACGGTGAGCTTACCATATGCAGCAACCATCTCATAGGTCTTACGACATGTCAGAGAAATAGATTGATTGTGTGTCATTGGATCATTTTTCAGCTATCCTGAGTTGCTAACTTTGATTCCGGAGAAGCAACGATGCCAAGAATAATCTAATGCTTTACGATCGCAGAACAATAGCAGTTTCATGTGCATAAATATGTCGTTGCGGTTGACAGAAGTAATGAATGATCCGTACTCCCGTGATATATCACTTCCATGGTAGTACAGTTTTCAGTGCATACATACAACCTCGCATATGATTATTCTCCCTGTTGAGCTGATGGGACATATGTATGTACATTACTATTATGTTGAATACCAAGATCTGAAAAGCCACTTAGCTTGCCGCCATGTTATGCCATACTGCGTTTCTACGTCCACTTAAGCAACTAGCTCCGGGACTTTGCAGCCTCTTCCAGGAGGTATTTCTATACGTGGTCAAGCTGATCTTCAAGGTCAAAGTCCCTGGCAGCGGTGATCCAGGCACACCAGGTACACAACTCGGACCCTGCTCATCAAAATCGGTTTCGGGATCTATTTTATGCTATATCAACCTACTTAATTGATATGCAAGTAATTATGTGCATACTTACCGTACTGAAAAAACAACCTTCTTCCAGCATTAGGTGAGGTGCCAGACCGTTGGGATTGGGGGCTGGTGCTGCGGTGAAAGCCTCTTGATTCATATGTGTATATCATGATTGGTGGAAAAGTGAAAGCACTTTTTCCACGCGAGATGTATGCACATGTCATGCATCAATGTATTGCCTCGTTCTGATGGTTCTGCATATGTACGCATCACGTGGAGACGAAAGTCTTCTTTTCCACAGTAGATGTAATATGGCTTTTCGGATGTCACCCTGGTAAGTCCGACGGCTCATGGTACATACCATCATACGGAGTAAGTTTAATATAAATCCAATCTACAACCTATTTTGCATCAATATTTCGTGGGTTGTAATTGGGGAAAAAACTTACGAGAAGAGATTTTGTAGGGATACGTGTTTAAGACATGTGCACTCTGTACATACAAGACATCCGGGCACGCCGCTCATCAACTCCCGCTCTGACCCGAATATGCAGAGACGAGCGGAGATTTTAAGAATGTATACAAGCTTATGGTTCGCTTGTTGGATCCTCATTATTTATACGGCTAGGACCGTGTAGGATCTCCTTGATTTGGGGACAGCCGCACATGCCACTTGTGCATGCAGAACATCTTCCATAGTGATCGCAGGTTCCATCAGATGATTAGATGAGTTGATGGTTAGGCGATTTTCATCAACGTCATGTTGTTTGCAATGATTCATGGAGCTCCGAGGTTCCTCTGGACATCGGACTCATTGCATTGCATCAAAGAGGCGGGAACAGAAATCGGAAGGAGGTCGGATAGACGATGAGACCTAAGATCCTTTGGCATGTTATCTTTGGACAGGGGATGGCTTCGATCGATTGCAGTCAATCCTTTTGGTATGATAAGCCACTGCAGGTGGCAATATCAAGGCTTCGTTATGCAGTGAGGTGGTTCTGCTTTGTGTAGGACGATGGGGTCTACTGTATTAAGATATTTCTTCCCATCGTGAGCGGTATGAAACTGAGAATACACAGAAAAGCTTTCAGGCTCATGGACCTGTGGTCGGGCAATCGCAACTTGCGGATCAGAGCCCCGGGCATCATGCACGACCTTTCTGCTGATACTAATATGTGTTATAGGGTATGATTTGCTGGCTGCAATGCAGTCCAGCAATCATTATTGATTGTCATAGTTAGTGTAAATCACCAAGGGGGCGTGTACGAAATGCGGAAGTATGTAACATATATTTTTTTCTTTCTTTTTCGGTTTCTTTTTATTTCAAGGCCATTTAGACGATCTCGTGTTGATGGGCTTTTAGCCTCAATGCCCAAAGTCGTTCTTGATATTCGAGATTCAGTAATAAATGGTACGTGCATAAAACCCTGCCCCAAGATCGCCGACAGGGGAAGAAGCCTGTTCCCACAGAGTAAATTCATCAAAGCTATACTTATTGAGAACCTCTTCAGTTTTTTTACGCCTACAAAATCTCTTAGGGCATTTCTAACTGAAGATCCATCAGCTCCACATGGCCTCTCATAACATCAACAAACCCTAGTATTGTTGTGGATATGCCCATGAAGCCTTGGCAACAGACTTCTTCTAGTGCAGCATACTTCAAACCCTGATTGAAGGCATACTGAGACGTGAAACTGTGAAGTTACTTTCAAGGGAAACTATTTTCAATAACTGTACATCTCTCGGGAAATGTAAAGTTTTTAATGGCTTGGCAGGTCTCAATTACTGAACAGCTCTTGATGATTGCACCAGCTTAACCTTCGCTAAAGAACTTTCATATTGATTGGCGAAACTAATTATATGGTAGCAGTTATGCCTAATATGGTGTACTCTATGACTCTTGACATTCACCAATATTCTTCGAGGTGGGAGATCATAGAAATATCAGACTTCCTCAATAAAGATCGGTTTGAGGGGCTGAAGAGATGTTGCTTCAAACCTTCTCCATCATTGGTGCCATATTTTGAAACTTTCGACGAATCAATCTGTAATCAAGCACTTGTCAACTTTTATATCCCTTATAAACCACAACTAATTGCTTCTGCTGTGCACAATCCATGATAAGATTATTGGATATTCTCAAGTATGGCATATAAAAATAAGTCAGATTTGAGGAGAAATGACAAGTTTAGTTGAAAAGGTTGACTGTCCGCGAGGATTTTGATTTCGGCGGAGTTCAAACAATATTCCTCAACGGCCCTTGTGTACGTAACTTTCAGTGGATAGCAGTACCCAACAATGGATTCTAGATAAAACTGGTGATTTTCCCCATCATTGTGGTAAGAATACTCGTTCTGAACTTCAGTCAGATGATCCATTAATTGTTCAAGAGGCGCTTTTTCACCTTCTAAGAGCCTCATCTGATTACACTGGCACCAAATTCGGGCACAAGCATTGGTGAGACAGCGTATCCAAAGGTATTAAAGGTTTCTCAATTATCTCTCCAAATATCATGGTTAGTATTTATGCAACTTTTGAGTACAATGTAATTCTGAATATCTATACGACACTGAATAATAAACGCGTTTCTCTTGATAACTACGAGTTCCTAAATATTTTCAGACCTTCAGCTGTCTATATAACCCTCATTTATTAGAAAATTATACAGCTTCTAATGATCATATTGCTTTGGTATGCTATGTAGAGCCGCTAAAGGTCAAGTTCTCATTCCCAACTACAGTCTAATAGAGCTTTAGTCTCCTATTGTAACAAAATAAGCTATAGAAGAAACTTACCTTTAATACATTTCCAATGCCATCTACTTCTCCAGAGGCACCATTCTGAATGATGTTGGCATAGTTACTTGCCAAAAGCTGCACGCCAGTGACAAAGTCTTTCCCGTCAAACTCACTAAACGCATTAATAAGCATTGTATCAAGCATGGGAATGGCTTTGATCCTACCAATGACCACCAATAGGTGTGTTATCCACCGTTTGTAATGCTCCTATCTCCGCTGCACTCATCCCAGAAGCAGTAGCCAGATCCTCATACGCCTGAATTGCCTTAGGGATTGCGGGCTGCAACAGCGCCAACTCATCTTGTGTGCTCTGGTAATGAATGGTTGTGTTAGCAATGAATTTCGCCGCATCCACCACATCGACCTGTGGTGTTAACGCTCCGCAGTTTAGCAGTACCCCAGTCTTGTAATGTGACATAAATGCAGGTACAAAGAAGCCAGACAGAAGTAGAGACCCGCCAGAGACTCCAGTGAAGAAGACCTGAGAAGGGTCAAAAGCTACATCTTGGGAGAGTTGAGACTGGATCAGGCTATTCACAGCTGCAGCATGAGCTACACCATCTGTACGATCTAGTCCGCTTCCACCACCCCAAAAGAGATTCTTATTGGGTGCCAGAACAACTACGCCCATGAGGTTGTTTTGCACAGCTTGATTTGGGAAATCAAAGAAGGATTGTCCACCATCACCGTGAAGAAGAACGTTAAGCCCTGCAGTTCCTGTAGAGTTTGCTGATGATACACCACCTGTAACGCCAGAGGTGGTAGTGAAAGATGTTGCAGGCGCGCTGATCTTGTAGCGGATTGAGAGGCCACTGGTATGTCAGTAATGGAAGACACTCTGAGTTAGGGTCAATTACTTGATGATGACTGTTTTGTCAAGAATAGAAGAGCCATCTGTGGCTGTTGTGACACCTCCAGAAGTGGCTGCATTTGAACTTGATGACACAGAACTACTAGTTACAGTGTTTGCTGAACTCTTCCTTCGTGGAAGAGCTTCGATGGGTAAAACCAATGTTAAGACAAGAAGAATGAGGCCCTGAAGCCATAATACCGAGCCCACCATCATGAGTTTACAGCGACCAGCACGTATGAGTAAAAATGACTTGAAAAGAAAAAAGGAGCAGTAGAAAAGTGAAAACTGAATTGAAAGAATCTAGGGAATTTGGCAATTGCCAAAAACAGGGAAACCTAGTCATAGAAATACATTTGCCCAGAGTTACTATTTCCTTAATGTGGCATTCTAAACAGCCAAGACGATATTTCTGGATAAATCCGGGGAAAGAGAGGACATTGTCGACGCGGATGTTCCACGTCAAAGTTTCTGGGGTTTCGTGTGTTTTGGGAGATGGTGTGTGTTTCACTGGGCAGTCGGATCGACAACATAGTTCTTCACGTGATAATATCCTGCGACTCATTTTGAGCTATCGAAAGTCAATGAGAATATCGACAAAATAAGTGGTCTACAAAATTGGCCGTTTGTTTTGTGCTCTTCGAAGTTGAATGGAAGGGAAAGGGGGAGGGCGGAACTGTAGCCTACACGCGGAGTGCTGCCTGAAGCCGAAACGGATTAGCTGTAAGGGTTCCCGACGCCACCTAGAGACGCACCAGCATCAGGATATATAACAATGGAACACAATGACAGCCACATTTGCAACCATTTTACATGTCATATTATAAGTTGTATGAGATAGTCTAGTACATTCTACAACTTTCCAGTATCGAGATATTCTTATCAACTGCGCCTTTACTAAGAAATCTCTTCATAATCCTAAGAGCATAGTAGAGAGCTTGCGCAAACATCGACTTCAAGCGTTGGATCTACGACGACTCTTCATATAATAAACATGGGCAAGCACCCCCGTGCAGAAGGAGGAGATATTAGCCCTCCGCCATTACGCCGCAAGCTCCAGCATCAGTCAATCTCAGAATCAGTACCAATAACAGATGGTCTTCGAAGCCAGTATCAAGAGCAACTTGAGCCTTTGGTCATCTTCTCCTGGAATGTCAATGGAGTAGCAGCACTCCTTCAAAAATCAATAACCTCATATTTCGCAACTAAACCTCAAGCCGACAATCCACACTACTCACTCCGCAACATTCTCCAGAAGTACAACTATCCACAATTCTTTTGCCTCCAAGAGGTTAAAATCAACCTAAAGGATGAGGCAACTCAACGTGCACTTGAGCATGCTGCTAATGGGGATAGAGGAAGTGATAGTGGACCTGGTTACACAGCTCACTATTGTCTCCCACGTGACAAGTTCAATGCGAAAGGGTTTGGTGGAAAGGTTTATGGGGTTGCTACCTTCATTCGCGATGACTTTCTCGCCGAGGTAGAGGGCTGTAGGGAGGTCAGATGGGATTTTGAGGGAAGAATATTGGTCACTGAGCTGAAGAACGGGCTAGTGATTATTAATGGATATTGGGTCAATGGCACTGAGAATCCATATCGGGATTCAGATAGTGGGGAGATTATCGGGACACGACACGATCGAAAAAGAGCATTTCATGAGCTGATGTTGGGAGAGGTCTTAGAATATGAGAGACATGGTAAGCATGTCATATTGGTGGGTGACATGAATATCGCTAGGAATCACTTAGATGGGTATCCTGGAATCCGACCTGGCCATCAACATGCAAGACATCGAGATGATTTCAATGAGAAGTTTTTCTATAGCGGGATGCAGGGTATTGATACTTTCAGGTACTTCAAAGGCGACGAGCGAAAATACACATATCGAGGGAGAAATCATCAATGGGGAGCAAGCTGTGATCGAGTTGACTTGATTATTGCGTCCAAGTCTTTAGCGTCTATTCCTGGACTGTTGTTAGATGCCGATATATTAGATACTCCGGCAGATCGAGGACATAGTGATCATGTACCCCTTTACTTGATGCTAGACATGAACAAGCTTCATAGAAGCTGGTAATAATAAATGATATATGGCCATATCGCAATGTCTTCAAATCGTATCAGTGTCGTTTCGTCCACCTAAGCCTTCTATGGATCGTTCAGATCCGTGCAATTATGTAACGTCCAAATAGTCATTTAGAGCTTTGTAAATGTTTAGAGGCCCAAAGCAGCTAAAAGTTGTATAGTTGTAGAAGTAGTACAATTCTTAGAAACATAACGTCTAAAGCTATATTTTTCTCATATATCCTCAAGTAATCAGTTTAAAGGATAAGTGATTATTTAATATTTCGAAGTGTATACAGCTTCTTTGGAGCTTCTCATTGCATTCTATGTGATATCATAAGATGCTGGCATGCTAAAGGTACCATATTATATTGAAATATCACTCAATAAAGTGAGTGAAGTATGTCTATTCGCGCCAGCAACATGCCGCACCATGACATGATTCCAATTAAAACATCCAAGTCAAGCTCAGCAAAATCACGTATAAGATAGAAGAAAGGTTATATATATGTATCAAAATAGCAAAAGAAAATGAACAGGATGGCAAAAGACTCACAACCAAGCTACTCGCACCGGTTGCGAGTAGCGTAGTTGCTACAGAAAGACCCCAAGGGTCTTTACTTCCGGACTCGAATTTGGATCCTCCTCACAACAGTGCTTTGACCTGAACCGTTGTGCCAAACGGCCGCCCACACTGTTGCTATGAACATTAAGGAATTATTGTGGTATATGAAGAATGTAGGAGGGCAGTGGTCTTGCCTAAAAGAGAAATGCTCACATTAAGGTAGGAGGATGTGGGTACCATCTTCTCAACCAGGTAAGTGAATTATTATCCAGGCATCCGTTGTACATATGCTACTTATTTGTGTAATCATCATATATATCCTTGGGATGTTATATATGTATATGTAAATCATGGTCTTTGGTCTCTGTGATCAGGTCAACTCATACTGACTTTTCGGTGTGTCCAAGGCTCACCACCGGTTTACACAGGATATATAGCTCCTTACAGCTTATGCTTCATAAGAAACATGACTTGCTACTAGAACAGATGAAAATGGCACGGGCTTGCGTAATTATGTGAAAATGTTCACTCTCAAAGTCTACTCATTTTAGAGCCCCCCATCACTATGCAAATACTTGCCGTCATTACCTCCAATCTCTAGCCAGCATTTGTCTTACTGGTCTTGAATACGATCCAGCTCAAACAACTAATTTTGTCATTTATCCCGCGTGGAAGAAAGAGTCTCGTAGGGCTGAACATGGTTTATGTGTGTAGCGATCTAGTTGTGTCTTGTGATTACTGGCATAAGTCCAACATAACTAAAACTTCGAGGTATTTTGAGCTCGACATAATATTATTTGTCAAGTGCTTCATGTGAAAGTCTCGAGCATTCAAATATACATAAAGGACACAACATCACACCTTGGCTAATACTCATCATAATGACTATTTCATGGGTCTGCATATATCATCTAGCTTCATCGATCTAAAAGAAAGGTTTCACCCGCGTAGCACTCCATCATAATCATCAACACTGGTCCTGCATACCTGCAGCTCCCGAAAAGCCAGACTCCTGAATCAAGGTTGAAAAATCACCACCGAAAATATTTCCAAAATTCGAACTATCGAGATTGAAATCCATAGACTGAAAGTCAAACACATCACTCATAACTGTATCCGGTGGTAGAGATAATGAGAACGTCATTCCAAGAGCCTGTTGTTCCACCGCAGCAGCATCACTCAGATGCTCCAGAGTATTGTTTTCGCCAAAAATACTCATTCCTGAGTGCCCTTCCTCAACTTCGCCAAAAGTTTGAGCTGGCGTGGAAGGATGTTGAAGTGCTGGATGTAAAGTACCGTTGTGTTGCGCAGGAGAGAATCCTGCGCTACCTGACATGGGTTTGCGGAGGATTTGCTTTAAATAAATAGACTTGAGCACACCAATGACAAGCCTAAACTTTGCTGCATTCGGACAACGACTTCCCCCGGCAGCATCTTGGAGCAAAATAAGGAGCCGGTCAAGGTTGGATTCGATTTTTAAATCATCAATGCTAAACATCCTGCCAATTGCGCTATCGGGAATCGTGGCATCCATACCTATTTTGATGAGTACGACGGCAGCGTATACAATACGTACAAATTGAAAGGTAGGGAGGTTCTGAACGTCGGTGACGGGTATTGAAAGGAAGAGCTCAAACATCCGGTGGATACTCGTGAGGACGGTGGAGAGACTGCCTATATGTGTAGATGATAAATGCTTAGCTTGAGTAGGCAGTATACCCTTGAAGGCTGCTTCGGTGAAAGGCGGTTGCATATCGGACTCCACAGTTGAGCCTGCGTGTAATGCTACTTCATGGGTATAAAGATGAACGATTAATTCACCGAGCTGTAAATTTACTAAAAGCGATCAGATAAGCGGCAGTTACCCAGGAGTTAAGAATGACTGTGAAGATAGTGGCCTACCAGGTCGATCCAGTGAGCGTGTACAAGTCCTATCAAAATCGGTGTCAAGTCCTTTGATAATGAGTCGGGTGCCTATGTCATCAAGACCTTTGCAAGCACTTGGGTCTTCGACGAACAGCTGATTGCTTACACTGTCCACTAGGTGTTGTAATCGGACCCAGTGGCAGAGTATTTTATCGGATGGTCTGGCGTCCACTGAATCCTCAAAATATCTTAGACAGTCCTCCAGCCATGTTGACCATCTGATCAAATTTTCTCTTCTCAAACTGTCACAAGTGTCAGAATCTATTATACCAAATAATGTAGGATATACTTTTGTGCTGTCCTAGATCAGATGTATTAGCTAGATAGTTCAATGCGAGTAGATAGATCAAGCATACTGTGACGCCAGGAAATAGCAGCCAAGCCAAGCTCTTCTACATTCTGATGTAGATGGGTCTAGATAACTTGGAGCTTGAGAACGAGTTTTGTTTGTGCGGTCAACGATATCAGCCTCTCTCATGCTACCAACACATTTTCTGTTGAGACCCATATCGATTGCCATTATACCAGCGCTATGGATCTACAAGGTAATTAATATTGAAGTTTAAGTATTATGGGGGTTGACACCTACAAATTGATAATGCTTAAGCGCCTCATGGCGTGCAGGTGGATAGTTCCATACTGAGGCGATTTCGACAGCTTGTATTAACTCAAGTGATTTTTCTCCAATCATGAGTATCCGTTCCGCCAATATTCTTGTAAGCATCGCATTGAGTTCATGTTGAGTCTTTACAGGAAAGATTCCAGATGCAGCAGTTGCGATGGATAAGAAGAGAATAGGCTTGTGCTCCCGGCAGTTGATTGCCGTAAAGGTCTTGGGGATCTCGATTATCGGAAAATGAGGGAGCATAAACTTGACGAAATGCTCATACGCGGTACAGGCAGCCTTAATTGAGATCAAATCATCTCGAAAGATATCATCAGGCTGTGCTATACGTTTGGAAGTAACTTCTGGCTGGCTTAAAGGCATTTTTTGTTTGAAATGAGTAATCGGAATAGCCTTATAATTCATCAGTCAACAGTCCAAAATTGCATGTGGTGATATCCTTACCGTTGATGGAGCCCCGCGAGGAATACTGACTTTCTCATACAGATCAAGAGGGTCCCGAATAGAGTTACCATTCCTCAACTCTGGCAAGGGGTCTTGAAAAAATGAAGCTGTAGTTTTTGGAGAACTTGTAGAAGTTCCATCAATCTTGGTCTGAGAACTATAAATATTCTTTGAGGAAGCACTCCCCTTGATGGAGTCGAGATTCGCTGTCAAGGCTTCGATTTTCTTTTCAAGCTCGAAAGCAGTATTATTTTTTACTTTCAAGTGACGACGTCGGCGGGGTGTAATCTCACATTTGCGGCTGAAATTAATACACCTTTTACAACTTGTAATAGTTGAGGAGTCCCAATGGCATTGTACCTTCAATCGCCGGCATGGCTCACAGGCTCTCCGTCGTTTTGGACCATGTGCATCACCGAGAGGTTCATTTTCTACACGGTTCTGGTCAATAACTTGTTGGTGTAACAAACTATGAGGAAACAATGAATTACCGCTGGAGGGCTGATGCGGGGAGCTCTCTAGCGTGGTCTCTGTGTCTGAAGGGCCAGAATGGTCTGTCGGCTTCATCTGTACGGAAATATACATATTACCACGGTCTTAACTTGAGTATCAGATTCTCCGAAATATCAAAGTTACCGATCTGGGCTTAATACAACAACAAATTTTCTGTGAGTAACAAGAAGATAGTTGGTCTGGGAGAGAGAACCAGAACTCTTGAGCTGACAACGTACCGGATATTTGCGGCCGCTCAAATTTCCGTCCAAGTTATTTGTATAGCGAATTCCTGAATCACGGAATCTTACACCTCCGACCTATTCCTTGTTAATCGTAAGCCCATTGTCTTCATTATTTGGCATTCATCGTTTTCAAAATTTGCGTCAATACAGAAGTCATCTTGTCAACATTTGAATCAGTATAAAAGACACCGGGGATATATTGAAGTGATGTTGAGTAGTAATGATTATCTTGATAGTACCAAATTCTCAAACTATGGCAAGTACCGCTGTCTTAAGGTTAATAGCAATGTGATGTATCCATACATCATGTGCATAAGTGTTGATGGTTGCAGTAAAATAGAACTTTCTTGGGGACAACCATATCACCAATATCTCGTGAGTATTGAGGTTGTAGCGCGGCTATAATAGTCCTTTACACCCGAACGGCTCAGACGGTATAAAACGATATACCCTCATCATACTGTAGAAGCACCGCCTGAGGACATATCGTTTTATACCGTCTGAGCTGTTCGGGTCTAAGGGGATATGACACATCATGCTAAACACTCTTTGAAGATGCTCATAATTTGCCATATCACCATGAAATCTCAGATACAAGGTCATCGATGTTATGCAGGGTATTAATTTTCAATAGATTTAACCCTCCATCCATGAACGTATACAAAAATATTATGCACGTTTTTCTCCACTAGCCTCCTGGCTCAAGATTTGCAGGGCCTCCTCATATTTCGTCTTTAACTCGTCCCCGAAAGAGTCTGCATCGATTCTCATCCTAACAACCTTCTTTTCCACGGATCTCTTAACGAGGTCCGCCCTGGCAATTTCATTCCAGAACCACCTTCCTTCGGTGTTGGTGAACAACGTCCATGCATGTCCCTCCTTGCCCGCTCTTGCCGTGCGTCCCACACGATGCACATAGCTCGTCAGACTTGTGGGGATATCATAGTTGATAACGTGTGCCAAGTTTGGAAGATCCAGACCTCTGGAGACGAGATCAGATGCCACAAGAATTGACAATTTGCCACTTTGAAAAGCACCAAGAGTGTGCTTTCGAGCAGAATTTCGGATAGTTGATGTCAGCGTACCTATGGAGCTGGCATACGATGGTTCAATAAGAGCAAGTAGACGGCTGAGACGAACAGCTGACTCGTTGGACTTGGTGAAAATGAGAACTCCGTGGGGTTCAGAAAGAGTGGCTTTTGTGAGTGGGATGGACTTTGCCTTTAGTGTCTTGACTTCTTTATCAGCAGTGTCCGCATCTGCCATAGACACGTCGCTATCGCTGTCACTATCACTGTCACTGTCCGATGAGCTCTCTTCAGATGACGTATCATTCGAATCCTCCTCTGATGAGGTATCGTCTGAGTCTGAGTCTGAAGAACCCTCAGACGAAGTATCCGAAGGAGCAGAAGGTTTGATCATGACCTTAGATCGGAGCAGATCAATCAGGTACAATGGCTTCTCGCCCTCTTCGTCGATCTTTATGGCAGATTCATGCAGAGTTGCAGGCAGAGCAAGTCCCTGCTCGGCCTCAATGCCCTCCATGTTATCAGTTTCTGCTCCTTCCAGAATCACCAGCTTTGGCCTGCGAAGTTTCAATGCAGTAAGCTGACCAATATCTCTCGTCAAGGTTGCACTAAGAATAACCTTAGTGATACCCAATTCTTCAGATGAACGGACACTCTTCGCCAAGAGTCGTTGGTGAGGGAGTCTACTCATGACAGTTTCAATCCATTGCTGAAAACTCTGGTCCAGAAGTTTATCTGCCTCATCGATAACAAGCCAATTGATAAAGTCGAGTGTGAATCCTGGTGTTGATTTGAGATGTTCGACCAGTCTTCCCGGTGTACAAATTAAAATATCCACCTTTGAAACGGATTTTATTATATGATCAGGCATAGCAGAATCTGCGTCCTCATATAGATCTTCGTCATCGTCCATTCCTCCTTCGCTTGAGTTTTCCCATTTTGCGTTTCGGCGGTTCTCTCTTCTTCTGTACTCTTCTGGGTCATAAACTTGCTCGGTATCCATGAGCGCCGATTGCTCTGTTTTGAGCGCTTGACTACCAACTGCAGTGCCAATCTTTACTCGTCGTCCATTATTTCCCGAGAAAGCTGTGGCGCAGATTTCACAGACGTCGCGAGCCTGCGATACAAGTTCTCTTGTTGGCATAACAATAAGTCCTCGTAAATTCGTAGCGGTACGAGAACTCAGATCCCGTACCATAGGAAGTACATATGAAAGCGTCTTTCCGGAACCTGTTGCTGCGGACACAAGTACGTCTCCTGGTTGTTGTTGTGGACCAGGGAGAAGTAGTGGGAGAACAGCAGCTTGCACAGCAAAGGCCTGGTTGAAACCTTTGGTTTGTAATATCTTTGTAGCTGCTTCTTCAAGGCCTAGATCAGTGAACTCCGCAGTCGTCGTTGGTGAGATCCTGATTGGAGATGCTAGCCATGGCGGTAAAGCAGAAAATGCCGATATTCCAGAGGGTTCTGGTAAGGGTTCTGGCTGTGGAAGAGGCTCAAGTGCATGGAGCTCCACAGGCTCCTCATCGACCACCGGTATCCCATCTTCGGCTTCGGCTTCGGCTTCGGCTTCCTTTGCCTTCCTTGCTAACTTTTCGGCTTTTTTAAGAGACTTCTCGCGCTTTGCAAGAAGTGCTCTATGCTTGTCTCCCTCTTCTGCTTCTTCTGTCTCATTCACATCTTCAGAGACCTTCTTCTGCTTTTCCTTTTTCGCCTTCTTTGGCTTTATCGGCTCTTCCATATCCTCTTGAGCTGGCGCAACAACCTCGGCATAGTCGTCATGATTATCAGTCTTCGATTTTTTGGATTTCTTGTCCTCTTTGGTAGCCTCCAATTCGACTGAATCTTCGTGTTTCCGTTTCGTGCTTTGTGGTGTAGATGGCTCGCTCAGTGGTTCGACAGGTTTGGAATGGGATGGGATTTTCGTCTTCAAAGGCGGAACATATCGAGTATAAGTCGCAGATGCATCTGCGATCGTAGGCGGAGGAGCAGGGATTGCCGGCTCTATTGGTTGCGAAATCTGGGGTTCAACAATAGATGAAGGCTTTTGAGGAGTACTTGGCGTTGGTTTCTTCGACGGTGGAATATAACGAGAGTAAAGGGAAGCCATGGCGGCGAATAATCTTGTTGTCAAAAAGGTCGAGATGTTTACGCCGTGATTATTTTAAAATGTCTGGATAAGATAAATTTCTGCCGTTAAAGAGCGGGCGGTGAGAGGCTGCGCGACCGTTTATCGTAACGTCGGTAGGACCCCAAGCTGTCATCGGCGCGGAATAACCACATGCTGGTTGGTCTTAGCCAGAATTGAGGGTCAGCTCAATCTCGTTTTCGACCTTGAACTCGACATCGATCTGTAAAGCGCAAACATTTCGAAGGAGATCTGGGGTTGACTGTCGCAATGTATAGGTCTGATTGCCCACGCGACAGACCTCCGCCACGATGCCGTACAACATCGCCATGGTCAGCGACTTCTTCTTTCCACAACCTGGAGGAGTAGAAAGTCATATCTACCAGCTATCAACGAAGCTGATCGATCGAGGGCACAAAGTTATTATCATAACTCACGCATACGATGGCCGAACAGGAGTACGATACTTGACGAACGGCTTGAAGGTCTATCACGTACCATTCCTCGTCATTTATCGAGCTTCCACTTTCCCGACGGTCTTCTCCTTTTTTCCTATCTTTCGAAATATCATCATTCGAGAACAAATTGAGATTGTGCATGGACACGCCAGCTTGAGTAGCTTTTGCCATGAAGCAATTTTACATGCGCGAACTATGGGACTGCGGACAGTTTTCACGGATCATTCATTATTTGGATTCGCCGACGCTGGCAGTATCTTGACAAACAAGCTCTTGAAATTCATATTGAGTGACGTCGATCATGTTATCTGCGTCAGCCATACATGGTCAGTTTCTTAACGTATAATCCCAATCCTATATACTAATGAAAAGTAGCAAGGAGAATACAGTCTTACGAGCATCACTCGATCCCCTTATGGTGTCAGTGATTCCCAATGCTGTTGTTGCAGAGAACTTCCGACCACTGTCACACCCAGCATATGCAAACGCGAACTCCTCCAACTCATCATTTCATGCAGCGCCTGTGGCCCAGCCTCTTGGACCACACGATACAATTACCATAGTCGTCATCTCACGACTATTCTACAATAAAGGGACAGATTTATTGATTGCCGCAATACCACGAATCCTTGCATCCCACCCCAACGTTCGCTTTATTATCGCAGGATCTGGACCCAAGGCCATAGATTTAGAGCAGATGTTGGAGCGGAATGTGCTTCAAGACCGTGTAGAAATGCTGGGACCGGTGCGGCACGAGGAAGTTCGTGATGTGATGGTACGCGGACACATATACCTACATCCAAGTCTAACAGAAGCCTTCGGCACTGTGATTGTCGAAGCAGCAAGTTGTGGACTGTACGTGGTGTGTACGCAAGTAGGAGGGATCCCGGAGGTGCTACCAGCGCACATGACTGTTTTTGCCAAGCCAGAGGAAGATGACCTGGTCTTTGCCACAGGACGAGCCATCGCCGCTCTACGGGCGAATAAAGTGCGTACGGAGAAATTCCACGACCAGGTCAAGATGATGTATTCATGGACAGACGTCGCGCAACGCACGGAGAGAGTGTACGATGGGATATCGGGTGTCTTGAGTGAGGCAGAATTCTATGGATATGATGCGGCTGACGCAGCAAGTTGGAGCGCAACGAGGGGCAGGGCTGGTGTGCAGAGTTTCGCGCTCATTGACCGGCTCAAGAGGTACTATGGGTGTGGAATCTGGGCGGGCAAATTGTTCTGCCTTTGTGCTGTCATTGACTACCTCCTGTTTCTGATGCTGGAGATCTTTGCACCGCGAGAGAATATTGATATTGCAAGAGAGTGGCCGAAGAAGGCTTTGAAGGTGAAGAAGGAGAGACAAACCTCTCAATGAGGACGATTTGAACGGATTCGAGAAATAGAAATAAGTTTCTAATGGAGTTGTGGACTAATATGTCCCGACGAATGGACAGTATGTCAGGATACAAATGTCAAAGGCACGTTGATGAGGGAAATGTCGGTTATAGAAGCAGAGCCAGGTGACCATAGGTCATAAACTCCGATTCGGAGATCTGTATTTAATTGTAAGGTTGATATAATAATATTGAAAACATATACTCACACAAATTGTGCATACTGGACAACCATGATATAAGCATATGTAGACAAGTGCATTTATTCCATAACTTTGTCCTATATACTTTTATGGGCTAATTAGTGATCAAGAACCATACATTCTTTGACAGCTATATATATATATATATATATATATATATATATATATATATTAGAAGCTATACATTTATTGAGTCGTACAGTATTAGCAGCTGTGCAGCTGTCGAGCGATCTATTTTTTGGTGGTCCAGCATAGAAGACATGAGCTAGTAAAGTTATCAAAAGCACCCCCTTACGGTTGAGAAAAAGCCATAAGGTTTCAAAATCTTTTATTGAAGTGATGCTGTTTCAAGCACACACTTGAATCAAATGCCCATTACATATGGAGGGGCATGTTCCCTCTTAGAATTCGTACATCTGCTCTTTCCCCATAGCCCTTTTGATCTATCCTCAAGGGTCATCTTCTTTTGATTCCTTTTCTCAACAAGGCAACGAAGCCAGTATTTTGATCTCACCCCATCCCTCGCTTTCCATTCATTCATCCATTCATCATCCATTCAACCCCTGACCACAATTCTCTTCTGCTTCTGCTTCTTCGGTTTTGCCGGTTCACTTGGCGCGTCGAGAACTGGTGCTCCACCACCCATCTCCGCCATCATATCCTTAAAGAAGTTCTCGCTCACCCCACCACCACTTAATGCTGGACTGTAATACGGTAGCAGACTACCCATCTTGACACCGCGCGGTACTGCAGGTCTTGGGTACTCCTTCGAAGGGTCTGGCGGCGGCGCGCCAGGCACCTGCACCGCCATGGCGACCTGTTCCGTCGTTGGGTTGTTCTTAAGATGCAAAGAAATCAATGTATAGAGATGATGTTCTACAACCTTCGTTAGCTTCGGTACTTCCACGCATCTACAGCCAAGCCAGCACTTTATGCGGTTGTGAAAGATTGGGGATAGAATTGAAAGCAAGAATTAAAGGAGACATACTGTTCTTTACGCCCGGATTGTTTCCACCCTTGACCTTGACCTTCACACGCCCTGGGTTCCCCCAGTCCTTGGGATGGCTCTTCGCCGGCTCGAAAAGCGTCTCGAGCTTCAGACGGCCACACGCATCAACAATCGTTCTGGCGAGGGGGTTCTCCACCGCAAGTTCCTTGCCGACCCTACGGCCCTCTGCACGCGAACGCGCCGCATCGAAGTAGACTGGGTAGATGCACTGGAAGTCCTTGTACTTGGCCTCGTCCTCGGTGCGCTTGAACTGGGTGCCGCCGAGGGGATTGGCGGAGTTTGAGGAGGAGGGGATGAGGTTTGGGTTGATGAAGTGATTCGCGTTTTGTGCTGCGGCTGAGGGAGGTGTGAATTTCGGGATTGGAGGGGGTGCGGCGTGGGTAGCGGTTTCTGAGGACAGCTTCAAGGGCTTGTATGAATCGCGGTCCAGTAGGATGTCGGCGTCATTGAAGTCCTCTTGCCACTTGTCAAGGTCTTCGATCTCTGGATCGCTGTCTGATACCTCTTCTATGCGTGCGTGAGACATGGTGGGTGGAAGGCTGAGGTTGTGAGCTGATCGTTTGGGACAGTGGGCGAGCTGGAGTAGACGTGGAGATGCTCTTGGTGGGGAGCTTGTGGTGGTCTTGTACTTCTTGCGCCTGGGTTTTCAGGCACTACATTTATATTGAGTTCAAGACTTTTATCAAAATAGAATGTTGGTGAAGCATCTGAATGGACGAAGTTCGAAGACTTGGGTATCCCAGTCTTTGAATGGGCTGATTTTCAAACATATCTATCTATTCGCTGGGGGATATCCGATCATGTGTCCTGTTGGTGTCTTATGAGCTGAAAGTCCTCCAAATGCCACACTCGCCAGGTCATGATAATCATCTGGATTTCACTAAAAACGGGTGTATGCATGCATTTCATAATCTGGACCCAAACCATCAGCATAATAAAATCTGTGGGCAATTTTCTCAGAGCTGCTTATTGAGAGCTTTACATTTCTAGTAGCCCATCATGAATTGGTCTGAGTGAGTAGATTATTGTGAACGTCAACTTTGAGGTCTCATTTGACGCCGACTGACATAAATCTATGCTGTGTAACCAGTCAATATCACACCAGCAGCACAAATGTCAATGATATCAATTTCCGAATCATTTCATGGTTTCATGTATGTGTTAAAGTAGATATACTTCACAAAAAAAAAAGAACATCTGTAAGATCTAACAAGGCAGCCTGCATGACTCTCTTGCATTACTGCATCCTTCCGTTGCCGCTTCGCTGCATCGTTTTCCACTCATCGCCTTCAATGTCTTGAACTCAACGCTCACCCTACTGCAACTTCCCCTCCAAACACCCGATAAAAGCCCCACGCTCAATCAAAATGCCAACCGAAAATGAAAATGACAACATAGAGTCCATTTCAAATTATGCTGAGAACAAAAAATATGCACGAAAACGCCATCTACCAGATTCGGTGATTCCCCCCACCCAACTTTTCTGTAACATTATTCCCTCCCCAAATGCCAGACCCAATGCACCTTATTCATTCCAATGTCAAATCATGGAGCTTCTCGCGACTAGCCTCACTTGCGTACGCGCTCCTCATAGGCCTCCCACGCCTTGACACGGTATCTCTCTGCCTCCTCTACCGGATCAGCCGCTTTGATGATGCCACGGCCCACAATGATGATATCACAGCCAAGCTCACCGACGATCTTCTTTGGTGTGTTGTACTGTTGGCCCTTACCGTCACCCATGGCCTTCTCCTCGCCCGGAGGTGGCAGCTGACAGCCCGGTGTCATGGTAAGGAATTGATCTTCTGGTGTGCTATTGAGTGTTTCCTGAGCGATGTAGCCCATGACAAAGTCCTTGTTCTTGCGCGCACTGTCGACACACGCCGCCGTGTACTCCTTGGTCATGAGGTTGCCAGCCGATGACATCTGCGCGAGGATCAAGAGACCGCGCTCTAAGGGTGCTTCTTCAATGCCGTCAAAGGGCTCCATGTCATCCTCGTTAATCAACTTTGACCGTCTGGCCAGGGATTCGGTAGCATCCTCGAAGTGCTGGGAGACGGTGGTGATTGAGACGATGCTTGCCTTGCGGCCTTCGGGCGATGATCGAGATGTGTCGAGGTTGCCGTCTGTTTCAGTGTGGTTTGAGGTCTTCTGTTGTTTGAAAGAGCTGTCATCGATTTCCTCTGAGTCATCACTCTCTGGTCTGGGCGTTCCAACTGTGATATCCGTCTTGACTTCATATCTCTTCTTCTGGCGCCATAATGCAGCAGCCTCGGAGAGCGCATCCACAATCAATGGTCCAGGAACCATGTTCACGTTGATGATGTGTGCCCACTCAATGATCTGCGCATCTCCAGCCACATATTGCTTTTGAACAGTGCTACCGATGTCGCCAAACTTGCGGTCCTCAAAGATGAGGAAGCCGTGGTGTCGTGCTAGCGCCGAGAGCTTTGCACCCATGCCATTTCTTGTGCTGTGCTTCCATCCTCTGATAATGTCGTAGTGTGTCTTCAGGACTACAATCTTTGGTCCGACCGTAGCGGCGAGCTCGAGAAGCTCTTCGGCAGAATCGACATCAGCGCTCAGACACAGGTTGGACTTCTTCACGACCATGAGGCGGAGGAGGTATTCGCTGAGAGGGTGCGTAGATTTTCGCTGCTCGAAGGGAATGGTTGCCGTGGATTGAGACATTATGGCGGTTTACGATAATCGTAGAATGAAAATCGATGGCAAATAGTGTGAAGTATCTGATAGAGCACTTGAGTATGTACGAAGTTGGAAAAGTTCGAGATGTCGCTGGCTCGTGCTTATGATTGACAAAAATCGGTTGGTGGGGTTCGGAGAGATTGGTAGATTAGAAGTGAGGGCGGGTTGGAAGGAGTGGGAAGGAGGCGACAGATGGGGATATATGTAGTCTATATATCTGAGAGTATGTATGTTACGACCCCTTTGCTGTCCGATGTGTTGTTTATTTGTTGGTCGAGGAGAGGGAAGGGAGGGGGGTTTGTGGCCAGATGGGAAAGGTCGCGGTTCAGGAAGTGGTCTGGGACGATGTGGGCGAATATGGATGGATGAGTGTCACAAGGGAGAATGTGTACAAAATGCCATAATGCAACCCAGTTTTTATTTTATTTTACTTTCTCTTTTTTCTTTTCTTTTTCCTTCTGTTTCTCCCTCTTTTTTTCGTTTTTGCCGGGATACATTTTTGGCGCCAGTGGTGGCCAGGCATTGTATTTTTATGCCAATGTTTTGGTGTTGGATGGTGTCAATTAGTCCCAATATGGTTCCAGATGTGGTCGGTGGAGTAGTGGTGGTGGTGGTGGTGGTGGTGGTGAGGATGGGGCTGGGATGGTTAGAGTGGCTAGGTAGGATTTACTTACTAGTACGGGGAGTCTAGGAGAGGTGTAGTGCTGTGGGTTATGGGCTGATGAAGGGAATTGTTTGTCTTTGGTTGAGCTTAAGCACCAGGGCTGAGGCTGTTTTATGTCGCTTCGAGTAAAGTAAGATAGTATCACCAGTATTGTGAAGGTAAATATACGTACATGGGGTATTGTCCTTTTCATTCATGCTACCCAGGTATGTAGCATACTTCTCCGGATCTTCATATTTACCAGGTATGTCACTGAACAAGCAGTCAAGAGGATAAATCCAGCAGTACCGCGAAATAGCATATATAAAGTAAGGTGCAGATGATTTGTGGTTGATTAGTGGAACTGACACCGTGCTAAGATATACCTTGGTAAGTGGTTAGAGGTGCAGTATGAATATGGAGAAACAAGGTAGATTGCATGTATGAAAGATGAGTGTATAGTTGAATGAAGATATGCATATATCTATAATCTGACACACGTACAGGTTGGAGGAGCATGTATGTGTATGGGTATGGCTGTTGCGAGTAAGGACTGAACACCGAATGGTCGTCGATCAATACATGTAATGGGCATGAAGGCTAATCCTCCTCCTTCTTCTTCGTTGTCTTCTTCTCCTGGTTCTCATGCGCCTCCTCTCCTGCACGGTCTTCAGTGATCCGGGCACGCATGAATGAGTTGCAACTACGCAATGGTACTCTGCCTGTATGTACGTATATAGTACATGACCTACAATAAACTTTCATGAGAGCTGGCTGCTGCAAAATATGCGGGGTGATTGATCGAATAAGAATAGCACGATAAGGATGAATACTCTGTGCTGAGCTGTTCTGCCTACACATGGCCCCGAGAATAAAAGGAGCTAAACTGAGTGAGCATCGACAATTCCAGCATGATGTACTATACTACGTAAGTGGGTACACAGCAATTTCAGCATCTGTCGATGATGAATATAACATTCCTAACCAAGTCTTCGTCCAGGCAGTGACATAATCATCAGAAGTGTAGGACACGCCTTTGTTGTGCGGTACGTACGAAGGGGGCATAGAAAAAGAAAAGAAAAGAAGAGGAAAAGTAAATATAGAAAGAGCAGTTCGTTGGATGAGGCTCAAACAAAAAGTGGGAATACGGCGTATCCTTGCAGCCTTGAGAGTGGATGGTGAGTGAGGGACCCCCCGGGTGAGGCTGGGTTTGACAGAAATTCCCGAAATCAGATTCGGAGAAATAGAACAATGGAAAAGATAAAGAACAGTGGTAGAAAGGGATTTGACTCAGGTGGAATGGCAGACGACAAAAGGCAAATTAATCATGACAAAAGGAAGGAAAATGAAAAGGAAAAAAGAAATGATTCATTTAGATAGCTATGTGATAAAGAATAAATATATTTGATAGAATATAGTGAATAGAGTAGTTATTACATGTAACAAGGTGTACGTCTTTTTCGAAAATGAACGATTTGTGATGAAAGGAAATATAACACAGCGAATGAGTGTATTTGATTTTTACTAGTCACTTTTACTATCTATTTTCACTATTCACATTCATATACCTTTGTTATTGTCATTTGTTATGACTGTCATTATCGTATCGTTATTGCTCTTCTAATTATTATTATTCTTTTCTTCTTCTTATTTTCCCCCTCCTTCTTCTCATCAATTCTCATGTAAAGTAAGTATTTCCGAATCATTTCCTGGCCGGTATTCCGAGCAGTTATTTATTTATACCCATGAATGTTTCGCTTCATTGTTGAGAGTTTCGATTCATTGAGATGATGTTAAGTAATTCTATGTAGTAGTGTACGTAGTTCATCTAGTGTTCTCCGTAGATGATGGCCGATAATTCCACTTTACCTGTAGTGCCTGTCTATCCTTTCGGGGTTCGTTTCGTTTCGACCTGCCACGGGATTTGATACTAAGTAAGTTCTGGGTGCTGGGTGCTGGTGCTAGTGTTGGTGCTGGTGCTGGTGCTGGTGCTGGTACTGGTACTGGTACGTACTGGTGCCATATATGTGCTAAGCACCAAAGTAATAAAAGAAAAGTCTCCTTTGCTTAGACATGTCAGATTGGTGGATGTATGTATGTATGTACATAGTACGCAGTGCACAGAATTTCCTTATCGCGTTATTTTGTGACTTGTAATCTATGTCAACCTCCTTTTATCTATCACCATATCACCACATCACCACATCTACCAGCACCTGCATAGATATGAGCATATGGTGCATAGATGTCAATATACATACCAGCATAATAGTAACAAGGTATTCACTCTACTATCGTAACAAAGAATAAGGCAGCCATCCTTTTTCTAATTACCAGCACTATTGGTGTATGGTATACCACCACCACACTCTGCCATCAACCATCGACCATCTATTATAGTATCTATCTACTTACTACTCTGCCCTCTCTCCCTTTACCCTTCATTTCCTGGTGCTGCTGCTATCAGACGTTGTACGTTGGATCCTGTAGTTATACGTTGAATGCTCCCGTTGCATCTAACTCCGAGTGTAGTGCAGAGTCCACGTACTGTACAGTCACGTTTCGGAGTAAACTAAGGTAACTACCTAATAACTTACACAGCTCGTCAGTCCTGTTCAACTCTTCCGAAGCTCCCATCAAGTAAGCACAACCCTATCCACATCCATATCCACATCCTCCACATCCATACGATATCCATCTAACTAGGCTCCCAAGAACACAGTACACCATTTCTGAACTCTCCAAACCTGCCCTTTGCTCACGGCCTCTCTCTAACCGCGCCTTATCTTCACCTGCCACAAGCTTCCTCACCCCCAATTCCTCTCATCATCGAACCCCCATCTCCCTCGGTTCCCCACCACAAAATTATTGGAAACACTTCATTATCAATCCAAATCTCCCATCACCCCCCAACCCGCGCGGGAAACAATTCCAACAGCCCGTGTGCTTAGGAAATTGCAGTCCAGGGAACTACCCTGTAACTCTAGACGGCCACTACACCACCCGCTGTGAACCAGCACATCTTGCGCTTGCATATTATTGAACAACTACAATACACAAAATGTCGGGAGTGAAGACCAGGCGCCAGACAGCAGCAGAAACAGTCCCATCGACACCTACACCCGCCGCGAAACAACAAGTCATCATGAATGGAAACGGCGAAGCAACAAGCGCAGTAGCCAAAGATGCTCAGCCGCAGGAAAACATTTTTCTATTCATCCCGAATGTCATAGGTAGGCAGCCTTGCTCGCGTGACATCCTTCTTGGACATATCTAACCTGCAAAAAGGATATTCACGAATCGTCCTCGCATTCGCATCGTTGTATTACATGCCATTGCACCCGCGTACTTGCTCGCTCCTCTACAGTGTGTCGTGTCTCCTTGACGCACTCGATGGCTACGCAGCGCGAAAGTACGAGCAATCGACACGCTTCGGTGCCGTGCTCGACATGGTGACGGACAGATGCACCACTGCATGCTTGCTTGTGTTCCTGTCTTCCGCATGGCCGCGCTGGGCGCTCCTCTTCCAGGGCTTGATCTCACTCGATCTTGCCAGTCACTACATCCACATGTACACTACACTCGTCATGGCAGGTACCAAGTCCAGCCACAAGAATGTCGATAAGAGCCGTAGTTGGATCTTGAACCTATACTACACCAACAAGGTAAGCCACGCACGAACTCCATGTACTAACTTCCTTGCTAACCCAATTCCTAGACCGTCCTCTTCCTCTTCTGCCTTTTTAACGAAACTTTTTTCATCGCCCTCTACCTCCTCTCCTTCAGCTCTCCAATGCTTTCTCCCTCCCTCCTGCAACCATCGGATACCGCTTCCACCTTGCAGCCAGGTAGCCCATCCAACCCATCACCCGCTACGTTGTTCGCATCACCCTACAGCGCCGGCGCGCTTGAATTGGCGCGCGCAAACAAGATGGACAGTTTCTGGCCATGGGTCATTGCCGCCGTCAGCTTCGTTCCAATGGCAGGCAAGCAGATCATCAATGTTATTCAAATGGTTAAGGCGAGCAGGTGGTTGGCTGAGGGAGACCGCGAGATGCGAAAAGCTGCCGGACTGCCGAGAAAGACAAAGGCTTTGTGAATGGTGGGAGGAGGTGAATGAGATGTAGTGCTGAAAGTGTGAGGGGTGTCTCGTGGATGGAATGGAACTGGATGGCAACTGTCGATATTGTCAGAAACGAATTGGCGGCTGGATCAGTATATAAGGACATAGAATAGGAGGAATGTGAGCTGAGAAGGGGGGTTTCTTTTCTTGCTAAGCCACATAAGAGTACCTGGGTAGGTACAGAGCGAGGATTAGGGCGGGCGGCTCGAATGATTGATTACTTAGGCGTTTGGAGCGGCATGCACGCCGGTATTGATAGTTGGAGGAATGTGACACTAGATATCGAATAGCTTGCGATAATGATAATATTCAAGTCGAATCACCACCTTGGGCATGAATGATTGGACGACTATGATATATGAAGAGCTGTGAACGACTTAAAGAGCCATCAATTGTTTGCTTATTACTTTATATTCAAGGGGCTATGAATGATTGAATCTATGGAGAGTGATGAGAAAAAGACAATATTGATTTAGTAGTGAACAATTGAAGGCCATGAGCAATTAAGAAGTAAATGGGCAGTTCTTTAATCAAGTGGTTTTGATTGCAGCACATAGAGACAATTAGGTTTATGATGTGTTCATTCTTCGTAAGCCATGCAGAAACATGCAAATCATAACATCCGCTCATTTACTCTTTCGAAACATACCTCACCGCTACACTAATATCCTCCTCCTCCATAACCTCCCTGAGGTGGATACTGCTGATAACCCGGGGCACCATATGGTGGACCGCCCTGTGGCGGGTATTGTGAACCTGGATATCCCTGACCTGGATAGCCCTGACCATACTGACCCGGGGGTGGTGGGCCACCAAAAGGTGGAGGTGGACCTGGTGGTGGAGGACCACCCTGGAAACCTGGACCGCCTTGAGGAGGCCAGTAACCACCTGGACCTGGTGGGGGGCCTTGCTGGTACGGCGGCTGGCTATAGCCGCCCTGATAGCCCATATCTGGAGGAGGACCTTGCTGGTAGCCGCCATACTGCTGTGGCGGACCTTGGTTCTGATAGCCTGAGCCTTCGTATGCCTGCTGTGGCGCCTGGCCTTGGTATGGAGGTTGCTGGTAGCCTTGAGCAGATGAAGGCTTGTTGTAGCCGAAATCAGGGGTGTGTGATGGCGCCGGACTGCCTACGTTTGGCGTAAGATGACTAGCTGGAGGACGATTGTCGCCGCCTGACATCTCATCAAGATCACGCGTCTTGATTTCGTTCCAAATGGATCCGGCATTCTTGCCGTGTCCTGCAAAGGCGCCATGTGAGTGGCCTGCGTCAGATCCGCCGATGTGATTCTTGCCAGCTTTGACAGCACCAGAGTTGAGGACTGCACTGATATGGTTCCGATCGCGCTGCTCATCGGCCCATTGTTTTACTGTGTTGAACATACTGCGGTGAATTTCAATGTGCTCGTCACGAAGTGCGGGGTGATGGAATGCGCGAAGGATATCATTCATGACTTCGTCGATAGGGACACCTGGATGCTGCCAGGCGTAAATAACTCGACTACAAATGTCAGTATTATCAATTGTAATATAGTGTTTGACTCGACTTACGGAGCAGCATATTGGAGAATTGTTGTTGCAACTCGGCCGGCACACGGATTCAGGAAATTTGTGAAGTGATCCTTAGATAGCATTGAGTGAGTGGGGTTAGTTGAATGATCATCATTCCAGACCTCGAATTGCTGGTTAGCACTTGCATCAACCACGGAGCTGGAGCCCGTCTTCAATGAAGCTGAGACCGCTTCAATAATTGGACGAATGAAGGGTGAGAGGAGTGAAAGAACGAAGAGGGTCAACGTTTCACTGATCTTATCAACCAATGCTTCCAGTCCTGGGATCTTTGCGATGATACTGCTAATTGCTCTCACTACCTTGTCTCTGAATTCGAGAATAGGATAAATCTTGGCGGCGGTCTTGACTGGATCGAAATCGGCACTCATTCCTGGAACTCCTCCAGGAGCTGTGAACTTATTGCCGCCAGTGGCATTGGCACGGCTCTGGGCTTCAGACTCTGACTGGAGGTCTCTTGCCTGAGCAGCCAGACCACCACCCATACCAGGAATTTGTGACACAAGCCCAACAAAATCGCCCGTTCCAGAGCTTGAGGATCCAAAAAGACCACGGTCTCTTGAGGCTATAATAAAACATTAATATAATCTAGCCCGACTATCAACAGATGTTCCGACCGACGTACCTCCGCCACCGCCGTGTGTCTGGGCTTCAGCACTCTTCAGTGCAATGTCCATTTCCTCGACTTCTGTTTGTGTGAAGTGATCATTTGCTTCTCCAAGTACAGAATGAAGGAAGTCAACAGCACCGAATGTTCCAGTAACTAATGGATAAACGTGTTTACCACGTACATTAATCTCTGTTCTGGTACCACAATGTGGGAAGACGTCTCGGAATCCAAGCTCGCGAAGGGCAAGTTCACAGTAATTGGTGTGAGCACCAAAGTCCTTGTGAATGTTAGTACAAGAGATATAATAATAAAAAGGTATGCCATACCTCCATACAGTGAAGTCCTTGTCCCAAGCATCGTAGAGCTTCACAAAGATCTTCTTCCTTGCCTTTACCAGAAGACCCGCTAGTGTAGACTCTACCGAAATGAATACTTCTTGCAAAGCTGTGTTTGATATAACCAGTGCTAGTAGCCCAGCCACCGCTTTCGTTTGCAATGTAGTTCTTCATTCCCGTATTCTGGTCTACATCAAGTTCAATTTGTTGGACCGGACCACGAAGACGTGGGTCATATTCCCTAGCATCTTTATTATCGGCATAGTCCTTGGGGTTATCAATGTGCTCTTCAGGTCTGTAGACACCTAAGCGTTCCTCAGTGACCTCAAATTCAGCGGTAGCATATCCAAATGATAAGAAACTGAGAACCCAGACCTATTTATGTTAGTCAAACCGAAGCCTAGGAGTTGTAGAGGATTTTTAGGAATGATTTAGATGATAAATATATGATTTTTGGTGTGGTTAAACATGAAGGCTGATGATCTGAAATTCTTATCCTTACCAAAATGCGGATTGTAGGAGCAGAAACACCTTTCAGACTACCAACATCAACAGCTTGGGAATAATCACGAAGCCAGTTGCCAAAGTAGACTCTCTTAACCATCATACTTGTCCATTTTTGGCCTTTAATAAACGCAACTGTCTTGAGCATGTCCTCAATATCTATTTGTGTTAGGGTTGCAAGGCTTCGTCTGATATAAATTGGACCGAGACTTACCTCCATGACGCCAATTTTTGCCTTCAATCTGAGCAATGGAGGGGATGTTTCCCGCTCCAAACGCTGCAACAGGAGATGCACAGAAAAGAAGTAAAATTAGGACTGCAAAAAGACCTGCCCCGGAAGACATTGATCTGAATGCCATATTGTAGCTAGACTTGTAATGTCACTTGTGCTTTGCGAACCTGGAGCTGTGATGTCAGTAGTAGCATATACAAGGGTGGAGCTTTACACGGGCCACAATCATGAAGAGCTTAAGAAAGTCAACCTACAAGGGAATGTCGAAGTTAAAGACAATAATCGTCAATACTGTGGATTTAATCGATCAAGAAGGGGAATGGTCAGAGAGGATAGAAGCAGAATGTCAATTCAGTCGATGAAGAGCACTGATCATGCACATGCCAAGGCTGCAATGAGCTTGATGTTTCTGGCCAGCATGTGGTGGGGCGTCACCACACTCTCCTCGACTCACGTAGTAGCACCCTCCTCACTCAGCCTTGCCACTGCTTAACCCTTAGAGCCTTAATCTTGAGGCCAACATCCAAAGCTTCACTTTGCGCATCGGGCATCCGTACTGCTTGTTTGAAGTTATTTCTGCCTGAGGTATGCTGTCAATGCCTAAGGGATACCTAGGATTTGACCGCGGCACGGCACTGCCACGTGATAATAACCACTGTGGACTGACCGGAGCCTTCGGCATAAGCTGCATAAAATTAGATACAAATTGTCTACTGGTGTACGGTAGCCTGAAGGGGCAACCAACGGTGTACATCGGCGTGTCGGGATTTGCAGCCCTGCGCTCTATTGCACAAAAGTCTCCCATAAGTCTTCGATTTATCCGCTATCTCACGCCACTGCGCCAATGGAAACCATCTGCTGGCAACCATAAACCACAAGGCAAATCTCCTGACTTTCTTGTCATCATTCTCTCATGACCTTGTCTCAATTTTTCTACATTGCATAAATCGGCCATCTTATATCGCTCATATCCTTCAAAGACGTCAAGCGGAAGTGTCTACGATTTGGTGTCCTCACGCGGTTCAAATATTGTCGCTTTCGCCTTCGTCAATCCTTCATCCTCTTTCGAAAATAGCAACTATGCCTTCTCGAACACTTCCTACGATTCTTCAATCGGAGATTGCTTCACACAACACTGCCAAGTCTTGCTACGTGACAATCGGTACCAAGGTCTTCGATATCACAGATTTCGTCGAGTCCCATCCAGGTGGTGGCGACTTGATTCTCGAATATGGAGGCAAGGACATCACAGACATTCTCAAGGATGAAATTTCCCACACTCACTCCGATTCGGCATACGAGATTCTCGATGAGACACTCATTGGATTTGTGGCTACCGAAAAAGTGATGAATACTTCTGTCAAGAGCAACCACCCCGATGAAATTATTCCTCTGCCACCAACGAAAGAAGGCATGGAGGAACTGGAAGCCGATGACGCCGCAGAAGGAGTATACGCTGCCACAGGAATGTCTTCAGAGGCCGACTTGTCCAAAGAAACAGATCTTGTCGGTGACTACAAGACCCACAAATTTTTAGATCTCAACAAGCCATTGCTCATGCAGGTCTGGTTTGGTGGTTTCAGCAAAGACTTCTATCTTGAACAAGTCCATCGACCTCGTCATTACAAGGGCGGAGAATCCGCGCCACTATTCGGTAACTTCTTGGAGCCTTTGAGTAAGACTCCGTGGTGGGTAGTTCCAACCATCTGGCTTCCTCCTGTCGCATATGGTACCTTTATTGCCAAGGATGGAATGACAAGTGTTACCGAACACGCTGCGTACTGGGGACTTGGTCTTTTCTTATGGACTCTTGTTGAATATATTTTGCATAGATTCCTTTTCCATCTTGACAAGTAAGTCTCTTTTAACTAATTCACAATCATCATTGCTTACGATTCTTCTAGATGGCTCCCAGACAACCGTGCAGCCCTGACTCTGCATTTCCTCTTGCACGGTATCCATCACTACCTGCCGATGGATAAGCTTCGTCTGGTTATGCCTCCAACCTTGTTTTTTGCCCTGGCATTCCCATTCTGGAAGCTCGCTCATACGGTCTTCTATTGGAACTGGCACGTCGCTACAGCTGTCTTCTGTGGAGGCATCTTTGGTTACATCTGCTACGACTTGACCCACTACTTCTTGCACCACCGAACCCTCCCTTCCTACTACCAGTCACTCAAGAAGTACCATCTTGAGCACCATTTCAAGGACTACCAGAACGGCTTCGGTGTTACAAGTCGTTTCTGGGACAGAGTTTTCGGAACAGAGCTTCCTCCAGCCCCTGCAAAGGCTGCAAAGGCTGCCTGAACTTTCCAGTTCTTTGATGTTGTATGATGTGTATATGTAAATTGTCGCTTTCAGGCGTTAGAAGTCAAGGGATGAGACAATATGATGTTCGTGGTATGCATGGCACGGCGTTAATTGCACCATTATAATGGTGTGTTTTGAAAATGAGGATGATCAATAAACCTAATAGTAACTAATACACTTTTTCACTACTCTAGTACATAATTCTTGGAAATTGAGATTTTTTGAGATGTGTTTCAAATCGTATAGCTATTAGTACTCATCACTTTGTAGTGTCCGTATTCCTATATCCAGACCTTGTTCATGAAAAAGAAGTATTTGATTTGATCTTTAGAAATAAGAAGACCTGGATATAGTTCTAAGGGGTAACGAAGCAACTAGAACGAGCCTTCGGTGTCCCTGTTGTCTGACTATTCTTATTTTCATAGGTACATATAGATTTACACCTAACGGATTAGAACAACATCACGTGCAAGCATCGCTAAGAATCGAACAGTTTACCTAACTCCCCAGTGCTCCCGTCGCGACGACAGAGAGTACTGACTACCGTATTCCATAATATCCATTTTGAATGACAAATAATATACTCCGCGCAACGGAACTCATTCCACCATCCCCTTTCCCTAACCAATATCCCTACAAAGAGTCCACATTCCCCCTGCGCACTCCATAATAACCACTTGCTTATCATTTGCATAAATTAAATCCAGAATGCATGCCTTCTAACATCACGTGCTAAAGTCACGTTCAGCCTCTCCTACACAAATTAACAATGGCAACAAACGGTGGTGCAAAAGACTTACCAACGAACCCGCTGCGTGCTGTTGGTCAGCCTGGGGCTTTGGCACGGAAACTGAATACGTCGATTCCTCATATACTACCTCATGAGAAGGTTTTCCCTATCCAGATAGGTTCGGAACTGTTTAGGTTGTCGGGAGCAAGTATATCATCTGATGGTGAGTAGTTTATCTTATTTGGAGGGTCATTAGCAGGCTATCAATCTACTCTGTTTGAACCTTTTTTGGGTCATTTGTTCCTAAAGAGGGGTTTGAAGATGTATCTATTGCCGAGCTGGTGGTTATGTTTCAAAATTCCACAAATATTATCGTATAAAACTGACAGGCTATAGCTCCTTCATACTTCTCTGAGTTCTTCCGAGGACAGCTCCAACAAGCGGCTGAGAGTAACAATGAGAATGGGGATATCAGAACCCTATATATTGACCGCGATCCGGCAACCTTTGCTGACATATCTTTACATCTTCAAGGCTATCATATTGAGCCTCGAGATGGAAGTCACTTTGTAAAGCTGTTTGCCGATGCGCAGTTCTACAGCTGTAAGTATCACCGTATCTAGAGAGGTTATCTAAGCAGTCTAACCTCCCTTAGTACCCAGATTAATATCCCAACTCTATGAGGATACAATCTTCATCAAAATCGGGGAACGAGATTTCAAGATTGCACGAGATGTCTTCTCAGGTCCTGGTAATTCGCCGAACTATTTCACCCTTGGCTTCGCGGTTTTCTTCTCTACGCCATCAGAAGTCTTCCCTGGGTTGAATCGACAAGGTCTCCTGAGACCTCCGTCAATTATGCCACCCAATGTACCGAACCGGTCTGCCGATATCTTTGCCGAGTTACTATACTACCTCGACGGCTATCCCGTGAAAATCCGCGATGAAGGTCACCGCGCTGATCTTCTTCGTGACTGTCGGTACTTTCACTTTCGGGGCCTCGAGCAGAAGCTCATCCGCCACCAAGTAAGCTATAACCTCGCTCGTAAGCGCTCGCAGATCATCATCCGTCTTGAAGATGTGCGGCAGTCTGGAATCTCGGTGGCGGTGGACCCATCAACCGCAGAGCAAAGTGGTTCTTCGGGATGGGTTAATTATACACGTCCGTTTGAGGATGAGAAACCGCACGAGCTTGTGGTTGAGATTGGAGCAGAGTGCACGAAGATAATGGTGGAAAGTGAGAAAGCAGAGTTTTTTGGTGATGGAAAAGCGAGGGTCTCTAAGCTATTCGACGTCATTGCTACGAAGCTGAAGCTGCCTGCGCCGGTTGAAACAGCACAGCCTGCGAGTCCAGGGCACTCACTACACAGCGACGGCCTTTTTAAAGTGGTTATTAACAGTACTTCCCACATCATGCTCGATGGCCAGAGATATCGTGGGGCTCTTGGAAGGGATGAAGATAGCGAGGTTGGAGTTTCAAGGAAACGGCAACGGTATGAGATGTCAGGTGAGGACGGTGAGTGGACTGTAAGGAATGGGCTGTGGAGACTACAGGTGAGAAATGCGCCTCATTCGAAGGGTGGGGTGGAATGTGTGCTGGTGGCTGTCAAGTTAGATGCGTTCAGTGGAGAGTTGGGAAGGAACGCTCAGGAAGTCTTTCTAGCTAGTTAAGAGCGCGTGTTATATACCCGGAATTGAGAGGCCAATAATAACGCATGCTTTGGACTATGAATTACCTTCTATTCTAGTCTGATGTTTGATAAGTGTTATATTAACGACTATAGTCAAGGAAAGTACTGATCATCAGCATATGAGTCAATTGAAACAATTATGAAACTATTGGGAACTCGGAATGTGTTTGATTAGGGGCATAGTAGCGTCACGATTCTCTAGGTCTTTGTTAGCAACTAAGTTTGGCACATAAAAATATTGATAAGGATGTACTTCTCAATAACTATATACTTCTTGATAACTTTGTGCTTCTTGATAACTGTATGTTTCTCAATAACTGTATGTTTCTTAATAACTGTATACTTTTGAATAACTGTATGCATTTCAATAACTGTATGTTCCTCAATAAAAACTGTATGCTTTTGAATAACTGTATGTTCCTTAATAACTGTATGTTTCTTAATAACTGTATGCTTTTGAATAACTGTATGCATCTCAATAACTGTATGTTTCTCAATAACTGTATGCTTTTCAATAACTGTATGCATCTCAATAACTGTATGTTTCTCAATAACTGTATGCTTTTCAATAACTGTATGCATCTCAATAACTGTATGTTTCTCAATAACTGTATGCTTTTCAATAACTGTATGCATCTCAATAACTGTATACTTCTCAATAACTGTATGCTTTTGAATAACTGTATGCTTCTAAATAACTGTATGCTTTTGAATAACTGTATGCTTCTAAATAACTGTATACTTTTGAATAACTGTATACTTTTGAATAACTGTATACTTTTCAATAACTGTATGCATCTCAATAACTATATGCATTTCAATAACTGTATAGTTCTAAATAACTGTATACATGTTAATAACTGTATGCTTCTGAATAGCTGTATGCATCTCAATAACTATATACTTCTTAGTAACTTTGTACTTCTTAATAACTTTATACCTCTCAATAACTATATGCTTTCGAATAATTATTTGCTCATTAATAACCGTATGCTCCTCAGTAACCGTAGATTTCTCAAAAGTTGTGCGCCTCTTAATAACTGTATGCTTCTGAATAACTGCATACTTCTCAAAGGCTAGCAACTATTCAAAGAGCTAGAGTCTATTAGTTGCTACCCCACTTCACCGTTCTGATACTTTCTATAAAACCTGAGCATCTTGGGGAAGAGAAACTAATCCAAGCTATGAAATACTGAGCATGCCTTTTTAATAGCTGTTACAAATGGTGCATCATACACGATCAAATAGTCTACGGGGTTGGGATACCAATGATACGAGAATGGTTTACAAGTATTTAAGCAATCCAATTTTGTTCTTAGTCAAGATAATAAAGGGCAAGATTGCTGTTCGGGAAGAATTTGAATATGGAGCAGTCCATGGTGTCAAGAGTGGGAATGTGACAAGGAAAAGTCAGTTGTTCGAGATGATGTGCCAAGGCTTCAGGTTCTGAGATCACATGGGAAGCGTAGGTATTCGAGTTGAGTAAAAGAAAAAGGCTTCGAGAAGAACCACTGGATAGCCCAATTATTACCTTAGCTCAAACATGCAAATGAATTGTGCTTTGGTCCGATATTTGTCTGGTTTGTATTCCACCACATATGGTAGAAGCTGTATAGTCGTATCGGGGTCCTGATAGTCGAGTCGATTCGGTTCTCAATGTGCGTCAATTCCGGATATCACCACTTGAACTTCAAGATCATTTCACACCAATTCCGTCACAAACTCGTCGTCTTTTGAATCGTTCATTCCGTCCCATCTGGGTATTCTTTGGAGCTGGTAAGGAGGTGCATTTTCGCCTATTTTCCTATAGCCAGCATGACACAAAGCCCTTCCATTGCAAATGCAACCACATACACTCCCCGAGATCCCAAAAAAACAAGAATTTAACGGTAAGACTTCTGGAAGCGGGATCTGGCACCCTTTCCACCGAATTTCTGTGCGACGTGTTAGCATCGTTCGTTTGGATATACTCGATCGGACAAGAGGACGAACCTTTGGTTCACATCTTCTTGGATCAGCGACAAGGAGGGTACGGTCGTATGCGATAAGAGCCTGCTTGAGGGTGTTCTTGGAGTGCTCATCGACGAACTTCTGGTAGTAGGCGACGATGGACTTGGCGATGGCCTGTCTGATGGCGTAGACCTGGGAAGTGTGACCACCACCGGTGACACGGACACGGATGTCGACACCAGCAAACTTGTCGAGACCGACAATGAGGAGGGGCTCGTAGACCTGCAATTCCACCATATTAGACCCTATCTTCTTTTCTAAATTCGTCGGAGTCGTGGCTATGTACCTTGAATCGGAGGATCTCTGGCTGGACGAGGTTGAGCGGCTTTCCGTTGACCTTAACAAGACCCTTTCCGGCCTATAATTCCATCTGTCAGTCCCAATTCTCCCATTTAATCGTTCGTAATCGGGTTGGATCGTTCGTTCGAATTCGTACCTTGCAGTGGGCAACAGCAGTGGCTATACAAGAGAATCCGTCAGTATTTGTCCATTTCTTTCCAGTATTCTTCCCCGCTTCAATATCTCCTCCTACAACAACTCCTCCAGGACCATAACACACCTGTCTTCTTCTTGCCGAAGCACTGAACACTCTGGGAGGTGGAGGCCATGTTTGCGATTGGCGATACCCGAGTGTATGTCGTTAGGATTGTCGTAAAGATTTTGTCGTCGCGCTGCTCGCCAGTGTCCCGATTGTTCGAGTTGTCGGTCGCTTCGCGCTCAGATTAGCGCGTCCACTTTGAGACTAGCCCAGGGCACAAGTAGGGCTTTTTGTTTTGTGCGTTCCTACCTGCCAGAATATACGCCTCGAATATAAGGCATAAAGTTTTACTTGACGAGACTCACGCATTCGGCTGTCACGTATTCAGCTGTCAAAGGACCTTGAATTGTATTGATCCTTGCAACATGGATGAAGGCATGATCAGAAAGTGAACATGGCATTTTTCGCATTGGGATCAAATGGATCAGGCCAGTTGGGAATTGGTCATGATCTCGATGTCTCTGTACCAAAACCAGTTCTCTTCAACGACGACAATTTAGATAGAGAATCACCACAAGTGAAAGCAGGTGGCAATCATACTCTCCTACTCTTTCCTAATGGCCAACTTTACTGGTCTGGAGATCCGGATACTGGAGCCTGTGGGCCTTGGAGTCATCTTGAAAGCAAGTCCCCAATGTTTTATCCTGTCGTTCTGGATTATGAAAACCCGACATCTACTCAGATACAGGACGCTGTTTTATGCGCCGCAAGTTGGGAAGCATCTGTGATTGTCCGAAAAGATGAGGAAGGCCGCAGGACAAGAGTCTACAGTCTTGGCCTTGGGAATAAAGGTGAACTGGGACAAGGAGAGCTCATGTTTCGAGTCCCTGCGCCAACGCTCATCAAGGACTTTCCACCTTCTGGTACAGAAGTCGTCGATATTACTGCGTCCGTCTCCCATGTTGTTGCAGTATTAAGCAATGGAGAAGTTTACGGATGGGGAAATGGTCGTAAGGGTCAACTTGGTCAAGCAGGAGGTGTCCCGCATGTCCCTCGGAAAATTGATGATGTTAACTTCAATGTTGTTCGTGCAGTCTGTGGCCGAGAGTTTACATGTCTCATTGGGAATTCTGACAATGGTGAATTGGCAATTCTCGGGTCAGATAAATGGCAAATCAAGTCTAATGCCCCATCTAATATCAAGAACTGGGTAGACATCGGTTCTGGCTGGGGTAACATCTTTGTGCTGAAATCAGATGGGCAGCTTGTCGCCTGGGGAAGAAATGATCACGGCCAGATTGGGCCGAAGGATTTACCGCCACTGTCAAAAATCGCAGTTGGCAGTGAGCATATTGTGGCATTATCACAGAATGGAGATGTCGTCGCCTGGGGTTGGGGAGAGCATGGCAACTGTGGCCCAGACACAGATGATGGTGACGTCAAGAATAAGTGTAGTATTATTGCTGCATCTAAGAATCTACAGATGGCCAACCTCAAGGTACAAGGACTTGGAGCTGGATGCGCAACAAGCTGGATATTCACTCAGCCAGAAGTTTGAGCTCATTTTCAATTCTATAGGACCACCATTGTGTCCATAATATCCTATCCCACACAACTCCGTCTTTGGATAACTGAGCTTATTTGCTATCAGTAATCATTGCATTACAACATCTCATTCCTTGAAGTTCCGTCTTTGGATAAGCCAATTTTGATTAATTGTTTCGCTTGGCTTTGGGAAACCAACATATTCTAGATGTGCTCGAAAAGATATCCTGCGCAGGCCATCAATCGTCCATGTCGTCAAAGATGCCGCGTACCTGAATTCTTGGTCAACGAAGAATAAAGCAAAGAGAAACTTATGGGTCACTACCTGAGTGTTTCTTTGTGTTGGCGGCACCCCCTGAGTTGGCATATTGTCACTGGTCAATCGGCCATTTATACTCTGACTTGGCTGTCCATGCCCTCTTAAACGTTGTTGGAAATCCATTGCAGATGCATCCTGAAGTCTGTCAGCTTGTCTCTTTTGTAGAACCACGATATTTCTTACGTGGTCAATACTAGCATCCCATCTGGGCATGTCACTATCATGCGCATCATAATCCACCGGATCCCATTGTGTATCGTCAGCTCCGACAGGAACAAACATTGAATTGTCCAGAGTACTGGAAAGAGGCGGTGGAGGAGATGGTCTAACGATCTTTGTCCTTGAATTATCTCTTGTTATGCCTGGTCTTGTCGATGGCGGAGCCATAGATCCATTCCTTGTGCTTCCACTTCTCGCCGACGATGAGTCAAGAGGTATTCTAGTAGTCAACCTTTCGGAAGCACTGCGCGAAGTTCCGGCAACCGATGCTACTGAGCCACTTTTTGAATCAGGAATCGTCATGAGAATGAATTCAGAGGTCATAGCCTCATCAGTGTACTCGAGTTTTAGAGGTAAACCTGGTCTAGAATATAGAGCGGATACAACCGTGTTCGTAGATCCTGCATGTGTGACTATCGATTTGAAATCTTTCACACTAATAACCACATGAAGCTTCTCTTCAACCGCAAAATCTTTGAACTCAAGGGTGTCTATAGCAATTGATGTGTGCAATGGTTGTTTAAGGACCTCTGCGCTCTGTTAGGTCTTTGCTAGTATTGAAGATATCAAGGCTTACCGTTTCCAGACATGACCTTCTCTGTGTAGCTTGTGAAACTCGCCTTCCCATCTTCTGAGTAGATATCAAGTTGTTCTGTCTTTGGTCCAAAATGTTCTACAAAATCACGTAATGTTCTTGAGGAGATAGACCAATGATTGTTTGCCTCCTCTTTCCTAAATAATGCGTGCTGAGCAGGTGTAGCTTCGAAAGTCAACTTATATATCTTCAGAACACCTGTACAATATTAGTATTTCCATTTCATCTAGTAAGGATGAACATACCATGTCTACAGAACATTTTGATGATCAACCTGCTCTTTGTTTTCCCTTCGCCATCTTCAATACTTACTTCACATTTTTCTAATGCGGTGTCTTTCTCTCTCGCAGGGTCAACCCCTCGACCTTTGAATACAAGGAGTAGAGCCTAGGTAACTAACGTAAGATTCACTATTTAGCACTTCCATCATGGTTGATTTACCTTGTTGTGTACTTTACAAGTGAATTTGTCTCCAGAGCGACCGCCACCAAGAACCGGCGTAAATTGATATTTTGTGAAGAATTTGCTACCTTTGAAGGTAAACGACGCATAGGCTGACTTCGATGAGTTCAGGGCTGTTATTCCTAACTATGAGCCACGGTAAATTAGCAACCAGCTTCCTAGTATTGAAACTCATATATTCCCATAAATTGAGACGGGGTGCCCACGTGATTTCGCGTTGCCTCGAACGTAACAGCTTCACTAAACTTTCCCAGGCAGACGAGTGAGTCGTAAAACCTGGAGACCGAGTCAGGGGTGAGTGTGAATCTCAAAATCGCCATTGTGCATTTATCTTATCATTCAAGATATGCTCATATTCATCTGAAGTGGTGATGGTTACCTTAAGGTTGAGAAGATAGAAGAAGCAGCACGCGTTAGATACGCTGATCCGTGGAAAAGAGCATCTAATCTAATCTTATCGGCGATAACAACTTCAGAAAGCGACATTCGCGTCATTGGAACGCAGACCGAGGAGGCTCCGCATCACGTTTTCAAAACACCAAATAAGTAGTCGTGAATTTTCTGGTTATTTCGTCAAGCAAACATCATCATGGCATCGACTTTACCGGCGGATATCTGGCTGCTCATCTGCGAAGTGCTGGGAAACCAGAGGGATTTTGGTTCTCTGTTTAACTGTGCTATGAGCGGCAAGCATGTCGCTGGGCCGGCTTTGATGTGGATTTACAGGTGGGTTACTAATGCAATTTCCTTGTCGCATTTGAGCTACAAATCTTGGATTCTCGGGAATAGTTGTGGGCGCGAGTCAATTCCGGAAACAATTCGGCAGGTAAGCTTGCGTTGACGGCTTGATATTGGATGATACTTTTCACGGTTTCATGCAGAATACCACAGAGGCCACAACGCCAGTATCTGTGATTAGTACGCGTCAACCCATGTGTACCCTATGAGCAAAATTTAACACGTCTGTTTCTTTACTTCTGTTATATATTGTACGTCTATATAATTCAATGCTGACGTTTTCGATAGAAACCACAATCTTTCACCCGTCACTGGTGCCGAACTCCTCGATGATAATGAGATAGCAAGCCCAGGCATCGTCAAGGAGACCCGAGAAACTCTACCCCAATTATCACAACGCGTAAAGAACTGGTCAGACCTGTGGAGGTCTATTATTCTATCAAGTGCTGGCGAAACTTTGTACCCTTATTGCTTATACATCCGCGTCCTTGACCTTAGAAACTTGAAAGAGCTCTTCAGCGAAAGCCAGTTCCTTGACAAAGTTTCCAAATCATTTTTTGCTGGTTCGGTATCGAGGCTGCTGAATCTAGATACTGCAACTGCAATGAATACTCGTTCTCGAAAGCGCTTCGATACGGTGGGTATGCTCGCGGCTACAGGTGAATCTGTTACGAAGTATGTCAGCGATGCTGCGCAAAAACACCAGGCAACGGCAGCATTAGAAGAATTAACAGGCGAACTCACAGCGGAAGTGCTTCCAGTATGGACTGCACGACTAGCTCGGCTAAAAACCATGACCTTATGGGATGGAAATGTCCTCGGAGAGGATGTCGCACAGAGCATTAAAGAGAACTGCCCACAGTTCAGCGAATTGAGTTTGTTCTATTGCAGAGGAGATGAAGCAGATCATCGACTAGGCAATTTCATCAGTGGTCTTCGTCCAGGATCGCTACAAACGCTTGAAATCATAAATTCAAATGATGTTCATGCCCAAACGTTCCTGGCACTTGGTAGTCACCGACAATCGCTGAAAGAGCTGAAGATAGCAGGACTGAAAGCATTGGCTATGAGAAGCTTGTCACTGCTAAGAGACTGTACGGCCCTGCAGATACTCAATCTCCAAGATGCTGAGGGCATTACCTTAGAAGCCACTGAGAACGACACCTTCCTGGAAATTATTGCGTGGTTGAAGGCTTGCACTCAGCTACGCGACCTCACACTTCAGAAATTTACAGATGGCCCAGCTATCATGACCTATGTTCTGGTCGTTGACGAAATCCGCCTCAAAAGCTTTGATATGTCTGGTTACACATTGGCTGGCAACAGCGAGTTTCATCAAGCGTTAGCAAACCAGACGGATCTGGAATCACTTGATCTTCGAGCTGATGCAGAGGAATCTTTTCGAGACGACATTGAAGTGCTAATAAACTCAATATGCTGTCTACAGAATCTCAAGCGCTTGAACCTACTCGAAACATCAGATTATTTCAATACTGACGATGCAAAGCGTTTGGTATCAGCACTTTCTAAGGTATGCATAATCTGAAATATGCACTACTATGTATCGAGGACTGACAAAACCCAAAGCTTGTGGATTTCCGTACTGGGGGCTATGAAATCACAGACGACGTTTTCGAATCGCTAGCTTCCTTAAAGAACCTCCGATACATCGCCTTCCACGCAATGACAACATTTACCTTTGGTGCCATCATGAAATACATTTCCAGTCTCTCAGCCTCAAATTCTGGTCTTCTTCTTCAGGTTCTCTCTCAAGCTACTGGTGCAGACATTACTCTCAGCCAGCAACAGAAGATCAAAGGGGCACTCGCGGATAAGGTGGATGGGGGCTTCGACTTCATGTTCTATCGGGACGCTGATGATGAGTTTGACAGTGACAGCGATTGAGTTATTTATGAATGATGGATCGGGAAGGTTTCGGCGGCACGGCGCGCATAGGATAGTCAGTGAAAGGGTCTGAAAATACTTGGAATAAGTTGTAAGAAGCACATGCTTATTCGCAGTCAAGACTTATGGCAACTCCGAAGAAATTGATTGCAAAAGCCATTCTTAAACCATTTAATACAGTGCAATGTTGTCATTTTATCGTGTGTGAACATTTGTCGAAGTAATCAGCTACCTAAGTACAGCTTCGAGATGCTTTTCAAGTGGAACATCAAACAGATCACTATATGCCTAGAACCAATTTGGTCACATCAAAGTTGAAGAGCGATAGATCAATCCGAAAAGTGATATAACTGACGATACGATAATTCTTGGCTTTCGGGATATTAAGCTAGCTAGATGGATACCCAAGCTTCAAAACTTCTAGCCGACGTGTCTTCAGAGGTCAAAAACCTAAGTGGGTATAATCATAATTTTTACTTCCAACAATAAGGGTGATGTATTAACTCTCTCCAGGGGATTTTTCAGCAGTCACTGCGTAACAAAAATCGGTAGTTGTTGGCAGCCTATGAATGTCAGCTATAGCATTACAGAGTGCAAAACTAAGTTATTTCATCATGAACAAAATAGCATATTCTGCTGAGAGCAAAACATATCACGGATTCAGACCTTGGCAAGTGTTCAATCGTGGTGGGAAATGACCAAAAGTTTCTATAGAATCTTCACTCTAGTAGCCATCAATCGACAGGCGAGTCTCAAGCCTTTTCTTAACCTCAAGGTCAAGCTTCTACCCATTGACATAGAATATGCGGTAGAAACCCTGCATCAATGCTATTCAAGTCTAAGATGAGTATAATAGAAACCACATGTATCAAAACACGTTTGGATATTTAAGATACATAAGGGCCAAATTGGCGAGGATTACAAGATCCTTTCGGCTTTCCCAAAGCGGTCCTTCTATCCATAAAGATGCCAACAATGACTCTGATCAAGTCTCATGTGTCTCTAAAAAGACTCGTCAAGTTCATACTGACTACATCCATCCAATAGTATCAAAAATTTCCAATATATAAATGGAAATATTGACAACATCAGTGTCGTTGATAAATGCTAAATTAAAATCTTGGTTTAAGATGTCTCCAGCTCCTTGAAAACAAAGTAAGAGTGTAGGAAGAAAAACGTATCAGTAGAATACGAGACATGCCAGAAATCATGATAGTGGGGATCTATAGGCCAGTCAAGAAATAATATATTAGCACGCTTATCACAATCACAACATCATTATTTAGCTTGTCGTTATAATATAGTAGGCGTTATCATTATGTCTTAAGCTATCCTTGCTCACAAAGATGCCTATCTCCAAACTCAAAGGATATTTCACAAAGCACATACAATCAAAATCAAACATCATCACATCTCAAGAAAATATTACAACGGATTTTGATTTGCTACTTTCTCGTTTCACTTTTACCCGCCCCCCACCCCTCGCAAAAATGCAAAATGTATAGTACAGTTTTGCCTCCCCCAAAGATCGAGGTTTGTCTAGACAGCAAGCAAAGTTACCGAGCCAAGCACCTGACTCAATATTTGCGACCCTCTCCCATCCACTTTCGATCAAAGAGAATCCCAAACGAATCACCATTTGTTGCGGTCAAGAGATCTTGAATGATTACACAGATGCACTAAAGTCGACATGATCTAGCTCCTCTAAAAAGAAAGAGGCTAGAAATCAGAAATCGTAACGACAGTGCCGTGAAGTGTGTCATAAAAAGGTCAACAAAGGGTAAAAAGATGAAGATCGGGTTTATCGTTTCTTGACCCGAATTTCCGATGCGCAAAAGAGACAGCCCCATGTGGGAAAACAAAAGCAAAAGATGCAGAAGCTCATTTCGTATACCATCCTCCCACCAGCAATAAAAGGACAAAACAGATTCTCGATGTGCAAAGCGAAAAATAAAAGAAAAGAAAAAACACAAAAGTAGCAAGTAAAAGAGAATAGGTGCATAGCAAAGGTCCAAACTGTGGATCCCACAAATACGGAAGTCTCAAGTCCAGTCGGATAAATGCAGTCTTTGTTATTGTTGTTGTTATTGTTGTTTGTTTGTTTGTTTGTTGCACTGAAATTATTGAACGCGAGGACAAAGAACTCAATACCGTATTTTGTTGTGTTTTCGCTGGTGATAAAACTCAAGAGGTCTGGACCCAGGAAAGGAGATATCGACGTGATCGATACACAGTCCAATGATGATGATGCGACGCCAGTAAACAGCAATGCGACCGCCCAAGCCCAGTCCGACCCCAAGCCCCAAAAGAAGAAGGAATTTGTCATTCATGCCATTCATCTTGATGAAAAAAAAGGAAATCTGGTTTGTCACACTGAACCCGTACGAGGGACATCCAATGTGACAATGAAGGATACCGTAGGAAATGCAAGCAGGTGCTCATATGATACATGTACGCGTAGGCGGATTTATCTACCTCCTTTCCTTAAAAAGACTCCAGTGGCCCAAACGTGATCAAGGTTCTACAATAGCGATCAAACTAGTGTTCATACTTAGGAGCTGCACCAGCATCTGCGGGACAATTAGACGCCTTCACCATGAGAATGCAAGAGCACACTAACGTTGGCTGTACATCTGACCTTGCTGACCGTATGGAGAAGCTGGGTAGCCGGAGTAGATGTGGTTATTGCCATACTCCTGAAGCTGTTGAACACCGGGTTGTGGGGCCTGGTATTGACCAGGTACTTGACCGCTTGGAGTGTATCCAATTGGTGGAAGTTGAACCTGAGCAGCGCGTCCTTGCTGATAGCTTGCTGGTGCCTGCGCGCTGTCATTGTTCTGCTGTCCATCAGAAGGGTTGTTCTGAACAGCTGCTGCACGAGCACGCTCCTCATCAGCCTTGCGCTGGTTCTCCTCCTCCTTTTTGCGGGCCTTCCATTCCTTGCGAATCTCCTTGAATTCTGTGAATAGACGTTGTTAGTAGGTTACTTTTGGTGCTACGCGAAAAAATTCCAGAGGTTTGGTTGACCCATGCTAGCTTCCGAGACTTGATGAGGCTATCCCCAGCTCGCGCCAGTCGTAGCCTGTGCACCAGCGCGAGCATCCGGCACCAGATCGGTGCAAGGTACTAAAACACACGCGAGAACACCAAAACCAAATGTAATAATGACGAACATGCAACAATTGATTTCGAGTGCATCGCAGCGCAAACGCACAACAAACGAAAAAAAGAATTGATTTGAGTGGTGGGTGAATTAAAAATTTGAACATACCTTCAGGGGTGCGCTTCTGTCCGTGCGACTGCATGGTGACGTGGGCATTGAGGTGATTCAATGTTCCGTAGGCCTTCTCGCAGCCATTCCATCCACACTTGTACATGCGCTCAATTTCCTCATATCTTCTTCGTGGACGCTTGTGCTGCTGAGCACCGGGAATTGGGACGAATGAATAAACCTGTGAGAGAGGGTGCTAAGCATTAGTCAGTCAAAAATAACTTTTGAGAAAAGGAAATCCGTGCTGTATCATAAGCAAGTGAACAAAACGAATGCGCAAATTTTTTTGCGCGCATTACGTTTGGTTCACATAGCATATGCCTTTTTTTATGTTTTATATCTAGATGGTTATTATAATTTGACGCGTCAAAAACAAGCAAAAAAACGCGTCGGAATCTCCGCAATTGTTTTGGGGGGGCTTTTCGACGCGTCGGAAATGGGCCATCTTTGGATCTACGTAGTCAATTAAAAAGAACTTACTTGACCTGTTCGTACTGGTGCGGCGGAAGTTGGTGTAGATACGCCAGTGGATGGGTAGGGAGGCATATGGTGTGGTTGACCGCCGTATCCACCCCAATCTGGTCGTGGTTGCGCGTACATCTGGCTTGCACCTGGATGCTGAGCATAGCCGTGCTGCGACATGTCTTGTTGCGGAGGATATGGAGAGTATTGACCGCCGTGTTGCGGGTAGGTTGGGCTCGACGCGGCGATGGAAGGATCTATAGGTACATCCTGGTCAGACTTGATTTGCGGAGTGTGATGGTTTGAGCGGCCATCTGGCATGGTTGACGGACTTGTTGCTTGCGCCATACCTCCGCTGCTACCGCTGTGGTTGCTTGCTGGATGATATTGACGTTGAATATGTTCTGGAAAAGAACCTGTAGAGCGCGCGGAAGCTGGGTATACTCCGTACTCTGAAGTTGGAGTTGCAGATGTCGAGTAGTTGTTGGACCTCACTTCTTGCTGTGGGGTGTATTGCGCAGCAGACGCGTGATCTGCAGTTGTTCCTTCAGAATGGGCGTCGCTGAACGCTGGGTATGGTGAATTCAAACCTGACTGCGTGTATCCCTCAGGTGCTCCTCTGTCCATAGAGTGTTGTGATTGACCGTGGGCGAAAGCACCGAGAAGTGTACCCAAGTTGGATTCACTTTCGTTATCGTCGGTGACTTGTGGTGGTGGATGGTTGACGGACAATGTAGTTGGAAAAGATTGGGTTGTTTGGGTAGAGACCAAGGACATACTACAACGGTATGTCGACAGCTATACCGTAGTAGTGCTTTTGCAATTGATCGCGACTTTTTGGAGATGGCGGGAGGATTTGTTTGTGACAGGTACCGTAGCGATTATTGGCTTTGCAGCGCGGGCCCTCGGGACTTGCGTTCGATGGGCGTAGGGACGTGAGGGTTGATGGGCGCGCGTGTACAGAGCGTGGGCGATCGGATGTAGTACGTCGACGATGCAGCCACCGGTGGTGATTAGGATGGCAAGGGTTAAGTATTTAGCACTTGCGAGTCCGTCAGGTTGCTTGGGTGCTTAGGTGCTTAAGGGAAGACCAGGAAGGACCTTAGCACCGACTGAAGACGATGTTGACTAAAGGGATTTGTGCGAGGGGATAGCGTGAAGGCGGCGGACCGACTTCGTGGGAAAGGACGGCGGCGTGGATGTAGTTTGGTGTGGGAGTGAATGATGGTAGTGCAATGAGGTGGTGTTGATATAGCGCGCTGATAGTGCACCAGTGGTGATGGGGAGATTCTTGCTTCTTACTCGAATATGAGAATAGAACAACACCAGAGCAGAGGATTGATGAGGGTTTATGGTGGTGGTGGAGGCGGAGGTGGAGGTGTACGTGAGAGAGAGAGAGAGAGGGTAAGAGTGAGTGAGAGGGAGAGAGAGAGAGATTTGATTGTGTGTGTAAGAGTGTGTGTGTGTGTGTGAGTGTGTGTGAGTGTATGTGAGTGAGTGAGTGAGTGAGTGTGATTGTGTACGTGTGTGTGTGTGTGCCTGTTTGTTGGAGTTTGTTTTTTTTTTTTTTTTTTTTTTTTTCCCTTTCTTTCCTAAAATATTTCCCTTCTATGTTGCTTGGTAACTCTCGTCTGCTGAGTGAGGCGATGAGTGAATAGAGCAAGACTTTTTTATCTAGCCCTCTGGATACTTCTTCGGATTTATGACAGAAAGAGTGGCAAGGCAAAAAGAAAAAGAAAAACAAAAAAAAGGCAAAAAAGAGATAAAATTAAATGATATTCTTTTCCCCCTTCTCTTCCCGTGTGTGTCGCTCACACTGAGCTTTTCACAGCTACTCCAGTTTTGTCTGGAGCTCTTCTGCCTTTCTTTATTTCTTTCTTCCTTCCTTCCTCCCTTCCCTTCTTCCTCTTTTTGTGGAGTTAAGAGGTGAATCTGGCTTAGATCAAACTGGAGTGCTTCGAGTGGACGACGAGCAGTACACAGTAAGTCGGGGAACAGTAGGAGTGATAGAGTAAGGTCAGAATAGTCAGAATAGTCAGAATAGTCAGAATGGTCAGAATGGTCAGAGTGGTCAGAATAAGTCAGAATAGTCAGAAGAAGGGAAAGTATGACACCTTAGCGCGATATGGGTTGCGCAGCCCACTACATACTTTGGTAGGTGTGTCGGAAGCAGGGCAAGCGGCGAAAGGGCAAAAGAGTCCTCAATCCTGGCAAGTGCCGGATTCCGTGCAGATAGCTGGTGGGTGGGTCCCTTGTTCAAAAAAAGAGAGAGTCAAGAGTCAAGAAAGAGAGTCAGAGAGTATGAGTATGTGAGAGAGGCAAGAGAGTTGAATGAGATAGGTGAGGAGTGGAAAGAGAGGTGGAAGGGTGGATTAGTACCAGTACGGACGAGGTCGAGGATGAAAGAGTTGTGCAGAGGATGAATGAGTGGGGTGTAGAGGGCTAGTAAGTGAGTGTGGGTGTTGGTGTGGGTGTGGGTGTGGGCGTGGGCGTGGGCGTGGGCATGGGCATGGGCGGGCGTGAGTGAGTGAGTGAGCAGCGTGAGCGTGGGTAAGGAAGAGAAGTGAGATGATTTGGTGATTTGGGACTGGGAAGGGAAGGGAAATACGGCGGACCAATTGAATGTGGCGTGAAGAGTCGCGTCGAGCCTTGAAGGATGTGGGTGAGAGTGAGTGATGATTCTGATCTCATCACTCCATTTTGTTGTTGCCTGAATAATAAGGCCATGTACTTGCTTGATGGGCGGAGAAAAGGGAAGGCACACACACCCCACCCACCCAAAGCAAAGAGAGAATGGACCCCAATTCTCCTACTCACCACAATGACATACTACGTAAGTACGTAGAGAGGGAGAGAGAAAGAGCAGGGACACAGTGTCGAATCGAAGAGAATACATTTGGCGCTCATTCACCCACTCACTCACTGTCACTGTGACAGTGTGACAACTCTCCTCGATGTGATCGGTTCAATTGAATTTGTGTCCGTATGCGGCAGAAAAAGATGATAGAAATTAAGGTTCACACATAAAATAAAAAAAATAAATAAAACAAAGCATGGGTAGAATCTGTGCTGCTTCCATGCGCGTCTTTTCTTTCTTGCTGCTTTCTGTGCCTTTTCTCTTGTCTCTTTGATTTTTGTCGTACACGGTATGTTATCTCAATTTCTCTCGTCCTTTCTCCCTCTCTCTCCCTCTGTCGCTCGCTCACACACCTCTCTCTCTACTTACTACCCCATCTCTTCTTTGCCTCTCGTGCCTCTTCTTTCTCTTTCTTTCTTGCCTTTCCGCTGTGGTGGCCTAGCTCCAGAATTAGCGTGGATTTCCGGTATGGGTGATGCTTGGCTTTGGGACTCGAGGGAAGGGAAAACAGACAGCAGCGTGCGTAGTGGGCGCAGGTCGCGCAGAATCTAAACTGTTTAGGACTAGACTAGGCCTCCTGCGTGGCTGAATCTGGAATCAACCATGAGAAGCGCCTTGCCTGTCCAGGAGAGGCCGAGTGAATTTCTTTTAGCGTGGGAGATCACTGGAAGTCTAAATTAGCCACTAGTGGATAGAAAATCTAGAAGTCGACCAAGTATCTTGGGCCGAGCAATTCCGTCCACTCAGCGCACAGGGTTCATGGGTGTTTTTTTTTCTTTCTTGTTATTAACTTGGGATGAATGGGGCTTGAATTGTGATTGTCGAGGATAATGATTGATGATGATGATGATGGTATCGTATTGCTGCTGTTGTTATTGTAAACTATAAATGATCTGATTGATTTGAATTTGAATGATGAATGATCACATCACGCATGAGGTTGAGAAACCATGGTAGAGGTAAATAATAAAGTGAAAAAGCCTGGGCCCCATGTCCGTAGAATATTGAATAGAAGCATAACCAAATCCAACCACAACCACAACCACAATATCAATATGAAGTCACTCCCGCAACTCCTACACACACTTTATCAATATCCGGATATGCACACACGAATTTGACACACCCTTTCCATTCATTATCCCGATAACCCCAACCAGGCCAGTCTCGTGGTCTATTTCCGCTCCCAACGACCATTATGGAAAAGCCGAAGCCGCGGCTTGATATTCACACTGAAGCAAAAAAAAAAAAGAGGAGAAGAGCTGGACATATGCACAGAGTGGAGAGGGCAGGAGGTGTATGTAGATATTTCAATTGAAACTAGTATGATCGAGAGACGGCGATCCGATCCAAATCCTGGGTGCAGAATCTCGCAGGTTGCGTATTAGAATACGGTGGGGAGGGGGCAGAAAGGGTCTCTGGTGACGAGACGCGCAACGCAGAAGAATAGGCACAAAGGGAGATATGCTTCAGAAGCAGGCGTCGATGATACAACATGGTCTATAGTTCTAAGTACTTGCAGAACATGGGGATGTCGTTGATGCCCATTCCACAATTCGATTATTACTTATGAGACTTGTGCAAGTCCCAGATCTAAATCCAAAGTCCCAGGCCAACGCGACCTGAAGGGCCCGTGAGAACCTCGAGCTGCCTTTCAAGTGTACAGTAGGATGGATTTATTCTTTCCTCTGGTCTGCGGATAACTCAAGCGTTGCCGTTGCCTCTTGCCTTCAATCCGTAAAGCTGGCAATCCCCAAGTACAAATGCACAATGTGTAGTTCGCAGGGTGAAAAGGCCGGCGGCGGGTGACTCGAGAGCGGCGGAGAGAATGGAGATCGTGTTTGGGGTCGATGACTAGTGCTTGAAGGGGGCTCCTTTATGGTGGCGGATGCAATCGTGATGCTGTGTTGCCGTTTATGAAATAGATACATACGGTAGTGCTGGACTGAAAGGATCGATCAACCAAGGGACGGACGAGGGGCCTAACACTCTGGCGCCTTTTCGTGAAAGATAGACGGACAACATAGCAGCGGTTCCCCAACGCTTGCAGTCTTTCTTTTGAGGCTTTTATCATGAGAAAAAGAATTCGACATGATGAAAACAAGGAGGATGGCGAAAACAAAGACCTAGCAGACCATGAGAGATCATTGATAAATGTTGAGTGAAGACAATGTATGCACACGGCACTGTCGCTCACCTACATACACACAATACGGCATTTGATGTTTAAGTGCAGAAACGAATTTGAAATTAATACACACGACATGATTCTGGGCCTTTTATTTTGCGTAAGTATTGAATTACTCTAGTTTTCCTACCCATCTTGTTCTTTTTTTTTTTGATTGCGTGCAGTGTACGTTATCCAGTAAACCCCCTTGAAGCATATCCATATTCCTTACAGAGGAAGATTTCCTTTCTTGAACTGCTCCATCACCCCGTACATAGTACTCTACAATGGTACAGCATTCGATATTGAGTTTGATGTATGATGAAATGCAACTGGGATATGCTATGTATGTATGTACATATGTGTCTGCGTGTGGGCTGGGTCAGGGACTAATTAGACTCGGGGCTTAGCTCACAAAATGAATGCGTGGGTGCAGTCCACCAGTCTGTTTTCCGTTGCTTTTGGGGATCAGGATGCTGATGCAATGCAAGCACGCAAGGTCGGAGATGCCTGTACCTATCCTCTGCTTGATGCTTGCTACTGCTTGCTTGCCTGCTTGCTGCTGGCTTGATGCTTGAAAAGATTTGCCACGGTATTATTCCCATTCCATTTTCGGAGTTGGGACTTCTCACGAGAATATCAGCTAGACCGAATGCTTCTCAATGCGACCGCAACTGCGACCGCAGAGAGGACATCTATTTCAAGCCTATCTGTTGCGAATGTCTGAGCAGCTCAGGCTCTCTATGCCAAAGAATGATATGGTGATGCACTAGATTCTTCTACGTATTTTATTCCATAATCAGTGCGTACTTGGTGTAGTACTGTACGACGTACGATGTATGAGAAAATATGGCGCTGGCTGTTGCGGTCGTATTTTGAGTTGAGTGATTGAGGTCCGTGGTACCCTTTTTTCCCACAGCACGATCGCACTTGGTTTCAGGGCAGTGGGAAAAGAAGCATATTGAAGATGGGGAAAGTTGGTGCGAGAGTTGGATCGCGTTGGCTCTGGCGTGGGCGATGGATGGGGTTGACGATGTCGCAAGTAGCGCACAGAATGGACCAGCGACTACTCAATACTCGAGTGTAGATATGGCAAAGGCGATCTTAGTGGAAATCTCTATTTTATTGACCGTAACTTCTGAATAGCTTCCTTTCTTATTCTTCGTAGCCATATAAAAATTATCCCGTTGGCTAGCAAGATGATGGTAAACAAGGAGCAGCAGGGCTTAGGATTGCTCCGTACATTGTACTGCATGCACGGAGTACCCCCGTATGTATGTATGTATGTATGTATGTATGTATGTGATACAGGGCAAATATTCCATGCCGGGGAGACGGAAACAAGGCAAGCTGGCGACAGACAACAATCATCTCGAGTACTCCATCACATAACGTAAGGCAGCAAGTCATACAGCGAAATCATCGCATATCATTCCATACATTCACATACACATATTATCACATATCACCAGGCATTGTCATCAAGGGGTCCGTTGATTGCCTGCAGTCTGGAACGAAAAGATCCCAGGGAACCAGGAAGACATGAACACCACCTCGGAACTTCGAGATTCCAAGAGCAAGAAAAATTGAGATGCTCCGGAGAAGTCCGTCTGTGTTTCTGCATGCTTCGGAATCCGGAAGTCGGTCACGAGACAGGCGGATTCTATTATAAATGTCTCCGAGGAGAAACAGAGCTTTTCATCTTTTTGAGACCTTTGGTACAGAGGTTTTGGTAAAGCTCCACCAATATTTATTTCTAGTAGTAGTTCGTATACTCGAGTATGGGGAATCCTGTGTCGTCATGTTCATGTGCATTATTTGATTTTTAAGATCCAATGATTTGAGTTACATGCGCATTGCCATAGTCGGCCTCAACAATCTCGGCTTAAAGGGACAGACACCCTCGGTCCCATGCTATATTCCGTGTTTGACATGATGAGATTATCCCTTGACTGCTCATCCACTGGAATAACTTTGTATACACGGAACACAAGGCATCCTATGTAGCAAAAACATATTATGGATATCCATAAAGACGGCTCATGTAATCCACATATTTCTTGAGTGGGCTTATCAAATTGCCGGGGCTTTTGTGGGCTTGTCCTTGTAAGTAAACAGTTTTGCCTTGCTTGACCTATGTATCTGTCCTCAGAAGAAGTGTGTCCACATTGGATCTCTCCTCCAGTTCTTCTTGTTTTCCGGCTTTCCTTTCTCCTTCCCAATACTCCACTTGTTACGACACACCCCTACATCGTGTCTACATATGTATTCCAAATGCATGTGCCATGAATAAGCCAGAGTCAATGCATTATTACTCCGTTCTTTCCAAAATACTCTATCAAAAGTTGAGAGCATTTCAATAGTCGCGTTTGATAAGTCCCTACTTAGTATCAGGTTTTATACAACAGCCACCGCCATCAGCCACGAAATGGGCTGCAGGCCATCCAGCTAACATTCATTTACCGCTCACTTGTTCTATCTGCCGGTGCGCGGAGAACCGCGTCTTCGGCGTTTGTCCTGTCGTACAACCCACCTCAACCAACGGACCTTATGAACACCCGGACATTCTATCCTTGATAATACTCTTATTACGTACTGGGCCGGTCTTCATAAATTTACAGCAAGATACACACACGTAGAGAGAGGGGTATCATTATTAATCTTCTTTTTCTCTTTTGCGAGGCAGACCTGGCCCGTACCTCGTAATCGTAATGTCACCGTCGGCTACAGCAGAGGGGGAAAAAAGGAAAGGAAAAAAAAAAGTCTTTCGCATGAACCTACCCCATCCATCAGGCGCCGAACATTTTCCTATCCCATCCCTCGCCACCGGCAACAACTTTGGATGCCCGGTCGGCTCTCTTCAATTTCCTTCCGAGCCATCGTCATCATTCAATCGCATGATGCACCCTGACTGCGTACACGTTACATCCGACATCGCCTATCCTTAAAGCATGTAGAATGATGAGAGCAGAAACGAAATCGAAGAGCTTCGTCCTCAATGTGACGAGGCAACGTGTGACTAGATAGACGCGGGTGCTGGGTATCTATCGCAGATGATGTTCCTCGCAGCAGTCTCGTACCGTCGTACTCAGCCCGAGTACGTACGAATATCAATGCTCGTGTCATCAAGCAACATTGATATTCTCATCATCAGCATTACTTAGTATCAGCATCAGCATCAGCATCAGCACCAACATCCTATCATCTTATCTCATCCATCCATTTTCCGCTTACGTGCGAATACTCATCTCGCCTCTTATTTCTTATTGATTCTAGTGACGCCTGATCTCATTTCTTCGATTAACGCACCACACGTGCGACGAAAAAGGAAGATCTCCACCGTGCCCACCCCCACAGCGCCGAGGTTTGTGAGAAGGAGCATGTTCACCTTCATGCTTCTAACTTTCCACCGAAACATTATTGCACGAAAATTAAAGCACACTGTTCACGATCCACCAGCACGAAAGAAGAGGGCATCCACCGGCCAGCCATGCTCTTTTTTTCTTCTCTCTTTTTTACTTTGACCGGCCATCTCTTTCCTGTAGCTGCTTATCCCAAGGTCTAACTTTGTCTTACACATCTGGAATTTCCCTGCTGAAGGATTGCATCCTACGGAACATTTGGATCCATTGTTCTCCATATCCATGCGCTCAGCTGTGCAGGATGTTCGACAATGACCAGATACCCAGGCCTTCTGAGACATTTTGCACATTGAGCGGATGGCGTACCCAGCACCCCATTAGTTGTTGTCTCCAGTCTCCACAGCGTGTCATGGCGCTATTCGCCGATCTTCTGCCTACTCAAGACATCTCAATTCGAGAGCTCACTCACCGTTCTAGGATACTGTCTGTACTTTAGGGTATGCGACTGGGGAACCCTCGGCATTCTATGAAGGATGAGGGCAACGAGCGCGGCAAGGAAGGAGATTGCACGGGACAGTCACGAGTCGTGAGGGCTGAAATGGTTGAGGATGTGCAACGGAAGAAGGCCAGAAATGCCGCAAATGCCGCAGGTTCCGAGGGAGGATATCGAGGGCTTCGTATCAGGGAAACCTCAACAGATCCCCCCAGGTGCGACCAAGTCCTACACGCAAGCAGACACTCACGACATGGGAATTTGTCGATAATACCGTACAGATGCTCGACATGACGGCCAAAATCTTTGATGTTGTTCTCATAAACTATTGTGCTAATGTTGGCCGCAGATGCTAGCTGGGGCAGCACCTCTGTAGCTAGCTCTCCCGGTTAGATGGTAACTACTACCAGAGATCTCTCCAGGCCATGCAACACCCAACCTCCATCCTAAACCTCCCAGCCTCGCACCCCTCCAAAGCAGCTCTCATGTATATTTTGACCCTAAACATCCACGACGCTGCACACCGCGCGACACCATGACAACTCTCACCATTCCTTTGCTTTGCTTTGCTTCCCAGTTGTGCTAAAAGCAACCATCCCAACACCCCAACCAGCCCCCTCCCCGTACACCTCCCCCTCCCCCTCCCTCAATCTGGGCGACACCAGCCCCAAATGCCATGCGATGCGGCAAGGGCAACGTGAGCTGTGGAAGGTGACTACAGGCATAGGCTCACCCCTATGGTCCAAGGAAACACATAGCCAGTGCTCCCCGAAATTCCTAGCAGCCGCCGCCGCCGATCTCCAGTAAGCACAAAGGAGCAAGATCGCATCTCTGATATTATCCCACATGATGGAGAAGAAAAGAAGGTGGGATTTAATTTACGACTTAGACTATTATGGTCACTTGCTTGTGACTAGCATTTGTATATTTGAACGACATCTGATTCCACCGCTTTGTTTTGTTTGCTTTTGACTTCTGCTTTGTTCGTGAAGTGAGCAGGGGGGAGTTCCGACGAGCATCTCACCTGCAAACAACGCCATTCTGCAACACGAACAGACAACGCAGTGATTCGAAAAGCGTATGCCACGAATGCATTGGGGACAATATGAGTCTCAAACCTTGGAATAATGGTCATCTGATTGACAAAGCATACACGAAGAAGCAGAAGAGCAGCATGACGTTCGGCCCGGGCGACAAGAAATTACAGGGCATGGCGAGGCATGGCATGGCATGGCATGGCATGTCAATTGGTACATACCTCATCATCCAAGTCAATTTGGGCTCGCCTTACGCAAAAGCCTCGGAGCGAGCTTCGAAATGCAGGTGTCTCTTGTGTCTCTTGTGTCTCTTTTTTTTTTTTTTCGAAGAACAGAATTGTTATGACCAACACCTCGAAATGATTCCTCCGCGTCACTTAGCCTCTTTCTACAAGGAGGGGCAAAAGGGCCAGCCAGGCTTTCTCACCTACTTTCACTTTCCTTGCCGAACTATTCATATGGGGACAGATGATGCATACTTCTTCAGGCATCCCCCAGAAAGTGAAGCTACACCCAACACACAGACAAATCCACATGCATCATATCCACAGCCCATCTAGACCCGCCCTTCCTTCGATGCTGTGGAACGTGTCGCTCCTCGCTCAGAGGCTCAAAGTACGTAAGAGCCAGCATCTTCCTGGCTCATCGTGGTTTGTCATCATCAAAGTCGGTCGCTGATACGCTGAGAGCTTCAACATGTCAAACAATTATGCAAAACGAAGCAAAGAGCTTTACAGGGGCAGCTGTCGATGAGGGAAATTTTCTGCTCAACAACAGGTGCCCACAAGTCGAATACGTAGGAGGGGGTTCGATCCAATGCTGCACGCGAGGCTCTCATCTCATCAAACATCATCATCATCATCATCATCATTGTTATCATTTTTCCACCAGCCTTAGGTGTAACACTCATCATGGTGGGGAACACTTTTCGCCCCGGGGTTTAAGGCATACGAAGCTTGAGGAGTGAGATGTGACGAATTTATTGATACACCCTGCTAATGCAAGGAGATTTTCTGTCGCTTTCCCTTCCCATTGCGCCTCTTTCAAGCATTATCCATACTGTTATCACTATGTGTTCTTCAATTTCCTCACCGCAAAAAGCCATTGATGGGCAATATATTCCGCTCTTGGATGGAATCTCACACCATCAACGGAACTGACGCAGAGTGGTAAGGTGGCAGTAGTGGGATACACTGAGGAATTGGTCCTGGCTTTCTACGCTCCGTCCGGGCACCTGTATGAATAAAGCATAAGGCGTGAAGACATAGTCAGAGCGCGTTGTCTAAAGATGAAAGGGCTTGAGAGTCCACACCAAAGAGATTTACAGCGAACTTTGTTACCATTGTCGACCAGGCCGTCGATCTTGTGGATAAGGTTTAGTATGCTGCTCGGTATTGTACATACATACATACATATGTACTGTATGTATGTACATAGTATGTACATCACTACATGCTGAGTTGTGTGTGTGCGTGTTCGTTCCATCGTCCGATCACGCCGGACACCGCTTCAATTCTCAAGACCTGAGCTACTAAGCGCACTCTCCACATACTTTACTCACACACTTTTTCTTACTCCAGACACGATAGTAGTTCCCTGCAAAAGAAAAGACCAGAGTGCGATCAATTCACAAGAATTCATGTGAGAGAATACTCTTCATTACCCAATGATAACTACCTCAACAACCATAGAGCGTCACGCAAATATTGTGCTTTTCAAGAGCAGTGATTGTTGCCTCTCCTGGTTATATCATTACTCATAGGGTGTGAATATGCTGCCAATCAAACCGCCATCATAAAGGTGAATCGGTGGTGTTGTCATTCTCATCGAATCAAATCGAGAACTTCTTTACTTCTATAGCATCATGCTCGGCTCTTTATTCATCGGACTTAGAACACAGACATCTGAAAAATGGGTGCATGCAAGGTGTATGTATGTACTCTCGAGAGGGGAAGAAAAAGAACAGGGGGAAAATTGGGGACCAAGCCCCTCACTCCCCCACCTAGAAAGAATAGAAATCGGAGGTGTCCTGAGTCCCAAGAACCCACTTTGCACATGGCCATCATCACGATGTCGTTCGCAAACCTTTCAGAAACTCGTTCCTGAAGCGGCCAGCTTTGCGAGTCCGAAAACGAGGCCTTGCATGAAATAAATGCGTTGGGGATCCCTTATTAACAGGGGCTGCATCGATGCTAGCAGGTGTCTGTGGCCTTACTCGGCGCAGCTGCGTGATCCATGTCAATGCGAAGTTCAATCGTTGCGATCTGATAGAGAGTATTTGCTTTGGTGCTTTCATCCTTCATATGAATATGAATAAAAAAAATCTACATACTCTATTCATACTCCCTCCGTATTCCCGCTCATACTCTACTTAGAATCTAAATGCTTGATCACCAATGACACCGTGCGAAGTGTAGTTAAATAGCTGAATAGTACAGCGACTATCGTTCTCCAGAAGCAACTCTATTTGCAAAAAAAGGCAGATGAAGATGTGGCTATCATCATACTGGTTAGGCGTTATGCTCGGGCACGCAGGGCAAGGCTTTCTACTCCGAATGGCCATGCGAGAGTGGAGTTTGCTGGAATAGACTCTCCTCTGCATTGATGATTTTGCTCATGTCGGCGTCGTATTCTGACCAGCGACAGCGACCAAGTGGATATATGTTTTGGTAAGGCATCAAGACACCTGCGTGCATCCATAGCACCCCTATCCTCGGCCAATTTTGCCAAGCTCTTTTTACATGTGGGTTAGGTGACATCTCTTGCTGCATATTTCTGCCTTTTGGGCGTCGACGTGTTTGGTGTGCGGGCACGTCGAGTGAATGATCATCAACTGTATGTGTATCAAATAAATTATGGCTTTCTAGGATTGGATCAAATGGGCGATGGTAATGCGGGCCCCATTGCTACCGTGGCAATCTACCCCTCAATTGTGAAATTTCCCCCCATTTATTCTCGCGCCTTTCGGATGATCCGAATGTTGATATCATCTCTGGAGTCTGGATATGTGAATCTCTTGACTTTCGACCGTCTAGATCTCTTGGGTATCCACATTCCACGGCAGATGGTACTTCTGGTAGAGACGTAGTGAGTTTCTGCAGTCTGCATTCAAGGGTCCCCCACAAGAGAAAATTCAAAAACGAAATGAATAGACAAACAAAAAGATGTCACTGCACTGAAGTCTAGATACTAAACCGAGAAAATAACCTTGTGGCATCTTCGTCGATCTCGTCATCAAACAATTAGCAGGAATGAAATGTTACGTAGTCAAGATATGTACAATTCTTATTCTCCTCACGGCAGACTCAATATGTCCTTCGTATGCAAACGAGTGCCTCCGATACCAAAATATCACACGCTAGCATAGCCTCATTCCTGCCTACGCAAAAAATGAATTCAAAAATAAATCAACCTTTTCGTCATTTGCTTGCAAAGAGGAAAAGCATGTTTCGACCAACTCAAACCTGTGACGCGCAACGTTTCCGTTCCCATCTTGGAAAAAAAAAAGGGTTTCTTCGTAGGCCCTCTTTTATGTGACATTCTTGATAACGTGCTTTCCTAGCTTTCTTCTTTTAAGATAGAGTGAGCGGTACGCGGAGGGTGATTCGATGCTCTGGTGTGATGGTGTATTATGGGATGTTCGTTTGAGCGTTGTGATAAGGCGTGTGAGTACACGCCGAGGTTGACCCCGGGTCCTGTTTTGAAATATGGATATGTCCTTTCTGCCACTCCTCTCGTCGTCCTCAAGTTTCCAGTACCAATACGAATAAAGATTCCACTCACTATCCCTACTAGTATCCATATCTTATTTTATTCTTCGCGCAATTGGTTCATCTCCATACATGCCTGTATTTTCTCAGTCAGTTACTTTCGGAGCTGAAAAAACATGTAGCAACTCGTCTCCGAGCTCCGAGACTCTCATTTATGACTCCCTTGAACATTGAACAGAGGATATGTAGTGGTTTCTTCTTCCGCAGATAATACGGACACTCAGAATATCGAACAGAATATCAATAGTTTATCACGTCTCATATTGTAGTTAGAAGTATATCGATTACCCCGATCCCAAACCCAGGTCTGAAATCGGATATTGTCTCAGTATTCTTACGAAATGTGAGCTTGATATCCATCCAAGATATGCTTCATGTTATCCCTAGACCCATAGACCCAGTCATAAGAGCCTTCTCATAACTCTGTTTCTCTCTCGACATTCACGCATCTTTCTTTTGAATTTCGCGTATCTAGGAATTGAAAATCGCGTGCACTATGGCAAGGTCTGAGAGGCCCGAGGGTCTATGAATTGAGGGCATCAATCCTAGATTTCGAGAGTTTTGCTCACACTTTTCCAGCTGAGGTTGAGAATAAAAGGTTTATCGACAGGACAAGATTTTTCCATGTTCGGAAGCCAATGTACACTGGTAGAATCCATAGTCTTGAACGTAGATCAAATCGCCATACGTCAAGCAGATGGAATAGTAATCAATAAATCTGCAGGGCCGTCGACCCATCATCTGCGCTTGTTTCTCATTTGACTTTGAAGCGTTGTGCTACCCAATATGAGCTTGGTGATAGAATAACATTCATATCTGATGGCGCACTGCAAGATCGCATGGCTTCCTGGGGGTTTGGGGCCAAGAGATATTACTTAGTGCTTATTGAGGTTTGGAGAGGTTCGGGAAGTAGAGAGTAGAGGCATCGTTCGTGCGCTGGGTAAGGATGTGTAGATTGGTTTTCGATGGGAGGGTCGACTTGGTTTGTGTTACGTTGACTAAAGTAGATCAGGTACCTGTGCGTGGTTATGTGACTTTTGGTGGGGTGCGTGGTTTGAGCCGGTGTTGGTGCTTTGGACGGTGTATTCAGTAGTTGAGTGATCGTGGTTGTGAGAATTCCATGTTGCTGTTGATGCACTTTTGTATGTAATCACGTGATGTCATCGGACGTGAATTGATGTTGATTTGTTGCGATGAAGTCTTCTCATAGCTTTAAATGGCAAAGAGCCCAGCAAACTAAAGGGGTAAAGGCTTTGGGTAGGTCTAGCTGCCAATTTATGTTTTTGCTGATGTAAAACCCTTGTGTTCTATCCGGTGCAAAATTAATAATTATTTCAAAACTATTATAATAAATTATATGTCTATATTTTAGATTTTAAAAAAAGTACTTTGTTAATTTTTTATATACATATAGAAGCTCAAATTTAAATCAGCTTATGCTGCAGATGTGTTATTATAATCAACTACAAGATAATGATAATGTTGTTATATAGCCTCATTACCTATAAAGAGTTTGTCCACTTCAAGACAGGGCATATTATATACAATTTTGGTATTCGTAGATCCAAGAATAGACCCAAAATGCCCTTAGAGGCATTCCATAATCTCAATAATGTTGAGTCTGTCTCCAAAATTGATTTAATAGTTAGAGTTAGAAGATCAACACTCGCAATAAAGGTGACATTATAACCGTACTAGTTTCGTAATTAGAAGATGGAAAGTTAGTAGCCTCATAACAAAAACGGGATGTAGTAAGGAGTGATATGCAAATTAGAGGATGTGCTCCAAATCTCAAAGCTATTTCTAGAACTGGACGAGTAGAATAGGATCTCTTTCTACACATGTATTAATTATATCTGCTTACGTTTTACGTAGAATATAATTCATCTTAATTTTTTATACATATTCTATTTCTTAAATCTAATCATACGTTTATTATCTAAGAGACTGGAATCCGAAACTATATATACAAAAGTGTGCATCTAGCATCATATATTGAAATACCTTCACACGCGGTTGACACAATTGTTGGCACGCACAAAGGGTTCAAAATTCGTTTTCACTACGATGAAGTTTTTCAAAATCCTTAAAACTTTACGTACATCATTATCAATATCTTGAGATGCAATATACCAACTTTTAGAAATTTCAATGAACATTGTGGTTGTCTAGAGATATTATTGTAAGAAGCAAATTTGGTAGTGTCATAGTGTAGAGGTGTCAACAATTGTGTCAACCGCGTGCTTCACCACTATTAGACTTGGCAATAGTTGCAAAAACTTAATATATAACCGCATGGGTTATTATTGAAATAATGAGTAATAACAAGTATAGCATTTAGTACAACGATGGTGGTAAAAAGTAAAAATTATAGAGATGACGAGGTATATACGTGCTATTATTTTTAGTCTACTATCACATTTCACTTCCTTAGCAATGTTTGTAAATGTATCAAATAGTATAAAATATAAGTTTAAGTAATAGAGTTAAGTTCAACCCTAACTAAGGTAGGCTAAAAAGAGGGTTCTAAACCTTACTAGAGTTTAAAAGTATTTAAGGTTAGGACGATTGTGATAGTATATGTATAATCGTTAGAACCTGAATCATATTATTTGAATTATATATATATATATATATATGCCAAGGCAAGAACCAATCTTAAAGTATAGAATAGGTCAACCCCTCTTTAAGATTTGTTTCAATATTTATTCATAGCCTCAAGCTTTTAGAGTTATAAACCTTTCTAAACTACAAGAGACTTCGCTATTGAACAACTCCAAAAGACTAGATAGAAGCACTTATTCTCATATTCTAGTATTTTATTCCTCTCAAATGCCGCTCCACCTTATAGCAGCGAGCATCTCTATATTCATACAGTTGCATATGCTGGAAGGATCCATAGAGATAGTGGATTTAAAATTCATGCTATCGTCGAAAAATCAATTAGTCCCTCACCTCTAAAAGTTATCATCGGAATCAACCATATTAGACAGTGATATTCTCATCAGTCCAGAGCTCAAGATGTTATAAAGATATTATAAACCTGCTACTATGGTGCTAGAGTAGACAAAACGAGATTAAGGGATGATAGATCATGTGTTAGAAAATAAGTATGAACAAGCTGATTATTTATAACAGTATTTTTATCAATATATATAAACCTGAACCTCAGTTGATGAAGCAATTCTGATATCCAAGAAAATAAACCATTATCGGAGATTCATTCCGTAGTGGCCTGGGCTCTTGAACTCACCATCGACTCTATCGACTCCGGCAAATTCTTCTGCTTGTTACATCACAGGATATGCATATCGATTGATGGTGAGTCAATTCGAAAAAACCATGTCTTCTCCAGTGGCATTGAGACTTAGATTATTTTGGACAGGAGTCTGCCACTTGCACAAAGAACTTATCAGCGTTGTAGTGACTATAGGGTCTACATCAACCTGATTACCATTGGGCTTCGAGCATGTAGGACTTAGGCCGCTTTTGTTTGGGGCTCTTTCTTTTTTTCCTTTTTGACTGCTGTTGATTGATTATAAATTAGACATGACCCATCATCACCTTTGATAAAATATAGCAGCTCGACGATTTTTTAATAATATTTTTAATATATATCTACTTAATTGCCTAAAACTACTTTAAACACATCTTAAAAAACAAAATGTTATTGATTCGAGTTCTTAAGGAAGTTATACCATAAGCTGTGCAGGTATGTTTGGATAGTGGCCGGTTATGCTTAAAGAAACAATTACGCCGCTGCTTGATTTTGGCACTATGATTTAATGGTACTTTACAGTTTCATGATGACGTGTTTTAGATGTTATGTACGTCTATTGTACTAGATACAGCCTTACCTCAGAAAAAAATAGATTTAAATAGATTGAATACTATGTACACAGTAATGGTGCTGCACAAGCGTTGCATTGTGGTGAAATTTGACGCAAAGTAGTAGACTACCTTACACCCGGTGTGGTCAATGGCACATGTTGAGGTTCGGATGGTACCGAACCCCGGTATTTTTCTCCAGAACTCCACAGGCACACTAACTGTGCATCCAGTGGCCTTCTCCACACTTTTGAGGTCTCGGATGTGTACTCAACTAGATTACTGCACAGCTACTCGAAGTCACTGGGCATTTTTGCCGTATCGAATCTATCTACGTACTGTACAGGCTGCTCCGGATCAAGGTTGATACCATCAAGGCTAAATGATATCCGCAACTTCCCCACAATATTGACAACCCGTGTTTGGCTCAACATCTCGAGCTTCATACAAAGCGGCTAATCAGTGTCAGAGCTATCATCTTGCTCTGGAACAAATGCACACCAGCGAAGGAAGCAGATGAAGCAGATGAAATCTATTCACGAAGTTCGGGAGCTATGAGCTCAGCAGCATCCTCCATCGCTGCCTCTACCATCCCGGCTCCCAAGCAGATCCGGTTTGTCAACAATGAGGGTCATCCGCCGGCAAAGCGGCGACGCATAAATGCTGCGTGAGTACAAGCTATTCCCATTAGCAGTTTGCGCATTGTCACATAACTGTTAGTCAAGGACTAGAAGGTTAAGAGCTAACATTACCTTGACAGTTGTCGCACATGCCGAAAGCGCAAGACCCGATGCGACGGGAAGAAGCCTTTATGCTCAACCTGTGTCGATAATGGGCATGAATGTTTGGGATATGCGGAAGGGGGAGGAGGAGGACAGGGAGGCTCTAGGGACAAATCCGTTGGATCAATGCGCAGTGTCGATGATGATCGTGACTCGGACGATGATGATCGGACCACCATCAGCCATGCTCTCGAAGATACACCACAATCCGTTGGCAGTGGTACTTCTCAATATTTTGATGTATCCAAAGCTGCTCCAATGGGCTCAGTGCAGATAAAAGATGAAGAGGGCAAACCTAGCGTACAACAGATTTCAACAACTTATTGCGAAGTACCAACTACACCTGCCGATAGCCCAGTGTCAGTGGATGATTCACCTCCTGTAAGGAGTGAGGGTCTTCGAGTTCCTTACTTTAGATATTTTGGGCCAACAGCAATTGTTCCAGGCTACAAGCAGATGGTTGTCGCAGTCCAACCAAAGGCAGATCGTGCGGGGTCTGTCACTGCACTATCGCCGGGTTCTGGAGGATATGGCTCTGTACACGGAGGGTTTACACCTTCACAAGCATCAGTGGATGGACGGACAGAAACACCAGCTTATGACCCTGTGGATCCACTACCTGTTCACCGGCTCATAATCCATCTTGTGGAGACATTCTTTACACATCTGGGGTGCAATTACCCTTTCTTGCAGAAGGAGAAGTTCCAGCGCGCCGTTGAGGATAAGCTTGTTGATGCAATTCTCGTGGATGCCGTCTGTAGCTTAGCAGCAAGGTTTTCTGATCATCCCCTTCTCACATTCTCGAAGAACCCCAAATACCCAAAGTCGGAACATGGGAAGGTATTCGCGCGTCGCGCCAAGATGGCACTTGTTGACACGTTTCCGTGTCCTTCTGTTTCGTCTGTTCAGGCATGCCTTCTTCTTGCCTACGAAGGCTTTGGTTCAGCTCAGGATAGCGCTCTATGGATGCAATTGGGCTGCGCTATTCGCATGGCACAAGATCTTGGATTAAATAAGCTTCAAGGAGTCAAGCCCGACGAGAAGACTGAGGATGATCCACGGATCGACACGGCCAATCGTTCAAAGAGAAAGGATATTGACCAAGAGAGGCTCGATACTCTCTGGGCAGTATTTATGTTGGATCGAGTCATATCATCTGGGACGGGAAGACCTGTGACACTTAAAGATGCAGATTTCGAACTTTCGTTTCCCGACATGTCTAGCAGACCCACGAGTGATTGGCCAGATCCATTTCCAGCTCTAATCCAAATTATTCATCTCTATGGTCGAGTTACTGATCTGATCAATAATATACGGGACGTCAAAGATGTCACACAAGAGAAGATGGAAGGCCTTGCGGGTATGGAAAATGACTTGACAAAAATTTATCAAAAGTTGGACCAACGGCTGACCTTCAGCGCATCCAACTTCCAACACTATGTCAAATCAGGCCAAGGGACGAATTTCATTCTTGTCCATTTCTGGTTCCATACTCTCATTATGTTATTACATCAGCCGACACTGCTACACTCGCTGGAAGGGGGTATTCATCAGCTCCTGCCTAACAGTCGTGAGTTGAGCATGTCATCTGCGAAGACAATCGCAGATATCCTTGCGTTTGCTGAACTTATCGATCCAAAAAGCTTCATCGGGAATCCGTTTGTTAGCCAACCTATATACATTGCTGCCAGCGCATTTCTGATGGAAACAGCTGCTCATAGTTCACAGCCTACATCCCGAGATGTAACTCCACCTCAAAAACCTGGTTCCATGTCTGGCAACAATACACAATCATCCAATGGGAAAGGAGCCGCAAATCAAAAACAGGCTACCAAGCATACATTGCTTGCAACGGCCGCCAATCAAAATTACCAGCGTTGTTACAAAGCGCTCGAGCAACTTGAGAAATATTGGGCTGGTACAAGGTATCTTTTAACCGCTCTGGATCAGAAGGCAAAGGGTATATGGGATCCAGAAACATATACTTCAGAAGAGATGGAGAGTACGAAAATTAAACCGGACGTCTCACTTGCCACGCAGAATTGGAGGCGAAAAATAGGACATGGTTTTGCACCACATTCCCCAAAGAACATATTCTCCCCAACTCAAGAGATACCGGGATCACCATTAATGGATCCTAGTCAAGCAATTGGCTGGTCTCTTACTGGGACAACAAATTCGCCATCGTCAAACCTTGCATTTTTGTATCAATCGATCACTAGTGACCAGCATCACCACATCACTCCTAACCCCGCGCCTCCAGTCTCAACACCCTACTACGATCCAATCCGCCAAAGTCATCCAGAATCTACTCCTACAATGTCTGCTCCAACCTATAACCAGTCCCCAAGATCAATGTTCAATAGTCAGCAACACCACAGCTCTCATGAAATGCTACCCCCTGGCGCAAAATATCCGCCAATGACGAATGAAACCTCAAGTACAAGTGACGCTGAAATGCTCCTTGGCCTACAGCACTCACCATATTCACACAACACACCAGGTTCATCCGTACCACAACGTAGCTCTTCATATGACCATAACATCAACCATTCAATGGCCACAAACACTCACTCTAATAATCAAGAACGCCATTATAATTCTTACGAGCTGTCGAACTCTCACGATGGTATGCCGTTTGCCGGAAACAGTTACATGGGCATGGGCGGGATTGGTGATATGACAATTGAAAGCCAGGATATACATATGAGCGCATTGGCCCCTGATATGGGTACGTGGCTCGAATACCTACCCCAAGACGTTATCAATTTCTTTGATACTTCAGGGACAGGAGACACACACGAGGAAGTGGATTTGGGTCATAGATGAAAGAACAGCAGGTTTTGGAAACTGATATTTGATAATTATTCATGTGGATAAGACCGTCTACGTCTTTATTGAAGATATGTCAGGTCTGGAAGGATGGGTTCGTTTCAATTACCTGACAAGACCATGAGGGAAAAACGCGTCAGTCATTCAGACACAGAGTATTAGCGAACCCCAGATTGCTCTATCACTTGGTCCCTTGGACGGCAATGGTCACAAAATACTTTGGGCCCGAGAATGTTGGGTAGACAACTTTTGCATCCACAGGATGATGGTGTGAAAAGGAGTAAATATGAAGACATGTCTTCCACCAATTATTGTGATATGTTGGGTGTGGATTATTTATGAATTACGAAGATACTAAATATTTAAGGACATGACTCTTTCCAGATCTGCGGTGGATACTGGAAATTATATCCATATACATGGGTGGGCATTTGTTACGATACGTAATTGGTAGTAATGACGGCAAGGCAATTCAGAACAGGAAATTATGTGCTTGTCGTTCTACACTCTATGCATATCCCAATGCTGGGCTTCAGTGATTGTGATATAATAGACATGGGGATATTCAGTTTTGCCAGTAGCCATAATAAAGAATAAGGTAAGAGATAATTCTGAAACGGATAGTAAAGGTTTCGACATTACAGAAAGATGACCTTGACAGTATACACATTGAAAAGCACTGAGAGGTAATATTTCGTTCATGGTCTATTATTTCACTTAATATCTTGCAAGAATATGAATAAAAGTACAGACTCCATTTTATATTATCACAGTTGCTGCGCCTTCAGCATACTTAAGAATCCTCACCTTTCTGGTTTCTGTTTCCCCTACTTTTCTTGGATTCAAAATAAACAAAAAAAACTTGACTGCTGAAGACTAAACTAATCAGAGGTTGCTAGTGACCCCAGGTTCAATAGACTCAAGAATCTCGCTCAATTCATTCCAAACTTTCTTCGACGCTTCTTCGCCATCCGCGCTCTTTACAAAAATAGAGAGGGCATCGTCATCCACCTGTGCATCGGTCATGTACTTTCCATGCGACTCTGGTCCTGCCAGTGCTGCGGCGACGAGTGTACGACTACCCACTTCGGTCGTGCGTGCCAGCACGAACTTCAAGATAGTCAAGAACATGCCCGAGTCACGTGAAAGTTCTGAATGACAAAGACCGGGGTTGAGCATATTGAGAACCACACCAGACCCTTCCAACTTGGGTGCAATTTGTCGGATAGCAAGGACCTCAAGGAGCTTGCTAGTTGGGTATCGTTCGGCCATGTTAGATTTGGACTCGTCTTTGAGAGCGTCAAAGACGTTTGGTTCCTTCCATTCGGGAAATTTCGACCAGCCGTGGACTTCGCTCGATACAATTGTGAGGCGGGGCTGGATACCAAACTCCTTTGCTGAGGACTTCAGCTTCGGTAGCAATAACATGGCCAAATAGAATGTGCCAATAACATTCACTGTGATCGTGCGTTCATGGCCCTCGGCAAGTGACCACTTATCTGTTGCAATACCGGCGTTTTCGAGCAGAACATCAATACGCTGTAGTTTCGAGGCTCGTTCTGCAAATGACTTGCAGGAACTGTATGAGGAGAGGTCGAGTTCCCAGACCTCAATGACGTCATTGCCACATTTGGTGGTAGTTTCGATGTCTTTTTTGGCACTCTCGCCGGCTTTGACATTGCGGACAGCCAGAATGATCTTAGATGCTCCTAGACGCGCGAAGTGACGAGCCGCTTCTTTTCCTAGACCAACATTGGAACCAGTCACAATGACTGTTTGTCCTTCACACGAGGATGTGGGAGATGGGGGTGTCACAAAGAGTTGTGAGTATAGGAAGCCCATCTTGAAATTGAAATGTAAAGTGTTAAAAATGAATAATGGTTATTGGAGAGGAAGAATAAATCTTAAGCAGAAAATGCATAATGGAAAATCTACTGGACTGAACGTTAGTATATATATTGACATTGAGGGTAGCTTAATTCAACGTATCGACCATTACTACTGATCTTTGCTGGACTTAAGCGGTTTTAATATTTAGTAGCTAAGTTGCCGCATCGCAAACTCCGAGCTATGTTGAACTCGCGTTTTAGTGCCGGGGGTGCGGGGATATAGATAGCGCTTTAACTCCATAGTCTCATTTGAATGTCAAAAAGTGTTGATTGGTTTATAATTTTGGTAAATCCTACTGTATAGTAGTATTAAGTTTAGTTGCAGCTGATTTATCAAAGAATTAGCTACTCTGTTACTACTCTTTGAATCTCTATACACTAGCGCGCTAACACTAAACCTAATATAGACCTCACGGTAACCATCCCGCACGGAGATAAGAAATTCTTGACCTGAAAGCATCGATAGACACCTTCTTCGCTCGTGCTTGAATATATCAGGCTTCCTAACCATGTTGCTAATTCAGTATTACACTTTTACAAGGTTCTAATTCTGCACTGATGTTATCATACGCCATGTCATCACATGCATATCCGCTCACATCTACGCACCATCCTTTAAATCCGAAAGATTCAAGGGCACAAAACGATACACCCACAATTCTTACAAAAAGATTCAGGTCTAGAGTATTACTTATTTGTCTCTGATAATTTGAGGTCTACGAGGACAATGAACAGTAGAGAACTTGCTTTAATTATAACTTTCATAGGAGCACCTTGATCGCTATTGCTAACTCAAGCAGTGACACTAGCAGCATGGCCCTTGGTTAAACCCAGGTCCTTTGCTTCTATTTCAACAAGCGATGGGATCGAATCATCCAAGCTCTCTCCCTTTGGTGTCCATCCCAAAAGCTTACGAGCTCTCTTAGCTTTGCCCTTGGAATTCATTCCCCATGTCAGCGCCTCAAACCCGGCAATCTTCTCAGCCTCATCAGGAGTAAGAACCTTGACTTCAGTACTAGGGATATATCCAGCCTTTTTGGAAACCTCGGCTACATGCTTGGCCAGTTTTCCCCAGACATGTGTACCGTTCTCACATAGGTAATATCCTTTCTCACCCCAGAGTTCAGAGTCAAGCCTTTTGGCTTCTGCAGCTTCACATAGAAGCACGAAGAGCTCAGAGAGGTCATGAACATGAACGTTATTCCACTCAGCCAATCCCTTACCCAATTGCAGTGCTTTCTTTTCCACCAGTGTGTACTTCACGAGGGCCGGGGCCTGCCTCGATCTCTTGGAACCAGGACCACGCCCATGTCCTTACATCAATTAGTAAGTTCTCCAGCATACTAAAGTGACAGGTCATACCGTATATCGTAGGGGGGCAAACAATGGCCGTCTTCAATCTATCTGAATACTTAATACCAGCTTCTAGAACTACCTTATCGACGTCTCGATGGAATGCGGAGTCAGGCAAGCTAGTCAATTTATCAACCCCCTCAAGGTCATCATAACCCATAGTTGGGGCTTCTCCGTAAACCTTGGCTCCTTGATCAGCCCAGCAGAGGATTCCAGTGCCACTGGTATGCAACCAAAATCCTGGGTTCTCTTTGGTGTGGCCTTTACTGATACCCTTCACAAAGGCTTCCGCAGCACCTTTGTGGTCGGACGCATCCGCTGTGTCTACATGTTACAATTAGTAAGAATGTAAGGTTTGCTGGTCAGTTAAACGAACGGAGAACGATATCGGCTTTGGCAGATTCCTCTTCAAGAAGAGCTGAATCATCAAGGCTTCCGTAAACAAGTCGAATTTTGGGGTACTGGGAAGCGACGACAGCTCCTTTATCAGAATTTCGTACAAGTGCCGTGATCTCATAATCTGGATGAGAAGCATTAAGTGCATATAGAGCATCACCGCCAATGTAGCCGGTTGCTCCCGTACTAAAAGAGTCCTTAGAGTTAATGTAGATATACCCATTAGATATTTTACTTACAGAAAGATTTTAGGTGCCATTTGGTGATCTGATAATATGATATTGTTGTGATTTTTGTTTATGTGTTTCGATTGTTTCTCCCTCTACACTTCAAGATATTTATTGGTAAGCGGAAGTGAGTGAGTGGGGTTATTTGAGGGGGCGGCCGCGGACTATTGGGAAGAACGTCATTGAATAATGTAGGCGACGTGCTAATACTGCGTGACTCTTCGAGTACGTATAATATGTGTTACACATTAGCAGCACCACAGCCAATCTATATATATAATTAATTGATCATTAATAAGATTTAGCCAATCTGTTACATTGGTTTGTAATCATAAATCTTATGGATTAGAAATTTGCATTGCATTCATTATATTTACACAGCTGAGACACTTTTCACCTAAATTCTACTGAATTAATAATATTCTACTCAGTTTCCATTCACCCACAAGTCTCCTTCAAGATTCTAGGACATTTTGTCAGCGTCTCATCCTGTAATGGCTTTTTGACTATGCAGAAAATACCATCGATCGTTCGTCATACTTGTCTTCTCTAGCTATCTTCGTGTTTGCTCCGTTTGGATCAAGCCACTGAACATCACTCCCCTATTACCTATTAGAGTATCCCTGGAACACCAAACATATAATCCCATACCTCACAACCACAATCGTAATCGTAGTCATTATCGCAGCTTATAAAAAAAGAGTTGGTCCAAGTCACGCCTCATCCAGTCACAGTAACAGTTACAGCACACGTATGCCACAGAAACAAAAAACAGTCGCTTCAAATAGCCTAACTAACACCATTCAGATTCCCTAGTTTCCCAAACCTCCATTTTTCATCATTTTAAGTCATCCAACCAAACAGTCCCCTCTTAGCAAACAGCGTGAGTCTTTCCTGTCTTACCCTGCAAGCTGTGCTTCTCATCCTTGTAGTGAGCATGGTTATGGAAGCTCTTCCAGGCATTGACAGCGTGTTTCTTGGAAGCGTCCTGGTGCTTCTTGATCTCGTCCTTGTCCATATCATCGAGAATACCCACACAGAGCTTGATATCAGTGATAAGCGTATCACAACGGGCCTTGGAGAAATCTTCACGGACGACAACACGAAGCATCTTCATATCGTTGGTGTTGGGCGCCATGGTGTAAGCTGGCACAACCCACGAGCGCTGGCGCAGTTGATGGGCAATGGCAAACTCATCGTAGTGCTTGTTCAACTTCTCGTCAATGCGGAAGGCTACAAGCGGGAGACCCTTACCACCGCCTTGCGACATGATGATGAAGCCGAGCTGTTTGAGGTTTGCGGCAAGATAGTCGGCAGTGTGGGTGAGGTTGTTCATGATGGAGCGGTAGCCATGCTTACCAAGGCGGATAAGCTGGTAATATTGACCGATCACTTGGGAGGCACCCTTGGAGAAGTTAAGGGTGAAAGAGGCTTGATCAGCTCCAAGGTAGTTGATGTTGAAGACGAGCTCCTTAGGAAGGAACTCTGGCTCACGCCAGACAACCCATCCTACACCTGGGTAGACGAGACCTATTGGGGGTTAGCTAGGTTGAAGAGGAATCTAAAAAGAATTTTACACATACCATATTTGTGGCCGGAGACATTGATGGAAACAACTCTCTCGAGTCTGAAATCCCATTCAAGCTCTGGGCAGACAAATGGAGCAACGAAACCACCGGAAGCAGCATCAATGTGAATAGGAGTATCCATGTTCTTCTTGATGAGAAGATCATTCACAGCCTTAGCATCCTCATACTCTCCGGTGTAGGTAGTACCAAGGATAATACAGATACCAATGGTGTTCTCATCGACCAACTTGACAGTCTCCTCTGGGTCAATGACGAAGCGGTCTGGACTGCAGTAAACATACTTCTCCTCAACCTCAAAGTATCTGGCAGCCTTCTCCCAACAGACCTGAACAGCAGAACTCATGACAATGTTTGGGTTGTGCCAATCCTTGCCCTCAGCCTTGCGCTTGTTTTGCCAGCGCTTCTTCATGGCGAGAACACCGAGCATAATAGCCTCAGAAGAACCAATGGTGCTGGTACCGACCGACGAAGTGCTGTCATCGTGGGTTGGGGCATTGAAAAGGCGGCCAATCATGTTGACGCAGCGGTTTTGGATATCGGCAGAACATGGATATTCTTCGTAATCGATGAAGTTTTTTGAGAAGGATTCGGTCATGAGGTCCTCGACTTCTTTTTCCTACGTTATGTTAGTCCATTTTCAATAGTAAGATAAATGTGGTTTGATGTAAGTATCGATAGCAATTTGAACGAGCAGAGGTAATTGGCGTTTATTGACAAGATATATACCAATTGGCGTTGTCCTCAATTGCTCTGTTCATAGGCGATAACCAATTGTAGGGCGAACACTGGTATTTTGATGGATAAATGGAGTCACATCGACTTACCATGTACGTAGTAACAAAGGAAGCCAAGCTACAGGTTATCAGCATCCTATCAATCCGAGTCTTCCGAAAAAACTCACTTCAACATTGGGTTGCCATCCAAGCTCAAATCGTCCTTGATCATACGGTATGCAACATCCTTTGGCATCTCATGTTCGGGCATCTCATGCTTTGGAAGATCGGCAGCAGCGAATTTGCTTCCGTAGACTGAAGAAGTGAAAGCATCCTCCTCTGGAATGTGCTCAAACTTGATTTTCTCCAAGCCCTTGACGAGCGGAGCATCACGCTCGGTGTCGTTTGGAATCTGGGCTAGATGAACCATTGTTGCTATGGTTTATTGAAGGGAGGGGGGAGGATGGATGATGATTTGAATTGAGTTGAGAGAAAATTTTGGGAATGTTTCTTGTCTATTGCAGACAGATGGGAAATTTGTACTTATAACAGAAGAGAATGGAAGGGAATAAACAGAAGAGGGGGGGGAATTGTTTGGGTTGGTTTATTGTGGAAGTGGGCAGATGAGCTATTCGCTCTCTTCCCCTCTCACAAGTAAAAGCAATACGTCAGGTACCTGTCGAGCTGTGGTGGGGTTGATGCACCAGTCGAGTGGTGGTATGGCTAAGCGGGTGTGGTGCGCGCGCTGCAGGGATGTGGTGATGGAACTCACGTCTCAAAATCTTGGCACGGACAGCTAAGCTTTTTAGCCAACTTGTAGCGTGGAGCTTGGGTGGAATATCATGCACCGCTCTCTGCGTCACTCAATTGGAAACAGCTGGAATATCTTCGGGCTCCCCGGGAGCACTTCACTTGCTCGTGTATTTGTTTTGTTTGTTTATTTATTTAATACTCTGTCTCCTGGCTGATTGATTTATGAAACCCTTCTTCTACGTATTTATGTGGGTATCATCATGGCTGCTAGCTCTTTTGTAATTTACGTAATCCGGATCTGCTCGGTGTATTTATACTCATAGGACTCTCCACCTATGAATTATACTCGTGCCGCTATCCATCGTCTCGCGCAACTCCGAATCAGCACAGCCATCAACCATCAACACCCATCTCCACAACTTCCACTTGCACGACTCCCAGCGTATGTCAACGCCAAGTAGGAACAAGCACAAGAAAATACCTCAATGGAGATCGAGATTTGGGTGGATAACAGCAGATATACATATACGAAAGACGCGTCCTTGCCCAGCGTGCCAGCTCAACCGGGATTGCTATATCGGGCATAGATGGGTTGGCGGCAGCCAGTATTACTGGGTTTTCAGGAACGCCTCAGCCAGCTTCACCGCACATCGACGACGAATAAACAGCTTTTCGATTCAAGCCGTGAAACTGTCTGTGCAGGCAAGGGGCAGCGTCTTGACTGTCGACTGCAACTTGCCTGTGAAGCATCAGAAATCGGGTGATCAGATCCCAATCAGTGCTCAAATGATGTACGAAGGAATGCTTACCTTCTCTGATTGTGAAGAGGTGCATATGTATCATACGGCACGCTCATTGATATCGAATGGATTTGTGAATCGTTACGACAACAATTCGAAAGGCACGCATTTCCAGGAAACGTGGCAGGTTTGTGTGACCTCCCATTCATTCGATCTGCAGCCACATCGTTCTTACCAGCCACACGTCTACATGGAATCTGGATAACATCCAGTTGTAGTACATCACTGGAGCCAAGTCACAACAGCGCACCGTTAATCGGACATACCACGCACGACTGCCGCAACCACCACCAAAAAAAAATCCCTATATCTCTCATGATCATTCACTCTACATCTATTGACACGAAACACTGCCACAACCAACATATCTCATTAGTCAAAGCCAACGGGATAGTGCCAGCCCCATAATGCAATTCATCCATCTGTCCATCATCAATGTTAAGAGCCCAAAATTCCAAGATAACAATAAACTGACCCTCTCGTCCTCCCTCATATCCAAGTATATCAACTTAAGTAACAAAAAGCACAAATTCCACCCATCATTAAACCAAACAGACAACACAACGAAGCAGAAAGAAATGGTAATAAACGCCGTGGCTGATACAAGCCCGCTTATTTATATATGCCTTTTTTGCGCAGAAAAAGACCAAGCAATAGTAAATAGAATCCAGAAAATGAAGATAACAGATTCCTGTATATATATGTATGCCGCCGCCACCACCACCACCGTGCCATGCTTGTTTTCATTCATAAAACGTTTAGAAAGAATTATAAGAGGAATTTGTTTATGGTAAACAGGAGAAAAAGGTTAAAGAGAGAATTCATCTAATTCATATCTTATTTTCCCCTTTCCGTCTCGGTCCAGCCATGCCAGTTCACTTGATGCCGCCTATTTCCTACCTTCCCGCCTGCCAAAAAGAGAAAAAAAGAACATGCAAGGTTCAGTTCCGTGTCTCGCATTTGTTAATGTATGTATTGCTGCATTTGAGTGTCTCAAGGTTGTTGTTTAGATAATGTTTGCAATGCTAAGTCTCTCCTTGCTCCTGCTGTGCTCTCTGTGCTCGTTGGGGGCCAAAGACAATCGACCAGCGGATTCATGCATAATAGGTGAAAGATAGGCTGTCGAAGGCGGAGGTTGAGGTACAGTTGGACCTGGGATTTCACCCCGTGTGAGTAAAGATAAGAGGTATTCTACTCTTTCCCATCCACCCCAATCCTTAGCCTCAGCCTCTGACAGTGAGCCGCTGCGTTCAGCAATCGCGTTCTCTCCGGGACGTTGGTGTGGTGACGATAGGGAGGGAGATACTGAAGACGAGATATTAAGTTGCATGCCTGTCTCACTACCTTGCCAAACCCAGCTGCCATCTATCGAAGCCTGAAGATCGCCACTAACATATGCCATGAGTTCTTCATCATCCTCATTCCGTCTTCCTAGACCACTTCGTCGGCGATCGAGGAGCTGTTCTATGAAGAATGAGATATTACGCCCGCAGGCAACATTGACGTCGCGGGCATTGGCAATGAGCCCTGAAGCACGAATGAGGATCTGGGCCTCGTTGAACCGTGAGGCGAAGAGGAGGAATAATGTGCTGCGCCAGAGGTGGGTGCAAAGCATTGCAGTAGCCGATGCAGCGAACGGGTGTCGAGACGGAATTTGCATGGCGCGCGAGATGTATTGTGATGTGTCAAGAGCAGCACGCACGCATTGATCGATTGCAGTAATCCGCGCCTCGAGTGGGCAGTCTATAGAAAGATTGTGCCGGTGCAAAACGATACGTGCGCTCAGGAGGTAGATTAGAGGAGAAAGCATACGAGGTTCGAGAGGTTCGAGGGACTTGACTTGACAAGGGGCAGGAAAAGCCGCCATGCATGCTTTAAAGTGTGTATCGAAGGTTGCAAGAGTGCTTTGTTTGATAGTGGGTACTTTGAGCGTCTTGATCAGTTGGCTGATACTTCGTACGACGTGAATTGTAGGCAGTAAGAAGTTCGTAATAGGCTGTGCACCATTCGGCACGATGGTTCCTGCATCGTGAATATAATGATCATCGACTGCTGTAGGTAGTGGAACATCGCAGTCATCGTCTTCAATTAGTAATGGCCTACCCAATTCCATCGAGATCAACCGATCCCATACATAGAGCCCCCACCATACACGACGCCGCATCTCACCTTCTATAATTGGCCATGGTCCTGTCTCGTGCTGCAAGCCGATATCTTGAGAAATTCTCACAGCAGAACCTAACCAGGTCCAAGCCGCAGATTTCATATTGATCTCACTCAAGAATATGCTCGTCAATATTGCTGAGCGAGCGTGGTCGATCACAAATTCATCGTTCCAAAGGTCTAGCTGCGTCCTCGAGACTTCAATGAATTCTTTCCCCTTGCTGGGGCGAGAAACCCCAGGGTCGGTGCTAAACATGACCCCAACTGCTAAAACGGCAAACAACAATGATATCCATATCGGAGATGCGTTTTGAAGGGAGCCTGCCTTGTACACTGTTTCATATTCTTGTTCGAAAGTGGGCCAGTGCAGTATCGGTATGACCGTATGAACACATGCGTAGTACGAACTCAGGAGATGATCCGATACGTGTTTTGGGGGTAATTCTGGTCGTCGCGGATTGAATTGAGCCTGTGATCCCATCTGTCGGTAAGGTGCAGGTGGCTTAAATATCCCCCGAGAATGGTTACGCAGATTCTTCCGCACGTGAGACAAGTCGTGCTGCGGTTGTGGACGTTTTCGCCTTTCCGGATGGGAGCCAACGGCTGGAAGTTTTAGCGTTAGCTGCTGTGGCTCTTCAACATCGATATCCATTTGTCCTTCTCTGATATTGAGCATGGCACGTAATTGTGCGTTCTCTTTCTTGACGGATGCAATATGCTTTTCCAAATCCTGTACTTGTTTTATCGAAGACATCCGTCGGTTCGTTTCCTTCGTAAACTGACACTTGACACTGCGACTCGAACATTCTGAACAGCTCGTCGTTTCCGTCGCGTCGCATTTGACCTTGCGCTCTCTACATGCATCGCAACTTGGATCCTTTCTTCTCTGTCGATATGCACGTTTTTGTGCTTGGATGTTTGATGATGATGGCTGTGGTGACTGTGCACTCGGGGTCCCGCTTGAACTCCCATTCGCGTTCATCAACTCCATATTGTGAGGCCCTCTAGGCGATGTCGGATGATATGACTGTTGGTATGGACCCGGTCCAAGCGACTGTGCAGATGAAAGTTGTACCAGCGGAGGATGTTGGCTGCTCTGTGGTCGTGAGGATGTGCCCAAGAATCCTCCATAAGTGTGGGGGGGTTGAGGTGATGGCGCCGAGGATACTGAGGATGAATCGTAAGAAGTCGTAGAAGGGATCGGAGACCTTGGATAAGCAGTTCCTGGAAGGTTCGACATTATACCTAGTTAATCGACTTCTTCACTTGTCGAGTTTTGTTGCGTGCAAGACTTTTCACAGCCCTTGATCGCGGCAAGGTGAGATTATTTTCAAGCTCGATGTAAAGAATTGCTTAAACAACTGGACTCATCTTCCCCGGCCGATCACTTTCCTTCAGGTTATGACGGGGCGAACCCTTTCGGGGAATTCAACACTCGTCTCAGATTAAATCAATGCGAGAGGTAGATCAGAACGGGGGCCCTGTAAGATGAAGTCGATTTATGGAAGTCTGGGATGACAGAACTGAGGCCAAGGGCCTAGTAAACTCCAACACTTTAACTGCTCTGGGTATTTGCTCAGTTCAAGTTACAGCTGAGGCTCTATTGAACAATACTCCAAAGCACGTAGGCAACGTGTGCGTGCGGCTGCACGTCAGACCTGGTACCGGAGGTCGGCAGGTGATGCCCACCTTGTATGTGGAGGTCTACACGAAGGTATTTGTTAGCAAGATGGGTTGAAGAGGCGCTTTCTATTGACCGGGCTATGGGTGACATGTTCGTGTTGGGATGTCCATCGATTGGCGCTTTTATGATATAGATATCATGAGGTAGTGTCTTCATAGTTATAGCGCGGGAGAGTCTGGAGTCATCCCTTCAGGCATGTTGAGTTGCCCCGAGGCGTACAAAGTACAAAGGCTCGCGAAACGGATGCTGAAGCAAGCACCCATGCGGCTTCCAAGCATCGCAGTTCCGATGCTGATCGAGCTCATTGTATCTGACGTTGAACAGGCCGAGGGGCCATTCATCGGGCAGGGGCAATTTTCTGTTTCCTGTAGGACAAGAGGCCTTCAGCTGTCCAATGCTGATTCCCCCCCAAGTCCCTTGTCCATGAGATTTTATGAGAATTTTTCAACTCCGGTAGATCAATGTCCACAATCGGGACACATTACCACAAAGAATATCCTCTGCGGCAGGCGGGCATTCGGAACGGAGCGCAGGTAGGACCCATCACCCAAGTTCACTGACTTTACTTGACATGATTCAAGGGACAGCCGTGGGAAGGCAGAAGGTAAAGAGAATTACGTACCGAATAATAATAACTTTTAAGGTACAGTTCTGGGCTGGGCAAGTATGTAGTGTGATATGCAAGTCTGGTGGATTATTTGCAATTCAAGGACAATCGTAGCGAAATATTATATGTCTTGTGGTAGTCAAATCTTGAAAGCTCGTCTGGTCGGTGTTGTAGAATCTTTGGCGTTAAGCTAGATGAAGTCGAAAGGTAGATGTGATATGGCTGGATAGATGGATTGTTGCTGGATGGCTGGGTAAGGCAAGTGGTAAAAATGAGCGTGTGTGGCCGTGACCAGCTCCAGTGACTCGAAGGAGGTAAATGACCTGTATATACTTTCGAGGCCTTGTTTCTCCCCAGGGTACACCAAGTGAAATTGTAAGGAATTGTGTGTAGATGACTTTTGTCCTTCGTCAATGGGCAGCTGTTCAAGCTATGGAACCCTAATGAAGAAGGGTAATACTTGGCTTAGATCCAATCATACAGTTCATCGGTGAAGACCCAGAAGTCTTCTGGACGATCGGATAAGGATATGGGGATTTGGAGACTTGGAGGGGGGCGGTTTTTTTTTTAGAACCTAGAATCCTTTCTCTGGGGTGGTAAAAGAAGAAGAAGATCAAGCGATGATGATCAAAGTGAGATTGGAGTAGGGAACGGTCCAGTTGTCGGTATGAATCAGTGCCAGTAAGTAGTCGACGCTGCTGTCAAATGGTGTTCAAGAAAAGGAAATGAAAGTCAACGGCAGCGAAGGCATGGTAATGTATGCAAGGCTGTAAAACGTCGTAGGGAAAAGGTCTAGGTTTAAGGACGACTAAGGTAGTGTGTGGTCACTGTCTACCGACTTTTCGCAATTGCAGGGTCGCAAATGAGGAGACGGAGATGATAATATGTGCCTGGGGGGGAGCTATGTGTGCAGAGTTGCCCCAGCGTAGGGTAGTTTTTTTTTTGATGGGAACAGAGAAGGGATAAGAGGAGGTGGAGGGAGGTAAACAGAGGTGCGAGGTGCCGAAGAGCGAGAGGTTAAGAGATGGCTGAGATGGCTTTGCTGATATTATGTACTTTGGTTAAGGAGACTTGCATTCTTTTACTTGGCGTATTATGGAATAAGGCAGAAGAAAAATGAGAAAAGAGAAGTCCAGCTGGCAATGATAGATACGCCGAGAGGGACCTTATGACGATGGACTGTTCGCATAGACGAGAATAAAATACACAATAATTGTAGAGGAGCACTTCCTAAAGAGTATGCATAGGTAACATTGAATAATGAGGGTTTGTCACCTTTGATTGTCTCTTAGTCCAGTCCAACGACGCAGGAACAAATGCTCATAGATGATCTGTGTACGGTTGTGCGTCTAGAACGGATGAGAAGGGCAGCCGAGAACCAAACTGGATCTGAGCCAGATGGGGAAGTTGATGTGCGCCTTTCTGGCGTTTCACGGTTTCACCATATCTGTTGTCCATCTTTCTCACAATCGGCGGGCAGAGTGTCCATAAGGGACGGAGGACGGTGGCTTCCTTACTTTTGAACGTCATACAATCATCATAGGATAGATATGAACATTCCTAATAATTTTAGGTAACATGTGCAGATCACGGGCATTATGTTTCTCGTTCGGCTTACATACAGCACTACATTACTTCACAGAGCCATATGTATGTACATACATACTTATGGTATTGTAGATAGATAGGTAAGGTAGCCAGCATGCTCCGTACTGTATGTATGTAGACTGACTCTCCGATTCAACCAAGACTACCCGCTGTTCCAGATTCTCGGGCTATGATATAGAATTTAGACGACTAATTCTTTCCCTTCGTCCATTTTACTCTAACGATGTAGGGGTATTGTTCATTCGCTTTTCATTGCCCTTCCGCGAAAAGTCTCTTTTCAATATCGCCCTACGTTCCAGCTTAAAGAAGCATCACCAATACTTATTTAACGATAGTCTTCCCGCATGCCACTTTCAGTTTATCATTACTTCTGCTAATCCATAGAGTAAGTATCCATCCAACTGTCATTTAAAAGTATGAATATGGGTTGTCCCTTTTAATACCAGCACGCTACGTGCCCTACTACTTCTGGCACTGTTAAATACTGTTAATCCAGAGTACTCCTGCGGCGTGCATTAAGAACAAGACCGGTGATAGATACCACTAGCTACGGTACCAAGCGGTACTTGTGTACCTAGTTACACATTCTCCCTTCTTAATTATTTTTGTTATGAGGGTACATCCAGAGATTCACACATACACACATGCCCATATCATCCTCCGTGTTCTTAAAGCAAACGAAATGTCTACTCGTGCCAGTGCCCACACTCGCACGACAAGCTGTCGGTGGCTTCGGGAGGTCGACCATGCACTGGGCTAGTGTAGTATTCCATGAAAGGTTACCAAGGGTCGGGTATGAAGTACATACATACATAATGTGCTTGCTAAAAGCCGGGATATGAATGTCAGTTCATGGCCTGCTTGAATGTCACTGGCACATACGCCGTAAACACAGTTGGAGAAAAAGAAGGATAAGCAGTATAGGATATAAAATCCGAAAAGGCCCATAGACAGAGAGAAACATTTATGAAAAACACATTGGTATGCAGCTCTTGGGCAGTTAGAGTGTGTACTTCCATCCTGTTTATTGGCGTTTTCATACGATGTGGAGCGTTTCTCAGGCATAAATCCATGGGTAATCATCCTCTTAACACCTACACCTAAAGACGATCTAGGCTATCTTTTGGCGCACATCCGAGAATCTGACAAGTGCCAAAAGGCGCGCCGCAAAAACACTTTCTCTGCCCTAGCAGAAGGAGACGTCGCTAAGTAGCACTCGGCGCGTTGAATCGAAGTGATTCTGGAGGAAATGGTGGGGTACTGCAAGAAAGAGTAGATGAGGAGCAAGTTATCTCCGAGTGACTCTGCTAAGTTGCAAGGCGAATCGCAATCGCAATCGCATCCTTCCGTTACACAGTACTTAATGCTGGCCGGAGATCAGAAATCCAGGGATCTTTTAAGTCTTTCATCTTCCCAAGGCACAAGTAACTTCTCTCAGCTTGGAGAGAGTTCTCACTAATTACCTAATCGGGAAGAGAGCCGTGTACTGTAGCCTTAGACTCATGCGTTCATGGCACATTCCGAAGTACGGCAGGACAGTACTGTGTAAGTATGATCGTCAAAAGCGAGTACAGTACTTAAGTATGAGACCAAGGAATGCAAGGCGTGATGGCTTGGATGGCAAAAAGGCACTGGATCACCTTCGAACCTTTCCCGAAATTGCCTTTCGCTATTCTCTGACAATACCATCCATCACGAACTGCGGTATTGCGATGTGCCGCCATTTCATTTGGTGTCTTTTGTGAGCCTCTTTACCCTTAGCATTTCTCTTTCCGTCACCCGCCGTCGCCCGTCAGGTTTTCATGGGCGGTAGTCCTCTCAAGTCTGAAGTTTCAGGAGTGCACGAAAGGGGGGGATCTGTTGATCAAAATCTAGTATGTTGGAAAAGGGCCGTTGATGTCTGTCTATGCTTGGCTGCAAGCACGGATGGATGTATTATGTGTGTGTGTGTGTGTGTGTGTGTGCAGTATCTGCGGCCTCAAAGTTGCGACGCGGCCGTATGACAGACTTCTCCTCTCGGTTCTAAAGCGCCTTTTAAGCTTTCTGACCTTAATTCACGGCATGTGCCTTCAGCTCTTGTCCCGATGCTAAAGAAGTATGGATACTTATTGTATCAAGTGCGGTGACGGAGAGGCATTCCATGGGTTGGCTCTTCTATCTATTGATATTTAAATATCGGATGCTACTTACATACGTAGTAACATACTAAACAGTTCCTGTTTGTGAGGTTGAATGTGTTACATACAAAGCGGAAATCCGTGGTGCTTGTCTCGGGCATTATGTTCCTCTCACGTTTTACTCGACGTTTGACCGTCCACTCGTACGATGTTCCATTACATATCTTTTACATCACATTAGCATTCCCAGCCAGCTGCCATGTGGGAATTGTCCATGGCGGCGAGCTCGGATATTCGTACATATGCAAGGCCTGGCCTTTGTGCCTTCTCACTTGCTTGGATTCTCTTTACTGTGCTTGCACAACAGCTTTTCAGCCAACCACAGTCACTAGAGTTTTGAGCGCCGGTAGGGTGTGATGATAATCCTCCGAGGGGTGTTGCACTTAAGTAGTCTTTTGCCAAATGCCTGTCAGTGCCTGGTTGCCCCATATTTCCCACCTTACCTTCCTCCTGTACCTAAGGCAGATAAAGAGGACGGATACCTTACCAGGTACACAGTACAAATCCCAGCGTGCCCAGACAGTCTAGGCGCAAGCACTACTACTACTTGGCATTGCTTTCTCGACCCATACGCGCTTCGACACGATACTTGTACACTGACAAGCTCGTTAACCTCGTCAAGCTCGACTACATGTCCGCGAAAGGCTTCGTAGGCTGTGGCTCACAGGCACCCAACACATCATATTCACGTCGTCGATGCACTGGGACGAAAGTCAAATATCTGGAGACGACGTGGACTCATCATTTTCGCCCAAACTCCACAGCCGTGAACATAGCTGTTTTCCTTTGTGGATGGAAGTGGCAAGTGTATGGATAAGTACGCGGTACATGGATACATACAAATATGTGTCGTGTGTATGTGTCTTTCTCTATTCTATGTGTGGAGGCCCGGCTACTAGTTGACCACAAAACGTGTGCCCACGGTGACAAGTACAAACGAAGTACAAAGTGCTGTCTACCGCCACCGTATGCTAGGATTCCAGTTTCTTAAAGAAGGGGAACGTTCTAGTTACAGGGAGTATGGAGTACTGGAATAGCATCATGGATGGTCACACTTCGTACATTGACATGATACTTACAACTTTCATTCACTACGTAAGTCCTACTCTACTCCTCCTCCATCGAGAGTTCACGCCTTATTCTCAATGTAGCCTCTTCGCCGCCTCTAAGTAGAGAGCTCTGTAGGTGCGTTGAACGCCCATGACACCAGAAAGGCCCTACCTATACCCTACGGAACATAGTCTCTCCCACATCTCATGCACTCATTAATATCAGATCATTAAGTTAAGTAAGTACGAGGGCTTGTCAATACTTACTACCCCAGAACGTTTCGCATAAAGGGCATGGCAGCTCATCCCGACGAGTCACTCCCACTATACCCCTCACATAATTGGGCATTTCAATGATGGGAAAAATGCCCTTGACTTCACTTCCCTTGCTTTGATTTGCCACCACCAAGGTATTTTGCACTAGTCACATAACACGATGCATCGTGCATGGCTGTCCTGAAGAGATCGCCCTTGGGATTGGACTTTGGGCGCCAACTGCGCTTTTGTCGTAGGCGATCTGGGAAAATATCGACTTCCATACTACATACGTACATAGGTATCAGATCCTATTTTGCCTCACGGACCGCTCCATTTGCAAAACCAAGACCCCGGAATATCAGATCGAGCTAATTCTTCACCAAACTCTCGTTCTGCGGCAGTTACCCAGTACTCAGGTACTCATGGCTACATACTTACAGTAAGTACTACGTACTCCGTAGAGTATATATGCTACGGAGTCAGTTGCCCCTGTCATCATCAAACGGCAATAGCAAAGGCGGTGTCTTCCCCCACTTACTTTGATATTGCAATATCAAGGGCTCAACGCACTCCTAGACATGACTCGGACCTGGAACGACACTCGGATATAGTAGTACAACGGCAATCCGGGCCCGAGAAAGCAAATGAGAGCATGGGCGTGTTATTATACTTTGTTTTGGTTCCATCATGCGTGACTGAAATACTTCCAAACTTTTTTAAGACCACAAATTAAATCATGGCTTTAACAGGCAAAATTACTTGGACAATAAGTATTATACTTGATCTCTTAACCAAGTTTGAAGAGTCAACCTCTAGATTAGTCGATCATCTATCTGTTGATCCAAACGACGGGTCAAATGTGAACAATAGCGCCGTATGTCAAGCCGGATTCTGGTGTTTGCTTGACCCACAAAGATCAGCAAAGACTTTTTCAATTCTCTACCAAAGCTTTGTCGCACTTATGCAGGTTTGACAGACACAGCCTCGACCGATATCTCTTGGCTCTTTTAAAGCGTTATGTATCTCAAGCCATGACACGAGAAATTGCCTCAATGAAGAGGTACCGAGGTTACCGAGTGCATCTCGATATTATTGGGTTGAATAAACTTGGAAGACAGAATTTGGAATTGTGGAAAATACAAGCGGCATGATATAACCATTGCTCCAAGTACTATGATATAAGCGTTTATGTACCATAGAACTTAAACCTGCTTAATCGAAGATTTTCATATGCAAAGCTGGAGACAATAAGTGATGTGGCGTCTGGGAAATCCCGTATATGACGTTATGATGACCCTTCCTTTTAAGCCTGACCTTCTCGGAGCAAAGGCGCAGAGCAAAAGTTCCACCATCATTATTGCGCTCTGAGCGGGCAGAAGAAGGGGTCTTTGATGGCGCAAGCATACATACTTTTACTACTGCACCTGTGGGCAAGAGTCGCACTGATTGCTATTCACAGAATAAGGGGTCTCACAACAACTGGATCTTGTGGTATAGACGCGGCAAACTCATACACAGTGATACCTTCTAAATTATTCTATACACAAAAGTGGCATGGGTACACAAGTATCGTTGTGGAGAGGAGGTATGAGGTAGAGGTAGAGGTGAAGGCGAAGGTGAGGTGAAGGTGAAGGTGAATTTGGAATCAAGTTAAAGGTTGATGAATTAACACACGTGCAATATTATTTATTAAAAATAAAACCCAAATATATCATGCGCTTTATTTATTTGTTTATTCTCTTTATTATTATTGTTTCTGTTTTTTTCTTTCTTTTTCTTCTCGTTCTTCTTTTTCTTTCTTTTCTCTACCAGTTTCCTCCTTTTTGCGTGTAACTTGGACTAATGTGTTAACGGAGTAGACGCGCCTGTCATAAGAATGTCTCTTATTGATAGCTGATACGTGCGAAGAGCTTTGGCTAGAATGTGTGGGTGGTGGCAGCAGACGATCTGTGCTTGATATACATGCCGTTACGGAGTCGAGGGCTTTGTCTCATGCTGAGTCTTGCTTCTCTGAAATGTTATTTCATTCAAGACCTCGACCCACAGTTGGACACGTACAAGATTGTACCAGCTCACCGTATTGACTTCATCTTATTCCACACATATGATTGTTTGATTCACAGCACTGTGCAGCAGTTGTACATGACTCGGATGTAGGGAATTCGTGCAATTCCGAAGATGGAGCCTGTCATCGGGACATTATCATGTTTCTGATCCGATGTCCTACACGGTAGAGTACTCTCCGTACCCACCACGCCCACTCCCGCAATTGCTGAAATTAAGCATGCGACTGAGAAACAACCGAAATGTTCTCTCCGCGCCCGTGTTGAGACGCTTGGCTCTGATTACTCTACCACCACCTTGCTGTACCATACTGCAGAATCAATGCTATGGTGCTTTAACATGCGTGCATGCATTTACACCTAGTACGAGTGAGTCTATGTTGAGATGTCTGCCCTCAATATGCTTTACGTGGTAGTCGTCATTGATAGTCGTCAGTGATAGCATAATAATTATATACGAGTGCTTTGCATCCAAAGTGAGTACACAATCTTCACACATGTCTTTGATTTTGTCTGCTTCCAAAGGCCATATGATCGACTTTAAGGGCTTGTCCACGACCCTGACCCTGACCTTGACCTTTGTTGACCTTTCTTTTTGACTGTGGCATGGTTACGGTTGCGGTGTGATCAAAGCATGGAGAGGCGACTTTCTGCGTGGAGACATGGTTCTGTAAGGCAAAACAAGGTACGGTGCTACCCACCAATATGGAGGGCGACGGCGCTGCTGATGCTTAAATGTATGTGAGCGCTTTAGGATAGATAAATAACGCAGTCACGAAGAGAAAAGCGAAATGATCATCGATATTTAGGACAATTGATAAGTCAACCAGTTTTGTATTGGGGGTTTTTGATAACCGATTTCAACAATTCAATATCCCAGTACGGACTTTAAAAACATGAATTGAGGTGAATAAAAAAACAAAAACATCTTTGTCGGGATTAATAATAGTCTTTTTTTCGTCTTTTTGTTTTATCTTTATGCATACACACCCACACCCAGGCATACATCCATACTCAGTCCCAAGTGTCAAAGGACTCTACTGTGTAGAGTCGACACACGTCGTTGGGATCCCACGCGAGATCTCCACCGCAAATCCAGTCGATTCGCTCTTCACCACACCCCGAACCCAATCTATTTCGTCTTAGGCCCAGCTAGCGTGGGTTTTTCTTCGTGGGGCAAGTGCACAGCCTCCTTTGGCGCAATTCTCTTGCAGGGATTAACAGTAACATTCAACCTCACCTCACCAGCGCTCACCGATTTGCCCGATCCCATTAAACCAGCTCCTTCATACGCAGCAGGCGCGACATGCCCGAAGAAATCATGGAAAATCTTGAATGTGCAAAATGTGAGTGAGGGCAGCACTGAGTGAGAGCGCCGAGGGAGAGGCGGTCCTGGCTTATGTAATCATCGTCTGCTGTTTGGGTGTTTGGTGCTTCACCCCAGTCGTGCTTGTTATACTGACCCTTGAGATGTTCTTTTCGGGGAAACCTCGTCAATTGCGATGCTCACTCTCCTATATTCTCTTCCCTTGACTTGTCAACCTCAACCTGAATCCATTATCTCTTCTCCAAGTAATACCGAGAGGACGGCGCCCATTGTTCATCTACCAGCAGGCCTAGAGAAATAGTGGGAATAAGGGTCGCAGGGAGCGGTTGAGATTGAGGAGCTCAGGCGAAGGGGTGTCAGTGGTAGTTGACGTTTAGGCGGTCGAGAATCGAAAGCATACGTACTGACAGATGGAGACACGGAGATCAAAACTAGGGTGGCACACATTTCCGGAAGAGAGCGAGGAGAGGAGCCAGTTGGTTGGAGGCAACATCAAACGGACAAAACAATGACAGGTATGGATGGATACGCTCAATATCTGCCGGTTCTTCACCAGTGGAAGTTCCTAAAGGACCACTCCCTCCACCCGGTTGTCACTCACCGTCAAACGCCTATATGCACACCAACTATTACAACTATGGTGCTACGGAGGAAGCTCAGCACAATATGAGATCCTATGTAAGTATGGAGTCCGTCCTCCGTAGCCATCTAACAAGTGCTTTGTGATTTATTGATCATCCATCGCCGCTGGCCTAACACCCCTTAATATTCAGACCAAGCCAAATAAGCCGGATGAAAACGACCATGATCAGCCATTATCCCATGCACACACGGCATCCGTCAGCTTCAATATCCATAAAAAAGAGGCAAAAAAAGGAAAAGGAAGAAGAAAAAACGAGCGTCTCCTTGTTTTTAGCCCTGGATTGATACCGCCTCTGCACATCCCACACGGCAGACAGACGGGTAAAGGCGACCGGTACTTCGAACCTTTTAGTGTTCTAACCCTTCTTCATCTCGCTCACCACCGGTACATACAAGCAGACTTTATGGATATGAATGAACCGTGGTCCCTGCGACAGAACAGAAACATGGAAGGTAAGCTTCTGTAAGCCTTGACCCATGCGCGCCGTAGGGCTTGGCATTCAGACTACAGTTTATATGGTATGGATACGGACATGAAGTGGAGCGTGAGAAAGTCTGCAGGTGAGAAGCATGCAATCTAACTACGCCCACCGTGATGGGAGTGGTGTATTGGTCGGCCGAGGATGAAAATGGGCAGAGGAGAGAGATACTTTTCTTTCTCATCATGAAGATCACCAGTCGAGTGACAACTTCCACAACTTCCACAACCTTGCCATACCCGGTGCTTGTTGACGTCCTGAGACGGATATTATCCATGAAGCATCATGTAGCACATCAAAACAAGCAAAACCAAATCAAATTGACACATTATTAGTTCTTTTTTCCCTCTTTTCCTCTTTTCGACAAGTGAGGTTTGTGAATAGAAATCTTTCTAAGAACAACCGGTGTTACACAACGCCACATGCAAACCTACTCCCAAATTCATGGTGTTTCATGCACTACTTTTTCAGGTACAATGCGGAGCTGTGCACCTCACCCATTCATTGGACGTTTCTGGAGGTGAAAAGTCTAGTTATGATAAAAGCACCCAAAACCAACAAAAAAAAAAGTGTTTGTTTCCTATCTACATATGATCACGATCTTAATTTCGTTCATCTTTATGAAGTATGTATGTAATATGTGTTGTGCTCAATTTGGTGACCCCACTCGAGCACCGCTTCCAAGGACATAATGCCATAAATGGATGAAGGCACGGGAATAATGCATAATGCATAACATAGATTTTAGGAGCGGTATGACAGGATGGAATCGAGTACACAAATACGAAAGGTCCATGCAGAGTCCTTCATGCAGCATGGGAGGATTTTAAGCCTATGTATGTTGAGTTGTAGTGTGGTGAGTGTGGATATTGATACTCGGATATTCCGAATATCAAAAACCAGCTTTTCGATCTCATCGCTATAGGTATTGATCAACAATGCTCACCCACGGTAAGGTAACTGTCCCGAAATTAGTAATTCTACTGCAAATAGTACATACATACAAACGGCACAGGCTCTCGCATTGCCAGTTTCCGCACCACAAATCGTAAGCACATCGAATCATGAACCATAATGGCGTTCTTCGGAGGCAAAAAAAATAACTTGTGTTACGCGTCTCGAATGATGCTTCTTAAAACGCCGCAGATCGTTCCTGGGGGCTTGCTACGATTTGCATATGAATACGGTGGAATATTCGGTAGTGGACCGAGGGGTAATAATAAGTAGTGTGAATGCACCGAAATGGAATAGGAAAAATGGAAAGTGACATGAAACGTTGAGTCCTTGCTGCTCCTATAGGTATATAATAGGAACGACGGCTAGCTGCTCTTGATCGAGGATTTACGCCTCATTGTCATTGATGAATGTCTTTGGCAGGAAGCAAAGTTTGCAGATTCTGCATCTTGAAGTGAGGAGCAGTGAGACGCACATGAATATGGGTGTTGTGGTTGAAAGATGAAGTGCATACAAACATACATTTGATCCTCTGCACATGCATGCTAAGTATGTATGTATGTATGTATGTATGTATGTATGTATGTATGCATGTATGTACATAATGTACAAATCATACTTATCCACTCTTTATTTCAGTAGAGATGTACATACATATTATATATCTTTTTTTACATCTGGGATGGCACATTCTCTACCGTGTACGCCTGGAACTCAACTTGCTCGAGCATCTTGGCTTATGTCCCGATCCGATTACCTGCACATGTGGACGTGAAAGATTGGGTGAGCGTGCATGAGATATCATGCAAGAGATACTGTTGATGCAGCAAGCTTCTCTGTATCCTCCGAAAGGGCTGGCCTGGCCAGGCCAACGCTTCAAATCCCTTATGCACGGGAAATATCCATTTCTCCGACTTTAGTTCGCATTTTGGCACACACGTGAGTTTTGCAGAATTCGCGGTTGTTGGGTGAAGGGTAGCGCTGTTTCTCGGTCCCTTTGCCGTATCTTATTGTGGAATTGTGGGATTTCTGGGTGAGAAACTGTTGATGGCTCCGTGAATCGCATGGGAATTGTCTTCTACCGAAACATCTCCATTATGATTGTTGGAGGGGGCCTTTGACCTATTATGAAAGGTTAAAGTAGAGTATGTATGTATGTATGTACAAGTACATAGAAGTACTCTCTCGACCCATCATAGCTATGTTCCACAAAACCCTCTTTTCCTTTTTCTTCATCCTCGAAATTTGTATCATTAATCATTAAAGCCTGCATTTTCGGAAGTATGGCGGATGGTGGTTGGTGGTTGGCGGTACGGACATAATACATACTACGTATGGACATTCATAGGTAGGTGGTACTGCTCCAAGAAAACCTTGAACCAAGTCTTCCGCAATAGAATTATGGATTCTATGCAAAACACTTTGATCGATCTTCAAATATTATTAACTGTGCTCCATTGGTCTACGCCTAAAGTTTGACTCAAGACTCCTCCATAAGGAGCTACCTACTGTGATGCCGTATTCCGTAAGGAACTTAAAGCATCTCATGTCTCTTCTTCTCTTTACCGACTCACCCTTGCATTCTTCTTCATATTGAGCCGAGGGTCGGATAATCCAATGGTCCTTTCCATGCCTCTCTTTGAAGAAGAGGGGGGAAAACAGAAACACCGACCAGAAAGTCTCACTTATCCAATCTTTGCAGTCCAGATTACAAGATGTGTTAAGATTGAAAGAAAGGGTTTTATGAAGGCCACGACACAGGCCGCCTCTTCTTCTTTAAAATCCTACGCTCGTCCGATCGCTTTGATGCCGGAGGTCGGCGAATGCCAACCACTTCTACCCTGCATACAGCCATAGCTTAATCGCTTCCACTGAAAAAATTGCATCGTGCGCAGAGATCCTCTCGAAAAGTATCGTGAATTACTCCATCTGCCAAACTGTCTTTCTAAGCCCTTTACGCCCTTAGATTTCTTGAAGACCATAAATAATCACCTGCAAGCAATCCGTACTACTTTCCTCTTAAATCTACTTTTCTACTCCTTTTGCTCTTCCAATTGGCTCTTCAATTTCCCCAGAAATTCACTTCCAAATCCCTTGAAAAGATATCGCGATAAGGAATCCCGATAAGAAACTTATCAACGAAATACTCATATCAAACCGTCTTTTTTTATCAAGCACAAATTTTATACATAACACCATCAAAATGTGCCAATCTACCGTCCACCAGCATCTTGCTACTCTCCCTAAGTGTGAGCACCATCTTCACATCGAGGGATCCCTCTCCCCAGCTCTCGAATTCCGCCTTGCGCAAAAGAACAACATCGTCCTCCCTGGCCCTGGCTCTGGCGCCGAGAAGGAAGATGCAGCCTTCACCTCCGTCGCAACGCTGAACGAGCGTTACGAGAACTTCACCGACCTCAACGACTTCCTTCACTACTACTACCTCGGCATGTCCGTTCTCCTCCACGAGGGTGACTTCGAAGACCTCGCATACGAATACTTCCTCAAGGCACACACCGACGGCGTAGTACACGCCGAGATCTTCTTCGATCCACAAGCACACACCTCGCGCGGCATTGCGTACAAGACGGTAGTCACCGGCTTCACCAAGGCCCAGGTGCGCGCCGAGAAGGACTTCGGCTTGACATCCAAGCTCATCCTCTGTTTCCTTCGCCACCTCCCTGCCTCCGAGGCAAACACCACCTACGCCGAGGCGGATGCTCTCGGCCACTTCTCCGACGGCACCGTTGCCGGAATCGGTCTCGACAGCAGCGAGGTTGGCTTCCCACCCGAGATCTTCAGAGAGGTCTACGACCGTGCCCACGCAGCTGGTCTGCGCCGCACTGCACACGCCGGTGAGGAGGGTGACAGCACCTACATTTCCCGTGCCCTCGATATCTGCCGTACCGAGCGTATCGACCACGGTATCAGACTCATCCAGGATGAGGCCCTCTTGAAGCGTGTCGCCGAGGAGAAGATCCTCATCACTATGTGCCCATTGTCCAATGTGCGCCTGAGATGCGTCAAGGCCGTCTCCGAGCTCCCAATTAGAAAGTTCCTCGATGAGGGTATCCAATTCTCTATCAACTCCGATGACCCAGCATACTTCGGTGGTTACATCTTGGACAACTACTGCGCTGTGCAGGAGGCTTTCAGCCTTTCTTGGGAGGAGTGGAAGGGTATTGCCCTTGCTTCTATCAACGGATCTTGGTGTGACGAGAGCCGCAAGCAGGTTGTTCGGGAGAAGATTGAGGAGTGGTACGCTGCTACTTCCCAGTAAGCTAGCTAGCAAAGCTCTCGGGGTCAGGGGAAATTTTGTGTGTGTACATGTATAACGAGATGTCAAAGAGGGGTTGCATTGGGATACTGCATTTATGAAAAGGTGTTTGGAAAAAGTGGCATTGGTGAAGGCATTCAACAGCCATATGAGATTAGCATTTATGGGAGTTTTGGGTAGATAGATACTATACTTGATAGATACTATACTAGACATTTAACATTTAACATTTAACATATAAAATTTTCGATTTATAATTATCATTTATTCGCCATCTCTGAAAACTTTGGACCATATCCGACCTTTGAAGTAGCTGGCTGGTTCATACATGTGAATTTGAGAACTTTGAGAACTTCTAGGGCTGTTGTTCACAACGGTCAAGTCTGCATACGTTTCACACACCAGTGCTGTAATCGATGATCTGCTGAAGGCAATAGCTCATCTCCTTTACACGGATTACAATGATCTAAGTTCCCTCAAGGTCAGAGACATTTTATTTACTGGTCATCTTTTATATTATCAGTATCAGAATAGCAAGGGAACATGACCTCACAAGCGGAAGAAGTGGCACAAGTACATTCGCATCGAAGGATTTAGTAGATGACACGTAGTTAAAACAATCATAAGCTTAACAATACACGCTATATACGAGCTCCAAGTTCGCAAGACTAACCAGTCAAGTTCACGCAACCAAAGCAACGCTAAGTAAATCCATGTCGGACCCAAGTCAGATTATATCAGATAATCACCCACTTAAAGGACTCTTCTTCCCTCAGCCGAATGTTCAACACCAGTCTTTCCATCCAAATTCTCCTCTCCATGCTCAACCATTTCCTTTCTCGTCTCCTTACCGCCAGGAACACCACTAGCACCACCAACAGCATGCTGGCCGCCCGTCAAACCGGTCTCGCTGCGAGGCGTAGCTTTTGGCTCTCCATATGCTGACTGACCTGTGGCAGCGCCGTAATTACCACCGGAGGACTCATCATAGCCTGTACCGGTAGATGTATTGCCATAGCCAGAAGGACTGTCACCGTATCCAGTGCCAGCACCTGTAAGGCCAGATGCTGGGTGAGAGGCTGGTGGGTCCTTGTGTAGGCGATTGCGGTCGTTGGTGTTGTGGGTTGTTCCAGTATTTGAGGTACCAGTAACATTGTGACCTTCATTGCCGGTGATACCGTGGCCATGCTCATGGCCATGCTCATGGCTCTTATGGTGTTTCTCAGCTTCATATCCCGCAGTTCCAACTGCACCAGCACCAGCAGCGTCACGGCCATAGTGGTGACCTGAAGTTGTGGATGGCGAGTCGCCACTCGTGATACCGCTTGAGACACCATGATCACGCTCATTACCGGTGATACCGTGGCCATGCTCATGGCTCTTGTGGTGCTTCTCAGCTTCATATCCAGCAGTTCCAACTGCACCAGCACCGGCTGCATCTCTACCATAATGATGGTCCTTGTCAGTAGAGTGCGAGGTTCCAGAAGTGCCAGTGGTGCCAGTGGTTGTGGTATCATGCTTATTATGATGATGCTTCTCAGCTTCATATCCAGCAGTACCAATTGCACCTGCACCAGCAGCATCACGACCATAGTGGTGACCTGAAGTTGTAGACGGCGAGTCGCCACTTGTGACACCGCTTGAAACGCCACGGTTACGCTCAACGCCATGTAGCTTATCACCAAGTCGTAGGCTCTTCTCAAGCTCAGGATCTTCGGCCGTTCGGCCAGGAAGAGCATTTTGAGTTCCAACGCCCGTTCCAACACCATGGTTTCCAGGTGCAGTAGGAAGTGACTTGTTGGTATTTCCTTCAACGCCGTGGTGACCGTGGTGCTTCTCAGCTTCATAGCCTGCGGCACCAACTGCACCTACACCAGCTGCATCCCGCCCATAGTGGTGGTCCTTGTTGGTCGTATCACTAATTGGGTGCTCTCCATGCGTATTGGATGAAGCTCCGAAGCCTTTATTATCTCGGGCAACTGGGTCGGCGTATGCATTGCGGTTAGACATGCCTTTGCCTGAAGAGTGTGCAGCGGAGTCAGTTGTAGCATAGGAGCCCGTTGGGCCGGTAGCTGTCGTCGCGCTTCTCTCAGCTTCATGGTGTTTGTGGTGCTTATCAGCCTCATAGCCTGCAGCGCCAACTGCCCCAACACCAGCAGCATCGCGACCGTAATGATGATCCTTGCCAGTGGTACCCTCATTACTCTTCACATGCTGTGCTTCAGCCTCCTTACCCTCCTTTGTAGCACCAATGCCGACAGTCTTTACTCTTGGATCGAGAACATTGAGGATTTTGGAGCTGTGCACCGGGCCTGTAGAAGCGCTAGTAGTTGTGTTGTCATGCTTATTATGATGCTTCTCAGCTTCATATCCAGCAGTGCCAACAGCTCCGGCACCGGCTGCATCTCTGCCGTAATGATGGTCCTTGCCAGTAGAGGGAGAAGTTCCAGAAGCGCCAGTGGTTGTGTTGTCATGTTTATTGTGATGATGCTTCTCAGCTTCATATCCAGCAGTGCCAACAGCTCCGGCACCTGCTGCATCGCGGCCGTAATGATGGTCCTTGTCAGTAGTGTGCGAGGCTCCAGAAGTGCCAGTGGTGCCAGTGGTTGTGTTATCATGCTTATTATGATGATGCTTCTCAGCTTCATATCCGGCAGTGCCAATAGCACCAGCACCAGCTGCATCTCTACCATAATGGTGTCCACTACCTGTACCTCCGGCCAAGTGCTCATCCTTACCAATAGCTCTTTCACTGCCCGTAAGCTTACTGGTATCGTGGTGGGCTAAGTCTGCGCTTTCAGCTCCGCCACCAGTCTCAGGATGATGTCTTGAAGCGTCTTCAATAGGAGGCATGTTGGTGTTGCCAGATACATTAGGATCTAATCTATTGGCCGTTGTTGTTTCATGGGGTCCTACGGCTGTGCCCTTTGGTCCCCCGTGATAGGTTGATGACTGACCGGATGGTGTCGTGCCTGTGTATCCGGTACCTGCATCAGTTGTATTGTGGTGATGGCTTCCAGCTGCTGCGGCTGCTGCACCTGCAGCGGCAGCTTCGGTGCCGTGGGAATGGGAGTGGGAGTGGTTGTCGTGACTGGCGGTTCCCGTGTTGGTGTTACTTCCAAGTGTTCTAGAACCGTCTCGATCGGAGTCTGTTATGTTAGCTAAATTCGGTCTCATATGAAAGCACTTGGAAATCATATTGGAAGACGGGGGTAGGTAACTTACCAACTGTTGGATCCGCCTTGTTAGCTACATTGGAAGAATGTGGTCCACTTGTAGAAGTGGTATTTCCATATCCTGTACCAGTCGTAGAAGAGGTATGTCCTGTATTACCATGTCCCACATCTGTTGTGTTTCCGGCACCGGTGATGCCCCGTTCATTCTCCTTGTGGTGATGAACACCCTCCCCAACCGCACCGGCGGTACCAAGAGCAGCTGCATCACGCCCTAGATGGTGACCGCTTCCAGAAGTGTGTTCAGTGTTGGTTGGGTTGTTGTATCCACTCCCAGTTTGACCTGCTGTTGAGGTAGGGAAAGATGTCGCTTGGCTGTTTGAGCCACCAAGACGAGGGTCGACTTGTTTGTTGCTATATGGATTGGAGCTTGCTGTTTGAGCGCCTCCAACTCCTGCTCCTGTAGTGTTTGTGGCATGAGTATTTGTGTCTTGATGGGAATCGACTACGGTGAATTAGCTAAAGCTTCCATGTGTGTGACTTGAAGGAAGTACCTCTTGGATCTGCGCGGTTTGCCAGGTTTGAAGAGTGAGGCCCGCTAGTGGCAGTGCTTCCTGTGCCTGTTGTAGTATCATGTAACCCCGTTCCAGTAGCTGTGTTCACATCTGTAGCTCCTGAAGTGCTTTGGTTTCCAACGGTCCCGGTGCCTGGGCCTGTAGATGTGGTGGCTTGGTTTCCAGAATCACCAAAGGTTTCACCAGTGAGCCCTTTTCGGTCACCATATAGCATCTCGTCACTTTCCTTGCCACCAGGGTTCCTATACACTGTTAGACACAGTTTATTCTGTAAGCCAGGCCAGGAGATCTCACAAAAGGTTCTTGATACTCTGCATGTTTCCTGTAATATAAACCTGGTGGGGTATTCAATGAAATAGTCGTGATAAGGACGTGAGTAATCAAAATATTTTTGGGTATCTTAAGTGAAATTGAAGTTTGTTGTGAAAAGGTATAATGTCGTATAGATTAGAAATTGGGAAATATAAAGAGAAGAGCAAGGAGTAATGGGGGAAAGGATGTCAAATATACTTTCTTTGCCGTTGAAGGAGTGGTACAAAGCAAGCATCAGATATGATGGCACTGGTGGGAAAATAGGCTAGTATTCCCTTATGGCAATTCAGTATTAGCTCCATGCGGAATTGGTAAGTAGAATTGGTAGAATTGGTAGAGCTGGTAGAGCTGGCGGCGGGTGGTGGAGAAGGTGATCATGGAGCTCAGATGACGAGATGACGATATGACGATGCTACGAAGAAAGTGTGGCGTCATTTATCAGAAAGCAAAACGCGGGACATGCACCTTCCTGCCTTTCAAGCCACACTGGTCATGGCCCAGGGCATTTGCACCATTTTTTTATGGGAATCTACTTAAATAGCTAAGAACTTGGCTATGCATTCAAGGGAGTAGATCTAGTAGATGCAATTGACATGTATTTAGACGCCTGGCGGGGGAAATCCATGTCAAATGGAGCAGAGCACGGGGCGTGTGAAGGTGGGGAAGGGGAAGAAGCTCTGTCATTCTGCATTCTGCATTCTGTCTGCTGTATGCTGTCTGCTGTATGCTAGTAAGTGAGTTGAAAGTATGAAACTGTAAGTCGAGGATGGGCACGCATGAAGGTGCTCCATATGCACTCGTACAGGAAGTATATGTTTACCCCGTATTGAAGCTGGCCAGCTGCCAACTTTTTCTCATTAGCTTTTGGGCTCATTGACGCCCTGCTTTATGGGACCGATGCCTGAAGGAAGGTTGTAGGCAGTAGCTGGGGGGCCTTACTACGTAGTACGTAGGTTGTTGGTGTCACGGCGAACGGCGTGGGGGACGGGGAATTATCTACCTATACCTGGAGGACAGCTATTGAGACAGCCAATGCATCAGTGTGAGGACGATTGGCTTTGAGAGATACTAGTATGTAAGTAGTACCACTGACATACCACTCACATAGTAATAGAGAAGAACAGAAAAATATGAAAGGAATGGGTGGGGTAGACAGGCAAGCAGGCAGGTACAGATCTTGGCTGCTTGGGACAGCTCTGGCTGCATGGATGTATGGAGGTTGGATGCATGGCACATGTAGGATGCGGCATGGTCGAGTAGACAGAAATCAAATAAATAAAAAACCAAGGATTTAGAGGAATATACGAATATACGAAGGATGCATGATGATGATGATTGTATGGTTCGGTATGGATATGATAGATGTGTGTATGTGTATGTGTGTATATGCGTATATGCGTATATTGATTGATAGACAAAGTTCTCTATGTGTATGATGTGTATGTATGAATGTATGAATGTATGAAAGAACATACGTCTTCCACTTCTGTACCACCATATCAATTCGAATAAACGCGCCCAGCCAGTCCACCCACATCAACAACAGTCAAGTGATGCATCCATCCCATCCCAAAAGATCAACAAGCACCAAAAACGAGTGCGGGGCACATCTGAAGATCTTGGCATTAGCGCCCATCGACTCGCCTACCAAGCTTTTGAGCACCAGCCACATCAACCGCTCATCACTGCACATCCACCACATCCAAAACTTGAACTCAGCGGCCACCACAAGCGATTTGTGGCACAGTGAAGTCGCCTTTTGCACCACCGGCTTGCTCGTTATGACGTATTTGCTGTTAAAGGATTCGACATTTGCACTTTGACTTCTGCTCTACCCTCAGGTGATTCAGCTGGGGCTGGTGAGTGTGGTAGGACCATCATGCAGAGAATAGCAGCAATGAAATACTACTAATATCAATTCCATTCTTGCATGGTGTCCAGCCATCAGATGATGCTGACGTTTCCGTTGATAATATTCATATAAATGTGCAATTGCAACCAAATCGAGGCTTACTTTGAAGCTATCATTATTGCTAGCTTTATCATCGCGTCGATATTGCATTTCAACGTGTAGATTTGATGTGACAGTAGTGAACAAGATGAGATAGCAAGGTCACTAGAAGTCTTTGTAGTATAATAATACTATCATCTATCACTATCACTTCTACCTTTTACCTTCTTTCTTCCTCTTTCTTCCACATCAATCATTTCGAACGTGTAGGATTTTTGCGTAAAATATTAAAATATGACCTTCACTCTGATAATCCAAACATCCCCAACCAGCATGCCCGCACATTCTTATTCAATCCCAATCAATCTCCACCTGGCCGTAATTCCCCTGATTCTCTCACCCCACAGCCAAAGTGGTAATGCCAGCAGCATAATCGCGCAGAAAACACCACTCAGCTCTCCAAATGTATTTACATATCCTTCCTTGGCAATCCAAGGCACAGTAGCATACACAAATCCAAAGGACACCACATTCTTGAGCCCATTAACAAGCTCAAGGCATTCTTGACTGACGATGTAGTAGCTTTCGACAACATATGTCATGGAGATGGTCGCAATGGCTGTGAGACCGACACTCACAAAGCCGTAAGCAACATAGATGAGAGCCCAGGACATCTGGTGAGCAACGGCATAGCCGAAGAGAATTTGCCCGGCAACAACGATTAGTGAGGGCAAAATGAGGAGCGGCAGGCGGGACTCGGGAGTGAAGATTCCAGAGTTCTTGCGTGCCAGATACTTGGCATAGATGTCGGTCAGAGGACCGCCGAGGAAGAAGCCGATTAGCTGGCCGACTGTGGACATTAGTTGGGTGGAACGGAAAGGGGCAATGGAGACCTACTCATTCCAGCAACGTTGGTTAGGCCCACGATCCCTGCTGTGAAGGAGTATGGTGGTGATTCGAGGATAGGGGAGGATACGACGTTAATCATGACTGTGGGGGCCAGCGCGATGGAATCTAAGAAGTTAAGTATGGATGGAACTCTCAAGTGTAAGGCAAAGACTTACAAGCCAAGAGAGCAAAAAGACTGGCCGGATAGATAACGAGTGGGAATGGTCGTAAGAAGTGGTTGAACCAGTTAGTATTCCTGTCAATCCCAGACCATGGATTCAACTCCATAGCCCTTGACTTTTTCGTGCCCGTCAACCCACCAACCTGTTCACTACTCATGCTCGGAGATACATCTCTCTCCTTTCCACTAAAACCAGTCTCTTTGTCCGCAAACCCACCAGCCCTAATGTCTTCCATTGATGGTGCCTCTGAATTCTCCCCTTCAGAGCCAATGTTTCCCTCTTCACGCGCAAACCTCGTCTCAGGGAGGAAGAAAAAGATCAAGAGCAGATTCACGCCGAGCAAGATAGCGGATAGCCACTTTTGCCACTGCCAACCAAGCCCCTGGATCAAGAAGCCACCGATGAGAGGGCCGACCGAGCTGCCCCAGGAAATGGCAAGCATGTAGATACCCATCATCTTACCGCGCTCGTGCAGGAAGTACAGATCATTGACAATTGCCGCACCAACAGCCTCCGACGCTCCACCACCGAAACCGCCAACTACCGTGCTCGCCAACAGGCTACCGAAGCTCTTGCTGCAGGCGCCCCAGATTGCGCCAACGAAGACAATTGTGCATGCGATGAGGAAGCTTGGTCGCTTGCCGATGTAAGCTGCCGTGGGGATCCAGAAGAAGTTACTTATGCCGAGGACTAGCACAAACCAGCTGAGGAGGCCGGAGGTTTCGTTCATGCTGATGTGGAAGTATTGCGAGATGTTGAAAAAGCCTGCTGAAGGGCCGTCGCCGGTGAAATTGTTGAGGAAGGTGAACATGAGGATCGTGGTGAAGGCTAGGTGCTTCTTGGTCTGGGACCATCGCAATGGGTCATTGATGTCGGTTGAGGGTTGAGGGACAAGGACAATTGATGAGCCGCCCAAGTGTTGCTTGTTGTTGCCATCTATTGTGGTCAGTATTATTTTTCAGTCATAGATGTCATGATTAGGTGTACTGTGGGCATACCATTGACTAATTCCACTGTCCCTTCACTCGGATCTATCTCTTTCAATGTCTTGAAATGCATGGTGTCAATTTCGACTCGATGGGTTTATGAACAGACACGACTTGTTCTATATTCAAACCCGACCAGTGCCGTAACTCAAAAAAATCCAATGCAGTGGCATACTGCTTCTTTTATATATACGTACATATTTCTTAAATTTTATTTTTTTATCATTTAAATTTTTTGGGTCCGGACGGACTGCTGCATATGTGATTCGGACGTCCGACCCGTTCGCTGCATTATGCAAGAACCGCCGTGAGGCGCCTCTCACGCGCCATATGACCGATTAAATAATCAGCACCCATTAGACAGGTACTAAAATCTTCTATCAAAATAGGTAAGCGCTTGTCTCGGCACCAATTGGAAGTTTGACAAGAAAGATGCTGTGGAAGGATATTGATTCTAGAGCTGAGAAATCAACAAACATTGGCGAAAAGTAAGCAAGGAATTGTACAAGCAATTGCCAACAAACAAATCTTGTTGGCTTACTTCTAAGGTTAAAATTGCTTTAAAGTTAAAACCGACTAGGGAACTTTAAATTGACAAATGAAGTAAACCCGTTTTAATCATGCGTCTATAACATAGAAATTGATGTTTTACTTGGCATAAGCCGTCGAGTTGTGCTAAGGTAATAGATCCAATAGACTTGCATATCGCTTCATCGAGCTTTGACAAGACATTGATACAGATATATATGTCGCCTGTATTTTTCGGTATGGTTTAACTCGATGCTACTTATATCCAAAGGTTTCTGCGCATGAGAAGGCCTGGTGCTGCTAAGATACCGACTTAAATACATGAGGAAGCAAGAAAACGGCAAGCATCATATTAATATCTAATCTATTGCATCCTTTTACTTTTTGTTATTAATGATCCTCTCGGTCGTAGATGGAGCTCACTACCTAGTGTATCTTACTTCAAAGACATAATTTCCAACTTGATGTCAACCACCAATTCGAGGAATCTGAGCCATACGGACATTCCTACCCAAGAACTGCCTAATTATCACTACTATCTACATAATCTATTTGCTCAATCAAGATTGACCTAATATATCCATCATCAATGTACTGAGGTATCTACTCAAGCAATCAGATCTACAAAAGAACTACAAAAAGCAACTATTGGGCAACAACTCAAACCACAACCTCCATTTCCATATCCTCAGCCACAACCTCACTTCCACCCAATTCTCTAAATTCCTCCCTGGATCCGCTATCCACATCACTATTCATCCCCCCAAGCACGATTCTCAGTTGCTCCTCAACAATCTTCCTAATAAAGTCCTCACTAACAGGTTCGGTGACAGTCTTCTCAATTCCAATAACCATGTTCTCAACAACCATCTCCCTCGTTACCTCCTGCCTTGGAATACTATCCCTCTCAACAGTCTCAGCCCCTTTCTTCGAAATCTCAATAACAGGTTTGAGTCCCTCCTCAATAATCTTTCTGATCTCTGCGTAGTCAATAGCTGGAGGCGAGACTTCCTCATCTACCTCCGTGGCATTTTCGTTACCAACCTCCGTCATTATAGGTTGTACAATAGCATCCGCAGCAGCCTCATTCTGTGATGCATCAACAACCATCTCTACATTCTCCTCAACCGCTGCCTTTGCAACTTGGAAGTCCTTTTCCCCAAATCCAGGTTTGATCGTCAATACCAAAACAAAAGCACTCAACAGCAAGATCGCAAAATTCCGCCTATCTTTCAGAAAAACCTTGATAGCGGCGAGCATGAGCTGAGGCAGAGAAGCGTTATCATGTTTTCCGGTCCTAGACAGCGGACGAGAAACTCTCGAATGCGGGCGGGACTTGGTTGGTCGTTCCTCCCTAGATATATTTTCTTCATGGTATTCCATGGGCTGAGGGGCTGACGGTTGGCTTTGCTGGTTCAGCCCATGAGATCGAACAGACTCAGGACGAGGGGAAAATGTACGTTGCTGGTCAAAATCCTGAGACTGGACATTCGATAGACGTTGATGATGACGTGATATAGGTGTTCCAGTGGCCCTTGAAAGAGGTCTTGGAGAGGGCACATTTGCACGGGACTGTGGTCTTGAGATTGCAATTTTCTCATCTGCCTCATGGCCGTATATTTCACGGAGGCGTTGCTCGTCATCTTGTCTCTTCCTTATTTCGTCCTCCATCTCCTGCATAGTCTCATACTCCGGTGCAGGAGAGCGAATTTGTGCCCTTGAGCCCACCCGAGATGGAGATAACTGCAATTCGCCATTATCGTGCTGCAAGAGGAGATCTTCGAGCAAATCGACGAGGTGTCGGGGAACAAAGGGCTCAATCTCGACGTCGATGCGCTCCATCTCTTTCCAAGCTGCGGCCCATGCCCCTGCTCTCATAAGCCCATTGCTTGCATACACTTTGATCCTAAACCGTTGATCGGCCCTCTCGCTCCCGAGGATCTCCTCATATCGAACAACCCTGCCACACACATTACAGCTCTTGATTGTATCCAAAGTGTCCGGGTTCTCCTCATCAGAAGACTCGGAATCAGAAAGTTTGCCCATGTAGTGACCGCATTTGAGAATTCGTGCATGAGGACCGGCGGGGAGCTCGAGAGCATCAAGTAAGCGCTCCTCAAGTGTTTCGTACGAATCTTGAGGATGTGGCAATAGGATCCCTCGCTCCAGAACAGTATTTCCAGAATGATCTTGAAGTAAACGCCAGTTATCGCGCACCGCACGCAACTCTTCTGGTAGAGCGTCACCAATCTCAATTACATTCGCGTATAGCCAGCGAAGAGGAAGAACAGTGGCGTGAAGAAGTACAAGAGGGTATTCCTTTTTGAATTTGAGCTGACGAGTGGATTTCTTAGGGCTCTGAGAAGTTGGTGTCCCAAGCCGGGAAACTGTTGGACGAAATTGTTTGGAATGGCGTGGCGAGCCGAGATTAGATGATGTTGGACTTGCCATTTGTATTGCACGGACTGAGCTGGGAGAGCGGAACGGTGGGTGTGAAATGACTTTATTACTATGTTGGGAGCCGTTGTCTTGAACAGGAGATGAGAGTGAATGATGAGGAGCGAGGGTAGAGTAGTTGCTTGGAATTCTGGAAATTGGTTGCATAGGTGGCTCCATATCCTCGGGATCAAAGTCTTCATGATCCTCGATGTCAGCATCAGCTTCTTCTTGGGTGGCTATAGATTTTTCTTTAGTAGGGAGGATGATTTCGTCCATATTGACATCACCACAAGAATTGATGCTGCTTCTGGGACTTCTATCATGGTCATGACTGAATACATCATCGTCGTCATAATCGTTTTCTGGTGATCCCCTGCTTCCAGAGTCAGAAGTTCCATGCTCAGATCGGTCCACTCCAGAGGCAAGAGCTGCATGTTCTTTATGGAGAACCTCCGTCTCTTTGTTGTCCTTCTCTGTTTCGTTGTCGAGCGTACTCTCAGTGCCATATGTAAGCTCCGTGCCCTCATCATATGTCATCTCGGTACTATCTCGACCGTCGTAGCTGTCGTCAGTTTGTGCTGACACGACCGAATTTTCTTGATGATAGCGCCCTTGCTCGATGCTGGCCACAATCACACGTGCTGCTGATTGTATGAGTGCCTCGGTATGCTCGTCATGAGATCTCCTTCCTGTGTTCTCGTTGCTATTGTTACTTTTAATAACAATATTCGAATTTTCGTCTTCATCTTGGCTCTCATCATTGCTTTCGTCCACATGCGAGTAGTCGTCGATAAGGGAATCAGTAAGTCCACTAACTGATTCATGATGGTTGCTTGTATCATCTGAGAGTAGCGAGTCTTCACCATGTTCATAGTCGGAGGCCGAATTGTCGTCTAACTTCGACTCTGAATCGTCTCCGCTGATCAACTCACCACGGGCCACATGTTCATCGTAAACGGACTTTTCGTGAGGATCGTCAATTGCTTGTTGCAGCTGATCGAAGGCATCCTGGAGCTCATCTTTAGACTCTTCGTCTTCAACACGAGCTTTCTTGGAGTCGCCAACATCATCATCAAGCCGATGGATGACGGTCTGATCAGAAGGTTGGCGCTTGGGAGGCATAGTGCCGTTAGGAATATCGTTCTCACAATCAGGATCTTCGTGAATTTGGAACTTCGATCGTGATGAAGAATGCGGCATTAATGCGGGACGAACGTAGAATTGAGGCTGTCCAATAGTCCAGATCTCAGGTAAATAAGTATATTGTCTTGAATTCTGTGAATAATGAACTTGCTGTCTCGCCAAAATGGTAAAATAGCAAACAAAAGCAACAACAATGCACAGAAGCAAATAACGACGCTTGGGTATTTACAAAATCATATAATCGTGAGAGTTGGGGGATTGATGCGTTGAATAGACACAACCATTCCACTATTGTATTGCTTGAGTGATCATGTTATGTTGATAAAATGGTTGCTGCGCAACGGTGGGGTCGCGTATCAACAGCGAAGCGTGGGAGTTGATCATTGGCGCCGGACCCCTGTGAACGCGGAGAAGATGGAGACCGTTGATCACTTTGATCATCTTCCTATTACTTGATTCTGGCATCTGACAATTTTTGATGCGACGAATTATCAACCACCATCAGTCCTTATCAACTGGACTTGTGAACGCTCATTTTCATCCCCTTCCGTTCCCAACAATACTTCATGAATCTCACCCCATATGCACTTTTCTGGGCCGCCTGTTTCTGGTGCTGTGACCACCACGCACGCCGTTGATGTCATCTCAGCACAATTGGGGTCTTATCCAGGCTTATCGTGCACAAGATGCCGCAAAGTTGGAACGAGCTATGCACAAAATTCACATGGCCACGGTCTCGGCCACATCTCCAGGTTAAATGTGGGATGATGAGAAGGGGGGATTTATGAACGGTTTGGGACTTCTAAAACCTTGCCCTGTTCTAAAATAGTCGGTCAAAAATGTGAATACATTGAAATACCGACCGCTGCTCCTATTGCTGATTTTCTTTACCATTACCTCTTTATCTTTTTTTGATTCTGTTACCTTTGTGTCCAAAATATTCTAGAGTAGACGTCATTGTCGATATATGACCAGTCAAGATGGGTGACGGTAAGTCTCTTTTCTTTCTGAAGCTTGAGCGCTGTTTCACCACGCCGCCGCGCCAGCTTTATGACGTTTACGACAACCATCATAATTCCCAAGTATTGTACCGGAGTTCCTGAATATAATTTATACATACAAATTGAACTTCGAATACTAATACATGATGCCAGCACAACAACCAATGGACCAACAGGAGCCGACTCCGGAGAATATGACGATGCTTCAAGCATTTGAGTGGTACGTGCCTGACGACCACAAGCACTGGAGTCGCCTTGAGAAAGCGATACCTGACCTCAAAGCTACTGGGATTGACAACATCTGGCTACCACCAGGATGCAAAGCCTCCTCTCCTTCTGGTAATGGCTACGACATATATGACCTTTACGATCTCGGAGAGTTCGATCAGAAAGGAGGAAAGGCTACTAAATGGGGTACCAAGGAAGAACTACTGGCTCTCGTAAAACAGGCAAACGAGACTAATGTTGGCATATATTGGGATGCGGTCCTCAACCACAAGGCAGCTGCCGATCACAAAGAGAGATGCCATGCTATGGAAGTTGATAGCGACGACAGAACCAAGACTATCAGTGATCGTTACGAGATTGAGGCTTGGCTCGGATTCGACTTTCCCGGACGAGGAGACACGCATAGTGCGCACAAATACCACTGGTATCACTTCAGCGGAACGGATTATAATGCAGAGAATGACAAGACAGCTATTTACAAGATTCTTGGCGATAAGACTAAGGGGTGGGCAAAGTCAGGCGATGTTGATGGCGAAAAAGGCAACTACGATTACTTAATGTTTGCAGACTTAGACTACTCGCATCCGGAGGTTGAGAAGGACGTGCTTGACTGGGGAGTGTGGCTCAGCAAGGAGATTACCTTGAAAGGCATCCGTTTCGATGCTGTGAAGCATTTCTCTGAAGACTTTCTGAGAAAGTTCATTGTATTAATGAATGAGACTCACGGTGAAGGTAAGTCACTTTTTTCACCTTGCAGTATCTTTTTTAACGCAGCTAGGCTGGTTCTTTGTCGGGGAATTTTGGAAGGACTCCCTCTCAGACATGGAGCAGTACCTTGAACGTATGGGCAAGAAGTTCTCCCTCTTCGACGCCCCTCTCGTCTACAATTTCAGTGAAGCCAGTAAAACCGAGAACGCCGACTTGACCAAGATCTTCGAGAATACCTTGGTACAAGTCGCACCAGTAAATGCCGTTACACTCGTTATGAACCACGACACACAACCTTACCAAGCCCTCGAAGCTGCTATTGAACCTTTCTTCAAGCCGCTAGCTTACTCTCTCATTCTCCTCCGTGTCGACGGCTACCCTTGCATCTTCTATGGTGATCTTTACGGTATCGACCCTAGTGGCGTTGAACAGTCTTTTGTAAGTGCACCCATATCTTTAATAGTTCCAACTGACTGTATAGGGACCATCCTGCGGCGGCGCCCTTCCAAGTATCATCCTAGCTCGCAAGCTCTATGCTTACGGCCACCAGCAAGATTATTTCGATTACCCAACCTGTGTTGGCTGGGTGCGGTATGGCACCTGGGACCGCCGATTCGGCTGTGCCACTGTCATAAGCAATGCGGGTCCAGGTACCAAGCGGATGCACGTAGGTGAGATGCACGCTGGAGAGTGTTGGACCGATGTACTGGGTTGGGAGCAGAGCGAAGTCATCATTGATGATGATGGATTCGGTGACTTCGTATGCCCTAGTACCAGTGTGGCCATCTGGGTCAATAAGGATGCTGAAGGGCGTGAGAGGTTTGGAAATTTTAATGATAAGATCTACGAGATGTGTTAGATGGATAGATTACGTTAGATGGATTCAGTGGTTGATTGCGAGTACATGATACTGACGGCTAGATTGCTTGTGTAACAGACTGCGGCTTTTTGAATACCCTGGTAGAAGGATACTTGCGATTGAATTATGTAGCTTGCAGAAAGAATATCTATTCATTTATATGAAGACTGATTGTGTGCCGAGTGAACTCTTGATCCCACTCTATTTCCTCTTTGAGCTAAATAGATAGTGTTTTGTCCATTCCTATGTATTTCAACAGACAGCATTGAAATTACCACATTTCATACTATACTTATTATGATGTAGCTAGCAGTAAACGACAATAGTAAAGAAAATAACAATGCCATCTCGCTGGTACTAGCAATATATTAGTAACCTTTCTATGAACACTATAGAAAGGATCGGATATTCAACAATACTCTTAGAAAACACTTGAATACACACTGATCCCAGAACTCTAGAAGAGCTGGCGCATTATTAATAAGCTCGGAAAGAGCTTTAACAATAAGAACTTCCATATTGCTATGCTATAGCAAGAAGTATTGTTCTCGGAGGCGACAATAGCTACAGTATAGCCTTAAAGGCGTAAAGGAGTATACATTTATGCTGATAAGATGTTTACCTTATTAAGCAGGTTATTGAAACATAGGCACGTATTGAGTTAGAATCTCAGGTTTATGACTTATATGTATGTAGGGATGTGTTATTTAAGTGGAGTATTTATGATATATAGATTCAATTCTATTACTATTGTGGTTGTTTCATGAGTAATTGTAGCTATTGAGAGAGTTGAATATCTTTGTAAAGTGGCCAATGAGTATGGGCACAGACTTACAAAGTATTCTTATTGTCAAATGTTTGATTTTGTGTAACTACCGCAACATAAGTGTAATAGGCAAAACAACTGAAGTCTAGCAAGCCCAGAAGAAAGGCAAGTAAAGTACCCGAATATATCCCCCAATCTTGTGATAAGCAAATACTAAACAGCTAATAAGTTTTGTATAGCTGCACACCAAGTGAACAGGTTTTTATTGTATCCTCCCAAAAGAAAGCCTAGACTGCTCCATAGTTTTACCTTCCTGCAGTTTTCCGTTACCATTTCCATCCCACTTCGGATGCTGTACAATAAAACTTGGCCCATCCTTCTTAACAATAATTTTCCCGTCTTCGCTCTCCGAATCGATCAGCATGCGTGAGTATCGGAACCGACTCTGCTTTCTCTTAGCCCGCAATGGGCCTTTGTTGTCCTCCTCTTTCCCATCTCTATCGTTCTTCTCTTCACTGCATTTTCTGCGCTTGTGAAGGACAATTAATCTTGGTGGTTGACGTCTAGTGCCATCGAAATTTTCGCTGTCACTACTAACCGCGACTTTATCCAGCTTCTTCCTCCCTCTCGGTCCACGAATACAGTGAGAGATTGGTAGTTTGTTGCTCAGACCCTTATCAATATAGATACAATGATCGTTTACAAGATGCTCTTCCAGTTCTTTCGGTGTGTAAACGTAATTCAATGTGTACATCAAGAAGTCAGCTCTAGCCGACTGAGATGCTAGGCACGGGACCTTTTCGTCCACAATAGCTAGGAAATGGGCGTGCGTGTGGTCTCTTTGGTCTGTCCACAATCGCAGTTGTAATGACGAGGATGAAGGGAATGATGTAGGCAACGCGCCAGGCGACGTGAATTGTGAGGTGCTAGGTCTTGACGAGGGAGTCGAATTAGTAAAACTGGATACCAATCTTCAAGAAAATATGGTTGGAATAAGTGAAATAAGCTCAAGACCTGCTGTGCTACATACGTTATGGCACAAAGAGTCGTTAGTAGACTGACATATCTTGTGAGGTCCTTTGGTGGGATATCGTTAGTGGACTGGCGGACCTTGATCAGGTCCTTTGGTAGAATGTCGTCGGTGGATTCGCGCATCTTGATGAGGTCCTTTGGTGAGATACCATCAGTTGACTGACATTCACTAAACCCTGGATGAATGTTTTCGGCGGAGGCCCTTGCTTGAACAGATACAGATACAGCATCGCAGCCTTCCCAATGGACTCATTGCAAGGTGAGATCCTCTTATCTGTGGATAGACTTGCGTCGTATACACAAAATATGCAACAAAAAAAACGGATGTCGAGTTGACAGTGTTGCCTGACCATCTCCAGTGCTTCTGACTGAGTTGTTGTAGCCTCGATCCAATATCAACCGTGAGACACCTTCCATGTGTCCTGCGTAATGAGCAGTCTGGATACCAGGGCCAGCAATGCCATCGTATATATGTGTGTCGCAATACGAACTGAAAAAGACTGGAGTTGAAATACCAGTGTGGCCATCTGGGTTAATAAGGATGCTGAAGGGCGTGAGAGGTACTTGCAATCGAATTATGTAGTAGGATGATGTCAAAATACGTTGCACATCATTCAGGTAGTTAGGTATCTTTGCTCCCTCTGTTGCGGCTCCCACATTCAGATGTGAGCAGTCCCTAATTAGGAAGTGCATACTCTGGCACTCGCACTCCATGTAATTAAATTATAGCAACACCAGAGATTCTTCCGGTGTGTGGATTAATCAATCAATCTTCAGAATTATATACATTCCGATCTGTGACTTCAACACCCCCAATGTTGCGACAGATTACCATGCTATATATATGGCTCAAGTAATAAATATATACAGAAGCATTGATTATACTTTCCACCTTTTACTTCAACATCTCAACATACATGTTAGCTAGATCTCCCATGTACTTCGTAGGGCTTGAAATTAAGAAATGGAAATAACAATTCGAGGTTAAAGTCTGGAAGTGTGAGATTCTTCTTTATATGTCGTGATATTTCTGTTCTGATTGATATGAGCTTAAGATCCTTATGATCCCTTCGGATTTCCTAATTCCTGCTTCTCATAATTAAATCTCCATCTGTAATGCATTTAATCACATCTCCCACCCTCAAGCCCCTAAAGGCCCCTTATCACCTTTTTAATTTTGGTCCCCCTTACTGTTATGGTGCTAAGTATCATCCCGCAAACCACTACGCGCGCACGTGATATGAACTAAAGCGCCACCAGCTTCTTTCCGTGTATCGAATCTCCCATCTCCTATTTTTGACATAATGTAGACAACAAGATACTATCACGGAGCAGTAGGCTATCATATATCATCTATTCATTTTTCAAAAGTCAGAAACTGTTATACACGCAGCAACTGCAGATATATACAGCATAGCATCACCGGCCAGCTACCCCAAACTGCAGAAAGGTTTCCCAAGGTGCGCTCAAGTCGTCGCCAAAAGAACCACAAAAACTAAACAATAAAAAGAGACCTTCCAAGAGGAAAAGATCTATCTCTTCTCTATAAAGCTCTTCTCTCTATCTAGTAGAACAATTCTGAAGTCTTTCTTTCGGAGTGTAATAAATACCCTGAAAAAGAGATTAAGGTCGGAAAACCATGTCCGTTATGCCAAAAAATTCCACAAATAAGAGACGAAGCCTTCCTGATTAAGGAGGGCTCTGCCTCTATGTTCTATCACATCATCTTAACTCCCCCCCAGATCAGTAAGCATACGCTTACTTGGCGAGCTCAATACCACCAGTGGCACCGAAGGTCTTCTTCAAGTCACCGTAGATAGAGAATTGTCTGTAAAAAAAAAAGTCAGCATTGTTTCAAATAAACCAGAGGAAGATAGCACGAACCCAGCGGTAATCAAACCAACCTATCACGTGATGCGTTAGTAAAATGGTCATAAATAGGGTTGTTTTGTTATAGGATTACTTACCATAGCAAGACGGGCACCGATACCGGTGTAGGAACCCTTAAGACCGAGCTCCTTGGCGATCTTGATAAGACGGGAGGTGGTACCCTCTCCTGGCTCACCCTTGGTCTTGTTGATCTTGGAAAGCATGGTGTCGGCTGGCTGGGAAACGAAGGCAGCGGCGAAACCGGCAATGAGACCACATCCGAGGTTGACACCGGTCTGGGCACCGTCGGAGAGAGTCTTCTTGTCGATGACCTGGTAGACAGCCTCGTTGGCCTTCTCGAAGACGACGAACTTAGCCATGGTGTATGGAACCCTATTAGGTGTCAGTGATTGATGTATACACTTTTGCAATTGGTAAATACTCACTGCTTGAAGAGAATTGGACCGAAACCGGCGTAGAAAGCACCGACACCCTCGTTCTTCAACATCTTGGAGAAACCACTGACGAGACCGTTGGCGTAGGTTGGGTCAGAGACAAGACGGATACGGGTAGCCTCAAGAGGGCAAAGGGCGACATCAGCGAAGAACTCGGCGACGGCGGAGGAAGCCAAGTAAACGGCAGTGCGGTTGTTGACAGCATTCTCGTAACCAATGAGGTTGATAGCCTGCTGCTTGAAAAGCTCGTAACCTCCGAACTTGAAAGCACCCTGGAGGAAGTAACCAGCGGCAGTTGGACCGAAACCGGTCAAAAGAGCACCAGCACCCTCCTTGGCGATGACCTGCTTGAAGCCACCAATGAGACCGCGGTTGTAGGTAACTGGGTCAAGCTGGATTCTGGTCTTGACGCTGCGCAATACATTAGCAAGTGTTTAGATTGACAACTTTGTGAAGTTCGTAATTTGCGCGCTGACACGTTGAAGCAATTGTCTTTCACCGCGATTACAGGAGCAAATATCCGCCGACGTCATATGAAGCAATGCGACGGCCATTGAGTATGGAAAGACTTACACATCGACTGGGGTGAGACCACCGTGGGTGACGGAACAGCAGATGGCACCGGCAAGGGCGAATCTGGAGTAGAGGTTAATGCCGGAGAGCTTCTCAGGAGTGTTGGCGAGGGTCTTCTGGACGACAGCGTCGACCTTGACGGAGCCGGTGGATGGTGCTGGAGTAGACATGGCAAAGGATGATATGTGGTAGCTGAAGAGTGGAGATGTTAGGATGATGTCTAATTGGGATTGAGTTGAGGATTGATGGAGATGAATTGGACGTACAGAGGAATGGGGGAGTCTGAAGATGTGAGGTTGAAAAAGGTTGCAGAGGGCTACGGAGTACTTCGTAGTCAATTGGTGTCGCAAGAAACGGGCCCAAGCTTTTTGGCTGTGGACTCCCAGTCGAGTCTCACTCGAAATTTTGACCACGGAGGATCTCGGGCCAAGCCCGTGATTTAGCGTCATTTCATTGATGTCGTTTGGTGTCATTGGTGTTCGGTAGAAGTCCACATGCATACCCAAGCAACCTCACCTCGTTACTCCATTTTAACTATGTACTTAACATGTTGGCTAGCTGCCGCCGACCACACAGGAATAGACAATTACAGATAGAAAGACCGATGCGGAATTTAGGTGCGTATTTAAGGACGAAAGAAGATTATATTGTAAAGAAAATCAAACTTTAAAAAGGAGGCTCGGGCATCGCTCGCCACGCTGGAATTGCGCATCTGCTCCTCCGGCGCTTCTACCGCATAAGCCAGTCAGCCAGCACAGCATTCCTAGTATGGTGGTAGGCATGTAGGTAATACGAAAAACCTGTATTCCGCCTTTACCGAAACTTCGCTTCCACCTTCTTCTTACCTTATCTTATCTCCGGTAACCATGGTAATGTCTCCCTCGGTCCAGACAAACAACTCCTTTTGGAATTGTGCTGCTCAAGATGCGAGCTCACATTGATGCAAACAACACAAAGTTGACATCACAATAAATAGAAAAAGGGAAAAGGTATCGATTTTGTGATTTAATTCCATTTATGCGAGTCACGCTCTGTATGACTTGCGCATGAAGGCAAGAATTGCAGACTATTGATTTCTGTGCTTGTGTTCAAAGTTTGGCCTTTCCGTGACTTGTTTGATGGAGTACTTTGTCGACGACCTCTATTGCCCGACATAATCGATATTCTTGTAATTTCGGGGCAACCACCTGCACACTTAGCTTGCTGTTCATATACAATTGTCGATCAATTGTCTTCTCATCCCCTAAAACCACTGGGTTAATGTAAACATCTATACACATTTGGGGACGGACCCGGAGTTAAGTACTTACAGAGCTCTTGATTGACCTTATCCCAAGAAGACAAAGCCTCCCCAGCAACTTCTCCCTCTAAATCCTCCTCGACAAAGTCTCTCACTGGCAGACTTGCTGCAGGATAATCAAGAAGGTTGAAACTGATGGTATAGCTGACACCATTCCATCGATCGATAGGAGGTACGGGATGCGGTGCCACAGGACAAATGATGGCATCTATGGTCTCCCCATTCTTGGTCTTCCAAATCTTTAGCATCTCTCTTTCCAGCTCCATTCTCTGCGCATGTAGCTTGACCAAGGTCTTCAAATCCATCGCACTTCTTCTTCTTATCCGTGTGCTCAACCACGTAGACAACGGCTCTCCGGTAGACTCCAAAAGATCGAACATGAAGTTTCCACCATCAACGCCCAGAAAAGCGTTTGCCAATGACTGACATTTCTTGAATAGTGGCGCGTCCACCTCCACAACTTCATAACCTGCCAATTTTAATTTCTGTACTGTTTCTTCCAAGACCTTTTTGATAGGAGGAAGAGGCGTGATCAAGTTGTCTGTCCTAATGACACCAAAAAGGGGTTTCTTTCTCTTCAACACCCCCTGATCTTTCCACTCTCCAAACACAATCGCGGGATCCCGTTCCCAAGGCCTCGCATCCGCAACGACTTTCAAAAACAACTCACAGTCTCTGAAGCTGCCCGCAATAGGTCCTGCACTAGCCGACAGTCCGATTTTCGAAGATCCGGCTTCTGTTCCATTCTCCTGCCCAATGTATGGCACTCTTTGTGCGCTGGGTTTGATCCCATATAGCCCATTACACATCGCTGGAATTCGAATGCTGCCTCCAATATCTGTCCCAACGCCAAGAACACTTCCACCCATAGCAATTAGTGCTCCTTCTCCACCGCTGCTTCCACCCGCCGTGATAGCACGATTCCTTGGGTTGAGAGTGCGTCCGAATAGATTATTCTCGCTATCAAGAGCTCCGAGGGTTTGGGGAACATTTGTCTTGCAATAAATCACCGCCCCAGCATCCAGTATGATATCCACCAGCGCAGAGTTCTCCTTGGCAGGTTTCTCGGCTAGACTTGCAATCCCTACAGCCATCAGTAACTGAAATTAACTTCGAACATCACGCACATAGCTAAACATCAAAGACACCACATCGGAAGTCAAAATAAAAGGAAACTCAAAACATACCAATACTGCTATCTACTCCCTTCACACAGAAGGTATCCTTCAAACTGACGGGTACGCCATGCAACTCACCAACCCACCTGCCCTCCTTTGCCTCTCTATCTAACCATCTCGCCCTCTCCACTGCTTCTATAAACATGATCTCTGTCAAGCAATTACAAACTTGCTGCGCAATCGCCGCGCGCTTACAAAACGCCGTGATAACCTCCTCGGCCGTGTACTTCCTCTTGCGAATAGCAGCTGCCAGCGAAGTTGCGTCGTGGGCTGATGTAATCTCCAATTCAAGGGCCGTAAGAACCCCGCAGGTGAGCGGGATGGATAGAACATCAAGAACAGACGGTGCTGGGGGTGATTGTAGGATCCATTCTTTGGGGATGAGGGAATGTCGCTGGGCCTGCTTGCGAGCGGCAATTTCCTCCCATTTTGCGGACATTTTTAAATATTTTATTGAATTAGATATGGGCGTAGTGATTTGAAGTGAAGTATTTATTTTGTTTGGGGAAGTGTGGGGTTGGTGATGATAAATTACGTAGATTAGGCGGAACGGTGCCGTCAGCCGAGGTCGATGACACTTGCTGGGTCTTTGCGGCATTAATGTGTGGAGAACATAGTTTGAACTTGTTGTGTTATTTTTACTGTATATTTGCCATATGAAACTGATAAATAATAATACTATATTGAAAACGGATAAGACGTTGAGGCGTTAGAAGTATGACAAATCCGTACATTGTAGATCAGCTCCCCTAATCCCTGAACATAATTGCTAGCTGTGATGAATGGCTTCTCAACTCGTAAATTATGGATAATCCATCAGTACCTAATTACACTATGTCACAGTATGATTGTGAGGTAGCAATTCAGCTTGATGGCACGTGCAAATGTAAAAATAGTATGCATGAAACTGCTCAACGCAAGCAAGTATATATTACCAGTGAATCCTTATATACTATGTATAAGATACCATTGAGAGTGTATGCATAGCAAGTCAAGTGTAACTACGCCAAACATGCTGGTAAAATTCTCTAGTATCATGAATGAAATCCCAAACTCTAGGACTTCACAGCCATCCGCCCCACATCAAGCCTAATAGCTCAATCCTATCTCAAGTCCATATGTATACTAAAACAAGCTGATCCAAATATGTGTTAACTCCAATATCCAAAATCCAGCTCATAAACCAAGCCTCCAACTCCATACCCACACATTTGTTTCCCCCGTATAAATCCCACCTTATCTCGACAAGTACGAAGGATTCCATTGATTCATATAATTCCAGAAACTGTTTTCAGGATATCCACCCTCAAATTGTAGATTCTGACCACTTAATGGGTCAAAATAGGGTTGTTGGGAAACACTAATCTCCGAAATCTGCGGGCCAGTATTAATGCCCATCAGGTCATTGAAGAGGAGATCGTGCGTTGGTTGTAAAGGAGTCATGGCATTAAAGTCGAAGTCCTGTGGCATGATTGGAGCCCACTCGCTGCATGTACTGGATGGGGCTGTTGTGGCTGAAATGCTGGGCGTTGAGGTACTGGTTGATGCAGAGTTATCATAGCGAGGGGTGAGGGGGACTATCGGTGGCATTGGAGGTCTTGAGATTGACAATTTGGTACTCTCAGGCGGAGTTAAAGACAGCTGAGCCGTGGTAGCGGCATCGATCTGTTTCCTGCCTGGCCCGATGGCTTTCTTCAGTCGGACAAAGATTGTTCGTACAACTCCCAGGGCCGCTGTAGCCAGATCATTGCGTTGCGAGATTGTTTGAAATCTTTCCATCGCCCATTCGAAATGCTGGACGCTGTCATTCACATAATCCAGGTTCTCAGTAGGGTACAGGATATAAATTGCCGCAATGATTATGATGGCGTCGAAAGTAGTCAGAACCAGATTGTACATTTTATAGTGCTTGGACTGAAGGTACAGGAAGTATTGGCGCTGTGCTCGGAGGATCATGAGCGCTGCTTTGATTGCCTCCGTCCGACTTTTGGGGAGAGTGAAGATGTATGGTCTGTGTAGAGCCATCAAAGTAAAATAATTCAGTGTTTGAAGGATCGGTCGACTCGATGGTAGCCAGTGACATTCTGGAAGATGATCAAACCTCGTATCTGGGTTCTCATATCGGAAGAATGCTGGAAGAACGTCTATTGAAGGGGTCAGATATGAGAAAAAAATCGGTAGCTCATAAAGCACTTACCAATATCACGTAGAATCTTTTCATGTAACTTGTCTATCTTCGATTGATCTTTCGGGTGAGAGCCCTCTCGTTCCAAAATCAAGATTCCCCGAAGAAATTCTCCTTTGCTATGATATGCAACGCATAGAGTTAGAGGTGTCGGTGGATCATCTTCTGTCCGCGCCATGGGTGCAATCTCCCGGCGATTATGTGGTCTTGGTGCATCAAGAGGCTTAGCAGCCTCGCCATATGAAAGATCAATAGTGGTTGGCCTTCCAAGCACAATTGCCATGTGAGCATCCCAAAGAAATAGTACCTGCCATAATCTTCGCCGCAGCTCAGCTGTCCACAATGCTTCCAGAGCTTCTGCAGAATTATGTGATCGTTGTACAATTGCATGTCTGTGAAGGCCAATCTCTTGAGCATCCCTAATTGTCTGAGATAGCGCATGCCAGCTCTCAGGGATCATCCCGCCATGTTTCAAAAACATTGTACGCAGAAAGCCAGCTTGTACTGTCAAGAAGGATGTTTTTCTTTTCCCCAGTAGCATTAAAATACGCGTTCCGGTATCACTATAGTCGTTCGCCAGGTCATCTAGTGACATAGAAGCTGCATATTTGAGGTTATCCAAGTTCTTGTCATAGTTGATCGGCTGGAATTGAAGAGCGTTACCAAGGACTTGGAACAATACTGCAGGAAATATAGCGACATCCGCCGGGATCTCCTGAGGTCCTTTGCTGAAGTCAGAGAAAGATAGGTTGTTCCACATATCCATTTGCTCCATAAACATATCTTCGTCAATGAAGTTGTAGTGCCAGTTAACATCGTGAAAGAAGTCCCGTACAAGTTGGTCCATATATGAGCGAGCAGGAAGGTGTCGGATGAGGTTCTTATACTCATCACGGAGAGCAGTAGAGTTAACAGGAGACCGGTCCTTAGCACTAATAGGAGCATTCTCAGGACCAGCCGTGCTCTCGATCCTTTTGAAAATACCAAGAGTATTGTGAGAATTAAGATTTGCGTAGCCCAAGCATTCAACTTGAGCAGCAGACTCGGAATGATGCTTAGGTCCATCAACATTCAAGACAGTCGGCGACCTCGCACTATTGGCCCCAGACACATTTGGAGAAGTACTTTTTGCTGTGCCCGATGGGCGAGCAACAGTAGAGTCCGTCTCATACGTACATAGAGACTGTTTGTTCCTCGTTATGCAATTGGAACAAGGAAGTAGCCGATCGCACTGAGAAATAATTAGATGACTCTGCATATGCATATATTTTGGAAAGTCAACCGCGCGTTAAGCTCCTTTACGCCGATGACAAAATAATATGGGGACTGATGCGCCATTGGAGGAGGCATACCTTTTGCTTTCGCCGATGGCATTCTGTGCACGAAATCACAACCCTCTTACGCTTCTTTGAGGGTTTATTCGAAGTCTGAATTGCAGAGTCTCTTTCCGCTTCACTATGTGTGGCCTGATCCATTATGATGACGCTGTACTGCGTAGTTAGATACTTGGAACTTCGCTGGGGGCGTGGTCGTTGGCGGCGAAGATCAGAGGTGCTCAGCCTCGGACCGACCCCTTAACTCCGATCATAGGACGTGAAAGTCACGTGGTTCTACGAGAGCCACGCTTGGATCTCTTTTGAATAGGTACTGTGTGCAGACATCTCAACTTTCTAGAATTACGAAAGTATATCCTGATATAGCTTAGTAATGTTCGTCAAACTATTGCAGTTGATTCCAATTAAGATCGAAGTATTACCGTCCTAAGTTGACGCATCATTCGTAGACAACTCGGCATACAAAAAGATTATGCCATCGTAAATCCGAAAGACAAAAATATCACATCAATATAACGCCGAAACTGCAAGGATATTTAGAAGAACAGGCTCTAGCGGTTTAAAAAACATAAAGATTGGCTAATATCACTAATGTCCGAACCCCTTGCAGCAAAGGATTTATATCAATGATGACTCCAGCAACCGTACGATATTCACACAATTCTACTAGCACACCGATCAAAAATCAATCAAAAGATGTCACATATCCATATATACCCCACCCTAGATGCAACCTAACCGCTCGCTCAACGCCCCATAAAACCCTTATGACAACAAATTTATACAGCATCCAAATCCTTCAGTGCACCCGCGAGCCTCCTATAATCTCTGAGGAGCTCTAAAACCTCATTGATTCGCAAATCGCCTGGATTCTCCACCTCCATAAAGCGCTTGATTGGTGGGTCCACCTTCACCTTCTCCTTAGGCGGCAGCGACGCGGTTAAATCTGGAAATGTCTTTGGAGAATTAGAGGTACGATAAATATATGTAGAAATTCAGGTACTTACAGAGGTCAAGTCGGCGACGCCGCCATCAGGAACAGGTTTCGGTGCACCGAGTTCTTTAGAACGATCCGGGGTAGATGAAATTGGTGGTGTGTTTCTACCGAATCCTTTCATCATTCCTATGCCGGCAAAACGATTCATAGGATTGAGACTGTTCCCCAGATTTCGCATTGACTCAACAAGAGCAGGGTTCGCAGCTGCTGGAGCGGATGAGCTCAGGGAAGAGGTAGGCTTCTCCTTATCCTTGCCGTCTTCTGCAAAGGCAACCTTCCTATTGCTCGCAGAACTTCTCGCACTTTCTGTGCTATGGTCTCGAGCTGGTTGCTTACGGCCCCCAATCATGTTGAGCATCTTCTCTGAGTTTTCCGACGATCTACTCCTCTCTTCTCGACTATGAATGGAGCTGGCTCCACTTTCTGATATTCCGTCTTCATCGTGTGTTGGTGTGCCAATAAGTTTTCTGGCATCCTCTAATGTTTTGGGAACTACAACGTCAGAGCCCTTGACATTAGCGTTTTGTTGCTCTTTCAATTTACCAACAAGGAACTTATAACTGTCTCCGAGACTGTTACCAATGTTCTTGAAATTTTGATCAGCAGTATTCAAAACTGCTTCACCAGCATTTCCAATTGCCTGAGCTGGAGTTTGGAAGATGTCACTAAGTCGTCTATTCTGGAACTGATTCACAGGTCGAAGTGCAGAAACAGCAGATGCCTGCGGCTTAGGTGGAATAATTGCAGCTGAAGTTTGCGGGTTGACAGTGGCTGGGCTCAGTGTTTGAGCAGTGAGACCCGGGGTTATACTTGATGCATCCTTTGTTGAATCACCTTCTTCGATTCGCGGCGTCAATGGACGATCAGCAGATTTGGGAGGACCTGAGGGCGCCTCGTCGGCTCTGAGGCTGTTCAGATCAACCGTCTCAAGGAAAGTAATAGCAGCCTCCAGGTTGGTAAGACAGTACGCTGCCTCGCCATCAATCTTGCTGTCGTTGCGGAATCGCTGTATAAAGTATAGGTTACTTATAACATTTATTCCTTCGGGTGGCGAAGTGATAAGTGTGTATATCAGCATAGGCATGATCTCATCTGCCGATGATGAGGGATGAAAATGCGAGAGAGTATCGACTATCCCCTTGTGCGCAGCTTTAAGATGTTGAAGCTTTCCGAGAGGGTATTTCTGGTCATTCATAAGAACCAGCTCTTCTCTGGCTCCGTTCAACCACTCACGGACCTCATTTTCTTTCTCTTGTGACAATGCTGCAGTTTGTTTAAACTCTTCTCCTAGATCTATACCAAGATCTGTTAAGCCAATACCAACCACTGCTAAAGCAGCAGTCTTCGACCTCAGCTTCTCATCTTGTGCTTCGTCCTGTGTGCTGCGATGACGCCAGATTCTATCATAAATTCCCTCGCAAGCTCTCCTCTCAACAGCTTCTTCTAGTTCCAGCCTTTTCTGTTCTAGTGCCTTTCGCTTTTGTTTCCTTTCAGCTATCTCATCGGTCGTCAGCATTTGCTGCTCAGTTTCCCGAGGTTCCAGAGTTATCTTCGGCGGTTCCTTGCTGCTTATTGAGGACGCTTTCGCTCGAAGTTTATTCGCTGTGGAGCTCAAGGAAGAGACAGAAGGAGCCGGTGATCCATTTCGATGCTGTCTCGAAGACAAGGTAGAAATATGTGTATCGATATGGTTTGCCGCTGTAATATAGAAATTTTGGAACATGCCAGATAATTTGTCGACAGATGGGGGTGAGGAGTGAACCCTAGCAGAAAGAGAATCGATGAAGCTAGGGAAAACATCAGTAAGAATAAACTTGGTGGTCAGTCATCGTTCATGGTTCCCCTCCTTGTGATAGACAACCATGATGCCAACAGGAGTGTTACATACCTATCGGTGAGGCTGACTAATTCAATAGGCAGGTCATCAAAATCTCCAGGCAGTTTTCCACTGCCTTCCTCTGGGATACTATTCTGACCCTCTCGTTCCCCTATGCCAAAACTTCTCGCGAAGACGCCCGATAAGCCTCGCGACTTCCGATTCTCCACAGGAGTTGATCCCTCCTCTGCAATCTCATTCTCCATCATGGTACCATTCTGGAATGTACTCGCTCTGCCTCGCATAGAAAAGGTGCTCGGATTTGGCTCGAGTCTGGAGAAGGACTTCGAAACATGCAATTGACGAGGGCGTGGTTGGCTGGAATCGCCCTTCTCTGTAACAGGACTAGCCATGAACTTTGGGAACTGGAGCATCTTTTCGTCAGCCAAAGGCTCTTCAACTATGTTGAACTTGGAAAATATACTGAAGCAGGAGTATTTGTATTTACCTTGTGGAATTCTAGCTCTTACCAGCAGAGCACGGTATGATGAAGCTGCTGCTGTCTCGGAAGTCCACACGAGCCAGGATATGGGAACAAACGAATGTGGATCTCGATCAGAAACAGAAATAGTAATGTACAAAATTATTCGATATACTTGCACATTTCGAAACCTCGAACCTTTTTAGATCTTGAGAAAGGAAAGTTGAATAAGAAAGGTGAGGGATTGACTGGTCTCACTCAGCATGAATAGTAGAGTTGCTCGTGATAGTGACAGATTCGATAGGGTGATCATAAGTGAAGTTCGGCGCGCGAATTGCGTAGGTTACTGCGTAAGTTGGCACGTTAACTGTGCTGCTCTCCACTCCTCGGGCGGAGAGAAGCGGAAATTGCCGCAGTTATTGGGTGGTGGCCTGTAGTTGTTGAGTCGAGTGTCCTTACTTAGTGTCTTGCAGGCAGTCGAGAAATGGCTTGCCGTACAGGGCTCTCAGGCACTCCGCCGCCTCCCAGTGGTCGGAGATCGGTCCTTGGGCGCGCATGATGACGCTTCAAGCCGATAGGCACAGCGTCCGTGATCACTATGATCCAGAACCACCGCTCATAACATCATCAGTCACAGACAATCGTCTTGTTGGCATCGTCCGCATAACCCTTCATATCATCCTGCATCATCTTATCCTCTTTCCAGGTGATGGAATAGACTACGTCAAGTGTTCTAATACACCATGAACTTCAGAGAAGCTCCCTCTAAGTGTACATCTGCTGGCAGAGTCACTGCTGGCTTGCTCTTATCGTTCTTGTCCTTATCCGCCCCAACCACAGCCTATTTTGGAGGCTTGATTCCGGGACAAGAACTTGGATTTGGTGGCCAGTCGCCCATCATTGCACCTCTGCCTGTCCAGCCAGATGGATCTAGCAAATTTCATGGAGAGAAACGATTTGTGAGTAAATAATAGGTAGTCCCCAATACCAAAGGAGGCAAGCGATACTAATCCTTTATCTCCAGTCTCTGCGACACATCTACCACCATGGAACACATCAACACCCAGACCTTCACCGGAAGAAGGACATACATCCAGATGCTCCACTATATATGATGTCTGATGATGGCTCCACGAAAGATCCAATGCCACCGCTTGTGGCTCGAACTCAAGATCACACTATTCAGCGTCTTCGGGATCGAAGACCATCGATTATAGACCCCATGATTGCAGCTGCGCGAGAACAAGGAGAAGTTTGGGCTTTATCGCCCTCCGCATGGACAATCGATAATGTTGCCGGTCCGAATATCACTGATAAGGAAACCGTCATTACCCTGGCGTTGATGTCATCCAACGCCTATGTCGATATCCCGCATACAGGAGACTGGGAAGATGTGAACGGGGGCTTCAACAGTAGCCTCGATTTTGGCTGGGAAAATGATGGTCTACGAGGTCATGTTTTTGTGGACGAAACTAACTCCACTATTGTAATAGGATTGAAGGGAACATCCGTTGCTGTCTTCGATGGAGCAGAGTCTACGACTGGGGATAAAGAGAATGACAATTTGTTCTTCAGTTGTTGCTGCGGTCAGCAAGGACAGTGGTCATGGCGACAAGTTTGCGACTGTGCAACGGGTACTTTTACCTGCAACACCACTTGCATCACCAAGTCATTGAGGAAAGAGAACCGATACTATCAGGCAGCTCGAGAATTGTACTCCAATGTTACTGCAATCTATCCAGACTCTAACGTCTGGGTCGCGGGACACTCCCTCGGTGGATCTGTGAGTAGTCTACTCGGTTTGACGTATGGACTTCCTGCCACTACATTCGAGGCGCCCGGTGAGGCGATGGCTGCTGGTCGTTTGGGGCTTCCAGTGCCACCGGGATCACATGCTGGAGCCGCGCAAACCAGAGAGATGACTGGAGTACATCACTTCGGTCATACGGCTGACCCAGTGTATATGGGTACATGTAATGGAGCCAGTTCTAGTTGTTCTTTCGCAGGTTACGCTATGGAAAGCGTGTGCCATACTGGATGGACCTGCGAATATGATGTCGTCGCCGACAAAGCGTGGAGGGTCTCGATTACAACACATAGGATACACAGCGTTATTGACGATGTGATTAGAAAGTATGACAATGTGGCAGAGTGTAAGAGAGATTCAGATTGTTATGATTGCTTCAACTGGAAATTTTTCGAAAGCAATAGCACTGAAAGCACTACAACTTCAAGTTCAACAACTACGACAAAGACAAGAACTCGAACAGAAACTTGCAAAACTCCTGGTTGGTGGGGATGCCTCGATGAGACAACAACGACATCTCAGCAAACATCTACGAGCAGTACAACTACAACGACCACATCTTCGACTTCCACATGTAAAACTCCAGGCTGGTTTGGTTGTAAGGACGAAGTCACAACCACAAGCAAGTCCTCCCTCATGCCAACAGCGACTACAACTTCCCAGCCAACTCCAAAGCCCACAACGACCTGCACAAGCCCTGGATTCTTCGGTGGTTGCAATGACCCAACAACATCCTCAACCTTGACTTCATCTACTACATGCGCCACGCCAGGCGCAATCTGGGGTTGTAAAGACGCAACCTCTACATCCAGCAGTGCAAACACCATAACCTCTCCTCCCACAATGTCAAATCCCACACACTCCTCGACTTCCACAACGGAGCATGCATGTACGTCCAAAGAATGGTTCGGTCTAATCTGTGTTGACCCTTCGCCCACTAACACACCTGATCAGAAGAAGAAACACCATTGTATCAACAGAAGCTGGATTGGGTACTGTAAGGCTTACGATTCGAGCTCTGACTTGGACGCTGAGACTACAGGGAATGAGATTTAGAATGAATATATTATGACTGGAGTGAAGGCTGATAAATGGGGTTAGTTCAATTGTGTAGTCAGGATCATGGCTCTCTTTTTTCTTTTTTGCTTTCTCTTTCGAAGCGGATTTCGGCGGCGTTTATCGAGCTTGGTTATCGTTATCATTGAGCACTTGTACATTGGAGATTGTGCAGACAATCTGGATGGATGTGGTGCCTATTTTTATGCTTGCATTGTGGTATATTCTGAATTATAACGCATACTGTAGTCTGATTTAATTATTTCGTGACTGTCCCCTATGCGTTTTCTTTGCTTCAGTATCAGCTACCTCCAGTAGAAGGCTCCGTAATTTCATCATTGTCCCCACCTCTTGCCATTACTCACCAGCTTGTCACCGTCTTAACCTTCTTTATCGTCATCATCAACATAGTGCCTGTACTTAGATATTCCCCAAATCTGACAACTTCTCAGAAGGTCATGATGCTTCATCAATAGTAGTCTCCTGGACCACCACCTTTACACTTGATTTCCCATATCTCTTTGTCTGGTTATGTTGCTGCCCTTCCTCGCATTTCTTGGAGCTCAGGTATTCCTCCAAGTTAACCTGTCATGTCTCATCTATCATGCAGACCCTCACGGTATGGATTCGCCATCCATAACCTCTCCCAGGACTCCAGGGCTCCAATATTCCCATTCCTCGCTCTGCTTATCAACCCACAGCATGCTTTCGCTCACCAAGTCCTCAATAGCGGTCTTTGCTCTTGCCCTTGGCCAACGAAGATTCAACATCAGCATGCTGACACTAATATAACCAAGAAGCTGCGCAGCTTCTAGAACAGCGGACTGGTCTGTATTTAATTCTTTCGGGACAGAGCGAATATATAGCTTGTGTCCAACTTTGACCGTGGTAAAACCTGAGCCAAGCGGTGCGAGAGAGGTAACAGCACGAAGTACATCGTCACTAAAATAGTCAGTCTCCAATATATGATAGAGCCCAGGGGAAATACATACTCAGTGATTTCAGTTCCGCCCTCCATCCTAGTCTTCATGATCCTCTCTCTCACTTCCTTTACACCAATGAGCCCGCCATTTTCTTCCCTGGTTTGTCCACAAACTTCTACCACTTTCACAGCCAGTCCAAAGTAGAAATCATTAACACTTGTTCCCAGCATTTGACTCCAAAGGCTGCCCATTCCACCCGCACTGCCAGCATCTTTCCCTCCGTTGGAACTTGCAAGGGGATCAATACCTATGGCAGTACACATCCGTGCAAATTCTGCACGAAAGGTTGGATTGGAACGGATGTCTTTGGCATGAGTTTGGGCGAACTGTTGGAGTAGGCTGCGGAAGACAGAGAGTTGGGTTGACAAGGAGGCTGCTTGCGAAGTGCGGAGATTGGTACCATGAGACGCATATTGTGCTGATGTTATACGCGATCTGTCAAAAGCCGCAAGGCCAACACCTTTACGTGACATGGCTGTAGATATTTTGGGTTAATTTTTAGTAAAATGCACTGTGAGAAGTCGAAACGGATCTCTGGCGACAACGATGTACGAGGTCATTGGAATATCGAAATCCGATAACGATAACAAAAGGCCCCTCGGCCCATGCGATAGGCCAAGAGAGGCGGGCCGTCGCGGACCCACGTGAGCACGAGCGCCTTAGAGGCCTCAGGCTGCAGTGCTGAAATGGCATCTGCCGCTTGAAGGGCTTTCCGCATGAAAACCCTATCAACGCTAACGACCCGTTCCAGCAAATTGGTCTTGCAGACTTTCGCGATTGAAGTCTTGTCCCATCAACGCCCAACGACATCTTCTTCGACGATCACCGACAACCGCAAAGATGGTCTCCACCAAGCAGTACGATACCCTTTTACCCTCTCAGAGATGAGGTCCGATTCGCGTGGGATTCAGAGATAGTCGCCGTCCTCTCGCTGGAGCGCAATGCTATTGGGCATCTACTGAAAATGTGATCTCAATACATTCGCAGCCAGCTCGATATTTCCTGAGCTCCTCCGTCGTACTCTCAGGCCTGGAATATGGCTTGCGATACAACAGACGGAGTACGGGGTGTTGGAGTTGAAGACTTAGGTCTTCTCTCTCAAAAGAATAGCCGCATTCGTTGTACAAGTAACAGTCTACTGTGAAATGTCTCGAAGTACATGCTGGCAATTATCTTGGACTTCTTGTTCGAGGTTTTGTCGGATGAGAAATTTTCAATTGCATTAAGTAGTTTCAAATCTCAATGAAACTTGATTCTACATTGCATGTCGATACCTTTTCACCGATCAAATACATCAAAGTCGAGTTAGCCTTCTTCGAGAATGCTGCGCTACAGCTGCAATTCTTCGCTCGGCGCTCTCTTCGCATACTATTGTATGTTGGACATAAGACTAATCTGAGATTATAGCACCGTTCCAACCAAGGAGCACATCCTCGTCCCAGAGACCCTCCTCAAGAAGCGCAAGTCCCAGGAGAAGGCTCGTGAGGAGCGCACTGCTGAGCTCCAGAAGAAGAAGGTCAGTGATATTTTCTTGAAAACACGAGTGGCATGGTCTGCTATATGATGCATAACAACCATATTGCGACTAGACACTACTATGTCGATGTTGTCGCCAATTAACCATCTTTCGGGTCTGACTTATCATGACCATGTCACTGTTGTTTTCAAATATTTTCAAAACATCTTGCTGACTTTTATAATCAAGGCCGCCCAGAAGGAGAAGCGTGGTGTCATCTTCAAGCGTGCTGAGAAGTACGTTAAGGAGTACCGTGACCAGGAGCGTGAGAAGGTCCGCCTTGCCCGCCTCGCGAAGCAGGATGGTTCCTACTACGTCCCAGCTGAGGCCAAGTTGGTCTTCGTTGTCCGTATCAAGGGTATCAACAAGATCGCCCCTAAGCCACGCAAGATCCTCCAACTTCTCCGTCTCCTCCAGATCAACAACGGTATCTTTGTTCGCATGACCAAGGCTACCCTTGAGATGCTTAAGGTCGTTGAGCCATGGATCGCCTACGGTTACCCAAACCTCAAGACCGTCCGCGAGCTCGTCTACAAGCGTGGTTACGGAAAGATCGACAAGCAGCGCATTGCTCTTACCGACAACTCTCTCATTGAGGCTAACCTCGGCAAGTACGGTATCGTCTGTATGGAGGATCTCATCCACGAGATCTACACCGTCGGTCCAAACTTCAAGCAGGCCGCCAACTTCCTCTGGCCATTCAAGCTTAACAACCCAACTGGTGGTTTCCGTACCCGCAAGTTCAGACATTTCGTCGAGGGTGGAGAGTAAGTTTTCCCGTTTCTCTTTTATTGTACTATTACTAACAGTCTACTAGCTTGGGTAACCGTGAGGACAAGATCAACGCTCTCATCAGACAGATGAACTAAGTTGTTGGTTATGGGACTTGGGTTTGATGATTTTTTTACGGATGGGAAGGGGTTTCATGTGCTTTAGCTAGCTGGCATCAATGGCGTACAACAAGCTTTTCAAAATCGAATTACACACAATGCAAATACCCTCCATCTCAATATATGATCCGCCTCTTTCCAAGTGTTATGATTTCTGCTATTTTATCTGTTGATTTCGCTGTGCTATTATGCTTTGCTCTAACGGCTCTATTCTTGCACATGCTGAAGTAGGGGTAGGATTCAGCAAGTGGGGCTATTGATAGTTGTATACCTTTAGCTCTTGACAATCTTCAAGTCCAAAACAATCACTTTCGTATCGTTACTTTGTCCGATTAGCTTTCAATATATCTATGTATGACATGGGATAAGGGTCGTGTGACATCTTATCCATGTTTGCCTACTCGTGCTCATCATCATTATGTACACTACGCTATGCTCCAAACGCCTATTTCAGATATATGCCATACAATGTCTTCCAGTTTTGCCATTTAATTCCATGCTTTGGGATATATCCACATCCTTTGCACTTGAAAGTAAACCCCAAGTTCCTACCGTTTAGAACTTGATATCGAAACTCGTCCCGCATCCGCAACTGCTTGTAGCAAGTGGATTGTCAACAATTTTAAATCCTCTTCCAATCAACTCCGTGAAATAATCGATCTTGCTCCCCTTCAATAATTCCAGGCTCGGAGCATCCATAATGACCTTCGCCCCATCTTCCGCCTCAAAAATTGTATCTTCCTCGGGATCGAAGCTCGCGTCCTCCTTAGTCTGCCCACCAAAAGCTAAAGGTGCTGCCGCTGGCTCTATTGGCTCTTGCTCTGCTGCCGCATCCTGCAACAGATGCGATCGCAGGCTAACCAGCGTCAACGTATATTGGAAGCCATGGCAGCCTCCAGACTCAACTGTTATCCGTAACGCCAGATAAGGGTTCGATTCATTCGCCATTAGCTGCATGAGACGCTAATAAGTGTTAGTTATTATTATTCTCTATTGTATGCTCTGCGGGAGATGTACTTTCGAAGCTTTTGGTGTGATATCTACCATCATATCATTCCCTTCGTCATCGGTGCGCGGGTTGAGAAGCACAGTTGTTTGCTCGCGAGGACTTGATGTTGAGAATGTCCGGATAGGATTGAACACTGCGCGTACATTCCTAGACTGCACTCGTGGTGCGAGGAAATCGAGAGGGGCGCCGGTGAGTGCTCGGCGGGGCGCAAGCTGCATGAATGATCGAGCAAATGATGTCGACGATGTGGCGGCAGCGCGCACACAATACCGGCTCAGCGATTTTGATGCCATGTTATGATCTCCAGTTGGACGGATTGGTAATGTTCAGGGTTTACGATTGTTGACTTTCGGCCTCGTGGCGTTGATGGAAATGGTGCTCTTGCAAGAAAGGTACGCCGATAATCTGTTGGTTTGGTGGTTGCTTTGCGGAACATTAGTCAGTCGGCATCGCGTTTTAGCGTGGTTCGGCGACATCGCCGTGAATCTTCATCGGTGTTCGGTATTGTACCAACGGGTATTGACATGAACAATGTTCCTGCACCATGTGCTCATACAGTTTGAAATCGAAGTAGGAGGAATATTTGGTATTTTTAATCAAGCAAACTTTCTATCTTACCATCCGACAGTTGCTTCCATTGAACTTTGTAAGTTATTTAAAGGCTTTGTTCTCATTTAATTCTACTTGGTTTAATCTTTATCTTTCACATCATCATTATCATACCACAAATCATACCCCTCATCTTTGCGTAACATCAATCCCACCAATCGCCTTCAATAATAATATTCAGACACCTCAGCTACCAAAATATCAAGCTTTGAACTTTAAAGAATCCTACATCCTCTCATTTCACAAATAAACAAGTCATTATGGTGGCCATACAAGAAGTCCGTACTTTCAATTCCACCCTCAAAACCCGACCAGGAGGTATCGTTGCTGTCTTTGTAGGCGCAACATCAGGAATTGGGCTTGGAACAGTCAAAGCCTTCGTCAAGAACACCAATGCTCCCAAAATCTATGTGGTTGGCAGATCTAAAAAACGGTTCTCTTCCGACCTCTCTCTCCTCTCAGCATCCAACCCTTCCGCAAACATCAATTTCATTGAGACCGAGATCTCACTCCTCAAAAATGTCGACACAGCATGCAAAGAAATTCTATCGCAGGAGAGCAAAGTGGATTTGCTCTATATGAGTCCAGGATACCTGACACTTAACGGCCGAGAAGAAACATCCGAGGGAATCGACCAGCTGCTCTCCCTCAGATATTATGCTCGAATGCGCTTCATTGTAGATCTTCTTCCAGCACTCGAGAAGTCTCCAAGCCCACGAGTAGTTAGTGTTCTAGCAGCAGGACAAGAGGGCACAACGGATTTTGACGACCTAGACCTTAAGAAAAACCAATCTTTCATCCGCGCAGCTGATCAGTCCGGTACCATGGTGACTCTTGGACTCGAAGAGTTGGGCAAGGCGAACCCCAACGTCTCATTCTTGCATACATTTCCCGGAATTGTAAATACCGACCTGGTGGGGAATTTCTTTGGCAAGACAAGTGGAGCTTGGGGGGTATTAACTCGTGTCCTCTCTTGGATCGTACTCCCTGTTATGAAGATCTTTGCAACAACTGTGGAGGAGTCGGGGGAAAGGCACTGCTTCTACCTTACCAGTGACCTCTATCCTTCCAAGAAGCAGATTGAGGATGGTCAAGTTACGAATTACAAGGCCGGCTCAACTGACGGGGGAGTCAGTGGCGTTTACAGAGTCGATCCCAAGGGTGAGACTATTACTAATGACAAAGTCCTTGGTCCATACCGTGCCGAGGAGAAGGGGACGGTGCTGAGAGCTCATACAGAGGCTGTCTTTGAAAGTGCTACTGCTGGAATTTAGTTGTACGTTAGCAACATGATAGTATTCTGATATTGTAATGCAAAGTTATCAAACAAGCGTGTGAAGTGTGCCTAAGAGAATTAGTAGACATGTTTTCCTGTTGAAAGCCGATACTGATACTAATGCTGAGCATTTGGTGGTCTAGTTGAAGGTCCTTGGAAGCTACAGTAGTAATTCGCATTGATCTAGCTAAGGGGAATGTTATGTGTACTCATGGACCTATAAAATCTATGGTCTGGGGTCTCTGTCTCAATTATTCACTACTGTATTTAAGATGATGATCATTTGAACATAGTTGAAGGCTTTCTGATCAAGTATAGTTTCTCAAGTCATTATTGTTAGTTGCTTTATTTTCCACTAGTTCCCAATCATTCGCCGCCCTTTTATCATTTATGAGCTTTGGCAGACTGGTGGCCTTTTTGGTAACTTGTAGCTTTAATCATTTAAGCATCTAGGGTTATTTAGAGCAATTTCCGAATAAGTATGGTATTTTATTATTTTTTATTAACTTTTTTATTATTCGTCCGAATAAGCCAGACTCGACAAACTTCCCAGGCTGACCAATAACTCCTCACCTTATTAATCCCTCCAACTTCATTTAATGTTTCCTTTTCTCTCTTTCACCCATAAATCTCGTGATATCTCATATTGATGGTTTATATTTGTAGTATGAGCTCAGATCACAAAAATTCAACTTACAACACTTGTCAACTACACCTCAGGTCAAATTCGAAAATTTGATCAGGATCTTGCAATATTGCCGTCTAAAACTCAAGCTGATAATTGAAGTTACAGGTAAGATTTTGATGTATAATCACTGTGTAGCTTTTGAGCAGGTGACCTCAGACACAGATAGCCCCTTTCTTCACCAGACCACAGATTTTACACTTGGAAACGCCAACTAATTTGTTGAGGCCAATAAACAAGGAAGTATCTCATGTTTATAGTGCTAGCCATATACGCTGTGAACACCTTCTATCTTGTGCGAAAGCGGTCTCCTTGAACGATACGCTGTGGAACTTTTGCCTTGGCTTGTATGGGATTAACAAGATGCAATTTTGATTATTTTCAATAAGAGGCCTAACAAGGACACAAAAATAAGACTGATAACATGAAGTTGATCTAAGGGACTATGGAGGATAGCATAATAGAGCTCACTGAACCAACGAGATTCAAGTTGGCGACTAAAGAAATCGAAAACTTATTAGATTCCTTACAGCATATTAGAAACCTTGCGGGAGAAGATCAACCTTGAGAGACATCAGTAGACCAATCACAATTATTACTCATAAGAAGCTGTGTCGCCATGTATGGAAACCTTGAAAGGGGCTTCATCTTTCAAGTCTATGGTCAAGAACGGATTCCCAATGACCGCAAATAATACCCTTTCTCTGCTATGGGGCAGACTCAGAGAGGATGGATCTAGAGCTTGGAAAAAGAGCCTCTAAACGTCACTGAAAAAGCACACTTTTAGTTGTTCCAATCTATGAGGATATCCCGCTACAAGGGTAAGATCCGCCCTAATCGAGCGAATTCGTGAATGACGCTTTAGGACTGTGCGAAGACAACTGATGCGTAACGAATTCACAGTTATCTGAAGATGAGGAATTATTCAAGGCTATGGGGTTTGATTTTGACTTGATTTTGAGCCATACATTTATTGAGCCTCGAGATTATGATATTTGTATTTGAAACCATTTCAAGTTATCTAAGAACTAATATTCGCCGTCCACTAAAATCTTGCTTTCAAGATCTGTGTAATGTGTGAAGAAAGACTCGAAGAGGCGGATAGCATGCTCAATATCATAGACACCTCCACATTCTCGGATGCTGTGCATGCTCAATTGAGGGTTTCCGAGATCTAGGGTACGGGTTCCAAGAGCTGCTGATAGCATTGGTCCGATGGTGCTACCGCACGAGGAGTCATTGCGTACAACGAAGAGTTGCAGTGGTACGCCGGCTGAAGTGGTCGAGTCCTCACTTGGCTTGGCTCTACGAGCAGCTTCCTGTACCAATACAATACCAGGCGAGTTTGTGGCATAACGAGCGTTGGCGTTTATCTTGATGACAGTGCCCTTGTTCATCTCAGGTCGGGCATCTTGACGTCTCGGTCAGTTTCTTGAGTGGCTATCAGTTTGTACGGGAATGAGCTAAACTTACCTGCTTCATATTTGTGTTGATAATTGGGGTTAACAGAGTGAGCCATGTCGGCAGAAATGAGGAAGGATCTCGAGAGTGACTGTTCGTAGGCTGTTGCAATCTCTGGCTCAGATTCGCGGCGGACCTTTTCCCAGGATTTCTCGGAGCTGTTGTCATGAGATGGGATGACCGAAAGGCGACGGATAACTGAGGGGAGGAGATTAGAGTTTGCACCTTGGGCTGTCAAACTTCCAATTTCCTCATGATCAAAACAACATATTAGACGAATGCAAGAGTCATCTTCAAGTGATGATGGAGAATTGAGAGACTCAATCAATCCCATGACACTACAATAGGTCATCTCAAGGTTGTCAAGGCGAGCGGAGTAGATGAGCTCCTCGTTAATACCTCCAATGCAGGACTTCTGGGTGTCATATAGTACCATCTCGAAGTCTACAACATCCTCAACCTTGACGCCGGCGTGCTCGGCAATGAGTTCGACAACATATGGGTGGTGTCGCTCTGAAAGGACCTTAAGTGGATTGAACGTTGATTCATTGTCGGTTTGTTCAGAAGTGGGTGTAGCGGTCTCAACCTTCTCTGTCTTACCGGTTCGGTTGAGCTCAGCAGCAACAAGACCGGCAATGGGGAAGAGTTCAGTCTCCTTGTTTGGATTAAATTCAGACGAGCGGTCGAGGTGGATTGCAAGAGTTGGAATGCGGAGGATTGGTCGATCAACTTTGACAAGCTTCTGGACAAAATTTCCGCCCTTATCTTTGACCATAGCTCTGCCAGCAATACTGAGATCGCGATCAAACCAAGTGTGCCAAATTCCACCTCCATATGTCTCTACACCAACCTGCATAAAACCAGCACCGGTCTTCTTGCTTACAGGCTTGAGTCTGAGCGTGGGCGAATCCGTATGGGCACCAATCATGGCGATTGGGTTACCTGACTTCCATTTCTTTCCAATGGTGAATGCTACGATAGAAGAAGCATTGCGTGTCAGGTAGTATTTCCCCCCAGGTTGTAGGTTGGACCATGAATCACGTTCTTTGATCTCCTTGAACCCAACAGCTTCGAATCTCTCGATGGCAGAGCGTACGGCATGAAAGGCTATGCACAATGGTCAATGTGGGCTCACGTATAGAACTTGAACGAAGTTGCTTACGAGTCGGGGAAGCGTTAACAAAATCTAAGAAATCATTTGCTTTAGCGACGGCAGCAGTCTTTGGAGACATGATGCTGCTTGCGGTAGAGAAGAAGCGTGAAAGTCTGTTACTCTTCCTGGCAATGGGTGTCACTCGTGAGACCGCGTTGATCATCTACAAGCAGCCTAATTGAGGGGAGTTAATATTCTTAGATTCGAGTAGCTGTGACGGGCAGATACATTGGTGTCGTTGGAGCTGTCTCTCACGTTGCCGCGACGATTAGCTTATCGGCGGAGAAGCACAGGGCAACCTGAGGTATGAGGTACAAAGTCACCTGAGGGCCTAATGAAACTCGAGACTTCAAACACTCGAGTTACACATGGCTCGACCGAAGGCACCGCCGCTCAGCTGAATTGTATTGAAACTGGACGAGCGAAACAGCCACCGCAACCTTCTTCACACAGAGATGGACATCACTACAGTAAAAGAGCGACGCTGTATATCCTTCGACGTAGCAGTCTCTGCCACCCTCTCCTATGCACATATAACCATCTTGCCAGCCCCTTGCCATTTTCAGCTCTGCCACAGCTCTTCTTCTACCCTTTGCTTTCGTGCTTCAGGCATTGTACTCCGTTGCCATTTGCAGATCCTTCTCGGTGCTCTGACTCGTGAGTAAGGTAAGGTATGGTACCTAGTCGGGCTGACTCTCGCCTCAGGCAATGATTAATCCTAATAGCAGATCGAGGGGATGCTATCCCGGGATTACAAGATTTCCAAGACCCCGTTCATCTGCCAATACGGCCACATCCCCGTGCGCCTTGTTCGATATCCAGGCAACACATCAACAGTTGATTGCTTACATCCTAATCCGACTTGCTCAGTTATTTAGATAGCAGATGCCGAATGCCATCATCTGACTTGAACTCTTTCTCCAAATACACGTGTGGCAATTGAGTACGTAACGAATACCGAGACCTCGCCAGTTCCCCGTATTCTTTTCAGCTCTGCCGCTCTTGATCGTTGAGGCACGCGCTGAATCTTCATGTGTACAGAGTTTCGGCCCCTCCACAACGCCTTCACAATACTTCATAAACGGAGTGGGGATTTATTGGCCTTGTACGGTAGGTTCAGCGGTAATATACGAAGTACGTAGCACTAGCATGTATGTACTTGAAGGGTAGTCCATGAACCCGGCACATATTGTAATATCAGTTGACGCCGTACCACTGCTTTTCCTCCGAAAAAAGAAACAGAATAAAGGGATCAATTGAAATGGACTTCGTTTTCTTCCCCGCCAACTCAAGTGAATTGAAGTCCATACAAATGTTACATACGAAGTACGAAGGGCAAATCATGAGAGATGGCAAGGTACAGCACAAATGACAACTTTCGGCTCTTCTCCCCGAATCAAGCTGTTGTGCAAATGTAATTCATTGTCTTGCCTGCAGCCAAATGCAGCCCTGGTTGAGGCAGCGGGAGCAAGTTTGAGGCGTGCACGGAGAGATATATGTACACACACATACATACACCAAGACGTATCCCATCTAATCCCTACACACCTGGTCTGAGTGTTCAATTTCAGCGACTTCAATTGCGATACATAACGGTGGCAAGTGGATTCTCCATATCATTTTCTATCTTCCTCTTTCTGATTTCCCTAAATCCCAAGGCTAAAAAGACCCAGATTTCAACTGCGCAAAAAGTTGACCATTTCATTTTTTATTATTCCTCCTCCCTGCCAATATTTCTTTTTTTTCCTCGTCCAATTCAACAAGCATGCAGATGCAGAGCGCCATACAGCATTCCAGGTGTGCGGTAATCTGTGGTGTCGTAAAGTGTGGGCGCGTGCTGCCTTAGCATTAGGTTTTGTTAGGGATTCTCGAGCCGGATCTACATTGGCTTCGCGCGCGGGCTCGAACGATGGGCAAATCCTTCTGGAAACCAATTGCTCTTCCCGTGAACTTTGTAAAGCCACCGCTTCTGCGCAACTCAAACCATCTCATCTCATCTCATCTCATCTAATAAAACAAAAAGAGACGATAGAGGGGGGCAGAGGAGGGGGGAAGAGAGACTTGTCGATACAAGGAAAAATTATAAAAGAGGAGAAGGACATGGACAAGTAGATGTAGGCAGAAAAAAAAGTCACGAGTTCATGACGAGTTAATCATGAATAAAGTGCCATCTGCATCTCCAATTTCAAACCTCAATTTATTTCGAATTGGATATCAAACTCTACTCATGAACAATCAGACACTAGAAGTGATCAAGTGGAACCGGATTCTTACAGTCAATATCTCTATACTCTCATATCTTCTATTATGGGCTACTAGAAAATGTAAGGCACTAGATAACTACATCAGGTAATATATAGCATCTAGATGTTTGCATGGTTCTAGATACCTAGTTGTAGAGCTCCGGATGATTACAGGCTTTTATGTGCAAGGCTGGTAAATGTACGGTTCTGGACAATCCAAAGCTCACAGTTTCTAACTGCCCTCATTATTCACAAGAGCGGAATGAGTAGAAATTTACCATGTCTTTCACTCCTCAACCGTCATCTATCCCATGTCAAGCAAGCAAAGAAGAAGAAGAAAAGAAAAAGGGCAGCAGAGAGAGTCGTGGAAGAGGGCATTCCCTCCGGAGCGGTACGATGTTGATTGCGGAAACACCAAGATACCTACCTCCCTCGCTCACACACTCACCACCCCTCACACCTCACTCGTCCGACGCCAGAAAGGCCCTTGCTTTACACGCTTTCGCACCATGGCCACTATGGCTTTTCCCGACCCCTGTACACGCACAGCTACGTACCTGGAAATGCCAATGGAGTACAGGCTCACGACGTGTATGGCGACGGTGACTGACACAAGGCGAGAGTCGAAGCGCAGCCATCACAGCCATCACAGTCAAGTGGTGGGCCTCAAATCACACCACGCTCCCTCATGCTGCTCTCAGGTCGCTGTCTCTGCTTCTTCGAACTCTCTATGCTCTCGTCTCTCAAAACATCCGTTGGGAGTCAGGGCAGTTGTGGGCAGATGATCGATATGTGAAAGGTGTCCGGGATGCTGGAGCTGCAGGGTAATACAGATCAACTTGCGCAAGATGGATGGATGTATGTATGGGGGGATACTTTTTTCTTCTTCTTCAGAAAAGAAGTCATTTTTGTGGTTGATCGTCGACAAGTCCAGAGCTTAAGTTGGTGGTACTCTGAGGCTAGTGTTGTGTAGTGCCGTGTGTTGTATGTACCTACCTACTTATGTATGTATGTACATACATACATGGAAATGCCCATGCATGAGGTACGACCTCACCTCACTTCCCTTCACTCTATTCTATAGTTGTGTGATGTACGCAGTAGGTATCATGTACATATCTTACACCCCGTTCATCCACATCCATATCTATAGCCTCTGCCTTCCCGATCCCTAGTCTACTGCGTGCTTGTCGAGTGCCGTCCCAGGTTCCCAGTTCATAGGTATCGATGTATCGACGTATTGCACGCCACACGACGATCGTTACATATTGTGTACGAACACCGACTTTGGAAGCAGGTCATTTATAGAAGCACATTTATTTATTCATATACGTAGAATGCTGTTCATAGATGATTCAAACGATCGTCATGTACTCACTCGGTGCTTCTGTAATAACGGGGACAGCATAGGCCCCGTCCCTCTCCTCCCCGCCATCCCCTTGATTTGCGAAGCTGGAGAAAAGGAGTGAGGATGCAACATCAGTGCAGAAAGGACCCCCACCCCAGATCTCCAACCAAAAACAAAAAAACAAAAAAAAAAAGTGGCCACCATAAATAACCCACCAACGTTAACCCCAATCTGCCCTTAAAGAGTGATACAGATATCCCCAAAAGCACTCATTGAAGGAGAAATGTCGTGACTGATCACATTTCTCATGTGCAGCGATTCCAGTACCTAGCACAGCTGGGCAGGGACGTGACTTTGCATATCGATACTTTTTTTCATGGACAAGGCAAGGTAAGGTAAAGTTAGGCATTTTAGCACGTACCCTACACGCGCAAGTCCGCCACCTTAGGTCCCGCTGCTAAGGGACTTGCTACGGAGGCGTTAGTGCACAGCGGCCCTACCGTAGCTTTTTCTTTGCCTCGTCTCTCTGTGCTGGACTCCAGAAAAGGTGGTGCACCCCAGCTCAGGCATTGGTCGGCATTTAACGTGCTGAGCCCAAGCTTGGTCAAACACTCAGAACTGGCCAGTGACTAGGGCCTTGACTATGTGCGCCTAGATCACACTGCCAATTTCGTGCTGGGCGAGATGAGTAAGACGAAGATTTTGAAGAAATTGATGGGATAGATGGTATTTTGCGATTATGCATGAGGATTATTACGAGCATCTTGAGATATCGATGTGGGATGGTGATAGATAAGAGCGTTGTGAAGAGTAGAACCTCGACAAGACTTTGTACCATCCGTTCTCAAAAACCCAGAATCTTGTATGTACGTACGTTAACAGATTTGAACTTTCCAGGAAGAAAGCTTATCAATTGTGACAACCTGGGTAGTCACACTCTAATAAATAGAATAAAATGAACTAAAGTGAAATTCAAAAAAAGGATAAAATAATATAATATAAAATAAAATAATAAAATTCATAAATAGAGAGCGGATATGGTGGGAATACTTTCATGGAGATGATAGACACGATAGACACGATAGACATGACGAATAGCAGAAATACCCTGGAATATCACCAAGGAACTTTCACAGCTAGGCTGAAGGAGATGCACGAAATGCACGAAATGCTCGAGCGATTCTTCAGCACCAGGTGAAGATCTTCTGTCAACCCCAAGGCGCGACTACTTCATAGACGCGAAACTTCATGATCTGCGTGAGGATGCGCGCAAGAACCAACCAGTCAGTCTACGTATGTGTGTACATACATACATACATACGCAGTAGCACTATAGTACTTAGTAGTATAATACTACCGATTTCACTGCCAGACATTTCTATCGCCTTCGCTTTGGTCTCTGCTGTGGTTTGTTATTGTTGTTGTTCTTTTTTCCCTCTTTCTCTCCTTGACAAGCAAACTACTTAGAGACTAGAAACGCTTGGGCTTTGTGGTTAGACCTACTACTCTCCTCCATTAGCCTTCCCATATCCTCATCCGGATGAATTTGGCTGTGCGTCGTGCGCGATGAAACGGACATTTTCCTGGTAGTTGTCGCATTTTGCCTTTCTCGAGCCGGGGGGTGGGAGGGTCTCGACACGAGTAATAGAACCTTTATTGAATTGGGTAGAAAATGAGTTTTTATTCTTTTTTTATTCTTTTATTTTTATTCTTTTATTTTTTATATGAGGAATTCCGAAAATACATGTTCATCCCATCCCATCTTGTTTCTTCAAGTTTCCAAATCTTTTTCTTCCCTCCTCCTCCCCCTCCCCCCTCACCCCCTTCTCCCTTTCTTCACCAGAGCTTTGATTTAGTATTCGGAGGAATTTGGGTCCTTCTTCTTTTCGTCGACTTTCACTATCACAATAATACTTTACCTACCTTGCTTGTAGTTTCCTAGCCTCAATTCCTACCTGGTCTATCTTCATTGTTCGTAGCTTGTTCGTAGGGGGGGTGTGGGGCGCGCGCGCGCGTACGCGTTGGTGTGTGAGGTCCTTGACGTTTGTCAATTAAGTCGGGATTTCAGGTACGAGAAAATAGTGTCAGGGCAAGAGGTAGATAGGGAAATGGCTGATATATCGAGGGTAAAGCAGGTAGGTAAACTGAGGGAGAGAGGGAGGGAGTGAGGGAGGCCAAAGGATAATTAATGTATGGTGCATCAATCAAGAGAACTAAGGTATTAGTTTATCAAGTCGGAATTCCAGCATGGACAATTCTATTCCATACTTAGTAGTAGCTGAGTATCATCAATTCGAGTTCCACGAACACCTCCTACGCTCAACACTAGCCGTCCGTTTGGTCTGCTCATTCTGTGGCGGAGGATGTTTGGACGAAAATGGAATCAGTGGTCGTTCAATCAATCAATCAACACAATCATTCCTAGGCGTGTGGCATAATTGGTGAGGAACGACTTTTACTATTCTACATACAATAATGTGTAGCATAGAGAACGGCGGACGATGACCGGTAGATGGCGGATCGTGTGGATGAGAGTCTGTTCTGTGTGCATGGAGAAGGACCTGCATGAGGGAACCTTGAAAGCTGTGATTTTTGATCCCCTCCCAATTGTGGTTGTTAGTTATGGAAGTTAATTGTGGTTGTGTCACTATCGTGGTTGTACTTTGTGGTGGTTGTGGTGGTTGTGGTTGTGGTCGTGGTCGTGATGCTCCCCGTGCCCCGGCCGTCACTAGACTCGAAAGGGCCGGGAATTGGTGAATGTCCCCGTTGCATGGGGTACGGTATCTACGGAGGTATTCACTCGAGATTCCAATGAAGTTAATGGAATGCGTGAGATATACTCTTTGAGGATGTAAGGCGAATCGAAGTAATTGGGAGTTAGAAAGTGAGAAGGGAAAAATAATTGGGAGGAGGAGGATGAGGCGGAGAGGATAGTTTTTCTGGACAAGTGAGGTGAGGTGAGGTGAGGTGAGGTTTGTGTAGTGTGGGAGTGTAGGAGTGTGGGAGTGCGTATGAGAGTGAGTGTGGGAATGAGTGTGTGTGTGTGTGTGAGTGAGTGTGGGTGTAGGTGTGGGTGTGAGGAAGTGTGAGTGAGAGTATGAGTGTGAGTGTGAGTGTGAGTGTATGAGTGTATATATAAGAGATTGTGTGTATATATAAAATGGATATGTATGTATGGTATGTAGTATGTATGTACATACACATATACATACATACACCAATACATACATACATTACATTACGTGTGAGTGAGTGAGTGAGTGAGTGAGTGAGTGAGTGAGTGAGTGAGTGAGTGAGTGAGTGAGTAAGTAAGTGAATGAATGAATGAACAAGAGACAGAGCGTGTGATGTGTGTATGGACATGTATTGTCTGTCTATATGTGTATATATGTATGGTATATATGTATGTGACTGGGGTCGTTGTGGGTGTCTAGTAATGTGCTGGTCATTGATGTCTGATGTGTTTGGTGTTTGGCAGAAAACTGGCTGGCACGCCTGTCACTCATCCGACTTCTGACGAGGTACGCCGTTATCCTTCTCTTTTTTGCTTTTGATTACTATCTGACCGTCTTTTTGCTTTTATATCTTTGCTGCTTTGCTCCCTGCTCTTTTTCTTCCTCTCTTTCTTCCTTTCTTCCTCTCTCCCTCTCTGTCTCTCTCCCCCTCTCTTCTCTTGCTCTCATCCTTTTTTCATGGTCTTCATGATTCTATAGGGATGCTCCAGTCCTTGTATTGTAGTAATAAGGAGAAGCTGTGTATGTATAGAAGATATATGAATACAGTACTGCATATGTCTTGTACTCTATGGGCCAAAGTATCTTATTCATAGGTGCCGTGTGTATATATCTCTCTACCTGGGTATGTTTATGGCCCGGGTCTTTACCCAATGACAATCCCTCCCCTCCCTCCGCCCATGCATCCCTCCCTCATTCTATGGGTACCATGCCATCCATGGTCCATGACTACCGAATCTACTCTGGAATAAGGTACCTTAACCCTTCTCTCTCTCGACGCTCTCTCTCTCTCTCTGCTGCGTATTACGAGTATCTGAACGTCTCGCTCTTTAGGTGGATAATCGTCTCTCTCTCTCTCTCTCCCTCCCTCTCCCATCCCTTCTCCTTCCTCTCACACACGTACACATACACACACGCACACACACCCTCTCTTACTCTTACTCTTACTGTTCCTTTGCAATTCTTACCCATACATACCATACATACATCATATGGTGAGAATATCGGGCAGCAGACAGACACACACCTTTCACACACTTGCCCATACGCACACACGCACCTCTCGACTATTGGGTCAGACTGAGCTGGCCCATAAACTTTTCGAGCCATAGAGAGCGCCTTCAATCTGCCACCAAAAAAGCCTGTGACAAGGCCTCCCAGTCACCCGCAGGGTTCCTCTAGGCCCACCTGAACGAATAAGGTAGGGAAGAAAAGCCACTACTCGTCCAATCGACGCTTCTTCGCTCGCCTGCCTCTAGTACACAGACTTGTCTTTGCACTACGTGACCCTACCCAGTCCACCCAGTCTACCCAGTCTACTCAGTCTACCCAGTCTACCCAGTTCACCCTGCCTACCCTACCTACCTTACGCTGCAGCTCCCACCACTACCCAAAACACCCAAATCACTTCAAACCAACCCCAATTGCGAACGATTTCAACATCCACATATTCGCATTATTATTACTTTACTTTAACGAAGGAGAGGAAAAAAAAGGCACAAGAGAGAACGAAGAAGAAGGAGAGGAATAAGAGAAGGAGAGAAACAGAGAGAGAAAAAAAAAAGAGAGAGAAAGAAAGAGAGGGGGAAAAAGAACAACAACGTCCCCCCCCCCCTCACCGACAACTCATACTCATCATCCTCATTCATACACATACACACATACACACGTACATACACACATAAACCAAATCTCCCTCAATTCATATTGCGACGTACCCCTCACTACCTCACATTCTTTTACCAAGTTCAGTGCAGTGGTTGTCGACCTTCTTGTTACTTACTCACTCACTTACCTACCTACCTACTTACTCATCTTCCCCTCGACATACTTTGTAAGGAAAAAGGACCAGAAAATTTAAGGCCGCTACTCTTCAGTCCAGCCTTCTAATCCATTCCGGGTGTCTTTCCCGCTATTATTGCTACTACTCCGCCCTGGTAAGTAGACCTCCACCATCCACCATCCACAACCACCACCACCACCACCACCACCGCCGCCGCCAACCCATCACACCCAAGTCCCGCCGACGAATCTCTCGTCGTGGTGGAATAACTTTGTTGCAACAAGTGTTTGACATTCAACCTCAGACAAGAACACCTCTCCACTGCGATCACCAACCCCTGCTGTGTATTCTCTCGTGCCAGCAGTCATTGCGCATTATTCTTACCACTGACCGTTCCTCGAAAGCCTTGTGCTGAGCGTTGTCCAATTTACAAGGCGTAGACGACATCTAGGTCCAGCCTCACCGAGTCCCAACTCTTCCAGTCGACGAGAAACTTCTCACTCACCGTCGCCCCAACCGATTATTCTTACCGTCGCTCCCACACACGCACGATCGATAATATCTCGTCGTCTGCTTCACGCCACGACTTCGCAACGGAATCAATACCTACCAGCTATTTTGCATTGACCATACATTGCGACACGACCATCCTAGCCCCATGCGGATGCATAGTATCTAGCAAATCTAGGCAGCGTGCAGGTGTCCTGTCGGCTTGCGATACATTGTCAACTCCAGATTCATTTTGGTATCGATAGCTCGAATCTTTCCACATCGCCTTGCAGTCGTGCCAGATCAGCAGTCGCTCCTTCAGAAAAACCCACCTGATCCATCGACCTCGGCGGCCCCGAACGGTCTCAGTCCAACGTCGGGTCAACCGCAGAAGCTGCCGCGGAGGCATCAACAACGATGGCAGCAAATTTCATGGGAGGCGGAATGCCAAATCAAATGATGCAGCAACAGCAGCAGCAACAACAACAACAACAGCAGCAGCAGCAGCAGCAACAGCCTCAACAGCAAGGAAACCTGGGCCAGCCACAACAATACATCCTACACAACCTCAACTCCGCCAGTGGAATGCACTCGGGCTGGCAGGCCAGCGTAGCAATACAAGAGCGATTTGCGAATATTTGGTCATTGTGAGTTGAATTTCTCTAAGCCCAGAAAGACTTGCGTTGGTCAACCTTTGTCGACGTAGCTTTTGTCGTGGGTCCTTTAAATTGCGCATCGGTAATCCTACCGGACATCTATACTAACACACTTCTCCTTGGATAGAGTAACTGCAATACGCCTAGTCCAAGCAGGAAAACCGCCTGTATCTCTTATGAAGATATGTGACATCAGTATCACTTTCGAAAAGCAGATCTTTGAAACGTCACATGATAAGGTATTTCGATCGTAACTAACTAGTTTCATGATATACTGACTCATATGATAGGACGCTTACACCATGGCACACCGAGAGAAATTGAGGTCTTTACAAGAGAAACGATCGGTGAATACTATTCAGGGACAGGCTGATCTCAATGCGCAAGCGCAAGCGCAAGCTCAAGCACAAATGCAAGCACACCAAGCACAACAGATGGCAATGCAGGCTCAATTTCAACGGGGCAACATGGGCCAACAACAACCAGGACAGGGATTTCAACATTTGCAACATCAGATGCAGGCATCACCGTTGCCTCAACAGCATCAAGCACCGCAAATGTCGATGGGTCTTAGCAATGGAAATTCACAGGCCGGAGGTCAAGGTCAACAACAATTCCCGATGGGTATGCCAGGCCAGCAAAATAATCCTGGAGCTCCGCAGCCCGGTGGAGGCCAGACACTTCAAGAAAACCAGATGATTATGAATTTGGCTCAGAAATTCTTCTCCTCGGCGTCAGAAGCAGAGCGAAGCAATATTCGGGCACAGGTGATGACGAAAATGGCACCGGCCAATCTCCAAAACGTCCAGGCACAAGGAATCGATCCAGTGATGCTGTACTATCGAAACATGGCTAGATCCCGTTTGTTGGGCGAGAAGATGCAGAGAGCTGCCCAGAACAACCAACAGGCCATGGGCATGCCGGGAAATCCTGGCGCGCCTTCCATGCAACAACAACGGTCAGGAAACCCAGGAGGCATACCTCCAACCACCCAGCAACCCTCTAACCAAGTAGGAAATCAAAATTTTGATAGCTTTTTGGGCAGTGTTGGAGAATTTATTGGTCACCAACAGCAAGCTGGACTTATTGCACAAGGGCAAGGAGAGATGGTTGTACCGGCAAGTGGCCCTCGAAACGCAACGCCACAACCGCCACTTGGTGGACCTGGAGCAGTTCCAAACGGTCAACGTCCTGTTCCAAACCCAAATGCAAGGGCCCAGCAACAACAGCAATTTTTCAACGCTCAACAAGCTCAGCAAGAACAGATGAGTCGCGCCGCCGCAGCTTCTCAGGCCGCAGCACGTCAACAAGCAGCCGCGAAAGCCCAGCAAATCGGTCTACAAGGGCAGCCCGGGGGTATGGGTCAAATGCCGCCACAACAGAGCCCTGTTCCTGCGATGCCTACATTAAATACCCCTTTGAGAACTCCGGGTCAACAGTCCGTGGATCCGATGAATATGCAAAATGGCCAGAATTTCGGACAAGGGATGGATCCTCGACTTGCGCAGCAGAACCCGGGAATGCAGCGACCTGGCGGTGCCGGAACACCTATCAACCCCAATGGTCAACCTGGGAATATGAATCCAATGATACCGGCGAATATGCCAGCGGCTCAACAGCAACAGCTTGCAGGCTTACCGCCCGATAAACTTAACGAGGTGCTCGCGAAATGGAATACGGCGCAAGCCGGTAAGAACCCGATGGGCATGGCTGGTAACTTTCACAACCGACCTCAGGGTATGCCTCCCGGCGCCCCTTTTAACAATCCTGGGGGACAAACGTTTGGCGGCCAGCCTGGCCAGAGGATGCCTCAAGGAATGCCTCCGGGCATGAATGCTCAACAGCAACACATGTTCCAACAACGACTGGCCCAAGCTCGCCTCCAGCAGCAGCAACAACATCAGCAGCAAGCAATGCGTAACGGACAAGGTGGACCACCTCCCCTGGATCCAAACGTCATGCAGAAGATGGATCTGATGCCTATACCTCCAAGTATCTTACAAAATACACAAGTGCCCATTCCACGACCCCTTCCTGATGGAGTCAAGACTTGGGGCTTGTTGAAACAGTACATCCACGCTGGCCTCCAAAATGGAAAGTTCCACCCAAGTTTACCGGAGTTGGTTAAGAATTACCAAGCCGCACATTACCAGCAAATGTTGAAGGATAGGCAAAACCAGGTAGCTCAACAGGCTGCACAAGGGCAGGGGGTTGGCCAAATTCCTCGTCCACAAATAGGACCAGGTGGAATGGCTGCGCCAGTCGCTCCTATGGGTGGCCCAGGCCCGATGCCAAATGGACACCAAATGAATGGCGGACCTCCTTATACTGCAGAGCAGATCGCAATGACACGAGCCCGACTTCCTCAACATCAAGCCATCGCAACTGACGAACAGATTGTCACAATGCTATCGAGGCAACATGCGACACGACAACAACAGCAAAGATCGGCACAACAATTACAAAATCCACAGCAGTCGCAACAGATGGCTCTTCAGCGTAGTCAGCAAATGAATCAGCAGAACATGCAACAGACTGGACAAGGACAACAGCCAGCAGCTTCGCAACCCCAACCGACTCCTGCTGCTCCAGCCTCAGCTATTAATACACCTGTGAATCGTGCGGGTAAATTGAACCCAGCTAATCAAAAGCGACCCCAGAGTGTGTCGCCAGCACAACCTGCGAATCCGCTCAAGCGCGCAAATAGCGACGATGTTGTGGAAGTGCCAAATCCGAATATGCAGCAGCAACAACAACAACAACAACCCAGATCTACTCCACAGCAGAATCAGAACCAGGCAGGTCAAAGGCCTCAAGGAAGACAATTGACAGATGAGCAAATTGCAAAGATGGAACCTCAACAACGCCAAAAGTATGAACAGTATTTGAAGCATTCTCAAGCCAATAATGCAAATAATGCAAACCGCCAACAGCGTCCTGCTGATCCCGAAAGTCAACGGCGTGCATTGGCTATTCAGAACGAAGAAGTCTTGCAGTCGAAAGGCGAGAAGTTCAACGATGTAGCAATGGACAATGCCACAAGAACCTCCGCTTCCGAAAAATTGACGAAGCTAGCTGGCTTTTACAATGGTCTTACAAAAGTGCATTATCTTTGGTTTTCCATGACTAAAGACGAGGAACATTTAAGACGATTCTACCGTGCTGTAAGTTTTCTACTTAATTCATATTAAACCTAATTTTTATTTTATTTTTATACTAACATTCAAAATAGCGTTACAAACTGGCCAAACAATTCCAAGATCCAAACTTGACAAAGATCAAGGATACTTTTTCAATTACACCTGCTGAGATTATGGAGCTCGAAAAAATTGCTACTGTCATGATGTTGGAATTAAAGAAGCAGCAAGGGCAAGGCCAGGGGCAAGGTCAAAACCAGGGCCAGGGTCAAGCACAAGGTCAAGCGCAGGGAACTCAAGCACCAACGCGTCCATCGATGCCAACTGGAACGGCGCCGCAAGTGTTGAGTGCAGCCAATCTGAAGCAACAGCAAGAGGCCCTCACCAATCAGCAACAGGCACAGAGCGGTCAGGTTCAAAGATCCAACAGCAAAGGTTCACATGCGCCAGCAGCTCCAACTTCGGCGCAGCCACCTTTCTCATTTGGTGCAGCTTCGCCACATGGCACACCTCTAGCATATGGTACATCAAGCGTGACCCGAGAGAATCTGCAGCTTCCTCAGAAGAAGCGGGCAAAGATCAACAACGGTCCTGCTCCTGCTTCTACACCCCAACCTGCTACTGGCAATTCGACCCCCAATGTCAAGACGAGCTCTCCAGAATTAACAAAGAAACAGAAGACGGAGGATATCAAACCGGAGATAAAGCCAACATTTAACTGCAAGGTTGCCGACTGCGATAGGCACAATCTGGGATTCCGAAACCAAGCCGAATTGACTCGACACACAGAGGAGGAGCATATTGCGCCAACTCGTGATCCTGTTAAGTTTGTCAACGATAGCTTGATGATGGTATTGGACGTAGACGAAAATGGAAATCCGAAACAGTCAGCTGCCATGACCGGGGAGTCTAACAATTCAAGCCAGAGCCAGAACCAACAAGCCAAGGCTGCGACTGAAGCATCATCGAAATCCGAGACACCAAAGGCTTCCCAGAACCCAGTGGCTCCTAAGGATACATCCGAAGTCGATAAACAGAACCCCCAGACTACGGTTGCTGATGATCCGTGGTTGAATAGTAGCGTCAACCCAGCTGATCTCCTCACGTCATTTATACCATTTTCCAGCGTTGTTGGTGGTGCCATCTCAGACGCGAACGTTTATCGATCAATTACACCTAATGATACCCCAGAGTCATCCAAGGACAGTGGATCATCAGAACCGAACTCGGATATCAGTGAAGGCGTTAACCTCAACATCGACCTTCAAGGTATGTTCGACGACGACTGGCAGCCTTTCGGTGGACCTATGTACAACCTTGGTGGAGCAAGTGACGGCATGTACAATGTTGGCGATGTGGATATGGCAGATGTGGACAAGGAGTTGAACATGTTTGGAGCAGACCTTGAGCTTCCAAGCGTCGCTGGTGGTCAAACTTGGGATGACCTGGTGGATCCTAGTGTGTTTGATAAGCCGATGATTTTCGACACGGACTTGTTTGGAATGAATGCAGAGTAGAAGAAGTGTACAATTTTGAAGTTGGATAGGTGGGCTTGTCAGATGCTGAGCATGACTTCCAACAGCAGGTGATACACATATTATAGAAAGGGGGGTTGGGGGAATGTGCGAAATTTTCGGGATTTTGGAAATTCATTTTGGAAAAGGTGGAAGGGCAATTCTTGATACCACTGGCAAAAGGGATTATGGGAAACTTTTACTTTTAGGGGGAGGGCGTTCTTGGGGGTGTGCGTGTGTGTGGTGCGGTGCGTGCGTGCGTGTGTGTTCAGGGGGGAAAAGCCTTTTTGGCCTTTTATTTACAACAATTTTCTTCTTGCCGAATGGATAGGGGATAGCTTTGCAGAGTGCATTGTTTCCCTTCTATCGGTGACTTACTGGTCAAACTCCTTTTCTTTCTGCGCATCTTTTGCTTTGATCTCATTGTCACTTAGCTTTGTTTCATTTTTGGTTTATTTTGGTTTTTAGGGGGAGGGGCTTAATTCCCCATCCGTCTTACTCACGCTTGCGAGTCCTTTACTTTGTCTTTATTCCTTCTTGACTTATTTGGTTGTTTTGGTCCTTGGGTTATTCTCCTAGTATAGCGATTTGCGTACGGAAGGCTGTTTTTGTGGGCATTGGATTCGCGCACTTTTAGTACTTTGATGTGGCAATCATGACTTGGCTTGTACTCTTGACCTGATATACAGGCAAGCAAGCATACTTTTTGGGGGAGGTTCTGCTGTGTTACATAATATGGTGGCTGCGGTAGCCAAGCCAAAATGAAAGATTTCTTTGTTAGTGAATGATTGAAATTTGATACCTGTGTATATACTGTGATGTGATGTTGTGTAGAGAGTTGGTATGTTTTCTGGCTGTTATGGACGCTCGGGGAAGCTACACAGATCTGTATTGTACTGCTTTTCCACCTCACACTTGTATCAATTCGACATCTATGGGGGGGAAAAGCACTACACAGCTCTCAAGGAACCAATCACTATACTGTTGCCTTCGACAATAAATACAACTCTGAATGAATAATAGTTCTTCTCAGCTCTAATGAATTCCTCAGGGAAGGTTCAGGCAATTATACTTCACGCATAAATACCTGTCATCTTCAATAGAGGCAAGTAGGAAATTCTGAATTGTCATTCCGAATTCACTGTATAAGATCCTCATATCCATTTCCTCGGTCCTAAAATAGTCCTAAATTCTTGAATTGATGTACTTTTTCTTCATTTAGCTTTCTTCCTCGATGCCAAAGTCGTGCCAACACTGGCTTTGAACGCCTTTCCCATAACGCCTTTCCCCAACCATGCCATGCGATGCGCTGATATACAAGCAGTTCCACAGATCTTGTATCCATGCTAAGTAAGAAGCTCCTCGCATGTCCAGTCCTCGTACCAGCCATCAGGCATGTATCTTCTAACGATCAAAGGGATCTTCTTCTCTGCCAGCTCCTTGATCGCAATCTGCAATGGATCCGTCTCACCCTCCAAATCGACCAAGACTGGCGCGTTCATGCTATTTCGTGTTAGCGCAAACTCCCATCATCAAATACTCTCAACTCTCAAACTAACCTGATCTGCAGAGCTCTAGTGCCCAATATTCTTGCTCTCTCGTACTTTGTCATGTAAGGCGTAGTCGTACGCTTATCGTTCGCGATTTTCTTGTCCTTTGGCGCCTTTCCACCGCTCTTGTTGGCCGCAGCAGAAGGGTCTCCAGAAATCACCACCCCGCGATCACCAGTCGCAAGCAACTTGTCTGGGTTCTGACCGGCTTCAAGATCATCAACATTGCCGTTTGCATGCAGCTGATCCTCATATGGCTCTGCTGGCTCTTCTGGGTCATATTCAGGCTCGTCATTCTCGTAGGTTGGGGAGAATCTGCAAAGAAAAACATGAGTATACACCGCGTTGGATCTTTGCGCCTGTGGATTTGGCTCGGCTTTTGCTTACCCTCCGTTCTCATCGTCACCGGCGTCAGACATTCTGTAGTGATTAAAAGCTTTCGCTATGGGATTACAAAGATGTTGATGTTGTTTTGAGGATGTGAGCACCGTTACAGTTGTGGATAGAGAAATTTGGCGGCAGAGTAGATCTGAAAGGCCGCAACATTTTAAGGTTTAGCGCGCCAAGATTTCTCGGCGGAGGAAGTGTGCACTTTCACAACCTCGAATGTTTAATCTCGAAATTTATTTCCTCGCGATAACACAATCTTTCTGCCTTCCACATTCTGTCCCGTCCACAAAAATGGATGAGACTTTGGGGGTTAGGTCATCCAAGAGAAGGATCACCCGCTCTTCGGATCTTTCATCGAAGAGACAACGTATCGAAACATCAATTCCTTCGCCTGGTAAGCCGTTGCTTTTCCACATGTAAGCCTGAAATCCGGATGTAGCTGATGGTCAATTCTGCTGCAGGAGAGACAGCAACGGACGACAGTGGCTCTATTTATGAACATGAGGAAGGCAATGACAATGAAGAATTGCCTGCACAACCAAATCATGCTCCGCCAACACCATACTCGCCTCGAAAATTTCCTTCCGATCTGAAAACGCTTAAATGCACCTATGATGGATGCGAAAAGGTTTTCAACCGACCTGTTCGACTGCAAGCCCATATTCGATCACACACGAATGAACGTCCATTTATCTGCAGCTATGAGGGATGTGAAAAGGCATATCTTGAGGAAAAGCATTTGAAACAACATATCAAGGGCTCGCATACGCATGAACGACCACATACATGCGAGTATCCAGGTTGTGGGAAATCCTTTATGACAGCTACCCGACTTCGTCGTCACCAGGATGCACATGAAGGCCGGGAGAGATTCCAGTGCACAGCATTTCCACCTTGCAATCAGACCTTCCGAAAGCACCAGACTTTGCAACGACACATCCGATCGGAACACCTCGATCTGGCACCGTTCCCATGTACCAAAATCGATCGAGACACCAACGAACAGTGCAATGCTGGCTTCGATTCTGCGGGTAGTTTACGAAAACACGAAGATCGTATGCATGGTCCACTGCGTTTCTGGTGTGAAGAATGTGAGAAGGTTCCGGACGATGGATCTCAAAAGAAGACCGGCTTCACTACAAAGGCACAGCTTGAAACACATGTTCGAAAAGAACATGCAGATTGCATGTTTTGCTCCTTGAAGTGCTCCAGTCAAATCGAACTTCAAAAGCATATTGAAACTCGACATTCTGGAAAATCTGTTGAAGAGCGAAAGACCGTTCGCTGCGAGGAGCCCGGATGTGACAAATCATTCACCAAGAGATCAAATCTTATGGTACACATTCGCACTGTTCACGAAGGAAAGAAGTTTGTTTGTGGGCAGGTGGACTTGAGAAGTTCAGTTGGCTTGGCATTTTGGGATATCAACACTGGTTGTGGCAGCGACTTTGTTTCTAAAGTCAATCTGGAAGACCATGTTCGTACGCAGCACCTTGGGTTACCAAGTCTCGTCACTGCAAAGAGGAAGAAGGGAAAGGAACCGGCGAAGAGGAAGCCGAAGAAGGAAGCACAGGGTATTATCGATCAGCTGGCAGGTGTCGGCTATGATAACCCTGATATTAGAGACATTCCCTGCGTTATCTTCGACTGCCAGTGGCGCTTTATTCGTGAATACGATCTCGTGCAACATCTCGAGACCAAACACGAGATGTCACCAGAGGAAGTCGAGGCCGCTGCCCAGCAAGCACTTTCTGGAGAACCTCAGCCACCCGTTCGAGACGATAGAGTTGCTATGGATGCACTCTACGATCAGGCCGAGTTTGATTGGAGTGCACAAGTCTTCAACGGTGATCCGTTTTGGATTGGGGATGGCGATGCTTTGGACGCCGTGAACACCCCTGGTGCTGATCAGTGGTTACAAGATGAGGGTGAGATGAGGAGACTTATCGGCCAGGATGTTGTCGGCCAAGAGATCGGAGCGTTCGATGTTCCTGAGTTGAGCGATTATGTTGATCCAGCCTTAAGGGATGTTTGAATCTAAACTGGAGCTGTAGTATTTCTAAACCTACCATGTGGCGTTATTCTCCTTGGTTTTCTGACTAGATTTCAGCATAGTCCATATACCCAATAACCATATTTCTCCCCGTCAAGAGCTGAAATTTCATAAATTACCTGTGACATGATAACTTATTTTCACGGATCACGGAAGTTAGGAGTGATGTACTTTGTTAGATCTTCTATGATGGACCATCACTTGATCTCATGTTAGAATCAGTGGATTTCGTTCTCCACCATTATTTGCATTGTTGATTTACCACAACTAAAATCGGCATGCTTCTGTTAAGGACTTATAGGCTGGATATGATCAAGATCACTCGTGTAATGTTGAAGTGTTGTGGTATTAGAATCTATCGTATTTTGGCGCTTTAAATGGCTGTGAGCATATAACGCATATAGAAAACCAAATCAACAACCTCACTTGTAGCTGATACTTTCATGTGAATCTCTCTGGGAAGTCCTCTCCATGCTAGAACAAAGTATTCATATTTCCTCCATTAACGTTCGATGCCGTAGCCAATCTATCTGAGTCTTTCTGAAGCCTTTACTGTTACCATATAACCATAACATGATCATGTGATGACTACAACCTGTGCAAATTAACTGAAGAAAGGGGATTATATGACGCCGTCACAACAGCCGGCATGTGTCTCTTGAGAGAAGTAATGTTCATTGTATGTTTTAGCGGCGGGATTCCAGATGATACTGGGGAGAATACATAACAACTGAAGATAAGGCTTGCCATAATAGTTCTGGCTTTAGCTGTGGCTGAATCGGAATTCTCAAAATCACTTTGTTTCCACATCCGAAGCCAATCAACTCATTGAGTTGAATGGGGATCAAGCTATATTATGTTTGTATGATTACGGAGCATTTGTACTTTGCCTCCGCTTTAGTTGGCGGTTTGAGCAGCATTTTGGCAGCCATAAAAGCAGGTAGAGCAGCCCAGTGGTAGCTAGTATCTTTGACATATGCTCTGAAGATATGTCATACACTCTTGAAAAGTGGATCAATCCTACAATAGTTTTCAGTTGCCGACAACAAGACCGAAGATGATAACAAAGTATGTTCTACAACAGTAACTGTAGCCTAGCCCCATGGCTACTGTGTGGTGACATGTGACGGGTCATCTATCCTTGTGGATCACTGTGGCGTATTGCTATTTATGCTTAAAGTATGTGACGTCGTTAAAAATAGTACAATAAAATAAATTTACAATTTCATACTCATACTGAAGTCCAACCCCAAAGTCCTAATTTGGGCATTTCCTTGGCTTTTACTAATCTATCCATCCTTTATTATAAACTATGAACCACTGTTGATGTCCATTTCAGAAATTTAATTACTCCCACCGCTAACCTAATGTACTCCAGGGCCCAAAAATACGAGCTGGCTAGCCAAGATGCATCATAACTCCATGAAAACCCAAGCTTCACACCAATATCCTTTCGTGTACTCGTAATCCAGCTCTCACGATTTCTCGTTGTCTTTCTCTGCCTTCCCATCATCAGGTCCACCTGCAACTGACCCCACAAATTCCTGGTACTTGAAGACCTCTCCCCTCTTCCCCATACCTCCTCCTGTGTTCTTTCCAAATGCTCTCCGACCGCTGAACATGTTGATTACCTTGTCCACTTCGCGGTCCGTCAAAGGCTGGACGCCAGGTTCTGGTGCGGTCTGGAGGAGCGCATCTCGCAATTCTTTGACGTCGATTTGACCGCTGTCGTCATCATCAAAGGCTGAAAAGGCAGAGAGTAGTTCTTCTGGGGGCGAGAGGGAAGAGAGTAATTCAGCGATAGAGGAGAGAAATGTGGGGAGGGTGATGGTTTGAGCTGCGCCAGGAGGGAAAAATGGAGTTACATCTGAACTGCCTGATGGTAGACCTAGAGGATATTAATTATTGATGTAACTCTTGAAATGGTGATGTCGAATTTACCAAGCTGTGTCAGCATATCAACCACATCCTCTCGCCCGACAAGACCGTCACTGTCTCTATCTAAAATCTGGAAGCCTTCTCGTAACTCCCTGACTTGTGCGGGCTTCAACTGTGCGAGTGCATTGCCGTGTCCTGAATCCATGGTCATGGTTCTTGTTGATTCTCCCACAGTATATCTACTCTGAGGACTGGAATTTGCACCTCGACTAGGCGAGGATGGTGGATCGCGGATGGTAGCTACAAGGCCACGAGGAGTCCAACTGTCGCTGTCTGATGCAGGAGTTCTAGGTTGTGCGGGAATGTAGTTGTTACTGAAATAGCTAGAGGATGTGCTATTGATTTGTTTGGAGGGCGATTGTGTTGGTGTTGTTGTGCTATTTCTCAAAGGAGATGGCGAGGCGGGAGATTCTGGTCTTCGGAATGGTGAAGGACGATTTGGAGAGTTGTATGAGAGAGGAGAAGGTTTGTATGATGTTGACATTGACTGTTGTGGGGGGAAATCATCGTGTTAGTCTCTTCTGTGCTGTTGTTCATCGGACTAGCCAGCATGATAGTTGAGTTGAAGCAAGTCACTGGTGGGTCTTACCATGGTTGCTGGGGGATCCTTCCCGCAGTGACGATTGTTTTGTAGAGATTAAATTGCATAAATATGTGCAGCGGATTCAAAGTATATTTATAAATGCATGTATTTTGGAGTTTATTCACAAAAGGCATGAGATGTAGTTAGTTTCCTGGAGATATGGAGTGGAATGTGTGGGTTGTTGTTATTGTTTTGTGTTGTGTTGTGTTGTGATGGGGAGTTGTGCACAGGATATTTTTCTTCATACCACCGAGCCACCACACAGGCAATAATATGTACTCAATGATTGTTGATAGGCATGGTGAGGTGGGTAGGCACGCACGCATGTAAACAATAGATGACGGGGGTGGCAGGCGGTGGCAGGCGGTGGCAGGGATAATGCGTGGTTGATGGCACATACTTAGCACATTAGAATTGACTTCTGCCATTCGCTTGCGTCTACGGTGAAGTCCGGTAGAGTAAGTAGGCAGTAGTGGTGGTAGGTAGAGGTGCGTACCTGGACTGTCTGGTGGAATTATCTATGCACCAATGCACCAATGCACCATCTGTATCTCGCTTTTTGGCGAGAATGCTTATCGATAAGGAATGGACGTATCATAATCATATTGTGTATGCCACTTCCCTTATATGTATGTACGTACATACATTGATATATGGATGGACGTCTGCATGTATGTGTCGGTATACTTTATGTGGGCGTACTCTCCATGTACCTGAACACTGCACGCCTAGGCTCCGATGGCCCTCTTTTCCGCAAGACGCACCACCTCAGTACATGTGCAGTACTTGCAAGGAAAGTCCCTTAGGTCGCGGAGAAGTGCCGCCATTCTCCGTTCCCTCAGCAAAAACAAATGGATCAAATGGGACAAATGGGACAAATGGGTGATTGCAAGTCGTACAAAGAAGTGATGCACCAACCAAATACTGCGCTCCCCTCTCACCCCTTGAAATCGACCGTCCGGCGCTCCAACCAACAGCCTGTCTCCTCCATGCTCCCCCCCTTCGCCATGGGTCTTCTGTTGTCCGTGCCTGTCAACCAAGAAAGGGGTCCACCATTGCGCATGCGCCTGTGCTGGCTGGAACTGAGTGCACACCACACCCAAGACATAACCGCCATACATAGAATCCTGCGTAGTAGAGAGTCGAGTAGTTGTATGTGAAGCGTGTATGAGATTTGTATGGATGTGTACGATACTGCCTACATAATACACATACATAATACATATAATACATACTCTACACACCCGCACCCACTCACACACATACACCCGCACGCACACCACGCAAACGCACAAGCACACGCACAAGCACAAGCACAAGTAACAAGCACCACCACCCAAAAAAGCAAAACCCAATGCATCCATAGGTCTCGTGTGGATAATGCCAATGCCCATGCCATAAACTGACAAACGCAACCTGAACCATTTTGTGCGACTTGTGGGGAATTCTCCGTACTTTACGAACTGTGCAATTTTCCCCATCTCAAGATCCGATTCCCAATTGATCCTTCTTTACCAATTTCATTTCCTCCCATACCCCTCGAATCATCCGAAGTTCCCAGCTTCCTCTCAACCCCTCACCCTGAAAATTACACCGCAGCAACCGTTGACCCTGCAAACTTATTACACCCCAATTTAGGCGCCAAACTCTCCTTCCTTCCCGTCAGAGGGGAACCAAGAAAAGAAGAAGAGAGAGAAAAAAAAAACAAGAGCTTTAAGAACCTACATCTAATAGCGCATCATGGCGTCCGCTGGGTCGCAGATGTTTCGCCCTCCTACGAATGGAACAACGAGTTCAAATGGCAGTGGAGCAAATCGAAGAACCTCCCTCTCGTCCTTTCCTGCATCGCGCTCTCCCTCACAGATATCGAAACATTCACGCCCATCGAAATCCCCTCAACCTCCGCAACATAACCTTGACCTCGCCAAAACCCCCTCGAGTGGTGTTTCCTCCCAGCATTCCTCTCTCTCTGTGCCCAGAAAGTACATCCCCGATGCGCATCCTCGAAGGAAGTTGCGCTCGCAGTATCCCCGTGGGAAAACCGAGAACCATGTCGAATACATATTGGTTGCCTCATTCGATATAGACAAAGGCCCGGTTATGGAACATCAATTCCCGGTTGCGATTACAGGAGATGAGCATATGCTCGCCGAGTTGATGTTGCCGGATCAAGCGCATGTCAGAAACCAGGATTGGACAATATTTTTCTTGCATAAGGATACCAGTCAGGAGGAGGAGGAGAAGGCTGCGAGGGCGGAGAGGCGACAGAGAAGGAAGAGTCGGCAGGAAAAGGCTGCTGCGAAGCTCGAAGGTGATCTTACCATAGAAGATATACACGAATCCGACGATGAATCAGATGAGAGCGAACCTGAAGGCGGAGAAGGGCCGCCTCTTATATATGTGTTAAATTTGGTCAACACCAAGCAGGACAAGACCGCAAAAAGAGGTGCCGTCGTGAAAGCTATGGCTATTTGCACGCGCCATCCATTCTTGCACATCTATAAGGTGAGCCATTAGACACTCTTTACTGCTTATAAGCTAACAACCATAGCCATTATTACTTCTAGCACTTGAAGAATACTTCAAGAATCCCCTCCCTGCGACACTGGAACAGTTATATGACGCGGTCAACAATATGGATCTATCTCTGATGCCTCGATTGTCGATATTGGAAAGAATACTTTTGCAGGCCAGTGACAACAAGGATCTCTTTGTGGAGAAGTTTGAGCAGATGATACAAATGCGTATTGAAGAGGAGAAGCCCCAGACAGCAGAATCACAGCCCGAGACACAATTGGGTTCCCCCGAGAAATTGAAGCGACCGGATCTGACCAGAAACGGGACCAAGGCACACGTTCAAGGACATTCAGCATACTCTGTCCCTCGCGATACTCACGAATTTGAGACGAGAGTCTTGTACAATGGCATTCCTATTCCAATCAAGGTTCCAGTGGCTGTTTCTCCAGAAACCGTTGGAGACTTTTCCTTGATCAAACTCATCCAAGTATTCTCAGATGTTCATACTAAACAACCTCAACCCTTTGCGCTGCATCCACACTTGACCACAAGTGGCGCATACACTCATCCGATTATCGTACTAGTCAACGCATTGCTCACGCAGAAGCGTGTGATTTTCCTAGGCCACAATCGCCCGTCAGGGGAAGTAGCAGAAGCTGTCCTTGCTGCTTGCGCATTGGCATCTGGCGGTATCCTTCGCGGCTTTACGAGACATGCCTTCCCATACACGGATCTCAGTAAGATTGATGATTTGCTGAAGGTCCCTGGGTTCATTGCTGGCGTGACAAACCCTACATTCGAAAATCACCCTGAATGGTGGGATCTTCTATGTGACCTACCAACTGGGCGCATGAAGATCAGTAGTCGAATTGAAGTGGCCCCTATCACAGAAGGCTTGGTATACTTTCAACAGCAGAATCCTGCGTATGCGAGCGCTGTTGGCAGCAGCTCCTCCAATTCTCCTGGCTCCGCTGATCCTACTGGCGATGCGGCTTTCATGAATGATGTCCTTAGAAGCATAAATGCGAGACATGGAGAGGGAGTCATCCGAACAAAATGGCGCCTATGGGTAGAAAAGTTTGCGCGCATATCTGCTGCATTTGAAGAAAGTGTATATGGTGCAAGTGCTCTCTATATTGGAGGAGAGGATCAAGATTCTGGTATTCCAGGTATCAGTGGTCACGGCTATGTATGGATCGATGAGGGCGCGAAGCTCAGAGAGCTCGCTGGTGGTGTAAGTAGAATAGAAGGTTGGAGAAATACCAGAAGTTACTACAGCTTCATTCAGGTACGCGAATTCCATGTATTCGTAGGATCAGTTGCTAACACACCTAGGATCTCGCTCAATTGTATACATTCCGACCACTTAAGTCCTTGGATCTACACCATCTCCACGATCGCTTGCGAACACAGAAACTCACCCCTAGTGCATCGCGAGATATCTATCTAGCGCTTTCAAAATACACGCACTCGTATGATGAGATTTGCCAGTTACTTAGTGTAGCCCCGGAAAGTCATGCAGGGCTTTTTTATATTGCTCTGGGCCTGTTCCACAAAGAGAAAGACGTACGAAATAGGACGGTAGAGTTGTTGGAGAGGGTTATGGAGCACGAAGCTGGAAGGCACTGGTGGGCAGCTCTAAGTCGCTTCGAGAAGCTTGCATTTTTCCGAATCAAGCGCGACTCTGAAGCTGGCTTGCATGCCGATAAAGATGATGATAGGGATAGGGAGAGCATGAGAAGCCCGGATAATTTGGTCGGCCGGGCGAGCTGAGTTGGTTCGAGTTGCTGCAGCGTGTTGATGAATGAATGATGACCATATGGCTGCCACTTGCCGGAGTCAAGGATATACGATATACCCAATTTATAGACTTAGAGTTGCGCTGCTCGTTCGAGTGCGATTCTTGATTTATTTCATTTTCGTCGCATCGATGAGATGAAACAAATGAATAACCTGATTATATTACAAATATTTTACAATCATTCTTTTCAGACAAAACGAAAATATGTCGCTGGTTGTCTGGAGTACATATTTATGCTCCATGTGTTGACTTTCGCATGGACCCTGATTGATAGGACTCTGTAGTGCGGATCCTTGCTCCTGGGGTACTTTCACCTCTTTCAGCAACTCGTTGCGGACTTTCTCCCGAGGGCGGGGCATGGAGGGGTAGACAGCCGATAAACGTCATAAGAAACAAAAATGTCCAGAACGCCCGGCTCAATTAAATTACAATCTCACCGTTTTCTTCCCCTCTCACAAACAAAGACTTCTTTCCTCCCAGATCAGCCTTCACTGCTATCATAATCATAAAAGATGTCGTTCACAACTACAGCAACTATCGCATCTTTCGGCGGAAAGCTGCTAAAGCTCACTCACAATGCCTCCACCACCAGCTGTGTGATGGCTCTGAACCTCTATCTTCCACCACAGGCAAAAACCTCCAAGGTCCCAGTCCTCTTCTACCTCTCTGGCCTCACATGCACTGGTGACAACTGTGCCGAGAAAGGCTTTTTCCAAGCCGCCGCCAGCGAGAAGGGCATCGCAATTGTCTACCCAGATACCTCCCCACGCAAGTCCCCCCACTTTCAAACACGGCGCATCGAAGCCCCCCAACTAACGCGTGACTACAGGTGGTCTCAAAATTGCTGGTGAAGATGATTCATATGACTTCGGCTCCGGCGCGGGCTTCTACATCGATGCGACGAAGGAGCCTTACGCCAATGGCTACAAGATGGAGTCCTACATCACCAAGGAATTGCCCGCCGCGCTCTTCAAGGAATTTGCCTCCCAACTGGACTCCAGCCGCGTCTCTATCACTGGTCACTCCATGGGCGGCCACGGTGCTCTGACGCTCTTCCTTAAGAACCCTGGCATGTACAAGAGTGTGTCAGCGTTTGCGCCAATCTCTAACCCATCTAAGTGCCCGTGGGGTGAGAAGGCTTTCACTGGCTACTTTGGAGAGGATAAGGAGGAGTGGAAGAAGCACGATGCTACTGAGCTTATTAAGGGATACAAGGGCGATTTCCCTGCATTGATTGATGTTGGTACTGGCGACAACTTCTACAAGCAGGGACAATTGCTCCCTGAGAACTTCGAGAAAGCCGCAAAGGAGGTTGGTTTGGATAAGAGCCTTACTTTGAGATACCAGGAGGTAAGTTTGGCTCTTGATGCTGATTTATGAGCTTTGTGAGAATTGTGTGCTGATGCCTTGTTTAGGACTATGATCATAGCTACTTCTTCATCTCGACTTTCTCTGCTGACCATGTCAGCCATGCTGCTAAGTTTCTTCTATAGTAGGTTTTACTCCCCTCCTCTACCTCAAGAGACTTGCTCATCTCTTCAGAAGCGATTTATCTGCAAAATATAAGCTGTGAAATACAGATAAAATGAATATATAACGATTTCTATGTGCTTGTCTTTTTTCTTTGACCTCCTCGTTTGATCATATATTGAGTCTTCACCTTTTTACGACTGGGTATTGGTAAATATTAAACCCAGAACCTAGGGAAACTACATGCAAATACTTGAAAGAGATTGGTAGAGATTTTGCAAGGCTGGGGAACTATGATACAGTCGTTACATAGTGGCTGAATAATGATAAATGAAACCGTATCTCCCAAGCCAATGATCTACCTCGTGAGCAGACAGCGCTCTTGAAAGCCACGAAAATATTGACCTGGCATGATTTGCTGAATAGGTGATGTAACTAACATCTGACACACACAATCCAATGTCTAATCATAAGAATTTCGCCATCTTATATATCTTTTTCCCCCTTCTCATTCAGTACAATACCTAATGTCACTTCCAATGTCCATTTCAGCCTGAGGTGACGCAGCAGGGTTCCCTGTCAATAACATGGATGTATCCTACGGAATCGGAATTATTCCGACCGACAGCCATCAATTATTCGCGACTGAGAGCTCGTGCTGCAACAAGCTGCATCTTTCCACGCGACTGCGACAGCCAATTCTTTACGTCTATACATGAGAATCGAGTAAAAAACATATAGAAACGCGCAGCTTGGATTCTTCTTTCGAGCAGTATGTATAAAACCTCATGTTTATTTTTTACAGTTTGTTGATAAACAAACATAGCTTCAAACAAAGTTTCCACTGGACGCCCCGCACACACGCACGCGTACCTACCTCACTTTCAACATTTCCAACCTCACGCGCCGACAAACTGCAAGAACAATTGCTGCACTTTCCCTCCAAAAACTCCAGACATTCCAGGTATATTTTAATTCGCCTGTATCATGTCTACACAAACTCCAAACGCGGCGCGTCGCGTGCTCGGCGATCTTAATGTTAATACACCCATTACCACGAGTCCGACGAAGAAGGGCGCTGCTGCTTCCCTCAGTCCTTCGAAAGAGAGATTATTAGTTAAGACAACATCACAACATGCTTCTGCTCCGGGCGAGCAATCGTCCATACCAGTACTTCCACATGCCGAAGTGGGCGGCAAGAAACGGAGTTTTGATATGGTCGACGGAGCTGGATTCCCTCGCCTTTCTACATCGCCAGAGAGGCGAAACGATGGCGATGCAGATGTTGAGAAACAACTTGCTGGGTCGCCTAAAAAGTCACACAGTCAGCACGAAGCTGCTGAGCTTGACAGTGTTGATTCACAGCAGCAGACATCTTCCGTATGTTGTTGTCGTGCGTGTTGGGGTGGCATTATACTTACGATCATAGGATCCTCAATCGGTTGATATTGTTCCTGAGTCCCCACGCTCGTCTTTCGGTTTCTCCTTCAGCCAAGATGTTGCAATAGAATCGCAATCGACAGTTGTCACTGAGCCAGAGGCTGCAGAGACAAGAGTAGAAGATCGCGCAGAAGGCATCGAATCGGCACCGTCGCGGATTCACCAACTTGATGAAGCTCGTAGAGTAAGTCTCATTATATCTCTATTACAACGCGAATAACAGCTAATATTATGTCCGTGTCTAGCGAGCCGAAACTCTTCGTATGCGTCTTCAAGTAGCAATGTACAAAATCAAAACAAACCAGACCGACCTACCACTCTCTCGACTCCAAGTCCGCCCCACAAACCCTCAGAGTCCCTCCACACCACGCGAGACTCCCCGCACAACATCGCGCATCTCTTTGCTCCCCTCGTCCTCCCAGATTCCGGCACCGATACTGGCGCGTCAGGCTTCCGCAGGGCTGTATCATGGACAAAGCAAGTTGAGAGATGGGACAACATGGGAGCCGGCAAGCCCGACGGACTCAGTAAGCACTTCTAGCAGTGATATTCACATTGATATCGAGGCATTGAGGAGGAAGAGAGTGAGGAGGGACAGCGAGATTACGGTGAAGGCCAGCGAGCAAGGTGCAGGCTTGCAAGGGAAGGCAGCTGACGGGCTTATGAGTTTGATGAGCATGAGTCAAGGATGAGCATGGGACAGCTTTCTTTGCACGATTGACGCGGATTTTTTTTGTTACGGCGCTTCTTATATGGGGTTCGGGTGTTTCGTCCTTCATTGTGCTTGGACTTTTTTGCTTTGGGTTCAAAGACATCCTTTCTTGTGCTTTCATGGGGTGCATTTGGTGGGATTGGTTGCATTCGCTGGCGTTTGGTGGGTGGCAGGCTTAAAATGGGGGCGATTGGGCGGTATTGCATAGAGCATCATCAGTGTGCTGGTATTCCCTTGGGCAATGACTCGAGAGTATAATTAGAGCAGAACGAAAGAATGGCTTGTGTATGTGGTTTTTCTGGGATCATTTACTGTATTGAGGGGTTGAGGATATGAGTGTGTGAAATGTGGTGTAGTCTATAGGACGAATGGTGTATTTGTTCCCAAATAGTATTGCTTATCAAGACTTTTTCTAATGATGACTGTATGCGGTTTTTTGTGCTTGAAAACGGGACATTAGAACTGCCAGAATATTGCCTCACTTTGACGTCTAGTATTGAAGTATATCTTGCAACAGACCCTAAGTACTGAGACACCATAAGATTCCAGGTCTTCGAGATATAATACGTGTCTGAAGTTGTAATTGTTTTTACATGAGCTAGCAAGTGAATTGGGTACTGTGATACTCTCACATTGCAAGTCATTAAATATCCATATAAATTGGAAACCCACGCATTTTCAACTATTGAACGTATACTGTAGACTCCTGCTTAGTCAGGTCAGCGTTTCTAATTGGGTTAGAGATTCTGATCTGTGCCTGCTGGTATGGAGATATCTTCGTCAAGACTTGAAGAGTCGTTCTCATTCATAATCTCATATAATGTTAGAAGCTAACAGTAGGATTCTTTAGTTGAATCTTGAGATATACTCATAGTTATCAGCAGAAACAGGCATAGCTGTGCGATAAAAGCTGTGTCATTGCTTTACACTAATAGATGGATAAAAATGGCTCTTGACATGTATTTAGCTACGATCTCGGATTTTGGAAGTCAGTCACTCAAGTGTATATATATATATATATATATATCAAGTCAACCATGATTTTGCAGCTTGGAGTTTTAAGAAAATGGACCATGTATGCATCATTAGTTTTCACTTTGTTGAACTTCTACTTGCCTGGAGTGGGCTGCTGCTAATGTCCATCATATCTTCCTACCTTATGTTCACATAGCAACCCAGTCCCTCAGACTCTATATAAACCAAAACAGCCAAAAACACAGCACAAGTCTTCCTTGGCACAGTGGTATTGGCCACCGCCAATATCACTGTGCCAAGGAGGACTTGTGTGTAAAAATCTTCGGGGTTTTCGGTACACGTGGTCGAGGAACCAAGTACTCCCATGTGTATGCTTTTTTGCCATTTTTTGCATTTACTTATTTTGTTTTTATACCTTTCTAAGACGGGTTTCTAGGAAGCCACTGCAACTTTATATATTCCAATAGTGATTGAAAGTCTCGAAGGTCCATATATATCATACTGAAAACAATCTCACACAGGCTTTCCTTTGAACTAATGGGATTTTAACACCTTAGTCTTAAGAAGTTTACTTAATCAACCTGTCATTAACTACATCAGCCAAAGGAAGACCCCATAAATAAACCCTTTTGGGATTTTTTTGGGTCTGGATAGTGGAGGATATGCACATCTCTTGTTGTATTTGTTTTACAGTTTTATTCCAATTGGTTGCTTTTATTTGGTGGATGTATTTAAAAACATACGACGCCATTATTCTAAGTGAGCCGTCATATTTTCTAGCACAATCAATGCACCTACGGAATCTGAACAAAGAAATTCATCCTCTTGCTATCTGGGATTTTGTTAATACAGAAGCTTGCGAGATAGAAATAGTCCATGTGTGAATGTTTACTAAAATTCTACAATCTTCGTGACGTGCATAATAGAGATAGTTGTTTTAGGTCTCACAGCCTGGTTAAAATGAAAGCTATTGTTCAAAAACGCAAAATCACTATCATATACTACTATATGTTATACAAATATAGAACCAGAATACTAACAGAGTCTCGAAATATGAAAATCTGCACCACAACTTCTATTCCCAACTTCCTGATATTTGATATCTCAGACATTTTGAGATAAGAGAAATGTCCATAGTTAGTAAGAGATGTTGCCAATATCATCCATAAGCCAATCCAGCGAATATAGAAAGTCAAGGCCATCAAATGAGAAGTCGAATTGTGATTCTGGAAGAGAGCCTGTGGGCACAAGTAAAGATGTAGGAACTCCAGGTGCATCAGCTGCCGTGATTGTATCTGATCTAATGTTAATACTATTATAATTTTTACAGTGAAGTCCCTTACCATTTTTATTAGAAATTTCCCTAGTTAGGAGCCTGGCCTTCCATACCCAAGCCAGATCAAGCAAATGGCTTGTGCTCATACGAGATCGAATAGTCAGCTGTAACATTTCGTCAGGATTCACAGAAAAAGTTGCAGGGCTTGCGCCGGCGGATCCCCAGGCCTGCCACATATGTGAGAGAGTTCCAGCCATTCGGTCTGACAGGTCAGTCTGTTCAACGCTGGTTCTTCTGATGGCTAGTATAGCACTGTTGAATACAGTCCTCCCATGCTCTCGGTCCACATTCTCAGCAAATGAACTGTTAAGTATTCTCAAGAGAGAGCTAGCTGCACTGAGTAACATTAAAAATGGGAGTTGTGTAATGTACTTAAGAAAGTCTTGGGTAGCAGTTTCCATATCAAGAATAGACTGTATATATTCCAGTGCTGCTTGGTATAGGTACAGCATCTGTTGACTGTGAAAACTACTGTCGAGTGAAATATGGAAAGCGAAGTTGTGAAGATGAAGACTTGCTGCTCGAAGGCGTAATTGATTGCTAGCTACGAAGAGCGAACGTTAGCAGAAATTTAAAGAAACGTAGAGAAACATACATGATATATTTTGTCCAAGCAGTATCTCCAAGTCCTGGTGTTCTTTTCTGAGTAGGTTAAGCGTCGATTGTTGTTCGAGTCCACTGGTCAAGTTTGTGGGGTAGGATGGATTGCTGTACAAAGATCTGGTGACCTTATCAAATAGTCTCCCAATTTGCAATCGGGTTTGTAGTTCACGCTCAATGTTATAACACTCTTCATTCACAAGTCCAAGGCCTAAGCTCCAATCATACAGCGTCGTTGGTGGCAGTCCAAGTGTAGTCGAAACACTTCCACATGTTAGTCAAGAATAATTCGTATATTAAGAGAAATGACTTACTCTTGAGCTACAATATTGCAAAAAGCCCAGGTCAGATGCCGATCTTTAAGTACCAACTCTGTCGGAACTGTAGCAAATTTGGCAAAGTCTCGGGCATGCTTTGGTTGATGTAAGCCAGCCTGTACGGCAAGCTGTGTCATGGTGCCACTTATCAAGTACAAAGTATCGTCTGCATTAGAGCTCACTGGTATAAACCATGTGCATAGAAGGCATAAAGCCTTCACGATATGATATGACCTAGGGTTTTTGGCAATGGTGGCCCACAGAAATGTTTGTACCGGACATCGCAACTCGGAAAGGAGACTTGGACGTTTTCTTGACCTACGAGAGGCTACCAGTATAATTATCCATCCAAGAAGAGGACAGAGATCGAAGTAATAATCTGGACTTTTTTCTGGATCTAATAATGGAAGATACGGATGATAATGTTGGAAATAACTTATTCATTAGATAATTAGATTTATTATGATGTTATATTCTGACTTACTCCATGAACAATGTCTTGATCTCCCCCTCGGATAGAGTCACACTCTCTAGCCTATAACCACCTTGAGGTATGGAGATAGATTGGCTATTGTTTATGTTGTCAGTGTTTATTGGCGGTACTGCTACAATAGGTTGTTGATCTCGCAAAGCCAGCTGCCGACGCAGTTTATCGACCTCTCGCTGTAGCTCTAAAGTTTTGCTGTGTGATGGTTAAAACAATGTTTGACATTTGCTAAACAAGTAAGTGTAGCATACTTGCGTTTCCCTGCAATACGTCGAAAGTTAGAGTCGATTCTGCAATCGATCTCGAGCTTTTTGCAACGAGTGCAATCTTGGAAAGGCTCTTGGACGACATCACATCGTAGCTAGTAATAATAAAGGATGAGAATTTGGAGTATATTCATTGAACATAAGTAAAGATCGTAAAGCAACTCAATATATCAATTCGGGATCCATTTTAAAGACTGACCTTTTGCTGTCGACATTCATTACAAGCACGTTTAGATGTCTTCGTTCCACTGTCTTCCAAGTCTGAGGATCCAAGAGGGTTTGCTGGTAGGCTCTGGTTTAGGTTGGGGTCGTTTACTTCGATTGTATGCCGTTTCCTCTTACTGACTCGTAGACTCCGAGATTGCGGAGCGCTTACATCTCTGCTTGTCATGTTCTCAGCTAGCCTATTTGGTGAGCACGTCTTCCTGTGCGACAACTTCTAAAATCATATGTATTAGGGTGTGAGAAGAGATTCGTTGAGACTTTGTTGTTCTAGATGATATACGAATGGAATAGTTGACGTCGTCGCCGAGAATCGGCACTCGCCCTTAAAATATGTTATGAAGCTACTGGTCCGAATTGAGGATTCACGTGAGTGGGCAAACACGAGGACTAGATTCCACAACTTCTGTATTAAAACTTCCAGAAATGATCATATATAATTTTAGATGTGAAATTTGAAAGATCCATTTATTTCTTCGGGTGGGAAGAAGTAATATTTCAAATTAATTTTATGCATATACGTGCTTTTCTTACTTTGCCGACCACTACGTTGCCCGTAAAACGATAAAGCTCACAAAGCAAGAGGTCTTTGAGCGCACTGGAAAAAGATGTAAAGATTATTAATTTAACAAGTTCATAAATCCATGAGCAAGTCAATACCCAAAGCTGAGTGACAAATGAAAAGAGAGCATAAAACCTTAGCCTATCAGCCCAACCCCCAAATACTAGTTGAAATCAATCATATCCATGTAGCCTCTCCCTTCTTCAAACAATCTCTGGGATTGGTGTGAGTAAAAGAACGACCAACTCCCTGACTACCGGCTGGATCTATCACCTCCAATTCTGAAATCGCCACTCCAGCTCTATCCTCACTATATAAACTCGGGCTATAATAACCAGCCCTGTGGGGTGTCTCTTGCTCATAGAGCCCTTCCAAAGTATTCAAGGCATGGTCACGTTCTTTTGCAATATGATCCAAACTGGGTCTATATGTGACTGGCGATATGTGATCGGTATGCAGATGTTGATAATAGCCTTGCTTCGGTGTCTGTGGCCGTGGAAGAGACGAAGAGAGATCAGAGTTTGTAGTCGTGTGACCATCTCCAACATCAGCTGATAACTGTGTCGGGACATTTTTTATGACATTCAACGGCTTTGGTGCTAGTGAGTCTCCAGGAGCATCGCTCTCAATTGGATCCTTATCACAAGCATTCGTGTACGACCTTTGTGTACGTATGTTCGAGTAATGGGATTCTGTTTCGTTTGAAATATCTTCTGTAGGTCTTCGTATAAAGGGCCTAGAAATAGTGTTCTCAGAGCACTCTTGAGCTCCCTGAGGTCCATATTTAGCCGATGGGCTCAAAGTTCGCAGTGGAACTAGATCCAATCCTAATTCATTGCCAGGATGAACATTGTCTCTGACGGCAGCGTGCTCAACAGCTGAGAAGCTATTATAGCCACTGTTCGGCCTGAGTTTTAGCGGTAATTCTGGTGGCGGTGGACGTGGTGGGGGAAAAGGCAATAGTTGCAAGTCCTTTCTAGGGAGATAGCTTGATGGAGGTGACTGTCTATCGTGATTCACCTCACTTCTCTTTGATTTTCGCTTTCCGAAGCGGCGAAAAGTAAAAGCAAGCAGGACTCCTATAATGAATGCTAGTGAAAGACTTATCGGAACAGCCTTGGATACTACGGAGCCTTTGCTCGTTGAGCTTGAGCTTTGCGTAGCATTGAAACTAGGAGTGGCTAGCGCCGAAGTAGATGTGACTGATGAAACATAGGTTTGGTGTGCCGAAGAATGTATTGTGCGATTGGTGGGTTTATGTGAGCTATGATGAGTAGAAATCGGAGATGTATTTGTGGACTTCTTCGTTGCTGATGTTATGGAGTTTTCTTTATGTGACGAAGCTGTGGAGACTTGAGCAGATGATGCCATGTTAGCATCCGGCTTTAGTATGGATAGAATGATGACAGTAAAAAATTTGGTAGATATGTCAGAATCAGAAGATGGCACTGGCATCAATATTGTTGCAAGTGCGGTACTGTCTGTAAAGTCATCGTACCATGAGATGTAGCTCTGTTGCTTGTCTTAGGAGCTGTACCCGATTCAATTGGCATAGAAACCTTCTGAGTAGAGGATGACTGAGAGCTCATGAATGGAGAATGACTCATATTGGATGAACCCCCGGATTTGAGGGCTGACTGCTTCAATGTCGTATCTGTGATCGAATGTGAAGACACTGACAACGAAGTCCTCATCATTGTCATAGAACTGCTGGTACTTGGCGATGATGCTGTAGAGACATCAGGCCGGATACAGATGTCTCTTGAGTTTGAGCAGGTTTGAAAGAAGAAGGATCTGCTTGATAAGGACGATATGATAGACATAATGAAGGGTTATGACTTGCTCGATGTTCTTGATAAGTCAGATGGGGATGTCAAAGTGACTAAGTGAAACGTGGTGATGGTGGTAAGGTTAACGTCATTAGTATGTATAGTAACAATTGTCTCAACTACGGAGATTAATTTGTTATATGTACTCAATTTAGTACCATTGGCACGCTTCGATGTGGTAGCTATATAGTCGGTTCTTGAGCTCAATGATCCAGGCGATGAAAAAGAAACATGGTTCGACATCTCTAAGTTTTTGTAGATAAAAATGATGATGACAGGATCAGCTATGAGGAAGTATATGAGAAACGAAGTCGTGAAGTCACATATCAGGAAGATTTTAATACTCACTTACTATTCATGGAGATAAACCCAACATGAATCAGATTAACCTCCTCTCAACCTACTAAAATCCCTTCATTTTGTTACCGTTATATGACTGTGTAAGACTAGTATTGAATCTCACATCGAAGTGAAGCTAAACTAGGTTGGTTTAAACTGCATATCATGATTTATTAGTGTACATGTTACATATTTGCATATCTAAGCAATATCACCACCAAAGCCGACTGGTCTTCTCTTCCCACCAGCTTCAGGGATGATAGCCATGGCCTTATAGACCTTACCCATCCCACTGCCACCACGATCAACAAGTCTCTTCCATGCGCCTTCAATGCTCTTCTTCTTCTCATCATCACGAGAAAGAGCTTTGGTAAGCATCTCGGCTCTCTCTTTGATGCCCATACTCAATAGGAAAGTGCCCTGTTCAACGGGACCATGGACTTCGACACCTTCAGAGGCACCAAGCGCTGCATCTGCTAGTGCGATGAAATCCACATCTGCCGACAGATCTACGAGACCCGGTGAACTCAACGGCGAGACAATCTTATGGTCTCGAATACCACGCAGCGAGTTCGTGGGGATTGTATCAGAAGGTCCATAATCCATGATGATAGCTGCACCCGATGGTACTGGCTTTGGATTCTTCTCAGAACCGCCAATACGACGGGCAAATTCCTGCGCATAGGCATGCGATTCAGGCGAGATCTCGATGAGAGAGTCGGGGATATCTCTTAAAGAACGATAACGTGCTGATATTTCGGGGAGGTAGAGACTGTGAGGAGTCGAAGATTTTGAAAGGGTTAGTTGGAACTCAGGGGGGGCATTGGCAGCCTGTTGTGACTTTGGAGTACCCAAAGATGCGTGCGTAGCATCTTCTGGTGTTGGAGATACTACTAGCTCGCGCCACTGTGGAGTCTTAGTTGCTTTCTTCTTTGCTTCTGGAGCAAGTTTGTGGATCCCTGTAGGGGTTTGAATGGATTCTTCTTGGTCTGGTGATGGGGGTACCGATTGGAATGCATGGATAGGAAGTGCGTCAAAGAACTCGTGAGCCACAATGAATGGCGATTTTGAAGCATCTGTTCATGTCAGTATATATAAGACAATCTGGGGCAAAACTACGTACCCGAAGGAACAAATCTGATGTTCTCAGTCCAGATAATTGGAAGATTAGCATATTTACTAATGCTCTGATATCCAATTGATGTTTCTGTCATGGGTGCATCGCCACATAAAAGTTTCTTCTGTGCTTCTCTCAAAGCCGGAGAAGCCTCAACCATATATACAGCATCTATACTGTTTGCCATCGGCTTAAAGTTTTGAATAGTCTAGAGAATATTAATTAAAGTTTCATTTGACAGGATTTCAGCATGACGTACCCTTAACATATCATCCATCAAGGTACCTCTACCAGGGCCGATTTCCAACAATTCCACACCCTTACTCTTCCGTCCTTGTGCCATCCATTCTGCCACAAACCAGATGCCGAGCAGCTCTCCAAAAACTTGTGAGATCTCGGGGGAGGTAATGAAATCTCCCTTCTGACCAAATTGGTCTCGACCTTCTTGTTTCTCCGTATAATATCCTCCAGAGTCAGAGGTAAGGCACATTCGCATGAATGACGCCAAGGGAACTGGTCCAGTAGCCTACAAGACCAATTAGCAAATTATTTAAGATCAATGGGCGTGGGTGTGCATACTGTGATAGCTTCCGAAAGTTGCTTTGCTAACGGCGTAGTCCAAGCCCTCGCATCAGAAGACGACCATCTTTTCACAGCACAGTTCCTCCATTGCGACCTGCCCAGAACGCGGGCACAATTCCTGCCCGTACTGAGAGCCGTATATCTCATTGTCGAGACGTGGGTGTCATTATTTCGCGGCAACGCAGAGTGACGTACGAAGCAGCGAGCGCAACACCAAAAAATAATCTCGGAAGTAGCTGCGCTGGGCCTCGACGTTGACGAATAACAAGACCTACCTCACTAACGACATCACCACCACCAACCCCACCAACAACACGAATCCGACGTCATGTCCAGCAAAGCCAAATCCCGCTGGGCGGATGACGAGGAAGATGTTCAGCTAGAAGCGCAGAGGAAACGTGAGAAGGAAGAAAAGAAGCGCGCCAAAGCCGAGAAACAGCGACGCGCGGAGGAGGCTGCAGAACTGCAGCGCAAGAGGGAAGAAGCTGCAGCAGCTGCTGCCGCCGCACAATCACAATCACAATTACAATCAGAGCCGCATGGAGAATCTACGAATCGGCCTTCGAAGCGGCGGAAACTGTCACCAGACGCAGACACACCGAGGGACGAGCTACCAGCTGCGAAGTTACTGCGATTCCCGGCGCCAGCATGGAAACAATGTCGTAGTGTGGAGGACTTTGAGAAGCTCAATGATATTGAAGAAGGTGCTTATGGATGGGTTTCGCGGGCGAAGGACTCTATTACAGGCAAAGTGGTTGCTCTGAAGAGGTTAAAGATGGAGAATGCGCAGGATGGGGTGCCAGTTACTGGACTACGGGAAATACAAACACTCATGGATTGTGATCACCCGAATATTGTGGCTTTGCAGGAGGTGGTCGTGGGGGAGGATACGTCCAAGATTGAGAAGTAGGTTTTGCATTTCATGTGGATGACTGGAATAGAGCTAATCTATTGCAGTATATTCCTAGTTCTCGACTTTCTCGAACACGACCTCAAGACACTCCTTGAAGATATGTCCGAACCATTCCTTACATCTGAGATAAAGACTCTCCTCTTACAACTAGTGTCTGGTGTATCCTACCTACATACAAACTGGATCCTGCACCGAGATCTAAAGACATCAAATCTACTACTAAACAACCGCGGTCAACTAAAGATCGCTGATTTCGGAATGGCACGTTATTTTGGGGATCCAGCACCGAAGATGACGCAGCTGGTAGTGACCCTTTGGTACAGAGCACCAGAACTGCTACTGGGTGCTGAGAAGTACGGCACAGCGGTGGACATGTGGTCAGTGGGGTGCATATTCGGGGAGCTGCTGACGAAAGAGCCGCTTCTCCAGGGGAAAAATGAGGTAGATGAGCTCTCCAAGATCTTTGAGCTGTGTGGTATTCCCACCGAGCAGTCATGGCCGGGCTTCAAGCGGTTACCCAACGCACGCGGGCTGCGCTTACCAAAGAATCCTGCTACACAGGGCTCCGTGCTACGGGCTAAATTCCCATTCCTGACGTCGGCAGGCAGTGCGCTATTGACATCTTTACTGGCCTTGAACCCTGCAGATCGACCGGGTGCTAAGGAGGTATTAGAGCATTCGTTTTTCAAGGAAGATCCGAAGCCAAAGAGTACGGCTATGTTCCCTACGTTTCCGAGCAAGGCGGGACAGGAGAAGAGGAGGAGACGCGCAAGTCCTAATGCGCCGATTAGAGGTGAGGCTCCGGGTATGGATGGAATGGACTTCTCAGGCATTTTTGCTGGACGTGAAGATGAAGAAAAGGGAGGGGGGTTCTCATTGAAATTGATCTGAGAAGCCAATGTCCATACATATTACACTTGAACTACTGCGGCTCTGAAGTTTACGGTCTGTTCGAAGAGCTCGCAACAGTCCACAATCGTCTAATCAAGAGTAAGTACAAAGTCTCATGGTGTCGTACAGCAGCCCCACAATCAGACCAAAATCAAAGATATAAAGATATCATCAATATCACATTATAATGATGTCCATTCCCTGCTATCTATGCCCATTTGATATAAAGGAGTGAAAAAATGCAACCATAAAGCCGTAACCCCGTAAGATAAATCTTTACAAAACGCCATTCCACGCAAAATGCCGTAACAAATCCTCAGATTTCTCTCTTCTGTAGCTAGATATTTTACTATAACGCGAATCAACTACCAGATTACGCCTGCGCCACCAACAAACCACGTGAAGGAAAGCACGGTGACAGTAGCCATACCGAACATGAACTTCATCATGTTCTTCTCCATGTCTGATACACCAGCACTGCAAAGCGCACACTGGTTGCCAACACCAGACAGCGATGTGTATGCTGTGGGCGAGTACATGGCGAACTTATGTGTCGAGGCCACACTCATGTAACCAGCAGAGGGCGTAGCAGAGATGGAGAAGGCGGCATCATAGACAACGAGAGTGTAAATAACCATCTGCAGCGGCTGTGCCTTTCCCTCATTACTGTTCTGGTACGCCCCGGTGTCCCAGAGAATAGTTTGCGTAGCATTGGCGGAGGTAGGTACCGAAGCGTTTTGTGCGATTGTGTAGGCTGTTGAACTGTAGGTTGCAAGGACGTCCACGGCCGTGGGCGTACCTTCTAGAGACGTGAAATCCCAGGCAAATGTCACCCAGTCGCCAATCTTGTAGTACGATGTCGAGGCAGTGGATGCGGGCGTCACCATACCGATACCACCAGTGGCAGCGGTCGTGTTGTAGACGGTATGGCTCGTTGTGCTGGAATTGCCGCTCGCTGATCCGGTAGTGGCGGACGTCTTGCCGGTGGTAGTTGCAGATGTGGAGTTTGAGGAGGCCGAGTCGGTTCCGGAGGCTGACGCGCTTTCCGAGGAGTTTGAGGAGGAGGATGCTATAGAATAATCAGCCCACCAGTCCAACCTGCAAGAATTGTCTGCGGAGTAACGGGGTGCACTTACTGCTGTTTGAATCTGCTCGCACAAGCAAAGAGTCCAGTTCCGGTAGCCATCTTGGCCAGACAGGCCAAGCAGCAGAGAAAGCCGAAAGCAGCAGCAGAAGTGCTGAATAAAGAACAAAGGTACGCATGATGTTGACGGGACCGGCTAAACGAGTACAGTGGTATAATATATGCAAATGAAGTAAAAGGCTTCGAAGTTTCCTCCTAGGCAAAAGATGTGCCTCTCAGTAATCCGATTGCACCGTGTTCGCTGTTAAGGACGGTGCTCCTGAGCGTTGGCGTTCAGATTGTTTCGTGGGTGGAAATGTTGTTGATAGTTATCACCCCTGTCGCAAAAGACTCCAGTTCCCCTAGCAATAGCGAGACGAGCGAGCACACTTCTTTCGAGGTCAACGACAGTGAGATCTTTTCTTATTGAATCCGGCTCAGAGCGAGTGATGGCCAGGTCGTCAATGAAAAGAAAGAGACGGTGATGAAGAGTACAGAGATTTCATTGAGGGACGTTGAGAGGAAGTAGTAGTGTAAATTGGAGTGTTTGAGGGTGTGGCTTAGTGGCAGCTCCTTCTGCAGACCGACGGAGCAAGACAAATGGAAGGGAACTGGGTTGCTTGGTGGTGCCTTTTTCAGGTGTGCTCACTCTTGGTGACTCTGCTGTGCCTGTCCTTCGTACTTAGTGAGCTGAGACCGACGGTCCAATGCACTTCTCCTCGTTAACTCTAGTCTTTAGGGGATTTTCTCGTGTTCTGCTGGAGCCATCCCGTACGCTTTAACTCTAACTGGGCTAATTGCAGGCGAAGTTCGGTGCATGGGTTCCTGTTTGGTGGGCTTCCTCGGTCGTGTTTGCTGTGGCTCCACTCTATTTTTGGGAGGATAGAAGGCGATTACCGAGCCAAAGTGCTCGATTTGCGGTAAGGATAAAAAAGGATTGTCAGGCAGTCCAAGACATAACAAACATACGTGGACGTGAAGTGAAGCAGGTGCTTGAGCTGAGAGAAATAAATACATGCATGTGTACGTACGTATATATACATGCATGCATACATACATATACACATATCGTGCCGAATACTACACACCCCATCTACTACTCACTCTTGTCTTTTAAGACTGTCCTTCAAGAACCCCCCTTCAAATTTCTACTGTACGCAGCATGGCTCTCGACAATCATACGCCTCGGAAGAGTTGGGACGTTCTCAATGACTCCACACAGCATGGCTATAGGACTTATCAGGACTTATAAGGAACCATAAGCTTCTCAGTTACTCTGCCCCTTTCATTGACTTTACGGCTTTGAATAACTCTATGAACCCGGAGAGAGACCTCTTCGACTCTACAACTCTACGATTCATCATTATACTACACCTTTGCACCATTATGTCGCTTCAAATAACCATACAGTTCTTCACAATCGCTCTCATACTTCAAAGAGACTTACCCAACTGATGTATCATCTCCCGACCGAGATGCGGGCGAAACTTTCCAGCTACCCCGCTCTTATTCCAAGATAGGGAAGCAGTCCAGGATTACTGGTTAGGTATGGTGGGTACGTATCACAAGCACACACAAGCATTCCATTCTTATGTCCTTGTTCAAATCAATACTTGTTGGTACTATGCGGAGTATACCTCTACATTACAGAGTATTTTCCTCAATCGGATAGACAGGCAATTAGCAACGACAGCAATAGCAAAGAACCTCCCATCCCATATAATCCCACAAAAAGAAAAGGCAGTGCCATACAATCAAGAACCTTGCCAAGCAAAATTTGGGGTATCTGCACAAAGCAGTAAAAACAAATTATAAAGTCATGTGATGAGCTATACGCCTCGTTGTCGATTTCAATTTCTTCTTCAGGCACATACTCCATCACGAAATGGCCATGGCGGGAATGCCAACCGCCTGATATGCGTTCCGTATATATTGGATGCAGTAGAGAGAAATGTCTAATCCAATCCATCAGGATGATCATCGACACTATCCATCTCGGTGTTGTCCGTGTTAAGGATCTCGAAACGGTTCGCCATTGGATTCAAAGGGGATTTGTCAGATCCAGAGCTCTTCTTATCCACAGATGGCTTTCTCTTGGGCTCAATTGGAACAGCGCACTCATCAGCACCCCAGACAACCTTGGTGTGCTTGTACATTGCACGACTGCTCAAGCAAGTCTTCAAGAACATGGCGTTGTGGACGGAGTTTGTTCTGATGACTGCACTGTTATTCACAAAGTCGACACGGATGACCACCAGGTTGTGAATATGCTCTGCATGCTCTCGAATAGCCTCCTCATTGTGTCGGTGATCAACTGACTGGATGACTAGATTTCTGGTGGCACCATTGGCAATTCTGTCTGCAACATGGGGAGTCAAGGTAAACTGGGAGGCATTCCATGAAATATCAACCTACAGAGTTTAGCTGCTAGCCAAAGATGCAGACTGGGAGTGCATCTTACCCGCTTATTACAAATATACAAATCATTGCGCTTGACGTGACGGTAAAAATGTCTGGCATCCTCTTCGAACAAGAACGAGACAATTGCATTTTTATCTGCTCGGTCTGTTCGAAGATGAATCTCCAGAAGCATTCCTCCACTGATATTGTTAACAACATCAGCAAGGGTCGCGGCCTTTGGCAGGTTGTGAATCAGAATGGTACGTTGACAATGTCGAGAGTAGAGGGCAAATCCGTTGTTTGGGCGCTTTCCGGTGAAGTTGTCATTGTTTCCATCCATAATGTTTCCTTTTCTTTCAAGACCGAAGCCGAAGTCATCAATGGAACCTTCCGGATATTCACTCCAATCCGATACTTTCTCATGGTTCCGATTTCCATTCTGATATCCCTGACCTCCTAGGTAGCCTTTATCATGCTTGTCATTCGAGCCGGAAAGACTGTGCATTTCAGATGGAGGAGCTTGAGTAAGGAAACCACTATCAGAAGTTTCGTCGGCAATGGTGGTAGTATCATATTGCCCCTGTGGGTGTTCGCCATTTACCAAGAGCTAGATATGATTAGTGGATTTCCATGACTCATTATAGTTCAAAGGCTTGCCTCAAAGGTTTCATCAGTAAGTCCGCCTTTGTACAGGACTTTTTTGAGAACCTCTTGAAATCCGGTAAGCTCCTACTGCACGTTAGAGCTCGTGTGCTCACATACCATATTTACGAGCGGTTTCGATCTAAAGATGAACATTAGCTGCTCGCCGTCTCTAGCACATGAATATGTAGATACGCACATATGTATCATAGTCGTGCTTGAGGATCGTAACCATAGGTAGGTCAACAAGTGGCAGATCAAGACCCGTAGCATACTAAGTTCTGTAAGCTATTCCATTTCTTTCGTCAACAAAGAATGATGTTCGATATCTCGACGTACAAAATTAGCTCTGTATGAAAAGACACCTCGAGTTAGCACAATACACCCAAAGTGAACAGCAGCAGCCATACCATGAATCGTGAATCGTGAATCGTGAATCGTGAAACGTGCAAAGTGAAATGTGACATGTGAAATGCGAACCCCACAAATGATAAACCGATGAAAAGAAAGACATACCTTCTCAGAAGGGTATCAAAATACTCCTTTTCCAGCGTGACGGTCGACATTGTTGCGAGAACTCTGTCGTACTGAAAATGAATTGAATTCGCAGACGTTTGCGTGAGTTCAATATTGGAATTGAGCCCATGGGCGTTGCTGCATCAATGGGAAGCTATGGCTCGCAGGGTCTCTGGTCGGTCCGCCTCACTTCGGCCATCCGCTAGCTATTGTAGGACTAGCGTAATAACTTTATACTGGTTAAGCATCCTGTCGCCGCGTCGATCTGGGGTACACTTACCATTTTGCAGTAAGGGAGGGCAATCTTGAACTCTAGAAGTAGTTCACGATGCTGTGATGATCCTGAGATCACGGTTGAAGAGATGTGTTTGGAGCCCAGTTTGGCTTGTTTCTCGAATATGTCGGTGTTTACCTGCTCCATTTCCTGGCGATGAGATCCTAACATTGAGATACTGGTATGCTGATCTGGATTTGGAGTTTGAGATCATAAACCCTTAATTACATGATGAGTGACTAGAAGAGTCAACGTATTAAAAGCGAAGAATACCTGACAGTGTTTCGTTGCTCCTGATAAATCTATTGCTCCTAAAAGATACATCGTTTCAGACAGTTGCAGCTTTCAGAGCTTTATTTTAGTATTTCTCTATTCTAATGATTCCAGCAAAGTATTGCACAATATTGACCAAGTTTCATTCCCAAATATTAGCACATGATCATTTCTTTGGCACGATTTTCTTTGAGTGTCAGCATGTCAAATCAACAAGCGAAGTCAAGACTGGTTCCTTACGGTAATAAGATACTGTCAAGTGGTTCCTGAACTTACATATATTTTCATATGTTTATACCGTGGATTTGGAGTTGTACCAAGTGATATGAGAGCGTCTTTGTAATTTTTTACGAAGGCTGACCATATCAATATAGAATCCTTCAAACGTAATTCAAATCGTCATCATGTTCTTGAATACGAGGCATAATGATACTACTACTAATCCAACAGCAAAAATAGCCTTCACATCTTTCAGAAGCTTAACACACACAAGCATTTGCTTAATCAAACTGAAGCGATGCTCTCACCTCTCTTTGGAGAAAACAAAAACGGTCATCAGGTTCAAGAAAAACTATTGGCCTGAAAATGCGCAAGGAATGAGGTGATTTCATCCATATTCCAAAGGAAGCTCATTTAGGGCTCGGGCGTGGACCGGTCTCGCCCCGGCACATATTTCATCTGCCGTCGTGCCGTTACAAAGACCAAGCTGCTCCCAGCACCAGCACCTGTGGAGATTTCTATGATGCTCAGGAAATGATGCATGTTTCTACCCACTACTCTACATGCCTGCCGTCTCAAAGTTTTAGGACTGTCCGGATAGAGTGCTCCCGATACGATTGCATACATCGTAAAATATACTCTGTATATATCTCCTGGACATGTGGCCTAATAACCAACCAGTATGCAGTATGACTGAGTACAAAGCTGATGGCCCTGACGATGCGGCGACACGTCAGCCAGTGTCACTTACTTGCAATAAGAATATAATATCCATCAGACCGGAACAATGGATCAAATACGGAAATCAGCTTCGAGAATTAGATGTCTGGAATACGGGACTGTAGCCAACGCGCGCCAATTCATGAACCAACCCGAATGTATTTCAGGTCCTGGCGCGGATGCTGCTAGCCATTAAGTGAGATGATTTGCTCCAGACTTAATTGGTGTCTCTCGGATAGTCGTCCAGCCGGATCTTCTCACACCAAACACACTGTCGAGTGTGACCTGTAAGTATGAGTATGGTATGAATATTCACAACAGACCCAAGGCAGTGGGCAGGATTCAGATAAGACAGCATTCACATTGAAGAAGTCAGCTGGTGATGACGACGAGTATTCGTGGACTGCTATTTCCGAGTATTTCAAATAGAAAACAATGGATTACGACGTCTTTCCCGAAAAATACAACATAGTGCGTGAGATGCATGTCAGGATACTTTGAAGCGGACCGTGTTGAGGGAGGCTGTGGTAGCTGATACTGTAGCACAGTACCTCGTAAGTATTCCAGCTAAGGAGAGGATGGAGTGTGTTGAGTGTGTTGAGGGGGGTTGGTGGTTGGTGGTAAAAGGATGTGTGTTACCACATCCAGAAGCCAGCCAGCCTTTGAGGAAGTTGTTGTGAGTTTACGGCGACAGGGCTGCAGGGCAAGACGACTTGAGAGCGTGAGAGGCTGGCGGATAAGATACTACCTCGATTGTAGCAAGCACATCAAACTTCATAGGCGCCAAGCAGCTTGCACACTCTCGGTCACCTATGGGCAATTGTTAATTATGGGTGTTTGGGACCCATTGACGGGCAGAGATGCAGGACACGCAATAGATTTCTTGGTACGGAGTATGAATAAGTACATGGTGCAGGATTCACATGGTGATGGGTGAATGCATCGGGGATGATGGACGATGAGTGATGGGCGATGTGCGATGGACATCGTGTATTTACGGTATTAACCTTATCCTTGGTACGGAAAGACTTTGGGGAAGGAAGTCGAGTGATGTGCACTGGAGATGCGTTTTGTCAGCGGTGCACATGCTGAAAGCCCCACTCCGTTCGCAGTCCCCCCACGAAAATGATCCATTCACCTTGGTTGATGCTTTGTCCACCTTCTCCATTACCTTACGCCCATGGTACGCAGGACTTTGTTTTTACAACCATTTGAAGATGAATACATCGATGTACGGATGCTTATGTTGTCTACAAAAGGCAAAGGAGAGGAAAAGTAAAAGAGAGTACACTGAAGAATAATCACCGAAACATGGACATCATGCATTGTTTCAATCTCTGGCACTTTCATTCACCGTCATTAACATCACCAACCAACAGCTCAACAACCACCAGACAACTCTTCCCCCCTCCCTCGTCCATCCCAATCGACCCAGGAGGCTGTACCAGGTGCCTTTGTTTGGACTCGTGGCACTGCACATTTCCAGACTTCACAGTTAAACCAGCCGTTAGCAGCGCTTGGCGTGCAATCGTTGCCTAAGCTTTCCATTCCCTCATCTCTCTTCCATCATCATCATCTCCATCCGGCGCAGTCGCCAAAGTGATGAGGGCAGGCGTGCAACGAGTAAAGTTACGGAGCAGCGATAACGCGCAAACGATGATTGTCCCTTACAGCTCAACGTGAACGATAATCCATGATAAGCTGGACTTGCTTTTTGGAATTCGCTCATCATACCAGCTGCCAGTTACCAAGGCTTACATGCAGAATTGTCTATTGCTGATTGGTGATACAACGCCATCGTTGCAGGCACGGCGATATCTGGGCACATAGGGACGCGTGTGTGTTCAAGAAAGTCAGACTTGCACCTGTGCCGGAGTGAGCACCACTCACATACTCCAGATATGGGGAATCCAAGGATGTCAAGCCATCCCGCTTCGATGATCTTTCCGCCCCTTATGTAGTGCAAAAGTTGCAGCAAACCATTCCTCACCTAAGATCATACTGTAGTGGAGGCTTAGTCGGGTAGACCTCTTAACCTTACATTACTCTACACTCCCAAGGTAGCCTACTGTGGTAAAAGCTTCACCTACCTCACATTCTCCTAGTTCAAATTTTCATACCTTTTCATTATTGGCGTCCTATCTCTCTTTCTTTATTTCATTCTTTCATTCATATATATAGCCTGCTCCCCCAGGCTACTTTGGAGAATTTCTCGTTCCCAATCCCCGCCATTATTGTCCCATTATTGGACGTCAGCCTGCCGCTCGTGTAACATATCGGTTGAATTGGCCCCCAAATTCAACCACACTTAATTCATCTTGAATCATATATTTACTCTTCCTCCCTTTCATAAATTCCGCTTGTGCATAAAATATACACCTAACATGCGGTTTCAACCAGCGTTGATAGGAGCAGTAGCTCTTGGTATGTGCCATATTCGAACCTCCTCAATTGTTTACTGACCAGTATCAGCAACCTCAACTCTCGCTCAAACATCCTCATACTGTCCCGGAAATAATGTCTGTTACGCTGTCAACATACCCTCCTCATCCGCAGCCAGCGGTAAAGGAGATATCTACTTTCAAATTACTGGTCCAACAACTATGTCCTGGATTGGACTTGGTCAAGGATCCCAAATGTCTGGCTCAAACATCTTCATGATCTATTCAGACTCGGCAGGAACAAATGTGACTTTATCTCCACGCTTAGGAACAGGAGAACGTCAGCCTCTATCAGATACTTCTGCCCAAGTCACTCTTCTCGACGGCTCCGGAATATCAGATGGTGTCATGACAGCGAACATAAAATGTAAGTATAAAAGAGCTGGCATACAGAACGAATGCTCATGAGAACATAGGCTCGAATTGTGATAGCTGGAGCGGCGGATCAATGAGTTTCACAGACACCAGCTCTGACTGGATCTGGGCCTATAAAGTTGGTTCAGCAACTAATTCCGACGACGTCTCAGCCTCGGTATCACAACACACGAGGATGGGAACCACGAACTTCAACCTCCAATCCGCTACCGGCGGCGACAGCGTCAATCCCTTCATAACCAGCAGCGCGACAACTGGCTCTAATAGCACTACCAGCGGTTCGTCCTCGTCCTCATCCTCGTCCAGTTCCGACGCCACGGGCTCCTCTAGCTCCAGCGAACCCTCGAACTTCGACACTGTGCGCCTCGCGCATGCCATACTCGGTCCCTTAGCATTCGCCCTCTTCTTCCCACTCGGTGCTATCACCATCCGGGCGTTTAGTTTCCCCGGCCTCGTATGGATGCACGCCGGTTGGATGATGTTCACTTATCTGCTCATCCTGATCGCCATGTCACTCGGCATCTACCTGGGCGTTAAGTCAGACCAGATCGATTCTTACCACGCTATCATCGGCCTCATCGTCGTCTGCGGCTTAATACTCCAACCCTTGACCGGCTTGCTACACCACTCATTATTTAAGTCTCGTGGCCGCCCAAATGTGGCTACCTATCCGCACATCTGGTGGGGGAGGATTTTCATCACACTTGGCATAATCAACGGCGGGCTTGGACTCAGACTCTCCGCCGACACACGCAACGGTGAAATTGCATACGGCGTCGTTGCAGGCTTTATTTGGGTTATTTGGATGCTCGTTCTCGTTCTTGCGTTCTTAAAGAGCCGCAAGACGCCCGAAGGAGAAACCGGCGAGAAACTTTTTGGGAGCTCAAGTCATGAGGGGTTGAGGAAGGAACCACACACGCGATCTTATAATGGCTCTGAGTAAACTATTAATGATGAAAGTTATGTATGTTTATTTGAAGATATTTTGGATTAGAGTGGATAAGTGTTTGGATTAAGTTGGTTGGGGGGTTGAATGGACAGCTACGCTGGGCGTCCTGTCATACTTGCTTTCTTCGATACCATGTCATTGCATTTCTGTTTATCAAAAGATCTGCGCTAGATATTGAAGACGTTACTTTTACCTCGATGTTAGATCATATTCTAATTGTTCTACCTTTCTTGGCATTCGAAGTGATATCAGTGCCGATGATAAAACCACAAACTTCCGTGTCGAGTCTTGGCATTTTTGCGCAGCCGATCTTCACGATGGCCAAGAGCAACGGTTGCAAGGGTCTATTCCACGTCTGCCGGATACTTTGCACTTTACAGCGGTGGTCGACCTCTAATCGTTAAGTCTTGATAGGAACCGTGAATTAGACTGCCACGTGCTATATACTTGAACCTTGCTGTACCCTATGAGCGACGAGGCTAGCAATTCCTTGGTACTGGGCCTTGACATACCTACCCCTGCAGCTGCACAGCCATGATAAGTCTGGGAATTTTGACGATTCACATAAGGTATAGGCAGAAGTAGGGCTGTTCTCCACGTAATTGAGTTTCTTGGAAACGTAATCACAATGGGCTGTGCTGACTGAAGAACCAGTCATGTTGATTTGTTTATCATCGATTACAAACATATTCTTGAAGAATTATATCAAAAGTAGCTTTGGTTATGAGTATGAGAGTTGATGTTTGGCTTGATAGCTACATACGTCATGCGATCATGGCTCCATGTGGGGTTGGGAGGCCGTAAACCCCTCTTTTTGTAAGTAGATATCTGAGCAAGAGCAAGCAGAGAGGGGCATACAAAGGGTAGTTAATCTACCGTACATTGTTCATCTTCTGTCCTTCTGGAAACCTTAGCTAATAGACTTATGGGGAATTGGACTTGTAACAACATAATCCTCCCCTGTTACACTTTTCCAGAGTGCATTTCTTCGTCATCGGCCAAATCATCATCACTGTCACAAGCTGGCACCAAAAAGTCCTCCTATCACATGTCCTTCTCAAGATACCTCTGTTCAAGCAGAGCTCATATCCTAGATGATTTGCTGGTTCACAGTTTTTCAATACGCAAGAAACAAACAGTGGTGAGATCGATGTGATATTTATACTAAAGCAAGAGGGAAGCTATCTACCCACAACCAACCCTTCCAATTCCGCGACCGCGAAAACCTATAATATAATATTGGATCTGATAACTAGTCCCGGATGATGTCTCTCAAAATGCCAAGCTACATAGTGCCATGTATGGAAATTTGTGGCGTGAGCACACAAAGACAGATATAAAAGATTAAAGTGAATCCTACTTTCTCCTTCAAGCTTTCCAAAACAACAAAGTTCAAGATTTATGCTGTGTAGAAGAATTATGCCATCAGCTTTTAGCTGTGTCACCCTTCAATATCAATCACGTTACTACTAAGTACATAACCTGTCTCTAATCATTTGATGTCTTGACTTGCCTAACTAGCGAGTGTCGAACACAACGCTTTGTAGATGTCATATACCTGCCGCTTAGAATGCTCTTGACATCTACAACTAAATGGATAAATCAGTAGTGCAATGATGAGTAAGACAGTGTTGACAATTATTCTTTTCGGCTTGATGTACCCCTACAGATTTACGGCAACAGCACGTAGCATGTCTTTGGTTACCAGGCTGATGACATAGAGTATATAGCTTTGTACTCACCACAAGTTCTATCTGGAATAACTCTCGAGTTCTGTTCGCCTGCACGTTAGACAGAGACATGTTCATATTTGAAGTATAGACAGACTCTTCACATGTAAACATGAGTCGAATGTATAGTTTAATAGCACACAACTTTTATTTAGAAAAGGATATACTCTGAACGGAAACTTATTTGCTTTATCCGTGGCAATTTCACTTGACAAAATCCACTTACGTATCGTATCGTATATTTCATTTCTTCCTAATCATACCCATTAAGCCCACCCCAACGCCATGCCACCCAAACAAACACACACAAACCTCCATGCCATTCTTCATAATCTAGGGCCTTTATACGGCCTTAACATCCAATTCAACGTCACCAGCAATACTAACTGCGCTATCAACACTACCCACACTTCCCTTACGGCCCTTCATGGCTGCTGCCTCATCAACCTCCATAGCATGCAATTTCTCGGCTTTCTGTGCTTCCTCATTAGTTTCGAGGAGGGTGCGAGCATCGACGGCCTCAAATTCTCCCTCTTCATCGCTGTCCTCGGGCTCACTAACATACGGGCTTTCTAGGCCCGCAGACAAGGGGCTCTTAGGGCCAGGACTTGGGCTTGAAGGACGACTATCAGGCAATGAGGCGTCTGTGATATCGCTCTTCGTGCTGGCAGAAGACACCTTCCCCAGGCGATGTTCATCAGCACTCTTATAGGGTTTGATAGTAGGGTCAAACTTGGCAGGGAGGCCAAGAGCAGCGGCCACCTTGTGAGCTTCAGCGTCGGGGCCATCGTTGGGTAAGATAGTGACGTCGAAGTTATTACTTCGCGGGGCGCTATTGGCTTCGTGCTCGGCGTTGCCGCTCTCTAGCAAGAGTTGCTTGTAGGATTGCCGCGTCGGGTCGCCGCTGCGTTTGGCCTTTTTCTTCTCGCGTTTTTCGTTGGGCCGTACTACCACGACTGGGATGGGTGAGTATTGCAGACACCATTTACTGAATGAGTTGTGTTGCGTTATTAGGCCTTGAAATCCACCCAAAGATCGTCCTTTAGTGCCTACTATTAACATTGCAGGCTCATAGATACCAATCTAATCGGATATAGTTAGTGGTGATAGATCTTGAATGGCTTGCAATTTACAACAAAATATACATACCATCTTTTGAAAGGTCGTATGCACCTTTCCAACGGCAAACTCCAACACAATACTAATAGCTCTGTTTGCATCATTTTTTGTCTGTATGCTCTCCATAAGGGCTCTTGCTTCCTCCTGGTACTGTTTCTTTTCCAAGGAGCTCGTGGCACTGATCTTCGAATCCTTATCAACAACCCTCAAGCAGATTATTTCATCGCCATCGTCGACCAATTCCTCCAACATCCATTGCAGCGCATAATTAGAATAAGCGTTTTCATCGATACCAACCATGAAAGTTCGAGATCGTCGCTTATATTTGTAACCCTTGTGCTTGACATTGAGGGTGAACGAGACCGTGTTCATATTAGTGGGTTCATCCTTGGAGAAATTGTCAAAAGAAACATGATCCTGGAATCTGCTGTTAAATTGTGCATCCGTCGTCAGCGCCATAGTTCTCAGCTCAGCCTCAAGAAATAAAAAACATATAATCCACAAAAAATGGCATAAAAGTATTATTAGGAATTGGTAAGGATAGTGAGCACAGCTGGCCCAGACATGTGCTTCTACCGTTGATTCAAGAGTTCAACTTGTAGAAGTGGGGCATAATCGATGGTGCTGGGAGGTTCAATACTCCGGGTACTAGGTCCCTCTTTCACAAGCGAAAGAAACGCTTGAATATAAGCCGTGGGGGGCGGGGAAATCAAAGCGTGGGATGATAGACGGGTCCCGATTCGGTAGCAGTACAAATGGCGCATAATTCGAGCGCGATAATGCAGTGGCCAACGAACAGCATTCTTGGACAAAATCCCATTTCGCCATATTTTCCCCGGCCACATAAAAGTAAAAGATGCTGCTTGACAGAATGAAAGATATTGTTGACTTACCACTCCGGAGGCGGTGAGACTGCTCTCGGCAGTGAACGTACTGAACTCGCCTTTCCCTTGGTGGATGGTCTGTTAGAATCTGGTCGACTTGCAGTGAATGAGATAGAGCCAGAGATTGATGGCACTCTGCTTGGTGGACGTGAGGAGGTATTTGTTGATTTGATATGCTCTATGATTGGCTCAAGAGGCTTGTTGTTTGACGATGAGAAATAAGTGGTTTTGGTAGAGGCAGGTTGTGATAAAGGTGATACTGAGGGAGAAATGCCTCCCGGAGGAGTAGTCGCGGATGAAGCCATTATCCAGGACAAAGTTAGTTATATGGCCCTTTGGAAAAGTGATCGTGGTCTCGGTCTCGGTCTTGATCTATAATAGAGGTGAAGTTTGAAAGCTGTACGGAGTAGACACAGGTCAGGTGCCTGGTGGTGGGTTGTGGTGGTGGTGATGGTACTTTTTGATTGCTGCTGCACGGATGTACCTCAGGTAAGGTAAGCTGCCACCTCTCTGGTAAAGTAGGTAGGTACCTAGTGTACCTTTTTATTTGAGATCAGTCTCGTGACGTTAGGAGTGATTGGTGGGACCGAGAGCAGTAAATGGAGTGTGCAAGGCTCATGGAGTATGGTACATGTAGATTGGTAGTAGGCCACAGCACCAAGCGCCTTACTCAAGTACTCAGACACGCTGAGTATCTTGGGTATTGATTGTATTGCGCAGCACCTCCACAACCGGCGGCGCAGCCCAAATCTTGCCTTTTTTCGGCGCGGGGTGGCCACGGGGCGAGGGGGAAGGGGGAGGGGAGGGCGAGGGGAAAGGAGAGGCTGGCACAGTACGTACAGTAGAAGGGACCTTGGGGTCTAGGTACCTGTGTGGTGGTAGAATTCGCCGAACGTAGAGCCGGCTTACCTCCAGACTTCAGTACAGTAGATAGTGGACAGCCTTGCACAGCTGTGGGGTAGTTGCTGGAGTACAAACAAAAAGAAAACTCGCAGAACTCCTGGATGATGAGGAACGAATACGCTGTTCACGACTGAGGTTTAGATGATCGATTGAGGATGAGCGAAGTTCGACCTGCGCATTTACGACAGCCAAGAAACTTATTTTGTGCAACTGCTTGCGTCGCCTCAAGTCAAGCGAGTTTGTTCTGGCACATGAATCTCTCAGCCTTCTGGAGGCGCACAACTGTAACCGCAGCCTTGGCTGTACAGTACATGTAGACATTTATCAACACAGCTTTGTAGATATATATGTACATATATTTCTAGCTTAGTACAAAACTTGAAGTTATAATTAATTATCACTTCAGGTAAAGCAAAGTGCCACTGGTCTATAAAGCTTACCAAAGAAATCAGGACCTCAAATGTCGACGCATTCAATATCTTATACGTAGTAGCACCACCACACTGTAACACTGCGGTGTTCTAATAGTATCAAGCTTAATGCTCACGAGGACATATCATAATGGTCACAAAATCAAGATCGTCACCAAACAATACAAGCAACTTTTATGAATCAATCAATTGCAAATTTTTATGAACACTGCCCTAATACCAATACAGGTAAAAAGACAAGCATACGTGCCGACGTGCTCTTCGCTGGTAATTGACATGTGGTCTCGCCTACTCAAAGGCATCCATCATGCAAATGCGCCTCTCCTTTATCCTTGCCATTCCATAAATGGACTTAATAACAGGCCATATAAAAAAAAGCTTTTAACCGTCCTCCAGATACCCGGTACGCCGTATGCATACAACCCACCAATTATCTAAAACTCGATCAAGCAGAACATGTTTGTTTAGTAGGTGCGTGCAAGGTTGCGCAAGTACCAGTCAACGAGCTTGCGACCAACCTTGGCCTCAGAGATGTGGATGAGATCTCCCTGCATGGCGTAGTCGAGATCGTTGGCGTTGGTGACCTCGCCATCCAAGAGTCCGTTGTCGGTCCATCTGACCTGTCTGCTTCTCTGCTTGTTGACCAACAACCAGCCGCGAAGCTTCTCTGGCTCAACCTCCAAGAAACCAGCCAACTTCTTCAAGTCCATGGTGGTGTAGAGTCTGAGGTAAGACTTGACGGTTGGGCTCCACATGTTGGTCTTGACCTCATCCATGAAGATGGCGAGGTGGTGCTCAAGAGGGTCGACGTTGAGCTCTGGGTTGTCGAAGTCTGGTGGGGTTGGGGAGATGAACTTAGGGCAGGCGGAGCGGAAAAGTTCCTCGAAGATTGGGAGGGCCTCTGGGCCACCGCGCTGGAGCTTCAAGAGCTGGTCACCATACTTCTCGCGAAGAGCGGTGTGGACGGTGTCGTCGAGACGGGTTGGGTGGAAGGCAACGCAGATGGCGATGAGCGCGTACATCTGGTCGTTCTTCTTGGTAATGGAATCGTACTGCGCGTTCTTCTGGAAGTTCTTGGTGCGGGAGACGTAGATGAGGATGTGGGAGAACATGCGGATGGCATCGGCGTAGCGGCGCATCATCATGTAGGAGAAACCGACATAGTAGTATGTGGTGAAGTGGGCGGCCATGACGCGAGCGAACTGGGCCTTCTTGTTGAGCTCGATGTCATCGAGGGTCTTAAGAGCCAAGCTGAAGTCTCCGAGAAGACAGTGGACACGGAGAAGACCAATGATGGAGAAGTATCCAAGCATCTTGTAAAGTGGCTTGGAGCCGTACTCTCCAGCAACAGTGGATGGGTCCTCACCACGTCTTCCGGCAGCGAGCTGCTCGTTGATCTGAGATCGCTGGATCAAGGAGTAAAGGACGTTGAGAACACTGTAGCATCCCCAGGTGTTTGGGTTCTCGCGAAGGATTTGGATTTCCTCCTCGTTGTCGGCGACTCTTGCAACGCGGTTGCGGTAAGAGCAGAAGGAGTTGAATTGGTAGATGAACTCATCAATGACGTCCCAAGCCCAGTAGTTCTAAGTAAAATCAGCAAAAGCACAAGTCATCTTTATAGAACGGGCACTAAACGTACAGATGGTGGCTCAAGGTCGACTGGTCCCTCGGAGTTCAAGATGAAGTGGAACAAGCTGCAGTAGTTGTCGTAGCTAGCGAACTTGACATCAAGAGGAGCAGAAAAGTCCAAAGGCATAGCAGCGGCAGCAAGTCTGGACTGGATGTCGTCGGTCTGCTGAGCCATGCTCAATCCATCGTCGTCGGCATAACCTCCATCCTGGTACTGGACCTGCTCCTTGTAGTCTGCGGCGAGCGCTTCCTCCTCGAAGTCGGAATCATCATCAATGATGCGTGCTGGCGCACCGCCGTTTTGGAATCCACTCATAGTTGCTGGTGGTTATTGAGGATTTTTGGAGTTCGACAGCGACGACGACGCGGTGCTCGAAAAGTTGAGGATGCCTTAGTTTCTTTTTCGCTTACCACTGTATGTGCCAGCTCTTGGTGGGATAGGGCTAGGAAATCAATTATACTGCTTTATGGTATTTTGATTATTAAACCGGAGTCAACTATGTGTATATGAACTTCAGCTATCTTAAAATATCATATTACTAAATCCATAACCTTTGCTCCCTCATTCCCAGACCTTCTTGTATTTGATACTGCTTTTGCAGATAAATGTGTTACTGCCTCAGGCATAGAACATGCGAGATTCCATCCGCGAATTCACCTATGTCCCTTATTTTGATATCCACGCAAAATCGTATAGCTGGGAGAGCAGGCCAGCAGTTATTATTTTATTTACGCAATGGGTGTTCCATTCCAATCGCACACCTTGTGCAATACAGAAATTGTGATTTCTTTTTTTTTTTGCCTGCGAACTTTCCAATTTTCTTGATAATTCTTCATTCTATCAGAGCTCCAAAACCTATGATGGGCTTAATTTGCACGCAGGGAGTATCAGCATAGAATTTACAGTACCTCAAGCTCCAAACAGACAAAACTCTCAACTCTAGAACTGTTTGTATTTGATTTTGATTCCAGTCTGTTCCGCTACATCCGAATATGCAAAGTATACCTCTCCGGACAAAGACTCCAGTTGTTGTAGATCTCCAACGATCTAAAAACTCCCTCAACGCCTACATCCACATATCATTCCAACTCCATTCAATGCAAACAGTCTTCACCAGGCTTACTCATCTACTTCATCTATCCTCATTTATAAGCTCTTCTTATCATGCGAATGCGCGTGCCCGTTATGCTCGTGATCATGATCCGACTCTGGTGGGGCGCTCATGTCCCCAGGAATATATTCATCCATAAAAGTGCCCTCGCTATCCTTCGTGACGAATCTGACTTTCAGGCGTCTGACTCCGCGTACCTTCTTGGCAATTGCTGTTCGCGCAGCTTCTTCAAACTCCTTGCACTCAGCCACGTTCCAGTTTGCGGGTACGCCGATCTCCAAATCCACCAAGTAGTTTTGTCCGCTCTTAATACCTTGTACTTCTCTTACATCTACCTGTGTTCCTCGGGCAAGTTGGGCGAATGCTTTCGATGTCACATCGCTGACATTCGTTTTCACTTCTGGGTCGATACCGGCATCAGCAAGTTCATAAAGGGCAGAGGCAGTGTTGCCCCAACCGGCTTTGATGACGAGAAGAGAGATGAGAAAACCGCCAACTGGATCAAGCCAAGAAGCATTGTGGAGGAAATTGGCGCCGAGGATCGCAAACAAGGTGACAATTCCAGTGAGGGAGTCGACGCGATGGTGAATAGCATTGCTAGCAAGTACGGAGGATTTTCTTTCTTTCGCAACTTTCATGGCTAGAATCATGTTAGGTACGCAGTTTTAGAGGTCACTGGGGATCAGGGGGAACTTACTGGCTTGATATAGATATTCCTTGATAAAGACAGTGCCCAATGCCAACCACGCAGCATGAAGACTTGGCCCTTCAACACCATGGCTATGACCATGAGAATGGCCGTGAGCATGCGCAGCTACTTCTGCAGCAGCAGCGGCGTCGAGCATGAAATGCGCGTACAAGATCTCACAGCTGTTCAAGCACATGAAAATGCCACCTCCTAACAGCATGCCACTGACACCCAAGCTTCCTAAACTCTCAATCTTGCCGAATCCGGTGGGGAATTTAGCTGTCGGCGGCTTGATGCTCCAGGCAACTGTTGCGAGTGTGAGGATATCGGATGCAAGATCGGTCAGAGAGTGCCAGGCATCGGCGACCATGGCTTGTGAGTTAAATGCGTAGCCGCCAACGCCCTTGGCTACTGCCATGCCGAGGTTAGAGTACAGTCCAATTCGGGTGATTCGTACGCCGGCATCACTCTTGTCGGTTGAAGTTAGATAGGAGGTATCATGGTGATGATGATGCCCATGAGAATGGCCGGTATGCGCTCTCGTTTGGGTTTGTGTAATGGTGGCCATGGCGGGCAATGAACGGAATCTCAGCCGGTTGAAATAGGAGGGTGCTATACAATTCGAAGATGAGGATTTGTGAGTAATAGTTTGATAATCGAGAGCAGCAGTTTGCAGCACGCGAGTCTGATGTCGCTGTATATGAGTATGTGTCCTAAGGAGGGAGCTGAGACAGGGAGCTTTCAGCCGTAATGAAGTGCGTATGAGGGTCGTACTGGCGCAGGTGCTTGCTGATGCTGCACTTCTCGATAGCGATATGCGCGCAGATAGAGGTAGGGTGCGTGGTAAAGGCATCAATTATATATGATTGGGGGTTATGTGAAGGGGGTGGGATTCGAAATGCTTTCTTTCCTCGGAACTAGCTCCAACTCTTCTCAAACGTTCCTGCTCCTATTTTTTTGTGCCTGGGTTGTGAATATTGGTGGTAAATTGACGGACAAAGAAAATTCGTAATATTGATCGTGTATGTGGGTGTCAGTGGTTTGATGTCGTGTCGCCCAGGGGTCTACGCCGAAGTTAGTGCCAGGCGTGCACTTTTAGGCTGAGGCGGGTTAGATTTTGGGGGAACGGCTTCGACGGGGCTGATGTGGAGCTGATGTGTTCTACTTAACCTGTGCACAGGGGATGGGAGGTCTGAGGTCTGACTTGAGCGTAGCTAAGGGTATGTTTGAAGATCCAGTATGGCTGACTGGGTGGCTATTTGTGTAAGCATGGAGGGAGTATGTGTGTTATGCTTAGATTTCGGCGTAGAAACAGATCAGGAACATGGACATGGACATGGATACCGACGTGGACAAGAGAGATGGAGTGATGTCAAGGGAGAGGACGCGTCTTTTGTGTGAGATATTAAGAATTACAGGAAATGCCGAATCCAATGAGAAGTGCTTACTGTGTTGCGCTTGGTCTTCATGTATTCGAGAAAAGTCGCTTTGCTGCTCGTTAACCTTACTTATCGATATCCTCTCGACCCTCGGCTTATTCTGCTGGTGTATGCTTTATTTTAGCCTTTTCTTCTCACCGTGCTCCATGTTCCGAACACAATAAATACGGGAATCCATGGTGAGAGACATCTTAATATCTGTATGTAGGTGTGTACGTATATCCAAAACATCGAATGCCCAAAAGGCCAAAGTGTCTTGTGTGCGCAGAAGCACACTTGACGTCGATCTCACCTCGAATTGTTCGCTGTTATTGTCATTCAATACATGTAGGTGATAGGTTGGGATTTTACAAGTTGCCAGTTGAAAGTTAACTCCTATCCTTAGACTTATGACCGAGGCCGGCCACAATCGTTATTTGTTTAAACTTCCAATTTTCACAAGTCTTTTAAGACCCACTTTAATTACAAACTCACGGTGTTTACTCCTAAAACTTGAGGTAGAAAATGCCTTCAACTGGTGTACAGAGTAAGGTAGTACTTGACAGATAAACCACCCATCGTCTTAATATGCACTCCGCATTCTTGTTCCCCCAAACTCCCTTCCCCCCCAGTACCACTGCAGGTACAGATCACATCCCGTCTGTGAATACTCATGATCAGCGCCATTCTCATTCAGAATCAATAGTATGCATGAATGATACCTGGTTTGGGGACATCAGGCATGACAGTGCCTGATAGCCTGGTCCAACAAAGCCAAGAATACACGCGGTGGACTGACGAGGCTTCTCCACCATGTTTGTTTCACAGGGACCATTAACATTCCAAGAAGTATTCTATATTCCCTGGAAAAAATACATAATGGATTTCATTAAAAGAGCTCCACCTGTAAACTCAGCCTTACATCTGAACAGCGAATGGTTCTTGTGTGCAGGTCCCAATTCTAATTATGTCTCTGTTACTGGACAAGTCAATACAAGCATATCTGCCGAGAAAGTCAAGCCACACCTGAGCCGTCAGCGATGACGCGAAGATCCAAATAGCTCCGTTCCTGAATACAACACCAACATCTCAATCTACCATTCTAATGGATCACCATCATGAATGTTCAAATCCTAAATGAAGGCTCCTCTGATGCGAATTCCCTACACGGGTCCCCTCCCACCTCCACGTATTATACCTCGTAACGCCAATTCCTCACGTGGAGCCATTGCCGCTCTCACAACTTTCCTTACCTCGCCACCCTCACCATCACTCCAATCCTCAGCTTCATCAGATCCTAGCAAAACCGTGATCTTATCTGGCGCAGGTATATCAGTCGCTTCGGGGCTTGCAGACTACAGAGGAGATAATGGCACTTATCGAGTGAACAAGACATATCGACCAATATACTACCACGAATTCCTGGCGAATCATGAAGCACGTAAACGATACTGGGCGCGATCATTTCTAGGATGGACGAGTTTACACAAAGCAAGACCGAATGCAGGTCACTGGGCAGTTAAGCATCTTGGAGAGCTGGGAATTGTAAAGAGCGTTATAACCCAGAATGTGGACTCTTTCCATCCCCAGGCTCATCCGGAACTGCCTACTTTGGAGTTACATGGGTATCTGAGGAATCTGGTGTGCGTGAGCTGTCATACCGAACTGCCACGAGGAGTCTTTCAGGATGAATTAGGAAGACTAAATCCTGCCTGGCAGGCGTTTCTTGAGGAGGCATTAGCAAGCGGGGCGTTGGACACAGAGAATCCGGATGAGAGAAGAGCCAAAGGCATGAAGACAAATCCTGACGGTGATGTCGATTTACCTGGTGCTCCATACTCTACCTTCCGATACCCTGCATGTCCAACTTGTCTTTCAAAACCGCCAGTCGTTGATGGCAAGCCTGCTACCGTGGAGATTGATGAGGATGGTGCCTGGAAGGCAGGAAGTACAGCTGGCATACTCAAACCTGCTGTCGTGATGTTTGGAGAAAGCATACGTGGGGAAGTGAAGGATTCCGCGGAGCAATTCATAGATGGTTCGGGACGATTGCTAGTTATTGGAACATCACTGGCCACCTACTCTGCGTGGAGACTCGCGAAACGCGCGAAGGAGAGAGGCATGCCGATTGGGATATTGAATCTTGGAGGGGTAAGGGGGGAGGAAATTTTCTTTCAGGACCTGAATCCTGGGCAGCACGGGGAGATGGGCGTTAGGATAGAGATGGGATCAGATAAGTTGTTACCAGAGCTTGTGAAACAGCTGAGGGGCATGGGGCTTGATAGATCTTTGAGTGACGGAACATTAAGTGAGGCTGAGAAAAAAAACAGTCATGTCTTTAAGGACATGCTCTCATGATCTTACGATTTGTATATCACATATTAGAAATTGCATGCAAGATACGTCTTCTAGTTTACCCAAGATTGTACTCTTGTCTGTATGATGAAACAGCGACCGAGCTAGACTCCAACCTCAAGTAGACTGTCGCTCACAAAATCTAGTTCACAAGACGAAGAGTAACCCAAGCAACTATCAAAACCAAACCGGCAGCTACCAGAAAAGCAGAGAAGATGGACCCAGTCAGATGATCGATCTGTTCCCGAGACCACATGTGCTGATACACCCTGTGCTCCCTCCTCATCTCATCCAATGCATTCGTGATATCTCTCCTGATCCTAATCGCCTGGTTACCAGTCTACCAAATCGTCAGAAAATATTAGACTATGGGTTCTGTCTAATTGCAACCAAACTAGCTCTGTTGGCCCCTATGATCACTTGACAAAGAGGTATTGACTTACACTTGTAATCCTCTTCTCAAAATACATTACCGTCTCCGCAAACGCATTCCGATCATCCTCCGTAATGCCCCGGGACTCATCCAAGCCCGGTGCCACTGAGATCTCCCTTCCATAGGATCCATTCTCCCCAGCCCTCTGATGCGTCTCCCTACTATTGTCATACTCCTCGATCAAGCTTTGGGTTCCACCTGGGCAATTTGGGCCCTGGACTTGTGCCTGAACTTGTTTTCCAACATGACTGCTGTTCGGTGTATCATTCATGGAGTCCATCGCTGTCGCCTGTGATGGTAGGTGCAGTGAGGGAATTCTGAATGCATCTGGGTCGAAGATATCCGCTTCAAAGTCGTGACTGACGTTGTGATCGGCGATGTGGGTGGTGGGATCGATAGGAGCTAGGTAGTTGGGATTGATGGTGGGTGCTGGGCCGCTCTCAGGGATGCCGCCAATGTCAAGTGAGCCTGGGAGCATCCAATCCTCGATCTCTGACTCCCAATATAATGTTTTGTTCTAAGGCTGTTAGATCTTCGTGCTTAAGTTTGGTATGCTAGGGACATACTGGAGGGGTTATGGGGAGCGATTCATCGCGCATGTTGACGTTGTATCGTCTCTGAGGGCGAAAGAGCTTTGTGTAAAGGTGCTTGTTTTGTTGGTGAAGGAAAATTTATTGGAGAATAATACGAAGAGCCAGAAGTGTACTCTTTATATCTCGAAGATAGTGGATACTTAGTGATTGTATAAGAGCAGCACACTTGCCTGAGACAATTGCTTTGTTTTACGCGTTGTCAGACTAAAACATTCTTACATCCACAGCGAGTGAGAACTCGAAGGTACCATTTGCCTTGGTTTGGGTGTTTTTTCTATTGATCTTGGAATTTGGTTGATTTCCTTAAGGCGAGCTTCCATGACTGTTTCATCATCCAGTACGCGACAACAAATATCTCATTACTTGATAAAGAACTATACATACAATCAATATTAATTCCATCTCATTGTTGTTAACCTATACAATCGAATTTCTCGTCGAATCTGCTTATAAGTTCTTAAGATTGTTATACAAAAGAGAATTGAAGTGAGTTCTTAAAAATGCTACCCACTCGCTCCATGAGATCTGCAATAAATAGCATATAGAGCTATTCATGAATATAGTTTAACGAAAATTTATGAAATCAAACTACCTGTACCTTCGATACATAAATTTATACACATCCAGGATATAACAACCCAGCGTCAGAATAACTTGTACTCGATGTAACCACATGTATGGCACACTACTGATAGATAAGGCAAGAGCACAACCTCGTAACCACAGGGTCAAACCACGTAACACTTATCGAAACTTCTATTCTAATTTTGGTTTTTTCCTGAAAAGAAAATCTGGTCTAAAGGCTGTTCTGAAAAACACAGTGATAGGATTCTCTAGGTCCTTTACACAAATTCAGTGAGTGAGAAGTAAATACTGTGACAATGATGACGACAATAACCACGATTATGAGAGTACCTTCAATAACGATAGGCATTTGACTCGTTCGTAATTGAGATTTTGCCAAATACTTCTCTAAATGTGGGATATTGAACTGTCATGTATGAGATTGAAAGCTTGTATGAGGTCCAAATGACGCTAAAAGAGGTGAAGCTTGTGGTGCCCTTTGTGTACTCATAATTCAACGAGTAAGCAATTAAAGTTCGACAGCTACAGAATATCTTCCCTCACATTGTTACTCTTGAAAAGGCACAAAGCTAGTTGAAACCATGGGTGTGATGAATTGTCACTCAAACGCTTGCTATTAACGGTTTGCACTCATACTTGAGATTATTCAATCTTAATAGATATACGGATCATAATACTTATTGCTAATGATATTTACATATATATTTCGTTTGAAAAAGAAAGAAAAAAGCCTTGCCTTATATATCAATCTTGCCTTCCATCACCTTAACAGCGGCACCAGCCAACACCACACTTTCAATGGCACTTCCATCATCCTTAATAGCAACATCAAGATGAATAGTACTCTTTCTTCCCATATCGACACCTTGAGTGATCTCCGCCTTCACATTTTTCTTGTCTTTCAATGCAAGGTACGAGACCAATGCCGACGCCGCTGATCCCGTTGCTGGATCTTCTTGTTCATGTGATAACATCCTTGTATGAATATGTACTTTCTCGCCAGATGATTCAGTTACAACATAATAGTATCGTCCAACGAAGCCTATGTTCCATCCGTCGTCTAGAATCTGGGAAGCATCCAGTTTCACCATTTGCGTATCACACTTTCCAATCTCTTCCAATGAACTCAGTTCCACCAGGAGGAACGTCATACCCTTGACAATAGACACGAAGTTGCTCTTTTTCTCAGCAGATCGAATGCTGGGAACACCGGAGAGTCCAGAAATGTCGGCATCGCCAATCTTCTTAGAATGAACATGTACATTATGTGGAATTGAAGCCGAAGCAATGTTCCCTATCATCTGCACGTCGATTGGCCCTGCCTTAGCAATTAATCTTTTTGGTGGCTGTGCTTCTGGATTCATCGCCAACACATAGCATGCGGATCCAATGGTTGGATGGCCCGCGAAAGGGAGTTCTGCTGAGGAAGTGAAGATGTTGATTTCTTGGTCTGCATCTTTAGGGCCTTTCTCATGTAGGAATACGGTCTCAGAAAGATTGAACTCGCGGGCAATCAATTGCTTTTGCTCCTGTGTGAGCGAGGATTTGAGGCCTGCCGGGACTTTCACGATAGCAAGTGGATTGCCTACATATCGCTCCGTCGTGAAGACGTCGACTGTCAAGAAATCGAATTGCATGAGTAATGGATATTGGAGAAAGTGTGAGGTAGTATAATAGAAATTAGAGGAGTGTATAGTATCCAGTATATGTCAAAAGGGGTTTGAAATTTATAGTTGAGAAATATGTAGGAATGAGTCAAACTGTCAGTCGAAGTTACTAACCAGCACTGTCCGTCAATAGCCGAGTACGCCCTTCGATGTACTGGAACAAATATTGTCTATTAATGCTCAGCTAAACATCTTTGTTACAAAGCACGGTCTTGAGACATTATGGTTTCTCTGGAGGAAATGGTCTGTTAAAATAGAAAACGAAAAAATTAAGCAGTCTTATTACATCTCCATATTCTTAAAAATTACCCATACACTCCATAAAATTATTGGTTGCTGGTCTCCACTACTGACTGCTTGGTATGATTGGTGCGCATCAGTAAACCAGCAATTTACCCGGGTCAGCCTCGCCGGGTAAATACGTCGCGAGGCTACATTATATCACAGACCCACTTGAACCACCATATATATAAGACCTCCTCGACGGACATCAACGTTGTGTTTCTGTCAAAAACAGAGAAAAGAACAAATTGAAAACTTTATTTTGGATTTGTACCTCTGTGGAAACCTCAATCCAATTCATGCAAATCTGAAATATGGCAGAAACTGGACCTTTGTACCTAGGTTTCGACCTATCAACTCAGCAGTTGAAGGCTATCGTCATCACTTCCAACCTTTCTGTCGTCAATTCCGCAATAGTCGACTTCTCCGCTGATTTTCCAAAATATGGGACTGTCAAAGGAGTGCATGTCAATGAAGCAGAGAGAGAGGTCTATGCTCCGGTAGCAATGTGGCTGGAAGCAATTGACTTGGTTCTCTCTCGATTACAGGATGTGAAATGTCCATTCGAGAGAATTAGAGGCATTAGCGGTGCAGGCCAGCAACATGGTAGCGTATACTGGAACACTGCAGGAGAATTGGCACTTCAGAACCTCAACGGCGCAAAACCCTTGGTCGAACAGCTAAGCTTTGCTCATCCTTGGAGCCCAAACTGGCAAGATGCAAGCACACAAGCTGAATGCGATTCATTCGAGAAAGCTGTAAAGGGTGAAGATATTTTGGCGGACATCACAGGTAGTCGTGCTCATCATGTTCGTAAACTGCTTTTGCATAAAGTGATTGGCATTGCTAATCTAGCTTTTAGAGATTCACAGGACCGCAAATTATGCGTTTCCATAGAAAATTCCCAGAAGTCTATAAGCAGACGTCAAGAATATCACTAGTTTCATCCTTTTTGGCGTCGGTATTTCTAGGAAAGGTGGCACCTTTCGATATCAGCGATGTATGTGGTATGAATCTATGGGACATCAAAGCTGGCGACTGGAGCCACCCTCTTTTACACTTGGCAGCTGGTAGTGAAGGCGTTGATGATCTGCGGAAGAAGCTTGGTCAAGTGAGGGAAGATGGCGGTGGTAGTCTAGGACCAATCTCTAGCTATTTTGTTCAACGGTATGGGTTCTCGAAAGATTGCGGCATTGCTCCTTTCACAGGAGACAATCCGGCCACCATCCTTGCCTTGCCCCTTCGACCGCTGGATGCTATTGTATCTCTGGGGACATCAACAACTTTCTTGATGTCAACTCCGAAATATGTTCCTGATGCAGCTTACCATTTCTTCAATCATCCCACAACAGCAGGACTCTATATGTTCATGTTGTGTTATAAGAATGGCGGGCTAGCACGAGAGAAGGTGCGAGATGAGCTTGCCGAAAAGGCTCCAGGAGATGTATGGAAGGTCTTCGACAACTTGGCTCTGTCTACCCCACCTCTTGGCCAACGAAGTGCGGACGATACTGCAAAACTTGGACTTTATTTTCCACTACCTGAAATTGTACCAAACGTCAGAGCTGGCAAATGGAGGTTCAATAGCAAAGGAGGCAACAATGAGAATCTGGAACCATCAGAAGACGGATGGAAACTTCCCGAATCCGATGTTCGAGCTATCGTGGAATCTCAGATCCTATCATTGCGCTTGAGATCACAAAAGTTAGTGAGTTCAGATGGACTCAATGGCTTGCCTCCTCAACCTCGCCGGATATACTTGGTTGGAGGTGGCAGCGTCAGTGCTTCTATCCCTCGCATTGTTGGAGACGTTCTTGGAGGTGCCGAGGGAGTCTATAAATTAGATGTAGGAGGAAATGCCTGTGCACTTGGTGGTGCTTATAAAGCTGTCTGGGCCATGGAAAGAACAGGCAATGAGAGTTTTGATGACCTGATTGGGGGACGATGGAGAGAGAGCGATGCTGTTAAGAAGATTGATATCGGTTATCGAGAGGATGTGTGGAAGAAGTATGGAGATATTTTGCCAGTATTTGAAAAGATGGAGTATACAGTGCTGGCTGGTGAGAAAAAATAATTGTTGCAGGAAATATAGTGGGAAAATAATGAATTATGTTCCCATTCTATGTGCAGTCATATATCCAATATTATACGAATTGAAAGATTTTTCCGTTGTCAAAGGCCTTGTGTTGAAGTATTGCCATCAAGACTGAGTACATATGTGATGGCACGTGTTCGGGCACCAATACTACGGAGTACTGTAGCACTTGTCAAAATTTAAAGTTGTATGGCCACTACCGAAGTGAACTGCACGCGAGCTCTGCATCGAAAGAACATACACAATTACCTTTCTACCTCACTGATTTTACAACCCCGCCAACCTTCGTAATCATATCTACGACCCCGACTAAACCTTGTCAAACACTTGCCGCCTATCCTACCAGACGACCAGACTCGTACATATCATTTGCATCGACGATAATCATATTTTCACGCTTCGCACACCGCCGCTAGTCGAGAAATTATGCTCCAGTAGCTACACATAAAGCTATGATTCGAAGAGAAAATTCAACATTGTGATTGTTATTGGAATACTACATCTATATATCTACCAAGCCTTACGAAGGCGCTCGCAACCAAGGCGATCATGGAGTCTCAGGTTAGTTGGCGCATACAAAGGTTTCCTGGAAATGAGGACAGTGGGGGCTGGGCTTTTCAACCCTTCCAACAATACGTTCATCTCGCCATTCTTTCGGGAATCTATGCTGACTATATCGACGATAACAGGTTGAAAATGCCATCGAAATTTCCTTCAACCCAACCGCCGAACAAGGTCTCAAGGTCCAGGCCTATGAATTCCTCACACAACTCCGCGATGACGCATCAGGCTGGCAAGTCTGCCTCACATTATTCACGCGCTCCCCTAAAGCTTCAGAAGTCGTGCGCTTAGTTTCTCTGGAGATTGTAAACAATGCTGTCCAGATTCAGCAACTGGATGCACCAAGCCTGAAATACCTGAAGGAAAACCTTTATGAATATGCACGACGAGTTTATGGAGGGTCTGCAGGACAGGATGCAATCGATTCGCCAGCCTTGCAAAACAAGCTCACGCAAACCTTTACATATCTTTTTATGTCACTTTATCAAGATGGTTGGGAATCTTTCATCGACGATTTCCTGAGCTTGACAAGCACGCAGAACAATGGATCCAGGGACAATTTTGTCGGAATTGCTCTCTACCTCCGAATCTTGAACTCCATCCATGATGAGATTGCAGATGTGCTTGTTGTTCGCCCAACCATGGAGACGAAAAGGAACGTCGAGTTGAAGGATCTTTTGAGGGCCCGCGATGTTCCAAAGGTTGCAGCCTCGTGGCAGCAAATTCTCTTACAGTGGCGCGACCAGAACGACGCTATACTGGAGATGTCTCTTAGGGTTATTGGAAAATGGGCTAGCTGGGTGGATATATCATTGGTTGTGAATCAAGAGATGATGAATTTATTGTTCCAGCTCGTGGGGCGATCAGCTGGCAACAATGACAAAGTTAGAGATGCTACCATTGACACTTTCACGGAGATCATCAGCAAAAAGATGAAGTCTTCTGATAAGATTGAGATGATTATGTTCTTGAATCTTGGAGATGTCGTCTCTCAGCTGATCCAGACCCCAGCTCTGCGTGATCTTCGAAACACTCCGAATTACGAGAACGACCTTGCGGAAGCCGTAGCGAAGCTTGTTAATGGAGCAGTTTTTGACATAGTCAAGGCGCTTGAAGACCCTGCAATTGATGCACAGACTCGCGCCCGTGCCGACCAACTTCTTCAGACATTCCTTCCTCACTTGCTTCGATTTTTCTCTGACGAATATGATGAGATCTGTTCCACTGTCATTCCTTCTCTTACGGATATCCTTACGTTCTTGAGGAAAGCGCAGCCACTCAGTCCCGAGTACTCCGCTACCTTGTCACCTATCCTCAATGCCATAATTCTTAAGATGAGATACGACGAGACTTGTTCTTGGGGCGCTGAGGATGAGCAGACCGACGAGGCCGAGTTCCAGGAACTTCGAAAGCGATTGCAAGTTCTCCAGAAGATTGTCGCCGCGGTCGATCAACAACTCTATATCGATACGCTCAGCAGCGTTGTAGGAAATACATTCCAGACTTTGGATCAGCAGGGAGGATCTATGGACTGGAGAGATGTTGACCTTGCTCTCCATGAGATGTTCTTGTTTGGCGAACTAGCAGTGCCAAATGGAGGCTTGTTCGGCAAAAGTCAGCCTTCAACTATCGCAACTGAGCGCTTAATCGCGATGATGAAGAAGATGGTTGATTCTGGTAAGTAATGCAATATGTCTATTAAACTGCCTAGACTAACCCGCATGATAGGTATCGCCGACTTTGCTCACCCGGCAATCCAACTACAGTACATGGAAATTTGCGTACGATATTGCTCTTTCTTCGAAGTTCATCAAGACTGCATTCCTCAGGTTCTTGAGCACTTTGTGCGCTTGGTTCATCACAGTCACATTCGTGTGCGTACTCGCTCATGGTATCTGTTCCAACGCTTTGTGAAGCAATTGCGTGCACATGTTGGCAACGTAGCAGAAACAGTAATCCAATCGATTGCCGATCTTCTTCCAATTAAAGCGGAACTTCCAAAGGAAGATGCTGACGATGATATGTCCTCTGATGAGAGCGATCATTCTGCTGATGCCATCTTCACCAGCCAACTGTTCCTCTTTGAAGCAATTGGATGTATTTCTTCTACTCAAGCCACCCCAGTCGAGAAACAGGTTCTTTACATTCATAGCATCATCGACCCCTTGTATTCGGATATTGAGAAACACCTAGAGACTGCAAAGTCTGGGAACGCTTTGGCGGTGCTTCAGATTCATCATGATATTCTTGCCCTTGGAACACTTGCTCACGGCTTTTCCGATTGGACCCCAGGTAACACCTCTGTCAAGGCAGCCCATCATGCACCAGCAGAAGTGGTCTCGGCGGAATTCAGCCGTGCTGCTGAGGCAATCTTGATCGCGCTGGAGTCTTTGAAATCGTCCGTTGATATTCGCACTGCCGCAAGATCCTGCTTCTCTAGACTCCTTGGCGTGCTTGGGGCTAAGATTTTGCCACAGCTACCACGCTGGATTGATGGGCTCTTGTCCCAGAGCTCTTCAGAGGATGAAATGGCAATGTTTCTGAGACTCCTAGACCAAGTTGTATACGGTTTCAAGACTGAGATCTACACCATTCTTGACTCTTTGTTTACACCTCTTCTCCAAAGAGTCTTTGCCGGTCTGTCAAGACCAGTTTCTGGTACCGATGATGAGATCCAACTTGGTGAACTCCGCCGAGAGTACCTTACTTTCCTCCAGATCATCTTGAACAACAATTTGGGTGCGATCTTGGTCAGCGAGTCTAACCAGGGCTTCTTTGAGACTCTCATTGTCTCTGTCATTACCCTTGCTAGAAATGTTGGTTCAGGCTCTGGAAATCTTCCTGCTAGTCGGTTGGCCTTTTCTGTCCTCACTCTGATGGCAAATCTTTGGGGAGGGCCAGATATCGTTGTTCCCGGTCCAAATGCCACACCAACAGCAGCTGGATCGCCAACTTTCCCAGGATTTGACAGCTTCCTTATCGAGAGGTTTAACCCTGTGTGCTGGGATGTTTTACGTGATCTCCAATTCAGACCTGCTGGTGATGCTCAAGCAAAGCAAGTCTTGAATGAAATTGCTGCGCTAGAGCAAACTATTTACTCAAAGACAGGCAACATGTTTGTTGAACACCTCCAAGGAACCTTCTTTCCTGCCCTGGGCACCGATGGTTCAGAGTTTGTACAATCCATGACCACCTCCGATAGACGTGCTTTCATTTCCTTCCTTCAAGCATTCATGAAGCAACGCGGTTAAAAGTATTGCATGAGGGAGATATTATTTATAGATGACGTGCAAGCGTCCTTTTGCATTTACAAGGCGTAATGTTTTTGGTTTTCATATACCATGCGAAGGGTTGGCATTTAGTCACCGCTATTGGAGAAGGCTTTAGCGGGGAAGGTCAGGTCGTTTCTGAGGATTGCTATGTGCGTGTTGCATTGTATAGGATGTATAATTCAAAAGCAACGGCTGCTAGATATTTCTTTACTATTGTATTGTCCCTTATTAATCGTGATACTTGTTAAATATTCCTAGAATAGAGACCTGAAATTCCGCCGTCATTGTAAAACAAGAAAAAGGAGCCAGGTACGATGGGGTACGTGGTACCTAGTGAAGCTACCCCTGACAGCTCAGAGTCCGGGCCATTCCAAAAAGCCAACAAGCGAGGGATTCCCCGTGCGACTTCGCCCTATGGAAGCATTTCGGCATTGCCAAGCGTTCTTTCACAGACAAACATTGAAGATTCAACGTTCGTATTTGATCTGTCTCATTCAAAATGGGGACATCTCTATCGGGACTCATGGGAATCGTCGCTTGTACAACCAATCATTGATGTGTCGATGCATGCAAGCCAGCGAATCCTCCGCTGACAGGCATTATCTGCCCCACTATGCCTACCAAATAATCGCTGGGAGCTGCATAAGTAAGACATGGCGGGGCGGGGAACTCGACCCAGAGTCCACGAAATACGGAGCATCGATTTTCTTCCTGATTCAATCTCATCCTGTTTGGTCATTCTTCATCTACATCTCTATCTTCGATTCTCCTATGAGCTATTTTACCATGAATGTCTCCGGATCTCTTTGCTCGTAATTCTCAGTGTGTGTTGATTGCCCTGAACCATCGACGAGGCCTGTTCCCCGCCTGAAAGGTGGTCAGCGAAGTCAAAATGGACGACTACATGTTCAACTGGCACGTGGAAAAGACCCGTGTAGTGCATGAGACCAACTCTTATCTGGAGATCTTTACTTATTCCGTGAGTCTGACTATATGGTAGCTGCGAGGCTCATACTGAACGAAGCTGCAGGATCCAACTTACAACAAGCCTCCTGAGGAGCACAAACTTGAAGATGAAGATTTTGAAAATTGGATTTATCAAAGGGTATGTTGTCAATTTAAGCTATGGGAGCTATCCGAAATCCAATGCTAACGCACACAGGGAGCCTTCTTACCTAAACCACTTCCAGAGGGTGTCATTCAAACTGCAAGCATACGCCTCCTGTAAGCATTGTCACCTACTCAATCCAGCAGTGCCTATAGAGTGTTAATTTTCTACAGCATCCAGCAGAAAGTGAAACATCCAGAAACTTTTGCCCCAAATGTTATCAGCCTTCCCCATCATAGATATAAGACAATGGTCGATGTCATGCGTCTGCCATATCGCGGTATTGAGACTACTAGTGCTGTGGGTCCTATATTCTGGGCTGCATTTGATCAAGATGAAGATAATCCACATCTACGTATGCGATTCTCCCTATGGTGTGGGATTTTGAGTGACTGACTTGAACAGAAATTGTTTATAGAAAAAGTGATGTCCGAAAGAAAGGCCTCACTCGTGGCTGGGAATTGATGTTGTCGCACGATATCAATACTGGCAACACCACAGGGTTCTTCAAGGGTACTGAGAGCTCCGATCTTATTGACTGCCTTACTCATCTCAAATCATGTGTTGGTCAAATCGGCCACCCAATGCTCCTACCAATGATTATTTTCAGTCACGATATGAGTTCAAAGACCGATATCAAGCAGAGAGAAGCCCGCGAATGGCTCAGAAAGCTAGAGCATGTTGTTAGTATGAGGACCGAGATCGTCGAGGACGAAGGTTACGTTAGTAAAGGTGGACTTGTGGATTTTGATCTCATCAATAGACATTTAGTGGAGTGTCATTCTCAGGTGCTGTGGAAGCGTCCAAAGGCATATATGGAAATCGCCCATAGCTTCCAAGACACCATGGCCAGCTTTAGAGAGAAAATACCCGAACGAAGAATGGACAAAAATATGCGAAAGCTTTCCGCTAGCATGGACTCGAGGATAGAATTTTACTTGAAGAAGCTACAAGGTATAGACAGTTATGCACACACGACACTACAGAGACTGGAAATACAAAGGAATGCTGTGAGTTATACTATATCATTGGTAACTTCATCTGTACTGATACAAAGCTGCAGCTATACAATATCATTGCTGTAAAGGAATCGAAGCTTAACTTCGAAATGGCTGGTGAGCAACAAAAGCTCGCACACATAAGCAGAAGAGACAACTATGCCATGAAGACATTTTCCCTGCTTGGAGCCATTTTCCTTCCTGGAGCATTCCTTGCCTCTGTCTTCTCCACAACCTTCTTCAACTTCCAGTTTAGCAATGACAGCGCAGTTGTTAGCGAGCAGTTCTACATCTTTTGGGTAACCACTCTCCCGATCACCGCGATTGTGGTGTTGGGGTGGTATATCTGGGACAAATGGAGGGACAGGATTCACCGAAAAGAAGACGAGGACCTGGAAAGAGCTATTGAGGGCATGGAGGTCAGGATTACAAGTAGTATGCGGACCAGAACTATGGCTAAGGCGCAGACTTGGGACAAAAAGCAATGATTTATGGTAAGGCGGCTCAAACGGTTATTTGTGCGAGTCGCCTCCCTAACTTATGACTGATGATAGGATTGCATTATAATACACGGCCTAGGGATTACATATGAGGTATATACAATTAATTAGCGTTGCTTATAAGGAATTAGAATATTCAAGGGCAGCATTTGCAGCCATACATATCACCTGTCCTCTAGCACATGATGCCACTTTTGAAACTCTTGGACAGACTAAAGAATGCGAGGGTAAGCAAATTGGTAAGCAGAAGATGCGGTGTACATTTCAATGTTGAATCATAATCGGAGTGGTAGTAGAGGATGGTATCTCACTCGAGAACCCTCGTCAGGACTTCATTTTAATATTTTCCTGCAGTTCAGCCGCACTGTCGGCTAATTGATGAAGACAGGCACCCAAGCTCCTACATCATTATTGCCGACCCCAAACCTCAATGAGTATCGTACCACCACGTCAATACTATCATTGCCATCCATGTTCTTGTCTGCAAATCAATAGATATCATGTTGAAGCTCACGATAATTGATGCGCTATACATTTAAGGTAGTATCAAGCTCTTTCATCATTTGTACTGCACTATCTCCATTGCAGCAACGATCTACATACTGAATGTTGCCTGTCGGTGTGCCTGTTTGTGGCCCCCAACGACTCCACCGACCTGCAATAACAAACCTTGCATTTGGAAACTCAGCCATTTTATTTGCTTGGTTCTCTCAAAATAATCAAGAGTAAGTCTCAGTTAACATGCTCTTTGATTGGTCATTTCCTCGGCTACTGTCAGCTGAGAGGAGTTGCTCCTCGATGTGATTGATGCGGCCACATGATATCGTGTGTTTTGTGAATTATACCATATTCTTTGTCGCGTTTGACGCGCTTTATCGCTTCTTTTGTCACCGATTAGGGTCGCATCCAGGATCTCTTAGTCACTTCTTTCTCCCCAGAGCGGGTCCTCCCGGTATGCCTTGGCTATGTAACCAGGCTGGCTAAGTGGGATAATTATGCTTTCCTAGTCATGGCATTCTGGGTTATGTCTTGACTCTATGACTATGAGTATCAAATTTTATTTTACGCTTCTCTTAATAAAGCTGGCTCTGAAGCTCTGGATTGTTCTTATTTTTATTTCAATATCAAATCCAATTTTCAGCAAATATCTTCATTGTGTTCTTGAGTTGCCACCTATTATCAAGTTTTCACAGTGCTCCTTTTGTCCTGATGAGTTCTCCAAGTACCGGATTCGCCTCCTCCTATCCAGACATTCTAGTACCGAGCTTCAAGGCACCTCGTGAGAGTGTTCAGTCTCATGAAGGGCAGTCATCCCAGGATATTTCCTATCATTCGATAAATGGCAAGACGGCAGATAAGTTGTCAGGGCTGCCACCACCAGCTACGGCTGTTAAGAAATCTTCAACTTTCAGGTTCCTGAGAAAGAAAGTCAGTCGCTTTTCGAAAGCCTATGATGGTCAGAAACGAATCTCTCTCCCAGAGGTGATAGAGTACAAAGCACCTAAACGTCCGAAAGTCGATGAAGAGAATGCTCTCGGTAACAACCCGGAGGAAGACGACAAAGAATTTGTTTACCTCAACCGTCTACGAGAGTCTAAATACAAAGCTCATGATGTAGCTGTCTACTTGAGTCCTACCCACTACGAACCTAGAAGACTTATGGTGCAGGGCACCAAAGCCGTCTGGCACGATCAAGATCACTTCGGTGACTGGCAGAGATCAAAACTGAGGGGCTCTGTACCCTTTGCTCTGAAAATTGCAGAGTTTGCACTTAGACCTTCCGAGAAGAAACTGAAGTTAAATCCCGAAGACCCTCTCAACCTTGAAGGACGGAAATATAAGCGGAGCTTTCTTGGCGTATTGAATACGATTGCCAGGACCATGTTGGTGGGATTTCCATTACAAGCCCTGCTTGCAATGCCTGGAATTACACTACCCTGGGAAGAAACTGATGTTGACTCCCAGTATGTCGACTATCCAGGATACCACTGGCAATGGCCTAAGTACGCTATCAACCCTCTCGATATGAAACCTTGTACGGAAAGTGATGACCTAGAGAAGGCCAACACAGAGTTCAAGTATTTATCAAAGCCTCGCCTCATGCGTCCAAGAAACCTTGTGGTTTTCATCAGAGACAGCCCAGACGACGAAGGCCATTGGGAGCTAATAGAAGCAACTACCGATATCCCATACATTCTTTTGAGCTACACTCGAGCACACTTCAATACCGACAAAGGCAATCCGGATTATCTGGCAGAACGGACAATCCTCGAAAGACGAGCTGAGAAAATTGCACAAAAGCACTTTGAATGTAGTCATTCAAAGTACGGTTATTGGCTCGACTACAAATGTGGGCCAGATACTATCGACGATCCTAGAAGCTTCGAGCTTTTGAACGCCGACGTGAACAGAATATCTGATGTCATTCGTTGTGCAAATAAGGTTATTGTACTAGTACCAGACTCCACCGTTGAGGAGAAAAGGAAGTGGGGCGCTCGCATGTGGACGTTGCCCGAAGGACTTCTATCACACGGGAATGTAATGTTCACATGGCCAAGCGGAGATGATTTCGAAGCTGTTGACCTGACCAAGATAGAGATGAGTGGGCAGGTTTGGTCTGATCCAGAGGATGACCCTAACGACGGACAGCCCACGAGACTTCTTGCGGAGCACTATCAGCATGGTACGGGCTTGACTCGCTTGGAATTCTTTACCATTGTTTTGGCAGCTCTTGAACAACGCAAGCGAAAGCTTGTTAATGCCGATCTCATCGATAGAACTAGATCAGACCGTCGACTAGACACAGAGTTGGCTTATGCTATCATGGGATTTGTTCCTTACAGGATTGAGCAAGACAATAACGACACCCTCTTTCAAGCATTGGCCAAGATCTCCTTAGCTAATGATAATGACAACCTCATCGAACGCATGATGTAAGTATAATGGTCTTATATCACCATATTTTTTACTAATAATTTCTTAGTTGCTCTTTTCCTGATCTCTCCCACCGTAACGACCGGGATCCAGAACACGATCTTTTTAAAGATTATCAGCTTAATAAAGTCGATCAGTTTCAAACACACATCTGGGATATCGATCCAACATGTGAAGTTGTCGGCGTAGCCGCAGAGGACAATACAATCATGCTTGATGGCTGTCGTGCTATAACTATTCGATGGAAGGATTTCCCGCGTATGCAATACGTACGCAACAAAGGCTTCAGAAAAGCGCTAGCAGAGTACTTCCTTCGATCCGGTATTGGCTGGCTACTTTTGGGAATATCTACAGCATGGTATTACATTCCATACTATCTAATATACGTTGACGATAGCGACACGAAGTGGTCCGATGATACCCAGACAATATATACCATCTTTTCCGTCGTTGGCTGCTTCTTTATTTCCTTTGTTCTCGCCTTTTTAGCACCATTCTCTGTTCGTCGGCTCTTTGGTGGCTGCGTTATGGATTCGACTTCACGTCTTGTCGCCTTCGAGGGCATCATGTCGCGCAAGCATCTCGAGCGCGAGATTTTCGGGAATGACAGACAGCGCCTTCGCTACGAGCCCTCATCCACTCCCTTCTGCCGCTACAATCGTCATCCATTCGAGAGGCTCGGCACTGAGCCCTCTTGGGTTACAGACCAGACTGAATCTCCACGCCCGGCCATTCCCATGGGCCATAAACTCTTCACTATGGTTGATACCGGTAGGCTCACTATCAGTATCTTCACTGCTGAGAAACCACCAACTGTAGCGCTCCTATGCGGTAGAGAGGGCGGTATGTTAAGGGCGGTGCTCTGTAGTTGGGATTTTAGGAATGATTGTTTGTATAAAGAGGCTGTAATGCGCATGCCCAGTGAGGTATGGGAGCTTGCAACTACGAAGAGTTGGTTGAAGGTCTGTCTTGAGAGCAGGCGTTGGTTTTGGGAGCGTCAGACAGATTTGAGGATTGGGATGGAGGATAAGGAGACTTAGGTGGACTTTTTTATATTTCCTGTATCATTTTAGCTAGCGTTTGTCTCTTTTTTTATACCCTGTTCAGTTGAATTATACCACTCTAAGTTTTCTTGTATAGCATCTCCTTTAGTTCCATGTAGTTATAATAATAGTTCTTTTTTGGTAATGTTGAAGTTTTCTCTTCGGAAATATAATAAGATTAGCTTCAAGGTATTTCTATAGCGACATTTTGGTTAAATACAATCGTCGATCTTCACATAGTTATCAACATTTCATGTAACTATTTACAAATCTGGCCCAAGCTTTATCCTGAATCAGCAACATGATGCTTTGATAAGGCCTTTGGTGATATGTAGAGAAAATATCATTGAATGCCAGGTACTTTATAGACCACGATTAAAGGCCAATAGCGTCTGTTGTGACAGACGTGCCTTCTTCATAAGAATAAGTGAGCTAGTGTTACTGGGGGGTAGTAGTATGTTATTTTATATTTATATCGGCTTCTAGAAAGTCGAATACACTCAATCAAATGGACAACATCCACAAATTTGAATCTTTTCCATTTAATACAACACCTAAACTGTCAGCCACCGTAGCCAATAACGCCATAAACTATGCTAAACTTCAAAGATAACTAAACTATCGGGTATAGGCCATCTAAACCAGCTCAGGCACTACTTTTTTGGTGGAGGACCCATCTTGTTAGATCCGGTATCAACCTTCTTGGCAGGTGGTGGCATTGAGCCGCTTGTTCCTCCGACTTGAGTAAAGGTTCCACCCTTGAACCACCTGTCCTCCTCAGCCTTCCTCTTCCTGTTCATCTCTGCTTGCATCTTTGGATCTACGAGCTCTAGACCTTGCACAGGAGTAAATGCAATGGACGATGCGGTACCCGAGCCAGCAGCAGATCCGACACCCATTGATCGCAGTCCACTAGGTCCTTTGAGCGCCAAGCCACCAGCAGCGCCTTGACCGAAGCCCTTAAAGGAAGAGGCGGTACCTCCAACGGGTGTAGCCCCTCCCCATCCCTTGTTCTTGGCACTGAGCTTTGCTTTTGTGCGCTGATCAATCTGTAGGTTTCTAATGCGGCCTTCGTTTGCTTGTCCAATCATACCGAGACCCTTTGTGCCTTCTCCAGTGCCATACCCAACTTCCTTCTCCTCCTTGTTAAAGGCCATTCTGTTCTGTGCCTTTCGAAGATCGGTCATAGCTGTAGCTTCCTTGGCCTTTCTTGCTCTTCGACCACCACGCTTTCTGGCTGGCTTGTCATCGGGGGCAGGAAGAGCTCGTTGACCTTTGTTAGGAGGAGGCTCCGTCAACTTCTCGAGACGCTTCAAGCAGTCGGCTTTAAGGCCTTCTCCGGTTGAACCATCTGGACTTTCATGCACACGATCGACTCGTGCTGCAAGGACTACCTTGGCAGAGACGATTCGCATGGCTTGCTTTTTAAGATCGTTGGGAATACCGCGAATAATTGGAGAATGGTATAAGAAACCTTGCTGTCTAACACCAACATTTGTCGCAAATCCTGCAGCTGCTTGCTTCTTAGATCCCAAAGGTGCAATATTGCAAGACGGGGTTTTAGCAAGGCCAGTAAGACCTCCCGCAAAGTTGAGAAGTTGAGCAGCAGTCAAAGAACCAATTAGTGTGGTAAGATTTGGAGCAAAGAGAGTCATTCTCGACTGTACATAATCGGTTAAGGTCTTTTTCGCCTTATCCAGGGCAAGTATCATTTCGCAAGCTCGAAGCACGCTCTGAATAGCAGCTTCTGACATCTCCTGACCTCTGGTTGTTGTCGCTTCGACTGTAACTGTCATCAGAGTTGGACCAGACAAGACGGATTTCAAAGTAACGCCCAGCGGATTATTGGTTGAGGTTTGCATTGCTCTAATGCTTTCGTGATCCAGTGGGCCATTTCGAATAATCATAACGACCCTTGCGTAATCGAGAGCATTCGTAACAAGGGTTTCTAATTCAGGGAATCTTGCAGAGTAGTGATCTCGTATGAATTTATGAACAAGGAGGATTTCATTGTCGATGGATGTTGATAGTGTGTTCGATTGCGTCAACAGATGATACTCGGGATTATCCTCGACAGATCCAATAAATGTCGTCTGTTTCTCAGGTGGTAAAGACTGGAAGTGTGCGATTTTCTATAATGCGTCGGAAACGTCAGGGCTGTTACACAAACAAGATGTAAACTTTTATTCGGGGAGATGTGGAGATATGAGGGAGAGTACTAACCTCTAATACCGGCTCAAGAGTCTTCATTAATCCTGCGACACTACGAACGTCATTGACGTTACTCAACTGCATCTTCTCAACCTTTGCCTTTGCTGCCTCTTCATCGTCTTCAACTTTGACTGGACCATTCGTTCCTCCCATTTCTTCATCTTCATCATCCTCTTCCTCATCTCCATCAAGCTCCATATCACCTCCAGTGCCATTAGCTTTATGCACGTTGGGGTTGAGAAGACCAGCTTTTGTGTCTTCGTCTATTGGGAAGAGTCCTCCATTTTCCGTCTGCTCCTCCTCCCCCTCGGAGCCCGAGTCTTCGAAATCGTTTAAAAGCTCGTCGGCGAGTGTAGACATTTTGTGGCGCGAATGACGAAAGAGTTGTTGCGACGCAAGAAAGTTATTGATTACAGTCTCAGCCTTGGGACAGGCAGCGGCCGCTAGCGCTAGTGTCTTTTCGCGATTGTGAGCCTCGCGAGGTCTTGAGCAACAATCGCGAAATTATTCCACTGGTCAGTCTTGCGGCTTGCTGTACGCAGCATTAATTCTATATTCAAAGATTGCATAGTTTGCCATCACTGGCGAAGTCTTACGCGACTATCAACAATCAAACCCGGATTTTCAATTTGGCAGGTCGGCATACGAGATCGAAGTCGCAACTACCAATACACATATCAAGCTCCAAAAATCATTCGTCATGGAGTCTGCACGAGGCCCGCCGAGGGTGCGGAACAAGGGGTTTGCTGAGACCCAGATCAGTGCAGAGCAGCTTCTACGAGAAGCTGTTGACCGTCAAGAGCCCGGGCTCCAGGCGCCGACACAGCGATTTGCTGATTTAGAAGAGCTTCATGAATACCAGGGGAGGAAAAGAAAGGAATTCGAGGACTATGTACGAAGAAACCGGATTAATATGAACAACTGGATGCGATATGCGCAATGGGAATTGGAGCAGAAGGAGTTCAGAAGAGCTAGATCCATCTTCGAACGAGCTCTTGATGTAGATGCCACCTCCGTAACTCTGTGGATTCGATACACGGAAGCTGAGATGAAGTCGAGGAACATCAACCATGCCCGCAATTTGTTAGATCGAGCTGTTACCATATTACCACGAGTCGACAAGCTTTGGTACAAGTATGTTTACATGGAGGAGACACTAGGAAATATTCCCGGTACACGTCAGGTCTTTGAAAGATGGATGAATTGGGAGCCAGATGAGGCGGCCTGGAGTGCGTACATCAAGTTGGAAAAAAGATATGGTGAGTACCAACGAGCACGAGAGATCTTCCAAAGATTCACCATGGTCCATCCTGAGCCAAGAAACTGGATCAAGTGGTCGCGATTCGAGGAGGAATATGGTACGAGCGATTTGGTCCGAGAGGTCTTCGGCAATTCGATTGAAGCGCTGGGTGAAGACTTCATTGATGAGAAAATATTCATTGCGTATGCGAGGTACGAAGCAAAGCTCAAAGAATACGAGCGAGCAAGAGCAATCTACAAGTATGCCTTAGATCGTTTGCCCCGATCCAAATCCCTTGCATTACACAAGGCCTACACGACCTTTGAGAAGCAGTTCGGTGATCGAGAAGGTGTTGAAGATGTTATTCTTTCCAAAAGACGAGTTCAGTATGAGGAACAAATCAAGGAGAATCCAAAGAACTACGACGTGTGGTTTGACTATGCCAGACTTGAAGAGACATCAGGCGACGTCGATCGCGTTCGCGATGTTTATGAGAGAGGTATTGCTCAAATCCCGCCCACTCAGGAGAAGCGTCACTGGCGCCGATATATCTACTTATGGGTCTTTTATGCCCTTTGGGAGGAGATGGACAACAAAGACATCGAACGATCTCGCCAAATTTACCTTGAATGTTTGAAATTGATTCCTCACAAGAAGTTTACATTTGCCAAGATCTGGCTTATGAAGGCACACTTTGAGGTACGACAAAAACAACTCTCTGCAGCTAGAAAGACTCTAGGTCAAGCAATTGGACTGTGTCCAAAAGACAAGTTGTTCAAGGGTTATGTGGAGCTGGAACTCAAGCTATTCGAGTTCGTGCGGTGCAGGACGCTGTATGAGAAGCATATCGAGTGGAATCCTGCAAACTGTCAAGCTTGGATCAAATTTGCCGAGCTCGAGAGAGGTCTGGATGATTTGGAGCGCACTAGAGCCATTTTTGAGCTCGCCATTGGCCAGCCTATGCTCGACATGCCTGAGCTCTTGTGGAAGGCATATATCGATTTTGAGGAGGAAGAGGGTGAGTATGAGAGAACTCGTGATCTCTATGAAAGGTTACTGGAGAAGACGGATCATGTCAAGGTCTGGATCAGTTATGCACTTTTCGAGATCAACGTGCCGGATGAGGATGAAGAAGAGCTCGAGGATGAAGAGGAGGAGAGACCAGTCAGTGAACTTGCTAAGGCACGTGCCAGAAAGGTCTTTGAGCGGGCGTACAAGAGCATGAAGGACAAGGAATTGAAGGAAGAGGTACAGTGGCATTTCCAGTCCTCATTTAAGGATCCAATACTAATCTACGCACAGCGTGTTTCTCTCCTCAATGCTTGGCTCTCGTTCGAGAAGACGCACGGTTCAGAAGAGGACATCGAGAACGTCACGAAACAGATGCCTCGTAAGGTTAAGCGTCGCCGCAAGCTCGACGATGATAGCTTTGAGGAATACATGGATTATGTATTCCCTGCGGATGACAGGCAGGCTCAAAACCTCTCCAACATCCTTGCTATGGCACAACAGTGGAAGCAATCGGGTGGCGACGTCACTGGAGATTCGAATGGTGCTTAGTCACGGGGATTACTCTGGGGTAGAGAGCGACATATTATATATGAATAGGAATGAATGCATCAAATGGATGCACTACCTCTTTCATGTCTTTAAACACTGTTTGATATCTTGCAGCATGTGAAGAAACTGCCCTTATCTTGGATTCGATTCCGAAGAAACCGCACATTACATCTTCGGCATAGTTTCTAATGGGGAGTGTAGTGTCGACACCACTGCCCCATTGAGCCCCACTGGAAAATCTCAATAAGCGTTGAATTTAACAATGCACTAATCTAACAATTATCGTGTTCATAAGGCTCACACCTAAAATGGACAAATCCAATACGTGAAAGTGGAATTTAAACACTACATGATTCTAGCAGGATCTTAATCGATTCCAATAACTCACCATCCCAACTCTTTCCGGAAAATCAGAGTTAACACTCGGAGTAAAATTCAAAGGAATGCATGAATCTCGGAAATTCACGAACCCAGTAAAAAAAAACTCAATTCGAAAACTCGAAAAGAAAAAAAGAAAAAAACACCGAGAGATAAAAGGGTTTCACACAAGTACACAGTACATACAAAGCATCCATGCAAGACATCCCCACCCACCTCAACCCTCTCCCCCTCTCCCCTCCTAACCCCTACCGTGCCTCCCCATCAAAAACCAAAAGACCCCTAAACATGCAACGAGACATCACAAAACAAAGGGCCCAAGACAATATAAATCCTTACCTGCCTAAACCCCCGTACCCACATATACATATATATCCATAGCTTTCCGCGCCCAACTCCGACGGAAAAGGCAATACGGATGTAGAGTCAAGAATCAGGTGATATCATGAGGCTGTAGGTGGCGAGGAGGGACGGAAGGAGTCAAAATGTACTTTGGACCCTGAATCCATAAGTGGAGTCGATACAACACACGCCCCAGGCGAAGCCCCCCTCCAAATCCACCCGCATTGCTTTGTACGATCCGCTTCCGCCATGCAGCCTGCCGGATTGAACGATCGCGGAGCAGGCGCAGCGCGGTGCAGTGCAGTGCAGACATCGATGTCGACTTCCCCTTCCATGCCGGACCTCCCTATACAGCTTCCCTCGGCCTCCATAGGGACCCCCTAGAGGAGGAACGTGTCGTTTTCAGGCGCCGGTGAGATTAAGGCATACATCACGGCATCGTCGGTAAATCTTGCTCTATGTAGCATTTTGCTGGAAATCCAGGGTAGGATAATCTGTATTATGCAGAGTTTGGAGTATACATACGGATATCTCGGCTCGGTTCCGGAGTTTGGGGTCGCCTATTCATGGACATAGATGATCTTGCCGGGATTGGAGCTGTGACTCGGCGTGTTATGCTGTGCCGAGCTGCACAGTTATGCAATGGATATGTACGAAATGTACTCCGTGTCGTATAACTATGAGTGTGGCTGTAAAGTAGGTTTCGTGCGGCTACATGCGGCGGTTTCATGCGAGGAAAAGGGCAGTTTGTGTGTGCTCAGTTTTGAATCTGGGGTATATATTTCGTAGAGTATGGAAGACAGGAGATTTGAATACAGGAGTAGGTAAGAGGAGATATGAGATGGCAGCGACTCGGCTGTCGTGCATAGCTGGTATACCCAAAAGAGAGAGAGAAAACATACCTGACTTACTTGTATAGCCTTTATGGATCCAGCAGTATTCCTCACAGCCACGCATCTCTGGAAAGCCAAAACATATGAGTAAGAACTCCAGTCAACGATGCGGCAAGGAAGACGAGTTGCTTCAAAAGCGCATCCTGACAGATCAGCAAAGAAAAAGGAATGAGCCAAAACGTGACACAGAGGCACTGATATATTCAAAACGATTTGACATACCTCATATTGCACTCAAAGACGTTTCTTCACTGGAGCCACACCCGTCTCATCCATGCTACTTGTATGTCCATCCGCCGGTACAAAGCATCCATTTGCATCTCAGGGTTTCCATCGAATCTCAATTGAATTTCATTCAAGCTCGTCATTGCATCTCATCAACCCATCTCATCACGTGCCCCCACCTTAATCCATGCACCCAGCTGATAGCAGTATCCTCGTAAAAGCGACGATCAACCAGATCGTCAACCACAGACATCAGCAGAAAAGCCTAGCAAGACCCATCTATGACACCATCGTTATTGATATGCTGCTCGATTCATATGTTCGTGGTTCGGGTGCCCCTCTCCTAAGCTTCAGCTCAAACTTTTTCACGACAAGTGACGATCCCACTAGACTATCTACCCCTCCAAAGCACAAAGAAGAAGAAGAAGGGGGAAAGAAGAAAAACAGAAGAAGAAAAACAAAGCCAAAAAAAAAAAAATTGAAAAAAAAAATTGCAAGAAAAAAAGAAGAAAAAAAAGAAAAAATCCTTATCTCTAATCTCATATCAAACTTTGTTGTTGCTCTTCCCCCCCCTCCCCCCAAAAAAAGATTTCCTCTTCCTCAAAAAGTTGGTCATTGGCGATACCGCGGGTGATTACAATGACGTTAGAAGTGGATTGGCGAGGGGCACAGGAGAGGCCGACCTCAGTATCATTTATACAGCAGAGTCGAGTAGAGAGTACGGGAAGTAAGGACTGATACAACAACACCTGGCCCTAAGGGACCCCATCATCTAATAAGAATGTTGCATAGGTGTAATAGCCCCCTGCACGGTATTGAATCCTATATGCGGAGGTGACTCCGGCACCCCTAGAATGACGACATTGATATTTGCTTTATTGGGTTTGACTCGTGGTTTTATCTGTTTCGAGGTGGATAGTATGGAGTAGGATGGAGTAGAGTACTACGTAGTCTGTATGTAGATCGTAGGAGGGGCGCAAAAAAGTTTGTGGGATGGGATGGTGGGCGTGTGTGCTATTGCGCTTGCGATACGATGGTTGGCGACGTCGACCATATTATTGCGATGGTTACACTTTGTCGTTGACGTTGGGATTGCGATGCTGCTGCTGCGGAGTGTCACTGGGGACAGGCCAAAGGCCCAAAGCGGGTGGCACCACGCCTCAGCCGCAGTGTGAGGGTGAGGGGGGCGGAGAACTCGGAAGGTGGAATAGATGGTGATGAAATGTCCGGGGACCTAGGTGGTGTGGTGGTGTGGTCGTGTACCTACCTGTCGCTCACCCACCCAGATGCATCTGCACCAGGGCGCAAAGATGCAAAGTGCAAAGAGAAGAAAAGGTATTCACAGGACACGGAAAGGGCAAAACACCAAAATTTGAAAGAGGAATTATATGTGATTATATCTCATAGTCTCAAATATCTATTTACGTCCTCGCTATATTGCTGGGTATCATACATTAGACCCCAACCTGTGACCCGACAGTGTCCGTCCAAAGCCAGCTGGCACATCAGACAAACACCACACACACTCGATATATAAAGTGAAAAAGGAATAACGACAAAGAGAAAGGCATCAATCGTATATACAGCCTATTTCCTGAACGCCAAAAAGAATCCACCTGTCCAGCCATTGTATATTGTTTGTGTCGTCTCCCCTAGCCGCATTAAAAAGAACAAAAGAAAATAGAAAACTCCAAATTGCCCCCATGGTATCTGTAGACAAGACAAAGACATTTCGAAGTGAAAATAGAGCTCAAACAAGCAAGCAAGCAAAGAAGCGGTCAAACCAGACCTTTTTATTTTTCCCCCTCCCATTCATATTATCAGAAACATTACAACGGCGAACCAGTCGCACAAGTAGCAGAGCACATTTTTTAATTGTGGAGCTAGTGTTGCGGTTGGCAAGCCACGGCAGCGAGGGCGTCTAGCCCTGATGGGCAGCTATCGGTGCGAATGGTGGATGGTCTAGAGGAGGACATGTGACGAGCCTCGTAAGAAGCTATAGAGAGCTCTGGACGGCCTGTGCGAGAGGCGGGGCGCGAAGTCTTCTTGACGCCAGCTGGCATTGTCAAGGTGATGGACTGCTTATTGGAAGCTCTGGAGCGCTCCTTGTAATGTGTCTCGAGATGTTGCTTCATGTTATCGGCACGAGTGAACTTCTTGTGGCAGTCTGGGAACGTGCAGTGAACTGCCTTCTCAGCCGTGTGGATCTTGGAGTGACGGGAAGCATGTCCACTGGTAGTAAAGGTCTTCTCGCATCCATGAGAGTCCTTGAAGCGGCAAGGGTATCTCTTGCCTGTGGGTTGGCTGCCATGCTGTGGTGGTGATGGTGCCTCATCGTACATTGTGGACTGCGAGTAAGATCTGCTGTCATAGCTTGGTCTGATGGCTGGAATGGTGGTTGGCATTGGCTTCTCAGAGTAGTCGTAGTAGGAAGGAAGCTTCTGGTGAGCGTAATATGGGAGGTTTGGAGAACGATGCTCGGAAGGATATGAAAACTCGTGAGATGTTGGGGTGAGTGGTGAGAGAGGATCGGTTGGATATGTGGAAGAGTCATAGGAATCAGAACGAGTCAGATCAGGTGTACTTGGATGAGAGCTATGCGCCGATGCTGATCGTCTCATGTCGGTGTGTGGAGAGTAAGATGGCTCATCGTTGAGCAGTGAGACCTGACGACCAGATGAATCCCTTGCAGGCAGAGCAGGCCTTGGTGGAAAAGAGAAAGGCATTATGAAGGTGATGATGATGTGATGGATTCACAGATGTGAAAAATTGGGAGTGATGGGCGATGTCGATGGATTACAGTGCGAAGTGACACTGGGGGAGGAGTAGTAGAGGACGTCGTTGTTTGTGGGATGTGGTGTTGCCGTGCGACGATGAATTTGGGTGATAGCAACTGGTATACGCGAAGTGTGCTGGATAGGCGAACAATGCGAAAGAGGGCTGATGAGTAATGGGGGGGGAGGACTATGCAGCAGGTATGGAATGCACGATAATCCGCGATGTTGAGCAGTCGAAAATAGGCGTTGGGGATGAGCGAGAGGAGGCTTTTGAGATTTTGAAAAGCAAGTGGATTGAGTTAATGTAATTGTGGATGGGTGTGGATGGGTGGGTGGTTTTGACAGTTATGAGTCTGCTTTGGTGGTGAGGCTGGTGAGGCTTGGAGGGAAGACACAATGTGGTTGGAGAGGATAGGATAGATAAATTGGGATGATTGTGAGTGTTGAGTATATGAGTGAGTATACGAGTAGATGAGTATATGAATGTATGTATGTCGGATGTTTGGGGAGTGGGAGTATGGATGTTAAAGTATGATTGACGAAGATGTGTGGTGGTGTGGGATTGATATGTATGTAGGTGGAGGAGGAGGAGGTGGTGGTGGTGGTGGTGGTGGATGAGCTATGTAGGGGAAGGGACGATGGGGTTTTTGAGTGAGATGGGATTTACGGCGATTTCAGAAAAAGTATGGGAATCAGCTTTTTAGAGTTCCTGCTAGGCTAGTTCCTTGGGCCATGGTGGTAGCGTGAGTAATATGTATGGGCTATGGGTCGGGGTCAGGCCCAGGACAGGGTCAGTTGAATAATGATGTGTACTGATGGGTGCAAGTAGGCAAGTACACACATACATACGTAGTAGAGTGGTAGCGTAGTAGAGCACACAGCAGTAGAGTAGAGTAGTACGTGTTGTGGGAGTGTGGGAGAGAGTGGGTGGGAGGGTGTGGGTGTGTGGGAGTGTGAAAGGATAGAAAGCGCTAGATGAAGAGAGGGACCAAGACGCGGATGCCAGCCAACAAGGATGGATGCGTAGTGGGTGGAGGGTGGGTGGGTAGTAACAACGAGCGTGAGGAGGAGAGGGCAAGGGACAGCTCAAGAGCTCAAAGTGACGGAATGCATTGTCGATGGGGCTTTTAACCAGGGCCGCACGGCTGGCAGGCTTGCGAATACTGGCCAAAAACTTGTTCGAAATATACCTGCATGGCCTGTCGGACTTGACTGGAATGGGGCAAAGAAGAGGAAGTGGGCGGAGAAGGCTCAAGCGTCTACTCCGGGAAGAGGCTTGAGTGGGTGAAGACCGAAAAGCTGAAATTGGAACAAACTTAGTAAAATACTAAGTTTGTAGCTTTTTTTTCTTTCTTTTTCATTGAGCCCATAATTTTTTAATTTATCCTCCCTTCCTGCTTATTTCTATCTATCCATTGTGAAGAATTAAAGAATTGATAATTCGAATTGAAGAGAATGGAAGCGCATATTCAATATTGTAGAGAAGAAAAGGAAAAGAAAAGAAAAGAAAAGCTTTGGTGCATAGTGAAAAGTTACTTACCTACTTACAACGACTGAGCCATGCCCAGACACATTGAAAGGGGACGTTGGTGGGGGACAAGATAAGGTACCGAAGTAAGCCATCTAATCTCCATCGAGGCATTACTCTATTCCACAGATCTCCATGTAGTGGTACTGCTTACACAGCAGACACAGCGAAAGCGCTCAAATATGCCTAGCGAGGTCTAAGTTAACCAGGAAACACCATTTATCGATTTAATGGCCCTGCACGTATGCCCACACGGATGATCCGGAGGCACACCCATACACCCAGACAAACACTCATCCATGGTCTTGCACTGCACGACTTGAATAATATTTTGCTTTTGTACTAGCCGGCCCAACTTGGTGGTCTCAACGCCAACGGGATTAAGCGCAAATAATTGCTGAGCAGCCATCAGGAATTCAGCTGTAACTGATGATATATAAAGTTTTTTTTTTTTTACAAAAGGAAACGCAGAATGAATTACAGGCAGAATTTAGAGGTACTTGATGAGGTATACTGCGTGCGTAATTGCCAGAGCAGCCGCGAAGAAATGAGATGAGGATGGGAGGGTTACGAGGCCATTGAATAAATCTTCATTAACGAAACAACTGGTGAATGATGATTAAACAACCCAAGGGAGCGGTGAAACCAGGGACTTCAAACCCTATGGATCCTAGGTAGTTTGTAAGTCTGTACATACATACTACATCTATCATGACTTCACAGATCGTCGGCTAGAAGAGCAGCAATTCCCTTGCTCTCCCATCACACACCCCAGACGATCCCATGAACCTGGGAACGCGAAAGAAGACAGGGCATAGGCTTTTTGTCTCCATAAATCTCAAAGTCACGGGTGACGTAATTGAAGCTTGAGCTTTTTATCCTTCGGAGCAGGCATGCATGTATGCATGTATGTATGTATGTATGTATGTATGTATGTATGTATGTATGTACCTAGCATGTACTTCTCTCCCCCACACACAGGAAATCAAGAGAGAAGGGGAAGGACATGGGTGGTGTATTGTTTTCAAAGAAGGTCGAAGAGATATCTTGGGTGGTCTACGTATTCCACGTACCCACGAACCGCCGCGGCGCCATTTCTCTCTAATTCCAGAGCCCGTCGTTCGCCGTTTTGTCGAACACCATAAGAAATCGGCTAATAATGTAGAAAGCAGATGCCGAAGAAGCCAAAAACTCTTAAAATAAAATAAAAAGATTACTATGCAAAAAAGAGGAGGCAGCGCAGATCTTCGTGGAATGCAATCATATGCATAGCTGGATGTGAAAGGGTCCAGGGGCAAAAATGATCGGAAACGGACTCCGTCTACTCATATCCAGATGTCTGGGACGGGATGAGAAATAAACTTGCGAGGAGAGGACAAAAGGGAAAATATAGAAGGGTCAAGAATGGACGGATGCAGTTGTCCCACGAAGCTCCGTAAACGGCATTTGATGATTCGCATGATGCTGATCTCCCTTCGTCTGAGGTCCCTAATTGCATATCCTTCAAATGTGCCATTCGAATAAATTTGAAATACATACTAATATCTTAAAGTAATGGATCTGGCATTGGGCTGGGGGTAAGTAACTAGGTAGGGTACCACAATGCTTGGTGAGGTACACCATGGTGGCTTGATACTCATGATGAGCTTCAAGAGCTGTAAGTAAGTACAAGTTTGAGGAGAATGGCAACGACCAGTATAGCTTCCAGCGGTCGGGAATTCCCCAAGAGCTAATACGATCCTCATGCAATTCATCAATGAGCAACGATCTCGTCAATGAGCTGGCGTACCAGATCTTGCCAGCAATGGAGAGCATCCATCCATAGGAGCAGATGAAGGGCCGGGCTTTTCACTTGCTCGTCACCACAGGTCCTCTCATGTTACTGTGCTCCTGTCACTGGACTGTATTCATCCTTCAAAGCTCCTACCAGAGTCCATACCGATGCCAAACCACCAGACCATGCACTTCCTGAAGCAGATGAAGAATCGCACAATCCCATACGACATGGGTGGGTTGGAGGGGCAGCGGACAAAAGATGGGTCGGGGTGGCCTCGTCAATACCCTGAACGGATCACTGAATCGACGATCTGATTCTGACATCCCAACAGCTACCAATTCCGTCTCCCCGTCGCCACGCCCTCTTCTTCACGAGAACAGTCACCATTCAAAGGTCAAAAACGGCGCAAAAGCCAGCGGGAAAATGCAGGGACGCTGACGGGCGTTGCTACGCTGGCGGTACGAGTTGACCACTCGTCGCCATGAAGCTTTCCGGTAGAAATATCGCTGCATTCCTGCGAGAAGGGCTCACATCCAGTCGGGCAGAGCTCCGACTCTTGGAAAATGTGCATGTACGATCTCATCGAAAGACCCTGCATTTCTTTTGTGTGCATGGCTTTCTCAGCTTTTCGTAGAGTAGCTTTCCTGCCAGACTTTTGCGTGCCTTTGCCCAGAAGTTTCCGGAGGGATTCTCCGCTGCAAGGTGCCCAATTAGAGGACGTTGCGAATGAGAGATTTCCCTTCCGCTCAGATATATTGTGGTTACTTAATGGTGGGAGTAAAATACTGTGATAAACAGTGCTAATAACAAATGATTGACCGTCTTGACGGGGCCAGCGCATACGCTAGGAGAGCAAGAGTGACAGTCTTTATTTTGGTAGCGTGGCCCTTAAACACGCAGATTATTCTATTCTCATTCACTTCAAACTGCCTTCAAACTTGACTTGAGGTCACTAAATGACTACTAGGTAGGTGACCTGGCCTTTTTTTCCCTCCATTTTTGCGACCCCTACCCACAAATCATTCACAACGGTCTCAACTCTTGATTTCTGATTCCTGACCAAGTGTGTGCAGCCGCCCTGTGCACTGGCTTCTCAGGGACCGTGCAGCGATGCTTTTTACATACGTCATGGCTTCCGACTGGACAGGACAAGGCTCTAATGCGACCGGAGCGTGCACTTGGACGTTGAGAGGTGAGCTTAATTGCATTTCATGATTTACCATATCCCGTGGCATCCTGGAATCACGAATCCCACTTCTATGTTACATGAAGAAGCGAAATGGTTTTGTTCCATCAATGTATGCAAATGTGTGTACGCGTGCAGTTTTGCATAGCTTTCTTTTCCTCTATCTCTGCTTTTCTGCTCTTTTGGTGTTTGTCGTTGGGACTTGCACCAAGGGCTTCGAGACTGGAGAATAATGACGTCGAGGCTTCGGGGTCAGATCGAGATTTCTGCTGTGAGATCGAAAATGCTGTGTTTGGGGGACTACGCCAAGGTAGCTGATGGGGGGGTGGGGAGGCCACCCTCTAGGGTGGAATGGGGGGGGTAAACAGGGGGCGGCCTGGTTCAAGGGGGCAAGGATGTACTCATATACTTACGGCAAAAGAATCCCAGCCACAAAAAGGTACTTACAGTAGTACGGTAGTAGGTCCGTACGGTGATACTCATCCTATCGAATGAATTAATTGTGGTTTTCGAATCCCGCCACGGTCCATGGGCCCTTACTGATTGATGCTTATTCATACTGCGGTATATTATTCCCATCAATTGTAAGCTATGAGCATGGCAAATGAGGAATAATCTTGCTTCTTTTGCATCAATTGCTCCAATTGCTGTCCATGGCATTTGAATCTAGTCCAGCTTTCTTACCTCCTCGGGTAATAATTTATGGGATTTGTGGGGTTTTCCCCAACGCTGCGAAGATCGACGCCGCACATGATCGGAATCAAATAGAAATGGTGGGATTCAATTCACGATTCAATCTCATAAATACTGACTGGTGGACTATATTTACATACAATAGAGTACATATCATCCGTGTTCCCTTTTTATAGATGACTGCATCAAAACGATAAGGTGCATTTTCATGTCTTGCTTTCTTGCAGTACGTCAGTAAGTATTTGCGATATGATAGAGATAACAAACCGATTACTCTACTGCAGTTAGTACTTCTACTTTCTTTCACCAATGAAACATCTCGAATAATATTTGAAATCATCAAAGGAAAAGGGCATACATCGTTAACCTCCACACCGGTCCAACTGCCCCTCTCCCCCTCTCTCTCCCTGAATGATGGAGCATGATTACTTACTAAAATGTTATTCTAACGGAGGGTTCCGTTCCCTTGAAATCACATCAAATCCATACTTAGTGGGGGGAAGAAAATATCAATGAATACAGCAATGTTAGAGCGGTCAAACAAGCACTGACATTTACTCACATGCTCGAAAAATCATCTTGTTCTCGTCCACGATAACAGGACAACTCCTCTTTCTTGCCTTAGCCTTCCCCTCACAAGGTACTCCATGAAAGTATCAATTCTATTTCTACAAACACGAGACAGCGCTTGGAGACACCCCTCCGGATTCACAATTAAGCAAAGCACCTGATCCTCAGATCTTTCTGTTGTCGTCGCGTTAACTCCTTAGTGCGCCTTGGAAACATACTGCAAGTACAGGCACGGTCTTTTTAATCCAACTTTGGGTCAACGAGAAATATCTTGCTCCGATAAGAGAGATCTTCGTATTTATTTGCTTTTTTAAAAAAAGATATTTTGCTGCCCAACAACAAAGATAAATATACTTCACTAGTAATTAATACATACTTAGGTTCTTATCAATTCAATTACTAAGTACGATATCCTTGTTATTACCTTCCCGTATTTCCGGTCAGATCTTTGGCAATTGCTAAACCCACTGTAATGGATCGTCTAAGTATTATTCATAGATAGATACGCGCAATAAAACAAATTTATACGCTGCGTCATTAAAAGACATTTTTCCCTTTTTCAGGGTTCTCAAGGAGCATTTCCCGATGCAAGTGGATAAGTGCACGGGCAATGGACGGTCATGGGTCTTTAGACATGACCAGGCTTGTGCGCTGAAGCCAGCAGCCAGAGAAATATTAGTTACATATGGTGCATATGTATGTATGTATATACTTACTCTTCCGATCTCTTTTATGTGCCGGAGACTTATGACGCATCCGGTATAGAAAAGGTACATACAAGCTCCCCATTGGCAAAAGCAGGGTGCGATTTAGCACCGGAAGAGGACAAGGGGGCTAAGAGAAGTCAGAAACACTTGGGTGGGAATCCCAAAAGACCCTCTTCCTCATCAATAGTTGGCGTGAGCCCCACCCACGTCCCTCCCCGCGCTACAGAGGCACATTGTCCCCACCACACCCACGAGCACAGTCTCTCTCGCCGTCGCATTGTCGATCGGATTCTGGGTATAAGATCTGACATTTCCTCAATCCCTTTGACAAATACGTAGCATGGAATTTCGATGATGATGCTGGACCCTGCTTTGGCTCTCTTTCTCCTTGCGCACACAATCCCATCCGATTCGCGAGAGTAGTACCCGTTACAGATCAACTCAACAGCCGCTCGACTCAAAGCAACAACCGCGAAGGAAAAGATTTGGTAGAGGCATGCTGACCCAATTGATTCACTCGGGCTGTCCTGTCACGTCTTATCTTGACAACTCATCGTCTTGAGTTGTGTTTTGGGTTTCGTGTCCATGTCGTACCGATTCGTATCCACCGTATCTGATTGAGATGTTAGATGCCTGCCGAGCCTGCAATCTCTATTTGGTTCCATCGAAATCAGTATGCATCTTAAGGAAAGTTCGATTTCCCTCTGGTAAGATCATATTCTATTCAAAATCCGCCAGAGCCCGATTCGACTTCACGTTCCCTGCTCTCATGCCTGTTCCTGTTGACTCCAGTCCTGAAAACTCCGCATCTGGAAAATCTCTTGCTTGGCTTGCCCACCTCTCGATCAACGCTCGCATGCTACCCACTTGCAGTATCATACCGTTTCTTCTAGAGATATCCTCAGCCGGCTCCAAATGGAAGTCCACAGATCTCTGCACCCACCACCGGTAAAGACCACCAAAATTGTCTTGGTCTGTGATATCCTCGTCCTGCTGAACCTCACCTCCAATTTTTAGTATTTTCTTTATCTCTTTTTCTCACATGTTTCTTCCCGATGTATGCTTTTTTTTCGATCTGTTTGGCGCCTTTGCCTTGACTTGTCATCGCATAAATGTTCAATCTGCAGATAATCTCGGCGCGCTTAAAGATGAGGCTAAGTATCAGTCAAGTGAGCCCCGTCACGCCAAGATAAATCACGACAACACATCCTGAACTATACTACTTGGCAGGTCCCTGATGATCACGTATATCCTGTCCATCCGTACATGCTGGTCTCTTCCCCCATGAAGAATGATTGTCCGCGAAGAGTTTTAGCAAGCCGAGCGTTGACGAGCAAAGACGAGACGGTCCATGTCAAAGGTCCCTTCATATCTGCCTCCCTGCCACCCCAACCCTTCCAATGATCTCGAGCCCATGCATTCCATACCCTGTTATAATAACCATGACATGGACATCCTATTGTATCTTGACAGCATTGTTCAGCCTTGGAATAACCCATAGCTTATGCATTTATACCTTGCCATTTAATATCATATCCAATACTGTATGTATGTACTACTTATAAGTATAACGTATATTATTTATGATCTGTGCTGTGCAGCAGACCATTTTTACTTTTTGTACCCCACGGAACCTCGCCGTGACTTACCATGTATGTACGTACAGCTGCGCGTGCCTTGCTCGTGGCTTGCATCTGGATCGAATCTGAGTTTACCATGAACACCACGTTACGCTTTTGCTCCCAAGTTGGAGAACCGGTTTAGTCTGGGGGTCCAGTGAATCGCGTGTATACTTACCATGGATACATTTGATGCGTGCCGGTGGACAGGACGAGGTTGTAAATTAGTTTGGGGGTTCGAGACATTCTACGGATCGGGTATATTGACTATTACCCTTGCAAAAGTAATGCCTCACCTACATAGTCGCGTTGCTGATGTACATACATATCTGTCCATACTGTATGAATACTAGACTATTCTATGAATATGGTAACTCCGGTAAGAAGTGAGTACGTATGTCTCACCTCTACTTTGACTATCGAACTGGACCACGGTCAAGATCGATGATAATATTTTGGTGTCTTAACCTCATTTATCAGGTATCTCATTCATTGTATTCAGATCTATCTGAACTCCTAAATATTAGTAGATGGAGTAAGCGCCCGTTATACTTTTTGCCCTGGGTCTAAGTAGATGTGCATCGACGCCTTCATAAGTAGGACAAGAGGGTATGCAGGGTGGTAGGCTTACTACGTAGTATGTTTGCCGATGATAACTTGCTTGCAAACTCCACCAAAGCAATCCACCTCATAATATCATAAATCATTATCAGAGAAGACTTATAGAACAATCCTTACACCGAATCTCCCTCCCCCGCCTTGAAAGACTCCATTCCCCAAGCCGCAAACTCGTTCTACACATATCCCCTCACCGTCTCCAAAACCCACACTGTAGCAGAGGATATCGGTAGCCTCCAACGCGTCAACCTACTTGTTCAATAAGGGATACTCAAGCCCAGCTCCACACGGTCCACCCATGCATGAGCGCCGCCGTCGTCATTCTTCTATCAACATTCCAGAAGCCCCTCCGCTACACGTCTCCCTCCCCGGCGCACCCATGTCCCTCCACCAGCTCACCCTTCATCATGCCTCCCCGTCAACTCACCCATGCATGCGTGCGGGCATGTAAAAAGTATGTACCTCGCAGCCAAACTAAGAGACCGCCTACTCCGTATTCCCAGCCCACCGTCATCCATATCCGTATCCTAGCCTTTCATACCTGGCAGTTTGGAAGTGTAGTAAGTAGTGCCTGTCGGTCAATCTCCATGGGGGTGCGGAACTGCGCGGATCCGGTACGAGACGATGGTATTTCAACTTCGGTACCTTGTCTAATTCGTACGTCGTACTGGCTTGCAGCTTTGCTAGCGCCCGACTGGAACGGTGATGTATGGTTTAAAATCCGATCGATGGAGAGGCCCTTCGGAGGAGGATGGTGGACCGTGATGGACGCTCCCGGCGGAGCTAATGAGAATGTCAAGCAAGGTTCCCGCCTCGGCCGGGTGATGCCCTCTCCCCACAGTGTACGTACGACGCAACACATCTTCTCTCTTTTTTTTTTCACTAATTTTTTTCTTTGAAGGGTGGTGAGATCGGTTGTTGGTACTTGTCACAGTACTGCAATTTCTCAGTGGAAGGGCTAGAAGCTTCTTGGTGCCGTAGATGTTGTGCAATTTTTAGTAGAATCTTGTCTGGAGCATGCTGGATTATCATGAATTTGAATACGAGTAAGAACTTGAAAGAAGGGTTTTCGTGCATCCTACATCCTCCTTGAGGCGGTGAAATATTTGCTAGTATATCACCTTAATTGTCTGTCATCACGGCCATGACTCTGTTACATTCATCTAGTAAGTATTAGTATCAATTCATGCTACCAAAGTCCTGAGTCCAGAGAGTCCAGACCTTATGGATATCCCGCTGGGTATCCCGCTGGGTAAGTCGCAAATTACGCCTCATTTTGAACCCTTCATGCAGAGACAAGGTAGCACATGTACTCATTCTGCAAGTTCGTACTACTTATCTTACGCTGCATGTTCGTCTCCTTTCCCTCGGTATTCACCTAGTCTAGTATGGAAGATGGTGTGAGTATGTGGACAATATGCTCCGCTCCCCACGTCACATATACTTCTAGCCGCGAGATCTGTCCTATAGCTTCACCGTTATTAAATCCATGCAGATATTCTTAGAGCACGGAGTAGCTTACTACTACGTACAGCATTTAAATATTATGGTAAAAGTCCTATACTTGCTTTATGTGGAAAGGCCAAGTCAATTTCCATCCGTGTCCCTACTTTCTGTATGTACAGCACAACCCAATGATCTAGCTTCTCTGGCATATATATCTCCCACTAGATACCAAGACAGCACACAGTATTACTTATAAAGTAATAAGCTATTCAAACTCTCAGGCCATCTTGAATTCAAGTATTTGACAGGATATCCCCTCATTTTCAGCCCCTTAACTTCAGCATCACACCCATACGCCACCTCGCCTCGTCTTTCCCTTACCAGCGTACTAGCTATATCCCAATGCCAATCTATTAGGGCTAACTTATGTTCATCCGAAATAAGAGCAGTATCATTTCGTATCCCAGTAGCGTAATGACAGAGGCAGATGCATAGACGTGCGAGCTGGCAAGCGGGAAACTTTTTTTTTTCTCGCCACATGCAGGTCAAAACAGCTACAATTGTTGTAATAGCATTGTCTTACGTGGCGCTATATTGTGGTTCTGCATAGAGGGGGGAAATAGTACGTACCAACCTCCGGTATCTCTGGGACGCTGCGAATATGTATTTCGACAGATATTTGAACGGAATCTGATATGCCAAAATTGGGTAATCGAGAATTTAAGAAAACACCAAGACCACCTATGATATCTTGAAGATGGTTGTGGAATTAATATATTTCTAGGTATTTTCTTTGCATGTGAATTTGGACGAGATGGGATGTTGGGTGGGAATCATGTGATAGTGATCTAGCTTGTTTTTCTGTTTGGTTTTTTGGGGATTCGAAGGTTGTACAAACTTTCATTTGACCATAGATTTTATGATTGCCTTTATATAATCAGAGACTGATTAAAGGGATTTAAATTGAGATGATTATTTTATTGTGATTAATAATATTTACAATAATACTCTTGAATATTTATACACAAATGTGGGAGATTAGAAAAGTATGAGGAAAAAATACTTTAATTTAGAAATAGTTTGGAAATCAACGGCTCTTTATAAATATTTAGCAGTAAAATATAATTTAGTATTTTGTATTAGTCTTGTCATCTAGCTAGAAGAGTGTATTTTGTGGAAACACCAGGAGTCATTTCACAATGTTTCCACTTACAACAAAAATAAAAAATCGGCCATCTTTAAAAAAACATTTAGAGTAAAAGCTTCGGATTTATGAGCAAAACATTGTCAGGAAGCAGCGTTGATTCCTAAATGTTCTGCTGCTGAAAGCACAAATTGCGAGTAATTGTCAAGTGCTTAAATGGCAAATTCAAGGGTTTCACGTCAATATCCAATATTATGTTGTCATCCCACCTACCATAAGAACGATTACAATTATTAGGACCCTAGAAATATGATATTTCAATCGAGGTGAACAGTAATAGAAATAACAACATGGTTAGCTTGGCAGCGATTACGGTATAAATATGCCCTAGAATTCAAGTAAAGCACTACGGCATGTAAGGAAAGGAGAAGCCAAACATTTTGACAGAGCATTGATAAGTGTAAATACGTACTATCAAGTTAGATGCTTGGCTAGAAAAAATCAATAAGTTGTTGGATATGGAATTATTGTGACTTTTCGATGTGATAGTATTTATGACTAAGTGGAGACCGAAGAGGGAGTAGAAGCAGGCATCAATTATGGAACACGGTTCAATCTCATAGTAATATTCTAAACATAATTATGGAAGCAACTTAGTATCCTGTTATTGTGAAGCTCGCTATGATTATTGCTACCTTAATTTCCACGAACTATCCAAACAGCTGAGAAGCATATGCCGAGATTAACTCCTTATGGAATTACCCCAAAATATCTGCACGCCTCCTACTTATCATCAATATACTCGTAGCAAATTAATCTCCAAGAAGCCTCATACTAGGTCCTATTATATCACAATGAGATGCATCACCTCGCCGAGTCAATTAATTTCATTCCGCTGAATGATGAACTTGGAACGGTCTCCCTCAAATGCAGAGATGCACTTGAAATTTCTCAGTCTCTCCTTAGCCCCTGAAATGGTCGAATGTGGCTCAATAGGCAGTAAGATGTGGAGCTTCCTCAATAACTGCCTGTCTCTCCAACGTCTCCACCTGGAGCTTAACTCATCTATGTTCGCAATAATGATTTGGGTGCTGATTGTGTGGAATATATTGGGTGGAATGACAGGAGCCAAGCGAGGAGGAGCATCATCTCCAAGAACCACCGTCAAAGTTTGCAGGGAGGGAAAGTAGGTGATGACATGGGCAGCTTCCAGGAAGAAATTCCCATCATCGCCTGCGTTGAGTATTGTAAATTCCTGCACCTGGCTGACAGGAAATCCAGATATTCCAGAATGTATGTATATGGATTCACATACTGATAGAAATTGATCCCAGGACTTGACTAGGACATGGATGGTATCCTTTAAAGAAACGTAGCACCGAGAAGGTAAAGGAAATTGCTTGAGATCTTCCAAAATGAAGGAAGAAATGCTTCGGAAAATCTCTAGGCCTACACGACGAGACTCTTGGTTGACCTGGAGTATGCTCGGTGGTCGAGTCGGAGAGCTTAGAGTATGCCGAGCTTGGCTGACCTTAGATTTAGAGGGGTTGATTTCAAAAGTGATAATCCGAGAAACATTGCCTGCTTCTTCCCATATAGCGAGGCGCAGCTCAGCTGGAAGGTTATTGAATAGATTAAATGTAGGCGCCATTATTTCCTTTGCTAGTGCTGAGATGCTCAGCAGTAAATTGGTTTAAATATGGTTACCCATTTGGAAGCGGGGATGAAATTGTGCGGGGAGATAGGTATTATGATGTATTCTGAAGACGCGAAGCGAGTTCTGTATGGACACAATTATTTATTTACACGGCAAAGCGAGCATCTACCGAGAAGCTGGGGGCCAAGAAATGAGAGTATGAGATGATAGCCTTTCACAAAAAATGAATATGCGTTATAAATGTAGTACTAGAACATTTTAGATAGTAAAGCACAGGAATATTGGGTAGAGAATACTGACATGTCGTTCAGATCTTCGAGGGAGCTGTGGGAGTTACTAGCTTTCTTTAATGAATACTGTACACATGTTGAAACCGGTGGCATATACAAATAGCCGTGGATTTTCCGGAAAGCCTGGCGGGTAGGCATACTGAATCTTCAAGTAAAAGGTAGACTTCTGCTTTACTTGCTATTCTCCAAACCAAAGAGAGCTTCCTTCACTCTTGAAAGACCCCAGTCTCAGTATTGTTACATAGACATGTAAATTAATGTCGACGCTATCATTACACGCACCACACGCTCCTAGTATCATTTTACCAAAGCCCTCAGCTAATTATTCCTCCAACATTTATGAAATCAGTTCCTCATCCAACGCACAACCCCTCGCCATCTCAAACTGTTCATCAGTCCTACAAATCAAAACCCTATGTCTACCCTCCCCGCCCACATCACTCACAACTCCTTCTTCCCCTTCCTTAACCTTCTTCCCATCCTGATCTTTCTCCCCCTCTCCAATCACTAGCCCTAAACATTTACACTTCTCTACTACCGCTCTCCTGAGCAAATCACTTTTCTCTCCAATGCCACCAGCAAAAACAAGCGCGTCAACCTCCCCTTCAAGACTAATATAATAGCTGCCCACAAAGCCACAAATTCGATCGACGAGGATGTCAAAGGCCAGCTTACATTTCGGGTCATCTGACGATGCGATTACCCCGAAATCCGTCGTGCCTGTGAGTGACTTCCACCCAGATTTCTTATTTAGGATCTGCTCGGCTTCCGAGATGTGCAAGTCTTTGGTTGAGCTGGGGGAGAGTTTGCCGACATCAGAGGCGTAGTGGAAAACGAGGCTGGTAAGACTCAGTCAGTGATTTCTCAAGAAAATGAATAGTCTAATCAATGGTTGTACGAAGGGATATATATGATAAGGGTGATACATACGAAGGATCTACACTCCCACTCCTCGTCGCGCCGGGAAGCCCCGCCAGCGGCGTAAGTCCCATACTGGTATCCCAGCTCTTCCCCGCCTTAATTGCACAAGCACTCGCGCCACTCCCAAGATGCAATGCAATCAGATTGACCTCCCCCACATCCTTCCCCAGAAAACCCGCGACAGACCTTGTAATAAACGCATAACTGATTCCGTGAAATCCGTACTTCCTCAGTCCATTCTTAGTCGCTACATCCTGATTAATTGGATACGTCCGCACATGCGCTGGGAGCGAGGCGTGGAATTGCGAGTCAAAATATGCCACGTTCTTTGTCTCTGGTAGGACCTTCACGCACGTTTCTACAATCGCCAGAGCGGATGCGTTGTGGAGTGGTGCCAGGTCTGTAAGAGACTCGAGTTGGTGCATTGTATCTTGCGTTATCACACGTGCCGATTCGTAGTCGCCGCCGTGCACGACGCGATGGCAGGCATGAGTGATATCTTCTTTTTTGCTGATTTCGCGGAGCTCTTTATCGTTAATCAGCTGATCTAGCATGTACTTGAAGGCCTCTTCTTGACTGGACATCTTGTCCTCCAGCCTTTGGCTTTTGGTGACGATTGTGTCGCCCCGTATGTACTTTAGCTTTGGAGGTGGTGCTGTAAGCCCGTCTATTTGCGTCTCAGCGATTTGCTTAGGTGTTTCGCCTGGTTTGGCTGTGTAGACGCTGATTTTTACGGAGCTGGAGCCAGCGTTGATGGAAAGGATTATTTTAGACATTTTGAGGTTGTTGATATGAGTGGGATGTCAATTGTAGCGGTTTGAGAGTAAAAGTATGAGACCAGCTGGCTCTAGAGTAAATTTCAGACAAGGCGATCTAGAAATTGAAGAGCAGGCAGTAGAAGGTTGTTCTGGATTATTTCCAGGATGGATTTGTTAGCGTGAGTTGCGACAATCCGAAGCTCTAGATGTTCGGAATGGGCGATGGACGTCTTGCAATGAACTAGCTGGCTTCATGGACGTGGGCGATGATAAAATTCTGGGAAAGTAAATGCGTTCATACCTCTACGCAGTAGACCGGGCACGTGTGGGGAGAGGTAAGTAGGTAATATGACAGAATCCCGATGCATAGATAATGGACACTGATACTGATACTGTCTTGTCCTGATACTAATAAAGTGATCGTCATCCTTTTTACCAACAGGCAAGGAAAAGGCACCAGAGGCGAGTGGGTTAATTGGGCCGACGTTCCGAGGCACTCCCGAATCACCATTCTATTCTTAAGCATAGCGTTTTGGTGTTTGTGCCCCTCACGCCATCTCAGTTTCGCTCTTTTCCATTCATTTGTCTTGACTTTCCTTGAAAGTGCATCGTTTTGTGTTTTGTCCAATTGGCACCTACGTCACAGCAAGCTTATCGATAAAGGGAGCTAGTAAGATAGTGGTAGTTGCTTGTTTTGGTTTTAGTTTAGCTTTGGCTTTTAGTCTCGGTCTAGTCGCGGTCTAGTCCGTGTGCCTCGTCGGGGCGGGGGATTGCACAGGCGGGCAGGCGAACAGGCGAACAGGCGAACAGGTGAACCTTCGGGAGAGAGTCCGCGGAGTGAGAAAAGCTTCAAATGTGGAGTGATTTTGAAGAGTGAGCTGTTTATGAAAGACCAAATGCAAAGACACGACTGGGCCCTTGTAATCCAGCATCAACGAATCTTCCTCAGACCCGCATATAAGAACTAAGTACTACATACTAGAATGCCTGTACTCTACCGCATGAAAATCAACAGGCTCAGGACCCATGGATAGACACAGCATCGAGATCCAATGCCTGACTGAGTCCCTGTTCGCTGGAAGGGCCACGAGGATTGTCAACCCACGAGAATAACCCCAACAAACCCCTGCATATGGCCTGCGTCCCATCGATATCTTGAAGGAAGATCGCAAATTCTCTGGAAATCATCCTACTAAATGAAGAAGAGTGACTTAACAACACCAACAGTAACATGTTCTGCAAGCTTCTTAGAGTGAGAGGCCCACCAGACAAGTAATGCCTCATATTCATCTCTCATTATCATTGCTCAGAAGCCCCAGCAGTTTTCCCGTGGCCCTCATGGTCCCAAGCATTTGCCCCCACCACTATCCCCGCCTGTCCCCCGCCTGATAGCAGATAGTCGAGTCTAAGCTTCATGTCTACATATCCACTGTGTCCAGTAGGTATGCAGAGCTTGAATGGCCTGCTATTGATTCGATATGAATGGGCCCAGAACATCAGGCAATAGAGGCACATCCAAACGCAAAGCAAGGAAGAAGGATGCTGCTCATAACGGGATAGACAGCTCTTGTTAGTAAGTGGAATTCTAGTGTATCTGGCTGCGAGCGCGCTTTGTTGGTGCATCATCCGAGAACCCGAGCATGCTTGTGATAAAATTCTACTGCAGAGTACGTAGTATCTTACAGAGTAGAGAGAATAGATATATCAACCATTCATCCCCTCCCTTCAGGAACAACAAATTTACTTATCTCTACCACCAATTCCTTTTCTCACAATCCATTGAACCCGAGTCTTCACTTCCACTTTGAGATTGTTTACTTCAAACCCTTTGTGAAACTGCAATCGCTCGCAGCCTCGTCCCCACTTTATCATTGTTGACATCATACCCCATAAAGTACAATACCACAATCCTCCATAACATCACCCATCGACGACCTCTTCAACACCGCAAAAATGCCGGCAGAAATACTCGATCGTCCTAATCCTCAGCCTCTGGCTTCCCTGATTCCAGATGAGGTCCTCCAATTGTCCGTCAAGCTGGACAAGCTGGACATCTCTGATGCCGACCTCAAAGGTCTGGAGGAATTTCGAAGAGCTAGTAATTATATCGCTGCTGGTAAGCTCTCCAACACCCTGGGAAGGTCCAGAAACAAGAGACTGGATACAGAACCCATAAAAAATTATGACTCTATACTAAATCTACACAGCAATGATTTTTCTCCAAGACAATGCCTCTCTGGAGCGTGATTTGCAATTTAGCGATATTCGATCTCGATTACTGGGACATTGGGGAACCTGCCCAGGTCTGACACTCGTCTATGCACACCTCAATTACCTTGTGCGTAAAAATGATATTGATTGTATCTACGTTGTTGGCCCTGGACACGGTGCACCTGCAATTCTCGCCTCTCTCTGGCTCGAAGGCGCTCTCGAAAAGTTCTACCCACAATATTCTAGAGACAAGGCTGGGATGAGCAATCTTATTACAGGATTTTCAACTCCTCATGGCTTCCCTTCGCATATCAATGCCGAGACTCCAGGTGCTATTCATGAGGGTGGAGAGTTGGGCTATGCTTTGAGTGTGGCTATTGGTGCTGTTATGGACAAGCCCGATCTCATTGTTGCCTGTATCGTAGGTGATGGGGAGGCTGAGAGTGGACCCACTGCTGGTGCTTGGTATACATTCCCATCATCTTCATTGTGTGATTGCTTTCTGACATTATTCTCTACAGGCACGGTATGAAATATATTGATCCTGCTGAATCTGGAGGAGTCATTCCAATTGTTCACGTCAACGGATTCAAGATTTCAGAGCGCACGATTTACGGCTGTATGGACGATAAGGAAATCGTCACGCTCTTCACTGGATATGGTTACCAAGTCCGTTTCGTCGAAGACCTCGACGATATCGACAGAGATTTGGCTACTAGCATGCAATGGGCGCTTGATGAGATCCGCAAGATCCAAAAGGCTGCAAGAAGCGGTAAGCCAATCATGAAGCCAAGATATCCAGTCTTGATCATGCGCACTCCAAAGGGTTGGAGTGGTCCCAAGATCGTCGACGGTGAGTATGTTGAGGGATCGTTCCACGCCCATCAAGTCCCATTGATGGCCGCAAAGACAAGCCCACATCAACTCAAAGACTTACAGAAGTGGCTTCTGTCTTATGGTCCAGCTGCCCTCTTTACTCAATCAGGAGATATCAATGATTCCATCAAGAGCATCATCCCCGTCGAGGAGAACAAACGTATCGGCCAGCGCGTCGAGAGTTACAAATGCCACGAAGTCCTCAAGCTTCCGGAGTGGAAGAAGTATGGCGTGGAGAAGGGCACTGAAGCTTCATGCATGAAAGCTATTGGAAATTTCATCGACCAATCCCTCGTCGATAACCCCAAGAGTCTCCGCATCTTCTCCCCAGATGAACTTGTCTCAAACAAACTTGATGCCGTCTTTAACCACACTGGTCGTAACTTCCAATGGGACGAGTTCTCCAACGCCCGTGGCGGCCGTGTCATCGAGATGTTGTCAGAGCATACCATGCAGGGTTTCCTACAGGGCTACACTTTGACTGGTCGCACTGGTATCTTTCCTTCCTACGAGTCCTTCCTGGGTATCATCCACACGATGATGGTACAGTACAGCAAGTTCAACAAGATGGCAGCCGAGACTTCATGGCGCTCCGACATCTCTTCCCTGAACTACATTGAGACATCCACCTGGACCCGCCAGGAACACAACGGATTCTCCCACCAGAACCCATCCTTCATCGGTGCCGTGTTGAATCTCAAGCCTGAAGCAGCGAGAGTGTATCTCCCACCTGATGCAAACACGTTCCTTTCTACCATCTCCCATTGCCTCCGCTCAACCAACTACGTCAACCTAATGGTCGGCTCCAAGCAACCTCAACCCGTATTCCTCTCCGTTGAAGAAGCAGATAGACACTGCCGAGCCGGCGCATCCATCTGGAAGTTTGCATCCACAGACGATGGTCTCAACCCAGATGTAGTCCTCGTCGGTATCGGATCCGAATTAATGTTCGAGGTCGTTGTTGCAGCCGCCATGTTACGTCGTCGCGTGCCCGATTTGCGCGTGAGAGTCGTGAACGTTACGGACTTGATGATTCTTGAAGCCGAGACTCTTCACCCACATTCCCTGTCGCACGACGGGTTCGCCGCGTTGTTCACAGAAGATCGCCCTGTGCATTTCAACTACCATGGTTACAGCAATGAGATCAAGGGACTGTTGTTCGGCCGTCCAAATCTGGACCGCGTTACTATTGAGTGCTATAAGGAGGAGGGATCCACGACGACACCATTTGATATGATGCTGCGGAACTCTGTTTCTAGATATCATGTTGCTGAGGCGGCAGTCAGAGGCGGTGCCAAGTTCAATGAGAAGGTGCGCCTAACTATGGTTGAAAGTCTGGGAGAGATCAGACATCAGATTAAGAAGGTACATGAGTATATTATGAAGAATTCCAAGGGTATGTTTGCTTTCCCTTTCCATCTCCCCTCTCTGGCTTTTAAGGTTCGATGAGAGTTAGTTGTGAGATTTTCTAACAAACTTTTACAGACCCAGAAGGTACTTTCGATGTTCCGAGCTTCCCTGGCACCGTCTTTGAGCAGGGTAGCACGGATGCTAGTGTGAAGAGTAAGGAGGATGGATTCTTTGTCAATTAATGCTGTTATGATTAGGAGTTTGAGCGTACGGAATCAGGAGAAATAGAAATAGGAGTACAAATTTTATGTTTTGTAATGAAAAATTCTTCTATGGATATTTTGTAATGTGTCTTGAGTACAAGTGAAGTTGAAGTGAGACGCGCTCTGTCTGTTGTGTAGATACCCAATCTGCTGAGTCAACTGGCCATAATGTTAGTATATAATGCCCATCCCCAATATATGCTCTTTAATCTTAAGAGCTTATTGTACAAAAATAAAGAGTTCCATTTTGTGTAGTCTCGGAATATTTGGCGTCATTAGTTTTCAACCATAAGGCCGTGATACTATCTTATCTATGTACAATAAATGCTGACGAGACCGTGAAGCATCGATATCGAACATGATAATGAAGAGATTCACACAGCATCTCAAAATACATGTCTTTCCTCAGTGTGAAATAGGAATTTAAAATGCTTGCATTATAGAGTGCTGGTTTTTTAGTAGTAAGTGAACCCTGTATTACGCGAGCTGGCTAGCCATAATGCACTATAAAGCCATCCTTCTTAAGATCTTGTTTCTGACCTATAGGATCTTAACGAACACTACACGAACTACTGCGTTTCAATTTATTTTTTAAAAGGACCCTGTGACTGGAGCTGCAAGGTACAATGAAGGATGATGTTGCTGCGGGGAATTAGTGCCAATGGTGATGGGAGTACTAATAGTGGCAAGGAGTGTACATCTTGACTTCTTTAGAAAGATATATGCAATATGATTGGATGCTTGAGGTACAATTATGAGTGGAACTTGGGTGCAAGTAGCATGCTGTTATTGTGGGAGTAGAATGCAAGTGTTGTCGTAGGCCAGTGTGCCACATCGCTACTATATGAAGATCTGTATTACACGATTTTTAATTCATAAGGCCCTGTTATTGCTGAAGCTAGCTACCATCGTGAGATTTCTACATCGTATTTCTCTTGTTCGCTGAGAAGATGTAAGGCCGCGACGGTAGGAGCGGTAAAGATGGTGATGAAGCCCTCAAATCGAGCTTTACAAGAAAGACATAGACAGTTGTCATTACTTTGTATGGTTATTGAATAATATATGTTAAGGACAAGTAGCTACATGTATATGAGATTTCTCTTGAATGGAACAGATCATAAGCTGCTTGGCTTCTTTGATCGAACTTTCTAGGTGCATATAGAAGATGATATTTTCAGGTTGCATTGCATGTCGGCTTAATGGTCTGACAGCGGGAGATATTACATTTATAGAAGGAGATTACGGGGTTGAACCAAGACAATTGGTGCTTGCTATGCTAGGGTAAGGAAAATAGTATACAGATAATAGTTAGCATGCACATCGAAGTTATGCATGCTCTCGGGAAGATAATTGACCGCGTAAGCATCCAGGGATTATTATATAATTGAAACGAGATATATGCTGATAATACTAGGCATCTAAGTCATCGGATTTTCATAATATTCATGTGCGTTGGCCCTCGGTGTTATAGCGCTTCCCCGCAATCTGACGCTCTTCATCGAACGCGGACTTTCATCCTCTAGTGTATAAATGGCATATACTTAATACAACATGTCAAGAGATGCTATGCCAAGGCGGTGATCCTGGGCAGAAATTGTACTCAACACCAATGAATGACATTACTGTATTGCTTTAAAGCTTTCGGGCCACCCAATAGTGTGAACTGTTTACGCCCGCGCTAAGCCTCTTACAGTTGCGGTTCTTGAGTGTTTTGAGACTAAGAGTGATATGTACTTGGTAGATGAAGACTAGCTACAGTCATAATGTTAGCACTCCCCGCAATCTTACATAGCAATTCATCTTTGTACTGTGTAAATAAAACTTCGGCCTTCAAGAACTTAAATTAATCAGATCAATACATAATCCCGAAAAGATGGAGAACATCACTACAACTCCGATGATATCTCTTTCAAGAACATCATTGAGCTCTATATCCTTGACGACAGTTGTAATTTCTACTCTCATAGGTTACACGCTATTATGTTCTCTTCTCCGCTTCAAACGTCGAGATGCGATCCAGAGAAAGTTCAATTACCCCGATCGAGAATCTTTGTCTCGAATGACAGACAATGATGCCCAAGCTATTGTATCTGTCTTAGCCGAGCTTGAGTTCCCAAAATTCTACCTCACATCTCTGCAATTTGCCCTTTTCAAGGTGCGTATGCGATTATATCCCCGGGAACGACATCTAATTTTGATTTAGACTTATGGCATCCCCACAATCTCGAGCCTTTTATTGTCTACGAAGGAACTAAGCACATCCGAGAATGCTTCAAAGCGATATGCTGGTCTGTTTTTCCCAGGCTTGATTCTGTGCCATTTCTTTATCATGATGATAATTATGTAAGCTGAATATCAAGTAATCCGCTGATTCTTGTCCTTTAGACACGGAAGTCTTGATAGGAGAGTTCACTTCCCATCCCCCCACATCAGAGCGAGCCGTTAAGGCCATAGCTCGCATGAATTACATTCACAACATATATCAAAAGTCCGGCAAGATCTCTCAAGATGACCTCCTGTATACCCTCTCGGTCTTCATCACCGAACCCTTGTTCTGGATTAACAATTATGAATGGCGATCCCTCTCACAAATGGAGATCTGTGCCATCGCCACCCTCTGGAAAAGCATAGGCGACAGCATGGGCATCTCATATAACAAGTTACACCACTATCCCACCTGGAAAGATGGCCTCGAATTCTTCGACGACATATCCGCTTGGGCCAAGTCCTATGAGGAGGAATACATGGTGCCCGCGAAATCGAATCATCAGACGGCCAATGAAACCGTCGCGCTACTCTTGTATCTTGTACCTCATGCCATCCGCCCCGTTGGCAGAAAGGCTATCAGCGTACTGATGGGCGAGCGCCTGCGCGCTTCCATGATGTTTGAAGAAGCGCCGCCGGCCTACCACATTGCCGTCAATGGCATCCTCGGGCTGCGTAAGTTCATACTCCGCTATTTCACACTCCCGCGCCCGGATTTCATGCGCGTGCACAATTTCAGTGATAAACCGGATGCAAGTGGAAGATACTATAGCAAGACTTATCAGGCACATCCATATTACAACAAGCCTGGGTTCTTAAATCGATGGGGACTTGAAGCATGGCTGGTTTGGCTGGCTGGTGGGGATATTCCAGGTGACAAGGGGGATTTGTATTGTCCAAGGGGATATTTGTTTCCTGAGGTTGGACCGAAGAAGATGGTGGGGAAAGGGTTGGATTTCACGGATCAGAACGAAAACATCATTAGGGGGACGAGAACTGGGGGTTGCCCATTTGTATAAAGTACAAAAGATGAGATCTGCAATTGTTGAGATCTTGTGATCAGAATTTCAACGAGTCTGGACTGATGATGGAATCGTCTCAATTTATGTTTATAGCAATTATCAAGCATGATAGCTCAAAGTAACTGGAATGTTTAAAAGACAATTTCTAATAGTATATTTAATGATAAGAAAAATGAAAGTGTTGCCCCTAGGTTGCATAGGCAGCATGCATGCTTGCTAGACTTATAACATAATTATGTAACATATAGTCTCCAATCTTCAGGAATTCAGGAGTAGAATCGGGATGTTCCACTTTTGGAAATATGCGTCATTTCTTTTACAGACCTACAAAACCACAAATCATGACACTACTAACGCGACGAGAAGCTTTGTGATGGCAACTCTATGTACTTTGGTGATGTTGAAAACTGACTACTCTAAATGTTTTATTGAATGTAATATTGGCTTTTAACAGAAATGCAACTTGGCTGACAAAAGTTTAGAACTTGATTCAAACGGAGATCATATGGTGCGATGGTCTGGTGTTTTAATTGTCGCCAACTTTTTGCAGAGATATGCATTGGGCATTGCATATGCATTTCTATTTGGAGGTTTGTACCTGTGGCAAAACGCCTATTTCTATCCAGTAAAGAAGTAGATATACAATCATTTCTATATACACATTTGAATCCCTAATATCTTACAAGAAATTGGATTCGTTTCCCATCTCATGATTGCAAAGCCACCGAAGCCTTCAATGCCCCAACAACAGCAAAACAGATGACCGGCGAAACAGCGTAAGTTAGAGCTAAAAACTTAGCAACAGACATCTTCTCATCCTCACTCGCATTACTAACATCCGCCAAAGCAGTGAGTTTCGTAGCCGGTGGGCCAGTTGGCATAAGCATAAGTACGAACCAAAGAACTGGGTCATCACTAAGCCAATTTGTCTGCGAGGCAATAGCATAGATGATACCAATACTGACCACCGGCCAAAGAATAAAGCGGATGAAAAGGACCGTTAACATCGGAATAAGAGGCAACGAGCCGCTTGCCTCACCGCGCTTCATCTTCAACAGTGCGGCTGACAGTTTACTACCGACAACAACCAGCTGCAAGGCAGCGAACAATTCGCCGACATTCTTGAGCGACGCGGTCAGCCATGCCTTCAAGAAACCGCCTTCATCTGGCTCATTGAAAAAAGCTCTGTGGAGGGGCGGTGCAAGGCCTATGATTGCTCCAATTATAGCTCCAATGAGAGGTGCGTTTAGGAAACTGCCAAAGAAAGAAAGGGTCTGTTGAAGGGGTTTTGGAAGTTTGCGCCAGTACTTTGAGGATCCCCGCAATATCTCTTCCCGCACTTCTTCACCTGGCCGTACGATGAAGTTGGGGAGAAGGGAAGTGCTTTCGTTGGAATGTTCTTCTTGCTCTTCTTCTGTTCGTCCGGCGTTATTTATAGGATGGGCGTGCTCCTCATCGCTCTCTCGTGAATTATCAGTGAGGCTATCTTCATTCAACGACTCGTCTTCTTTTTCCTCCTTGTCTGGAGATTCTTCGTCATCTAATAGTCTTGGCCCAAACGCGAAGGTCAGGGAGTTTCCAACTGTTGCGCAAACGAGGAAGTATGACTTCGCTCGTGCTACTGCGTCAGATGAAGTATCGTCCTTTGATTTCAGTAGTTCATCGAGAATACCAGCCGTATCAAGTGATTGAACTAGGAGAAGTGGAAGAGCGGTTGTATTATTGAAGCAGATGGCTGGGATCGTCCAGGCCGGAAATTTGAATATCCTTTTCAGTGCCCATCCCAGAGCCATTGAGGACAAGGTATATACCAATGCCCATACTTTTAAATTAGTCAGAATATTGCTCTCATATAAATCTGTCTAGGAATGCTGAAAAATTGCGTTTAGAAACTCACCAAGCACAGGAATATATTTCGAGGCAGAGCCGAGATGTAATTCGTTACCAACATTTGTTATCAACAATGCTGGCAAGAACAGTCTCACACAAACTTTTGAAATATCTCTCGCAGAGGATTCCTTCAAAAGATTGAATCTTGATGCAATACCACCATATGATATAGTGAGCAGGACCGTCAGCGATGCCTGCAGAGCGCCCAGGAAACTCGGCAGGATTCCACCTAACATGACTGGATTGCCAAAGTAGGATTGAAAGAGTAGTGGAAAGAATGGAGACCGAAACAGGGAGAGTAAAAGGATATATGTCTCCAATAAGTCAGAAATGAGAAGAAGACGAAGATGGAAATCCTAAAGTTATGAGATTGAAAGCAAAAGACGCGTGCACCTGGTCTTGGGGTCCATTACAGACGTCATAACTGTAAGCTACCATCAGTTCTGGCCCAACCGGGGCGATTAGATAGGGCCCACCGATTTCAAGATGCATGGCATGGAAGCTTGATTTGGGCTGTCCGAGCTTTCACCCACGCAAGGAAAAAGCTTAGCATTGTAGTCAAAGGCGGCCATGAGTTTGTAGCCAAAAACAGGCAGGTGGAGATTGCGAGGGCCTGAGCACAAGGTTGGTCTCGCTGTCTCGAGAGTACATTGCAACTCAATGATGGGTGTTAGAGAGTGCTCAATTGGTGGTTTATGAAGGGTTTGTGGTTGTATTATGTGCGAAGATGTGCATCCAGGTACATACGACAGTGCATAGGTGATCGGCGCCGTTAGTTGATGGCAGTTATGTATGTACCTGACTGGCAGATCACTGTGTGCACAAATGTCGTACCTACAGAATATGGTATCAGTAGAACATAACATGAAAACATGAGTCCAGTACTATACACGTTAATAACTCACAGGGACATATGAATGCATACATATCTAAATATGTATATATGCGTACATGCCTTGAGATCTTTGGGATCTAGAAACTCCTCCAGTAGAGAACTGAATGCAGACGAGGGAACCAAGGGTAATAGATAGAGCCAAGTCAATACCAGACAGAAGACTATCTATGAGATGCTTTGCACATGCTTGAGTATATTTATATTCAATGATTTACCTTCATATTCTACCTTATGAAGGTTTATCTACATTCAAACCATTATTTTAGTAATTAACTATACGGGAGATTTTCCGTCCAGGTCCTCGTTCAGGTGGAAGTACTCTTTGCTGCAGTTCAACCAAAAGAAATCACGCCTTCGCTGATAAACAACGAAATAAATAGCACAAGGTACTGATGACCCTCAATGATAGATTTCAATGAGATATAAAGATAAAGTCTACTGGGAATATTATTGTTACCCTCTCTCTTCATACTGGGTCTTCTCCGTACTCCAAACATCGTATTTACTTCGCTTAAACAGGCATAGCTACATCTCAATCATATCGCGAAGCTCTCTCCACCCCGCCGCATAGGACTCTGTCGTCGCGACATAAAAGCAGCAACCAAATGCCAAATAAACGAGACGCCTAGTAATTCGTTCTTATCGATTGCAGCACCCAAGCAGCAGTCGAATGATGGAGAGTGGCCTTCACCATCACCAGCTCGCTGTGGGTTATCGTCCACTGCAACCCTCAACCCCACAAGGACTGCAGCATCACGGCCAGCCGCAGCATATCATACCACAACACACTCTCGCATCTCAGGCTGGATTGGACCTCGAACCCCTTGATGATGGCGGCGAAGGTCTTAACTTTCTTCAGCGATTCCAAGAGTCGACAAACCCACAGTCTTTCCATTCTCCCACTGCCTTCGACCGAAATCATGCCCAAGATCTCATGCAACCGCGGACAATGCCGCCTCCGCATACGCCCCAACAACAAACCAGCGGCCAGTTCGGTGTCCTGACTCCAAACAATATCCAGCATGACAGTATATCAAGATTACAACAAGATGAAAATGGTCTGGAAAGCCCGGAAGGCTCGGATCAGAAAAGCAATGGCCATTTACCAACAGACAAGCTCGTTCTGGATCCACCTGATTTGGAAGAATGGCGGAAGAAATTGTTTGATGTGGATGAGATGATAACGCTCAGTGAGGAGGAGTATGTGAAGATCAGTTCTCGAGTCAGTTACTGTCGCTGATGTGGTCACAGATTTCAGACATATTTCGCCCATGTCGACAACGTCTATTCGCATCGATCTACACAAAGATACAAACGAAAGCCTTTCGTTTCCCATTATTGGGATTGCCGTCTGAAGGGTCGCCCTCCAGGAACTCCAAAGTCGGACGACCCAAACAAGAAAAAGCGCAAGCGTACGGCTAGGGAGCGTGACCTTTGTGATGTCAAGATAAAGATTACTGAATACTTTCCAAACGCTATGCATCAGCCTGGATTTATGCCAGACGGCGTTCAAAACATTCTTGATAATTTACCAGGAAATATATTCACACCAGGTCCCCAAAGTACACCCTCGATACCATCATCTCAGCAATCTTTTGGTGTGCTTTCCAATGTTAATGAGGTTCCAGATGGACATCCTGGCGCTAATGGCCAGCGATATTACACCATCCAACGTGTTAATGGCAATGGTGGTAATGGCAAGGGCGATGGAGTTGCTGGTCCACACAAACATACTCTTGAAGAGAGTGATGCCATCAAGAAGAGCAGTGTAGCACGATTTAAATTGAAGCAGGCGAAAGAGAAGAAAAAAACAGAGGTAAGCCTTTTCGTTTGTTTTGTTTACAGAAGTATTTATTTTTTTCGTCGTATTTGATCATGCTTGAGTATATTGGCAGCTATACTCAATTAGTGTAAAGAGTACGAAGCGATTTGGACCCTGATGGATGATGCTACTTGACCGCCATCTTTTTGGCCATTCCGCTTCTTGCGAAATTAACTTTACCTCTTCTTTCATTACCAAGTAACTCACGAGCAGTCCCTACGCCATGACACTTCCATATACACGTATTGCGCGTGTCGCAGATATGCCAATATTTTGGAAAAGTTCACGTTTAGAGTGTGATAATGCCGCGCTTATTATCTCTTTTGCGAAAAGACTATCTACGACTGCAACAATGTCTAACAGAGCCCAGAAAACGTATCACAAAAAGGCAAGTGGCGCAGCTTTAGCCACTGTCAAGAAGCACTCAAAGGAAAACGATTTGAAACTGTTTGGAAGTTGTTTCTGGTAGGTTACGTTATTTTGCTACGGTCACGATGAGTGACGTCAATTAAGCCTTGTACACGAGGCTGACAAACACTTCATAGTCCATTTGTCCAACGAGTTTGGATAGCACTGGAAGCAAAGGGTATACCATACCAGTATGTCGAAGTCGACCCATACAAAAAGCCACAGTCATTATTGGAAGTCAATCCGCGTGGATTGGTGCCTGCTTTGCGACATGGCAAGTGGGGTTGTGGAGAGAGTACTGTTATCATGGAATATGTAAGTCAAAGCTATACAACTTATGATTTGAACTGACTTGCAATTAGCTGGAGGACTTAAATACAGGCACTGGCTTATTACCTCCCATCTCGGCTCCCCAATTACGAGCACACTGTCGACTCTGGACTGATCATGTAAGTAGTCTCAGTTCCAACCAAAAATACAAGCTGATGTTTGCATTACAGATCAACCGAAAAATCACCCCTGCATTTTACCAGCTACTACAAGCACAAGAACTCGATAAACAAGCTGAGAGCACAAAGAAACTACAGGACGAGATCACAAAACTGGTTGACGCCGCCGATCCTACTGGGCCATTCTTCCTGGGCGCTCATATCTCCTACGTTGATATCCAGTTTGCACCATGGATGCTGCGCTGCAGCCGTGTACTAAAACCTTACCGCGGTTGGCATGACCCACAACCTGGCAGCAAGTGGGCTCGTTGGATTGAAGCAGTTGAGAACAATGAGCATGTTAAGGCTACCACTAGTGCGAAGGAGCTTTACATTGATAGTTACGAGAGATATGCTGAGAACCGTCCGAACACGTCGGAGTTGGCTGATGCTATAAACGGTGGGTTGGGTCTACCTTGAGCTAGTCTTTGTATGGTTTGTTTTTATTTTTTATTTTTTTTGAATGGGTATAAAAGGTATTCATGAGTATCGTAGGATATGGGCGGGACTGTTGGAGGTTTTAAGGCGTTTGGGTGGATATGGTAGGCACGTGAAGGAAACGAACGAAAAGACATAATAGGTTGGGCGGTCACTGTAACACTACACGAAAGAAGACGCAGATAGGCAATATGAATGTACGGGTATCAAATTGTATCTCGGATTCCAGACAACGAACTGTAAATCTAATCTATCATAACTTCTCGAGCAAAAGCTTGGCGCCCATATTGCCCACACTTGGTGCTTTAACACCAGCCTTGCCCTTCTTACCCTTCTTCACATCTTTCTTCTCGTCCTCCATAGCATCAACCGCCGCCTCCCGCTTAGCCTTTTGCTCAGTTGTCTCCTCCTTCGCCGCCTTCTCCAATGCCTTCTTCTCCTTCTTCAATGTCTTAAGCAGCTCAGTCTTACCGGCAAAGGTCTCACACTCCAACAAACCAAGCACAACGAACGAACTGGAGCCGGTTGCCCATGCAATCACATGCTCCTTGATAACTGGGTACAGAAGGTCGGCGAAATTGAGCGCAGGCTCAACTGGCACCACCTTCTTGAGCTTCGCATCGAAGCGCCCACCTGCTACCAGAGTCTTCAGCATCTTGCCACCCGCCGCTGTTGCAGCGATGTGTGGCATGGCGTTCTCCTCCTCGTCCTCAGCGGACACGGCGCTTGGGTCGCCGCCCGCCACGCTGGCAATGGCTTCGAGGGCAGCCGTCTTATCGCCATCTGCGCCAAATAGAACTTCAGTAACGAACTGGCAGCCAAAAGAGGTGCCGACAAGCTCGCCTGGTGCGGATGCAATGGCTGTCAAGAGAAGAGGTGAGAGAGCCTTGGCCAGCTCTGCGCGTCTGACTTCTGGATCTTTCTTGGAGGTGGTGGCGCGAAGGGTGTCGATCTCAGCGAGGATCTCAAGGTCTGCGGTGTGGCTAGCTGGGAAGAGAGACTTGGAGCGTCCTTGGTAGAGGTAGAGAAGGGTTGTGCGTGCGTTGAGGTCGTTGGCGGAGAAAACAACGTTCTCGATTTGCTTCTCAGCATCCTTGCTGAGCAGTTCTGGGAAGATAGACTTGGCCGTCAGGACGGTATCGTCAACAGTCTCATATGCTGTAAGGATAACGATGTGTGCATTTGGGTCTCCGGCCATCAACTGGAAGGTATCTTTGTAGGTCTTGAGAATGTGCTTGCGGTCCTTAGCTACTCCATATGCAAGGGCCATGCACACGACGCGAGATCCAGATCGAGTGAAAGCCAAGTTCTTGAGCAAGTCACCCTCCTCGTCTCCCTTCAGGAGCTCTATGTAATCGGTAATTTCCTCGGTGCCTTGCTTGGCTGCCAAGAAGTACTGGAGCATAGCATCATGAAGCAAAGTAAAACCGGTCATCTTCTTCTGGATCAAGTGGTTGATAAGCTCCTGGAGAGAACGCATAATTGGAGCACGCTTCTCTGGGTTCTCGGCCAGAATCTCAGTGAGCTCGCCAGTGACCTTCTCGGAATCCTTTTGGAAAAGAGAGAACTCGGCTCCATACCACTCTCTGAGGATCGTAGCTTTCTGCTGCTTTGTTGCAATTCCTCTGTAGACATCGTCAAGAATCCAAGAAGCCTCTGGATGCTTAATAAGTCTGCGAACATGCCCAAAGAACTCTGGGACAACGATGTCCCGAATCTCTTCATCACCAGCAACCAACAATTTTCCGATCAGGAACTTTGCGTACTTGCTCTCAGCGAGTTGGCGGTATGTGCCTGCAAGCTCCTTGGCGATCATCTTCTTCTGTTCAAGGTTGGCATACTTGATAGCAGTCTGCACAACTCTGACAGAGTCATGCTTGAGCACAAAATCCTTGATTCTTCCTGTAATAATCTCGAAGAGTTCCCCTACAAGCTGCTTTCGTTCGTCTATTGGAACATGTGATTTCCGTCGTAGTCTCTCCCAGATCTTCTTTGTTCGTGCAAGTTGTTCTGCGAGTGGCTTAGCAGCCTTGCGCTCTGCGGCGAGCTGCTTTGCTTTGGCGTGGGATTCTCTAGAGGTTTGGCCTTGGGCGTTGTTAGAATCAAGTATTTTGAGGGTCGGAGAAGAAAAAGATTGAAAACTTACCGGCACTGGCAGCAGCCTTTGCTCTCTCAGGATGTAAACCCTCAGAGGTTGTTGGGATAGGGGTGCCATCTCCATCGAGCATCTCTGTGTCGCTGTCCAAGGCGACACCACCCTCATTATCCAATCCGTCAAATTCACTCTCACTCGATTCCTCAGAGGATACCACGGCCTTAGCCTTGGTACTTTTCTTCGATTCCTTCACATCAATTTTTGCCTTCTTAGATTCCTTCTTGTGTGTGGGTTTGGCGGATTCCGCCTTTCTTTTGGTGCCATTCATGTTGCCTTTGGATGTGGTGGCGGAAGGCATTGTTGTGTTGTAAAAAATTCCGAATCTGTGATAGATTCTCACGGTAACGGCTTATCGAAACTTTTTGAAATCCGAGAATAATATTTTTGGCCTTGCGCTTGGAGGAACTACGACGCTAAGCTACTTTAGTGCACCTGTCGAAAGCACCCCCACAACCTCCAAGGACGAATTGCGCTACACTTCATTGTTTATTACTAGAACATACAAATATGGGTAGAGAAGAGCAAGTAGAAGAGAGGGAAGTCCTCGATTCCATTTTCCCAGAAGAAATTACGGGTATGTGGCCTTGAACGCAGATATTTTTCCTTTCCCACTCAATTTCCAGCTATGAGGAATTGCGGCCTAACTTGAGGCTTTATGGATATGTGCTGATATGTGTGCAGACATTTCTGAGACCGAGTATCGGATTTCAATACTTCTCGATGTCCAGAATGATGATGGTGACGAGTCAGAACCACCAGTCATGCTGTTGCATGTCAAATACCCAGAAGCCTACCCGGACGAAGCGCCCATTCTTGATCTGACAGCACCAAACAATGCGCCCTCGCATCCGTACTTCAACGTGAACAATGACAAGGAGCAGCTTCTACAGGGCACTGTAGAGGTCATTGAGGAGAACTTGGGCATGGCAATGATATTTACGATTGTGTCGACGATTCAGGAAGCTGCATTGCAGCTGGTAGCCGATCGACAAGAAGCTGTGCGCAACGAACACGAGCAGAGAATCTTGGCCGCCGAGGCAGAAGAGAATAAGAAGTTCCATGGTACCCCGGTCACACGCGAGACATTCTTGGAATGGAGGGCTGGCTTCCGAAAAGAAATGGAGGAGGAGAAGACTAAGGAAGACGAGGCAGAAGAAGCTGCTGAGAAGAAGAGGAACAGAGGCAAGGATGCTGTTCAGCCTTTAACTGGTCGTCAGATTTGGGAGAGAGGTCTTGCTGGCAAGGTGGATGAGGATGAGGACGGTGAGGACGGTATACCTGCTGCTGGAATGGAAAAGCTTAAGGTTGAAGCGTGATAAAGATGATGTGTGGGCATTGATGGAGTTGCATTGCGGGCGTTTGGGTGTCAAAACGACATACTAGGAAGGAAAACACTTTCTTATGTAGAAAGTTCATGTTTGAAATGATTTGTGATGTATGAATGTGCGGAATCACAGGCTAATCTAATCATCCATCCATGGCATTTTCAAATAAAATGGTCAATATACCAAAATAATCACGTTTTCTATTTAGCTTAGAAAAGAGCTGCAATTCCCAAGGGGAAAAGAATGGGGTATCTAGCGAGTGTGACATAGTCTACCTCCCAATGCAAGCAAGAAATAGAGTCGAAGAATTTACTCCACGGAGCTCATCACCTAAACTCCCCATTACAACAAAGAACCGCCTAAGATAACCAGAAATAACCTCCCCACTCCAATTCTTTCTCCCAATCTCAATTTATTTTTCTTTTTCTTTACATCTCTTTGAGCCACGGAACAGTCTCCTTGGCAGTGAAACTGAATGGGGATTTAGCCATATCAGGACTCCTTGGGCTCATCCTGACAGCAAATAGATCATCTTCTGGTTCCTCTACCATCAGAGTAGTTTTGATTTGACCTGCACCCGCATCACCGCTGGTGATTGCGTCTAAGGAGCTCATGCGACTGCTGCTCCCTGATTGCTGCTGGGCAAGAAGGTGAGAAGGTGGGGTCTGAGCTACTGCGCGAGGTGGCTGGGTTGGTCGTGGAGAATTTGAAGAAGTACCGTGGAAGAGAGAAAAAGACGATACCGCTACATCACCAGTTTCAGGCGATAATGGATGGGCGGAAATATCTACTGTGTTCTGGGAACTTGGTCCTATTGGCTGTTAGCAAATATTCTCCAATCCCTGCAGTTCAAAAAATAGAGTTGTGCCAAAAGCTTACCAGAAGATCTACTCAATTCCTGTTGGCTGGTGCCCAGTTTCAGACCCTTCAGCTTTTCACTCAATCTGCTTGAGCTGCCACCGGGCGACTTTGGACTGGTTGGAGATCCGATAGAATCGACAGGTGTGCCCCTTTCTCCCGAAATGCCAAAGTTCTCTTCAATCCATGATTTCTCTTGTAGGGCCATCTCAAGCCCTACACCCTCAAAATTTCCTTTAGCCTCGCGTTCAATTTCACTTTTGAGCACACTCAATCTCTTCTTGGCCCAGATGGTGTGTAAAACACCCTTTTTACCTGCCTGGCGAGCACTGGCGCCGAGCTCCGGCGGAAAGATTGCTGGTAAAGGTGTGATTCTTCGTATTTCGGCACCGTTGTCCCGAGAGAGCGTCACAGCTGGTGGAATGGTAGAGTTTGGTGGTAGCAAGAAATACAATCTATGTGTCTTTTCCTCAGCGCCATCTCGAGCGGATAAGGCCGTGGTCTTTCCCTCCCACGAAACCTCCCATTTCGATGAAGTAGTTTTGGTCTTTGCGCCTCCAGCTTGCTGTTGCTCGTCGTCCTCCCACTCCACCATCAAAATCTTTGTTCCTTCATTGCCTCTGCCGGATTCGAATTCAAAGCGTGCGAGGGAGTTGGAGGCCGAGGGGGATGTAGGGGAATTTTGATCGTGAATAGCTGTAGCTTCGAGTAAGGCTCCGTCGGTCTCAAAATGTGGTCGGGACGGAGTCGGCATGGTGAATTTTGGATATGCGTATGTATGTATATATATGTATGCGTCGTCTATAGGGAGGTACGTATATATTCGAGCAATGAGGCTTAGATATCTCACACAATCTCGTCTCCGTTGAATGCGCTTTGATGAGAGGGTGGCTGTGCAGGGCCCAACGAATCAATCGTTCAAGGACGTCTGGATGATTCTTTTTGGATGCAGCAGCGGCAGCAGGAGTGAAGGTGATATCAGTTCATTCGTTGTTTCGATGGTGGTATTTGTGGGCAATTATTGGTAGAACAATAGATCAGAGGGAACTCAGGACATGAGGTCGAAACAAAGCTCTTTCACTCTCTTCTTTTGCCCTGGTCGACATACGTATCATCAGCGATCTTTCTCATTCAGACGAGACACGACCAGGAAGTTGGTCGTTACGCATGTAGACGATTCGTGCAAGGGAATCCCCTACAGGTCAGCCCAAGTCAGTCGACCTGTGCATTGACAGCAGAAGACGGTATTGGTCCATTCGAGTCCTCCGCCGGTCTCTAAACAGCTTTTTGGTGCTTTGAACAAATAATATCAGGGTTTATTCTAGTGTCCTACAGCCTACAATGCCTATGCTGACTGGTGAGTGGGTGTGAATGGTGAAGTGGAAGGACTAAACATAGAATGTTTTAGGCGCTTTTGGTGCTAGTTCTGCTGTCGGTATGCTGTGGACAAGGTAGTGTTGGGTGCTGTGGGACCATATGCGCCCAATGAATCTCAATGGATCTGCAGAGCACGGAATAGAACACCAGAGAACACTCTCATACACTAACACCACGTTATGTACGGGCTATTGCATTTAGTGAACGGGTAGAGTTAATATATACTCTATTTCATGTATAGTATACCACGATATATAGGTTGGAGCGATAAGAAAGGTAGAGGAAAGGGATGAGGAGGACGAGGAAGAGGAGGAAGAGGAGGAAGATGAGGAAAGGGAGAAAGGGGGAAACAGTCTTTGGCAGTGGTGATCAATACTGAAAGCACATGATACGAGACAAGGTACGAGAGATGAGATACGAGATATGAGAGCTGTCGAGAAAAGAGAGAGCATTTCGATGAGGTAAGCAAGATGCCATGCCATGCCACATCTATGTAATCACTCTACAGAGTAGATATCTCTAAAAGGCCACCAGACAAGTTGAAGCATCGAAAGTGCGAAAAGCTTCTCCGATATCTACTGTAACAGTGACTACACAGTGACTACCATGTGTACATACATCGGATATAATAAATAACGTTATAACTAGCCAACCACAAAGCTCATTTTCATACAATAATAGGAAGCTCAAGTAGACACGGCTCGGCTCGGCAAAGGCATCGCACATGATATTCCACAGAACGCGAGTAAAGAGATCCACATACGTATTCCTTAAGCATGAACATATATATAAATAAATAATCTACCTAAATATCGAAGCATGGGTATTTAGAACGAAGGCCCTCCAAAATGTAGTCTACTTGCACCTGCGAGCAATCCGCAAAGTATTCCTACTCCATAGTGCGGTAGTGCTTTACAATTTTACATAGATACATATGGTGATACATAATATATGTGAGTACTCAAGTACTTTAATATGCACATGCCTTCATGCTCCTTACAGTATATCATTACACCTAGAGTATGATTACAACTATTCTATCATCACCCCATCATCGATATCTGTCCATATCAATCATCCCAATTTACAATACGGCCACAATTAGTGACAGAGATCAAAGTTAATATACGGAAAATTACCCCTCACCCCTCACTCACTCCACCGGAACGGCACACAATCAACAATCCCGCAATCACTACTTTAGCCCTGTTGATTACCATTGGTACCCAGGACGACAATCAATATCCTCATCTCCAACGCCATTCGACATCATTCGATAAACCCATGACAGAAGTTCCTCCAATCTGCAACTCAAATTAATTCCTGCATCGTGTATTGATTGACGGCCCTTTAGAGTCCTTCGGAAATCTCCTGTTCCTGTATGTACCTGTAATTCTCCAATATTTTTATATTGCTCTGCTGCTCTAACTTTTGAGAAGCGACATTACGCTATGCCATGTTGTCCCATGAGCCATATTACAATACGAACGATATCTGAGGGAAGGTGCTTCTAGATAAGAATGGCTCGAGTAAAGGTAATGAATGCAACGCAGCAATCTTGAAAATGAAAATGCTTGCCATGCGGATTTCGGCCCAAATTCATTTCAACTTCGGTTTATAGCATATTTTCTCTCCTTTGTCCACCTTGCGACTTCTCCTTCTCCCTCCCTTTCAACTTCTCAATCTTTCATATGGTCCAACTAAGTCGCGATAAGTACCGGGCAAAGCTTAACCTTGGCACAATTGCAAGGAAGTGTGACATTCCGGAAATCAAACTGCCAGAACAATTGAGGGACGCCATGGCTCCAATCGCAAGCTGTTTAGATCATAAGTCAGCTCAGATATCTATCAAAAAAGAGTATAGATGCCAAAGTCTACGGTGATCAACTTACCAAACCAGCCGTACCACTCATTATATGTCGAAACAAGTCCATCATCGGTAAGTGCGAAGTAGCCATTGATCCCATCATCTTCAGCAACACCACCCTGTCCAGCATTTATTTGTACCGGGAGCCTGTTTCATCAGATCCAGTATTATCCACGAGAGACAAAGAAGCTTACCATTGGGTGTAGAATTCAGCGAAAGCCAGCAACAGACCCCACTGGAATTGTGTACCTAGATCGAATTCCTGAAAGGTACTGTTGAAGAAGCCTGGTGCAGCAGTAGAGATATCACCAAGAGTGGCATCATTTTCTGCAGCGCCGGTATGATATGCAGATACTATTGGAATATCTCAGCGTTCTTGTATGGATTTTAACAGGGCCGGATTGAGCGGGGTAGTTACTCACCATATAGACCCCCCTTACTCTTATCTCCAGAGAGAACCTCCGTCACCAGGTAGTACTCAGGGCCTGTGATGTTGAACTGGGCTTCTGGGTTGTGGGGATAATTTAGGGTGGGAGACGCAGGCTTGGCAGAGATGCAAGCCGCCAATGCAGTAATGCATGCCCAGCTCAGAATGTTCTTCATATTGAAGTTGAGGTTCGTTGCTTGATGAACGCGGTGAAGCTGTTCAAGTGTAAATCCTTCTTGGTATATCTTGTCGTGTATTGCAACTGAGACAACCTGTTGAAGATGGACACAATGGGAAAACAAAGAGTGAGATCTCTAGCAGCAAGAACAGATCTTATATCGACATGAAATTTCATCCTTTCTACCCCTTCTTCCCTTACCTCGTCGGTCCTTTCCATCACTTCCAAGGTCATCCAAATCCGGAATACGAACGAGTAACCGCGCAGTGCAGTAGTATCACGAGCTGTGAATACAAGATGAAAGCAACAAAGTGAGACGAGAGAACAAAGAACTCAATGTTCAAGTTGTATATCCGCTCAGCCAAGTTACGTCGAACAGTACACAAGGTAAGTACAAGACAACCTGCCGTTTAAGTATATAATTTATACAGATTATCAAACACATTGCACAATGCATAACGTAACACATGTATAGTATGAATACAAGAAACCTCTGTACCTGATATCCCCATCTTCCAATGTACCTCCACCCCCACCTTACTTTCACACTTCTCATACGATTCACCCCTTACCAATAGGGTAATCTAAAAACAGCGCTCGCGCCCTCCGCTTCTGCCAGGGATAAGCTTACCCTAACGATCAAAGGTGACAGCAAAAGATGACATCTGACGGCACGGCACGGAAATGGCGGGAGGCGGGCGGCGACATACAAGGAGTTCCCGGCGTGAACAAGAGCTGGCGCGGTGGGACTAAAAGAGGGTAGGGTCAACAAGCAAAGCAGGGTTCCCCACATCCCGAAGACAGAGACGTGCAGAACATGGCTTGGCGATCATATTGAACGTGGTGAGAGGTTTTGCTTTTCTAGTATATGTCTACTATGAGTGCATACAGAATTGGTATGTTTGATTGGGGTGAAAGGCAGAGGAGTTCCGAGATATTCTGAACCCACGAACAGAATTTCAGCAGGAGAAAACTTATGGCAGATTGCGGGTTGTGAGAGGTACACGCTGGAGATTCATGTAACCAGAGCCATCTCATCCACCCGTAGTTGCCACTGCCACCTCAAAGCTATTCCCGTCGACATCATCGCCACCAGAGGTACAAGCTCTAAGACATCCAAAGCTTCAATATCCTTCCATCGACCAGCAGAACCCAATCCAATTCGATCCTAAGTCCCAGCGGAGCGGCGATATTCTAAGTGGTGGCAGTATAATTGACCGACAGATCGAGTTACCTTAATGCCGCGCAAACAATCTAACACACCATGACCATCTCCCTGAAACAGTGCCTGTGGCTTTGTACCTGTGTATTGGGCGATGTGTTGAGGGTGCTGCACGGCATATGTATGCACGTATGCGTGTGCGAGAATGATGGCATGGAATGTCTCAGTCTACGCATGCAAACGAGTTACACGAAAAGACTACGCATACAGCATGTAATTTGTGCGCGTAGACGAAACGGCGACGCAAAACAACACGATATGATATGGCTGCAGACAAGTGCGGAAAAGTCGGATGCCGTGCGGTGAGGTCTACTCTGTAATACGTTGTACACAATCTCAAGTTTCTCGGGTCCAAGATTCAAGATTTGCATATACGCGTTTGCATGATGACAGGAGCTTGCTCATTACACGATATTTCTGTAGTCTAGGTTTACAGGACGTTTGGGTTTCCCGTCGGCGAGAATTTATGGCGGTGGCCATCGTAGTCCAAGGTGTGAGCGAAAGCAGCTCCAGCCAAACATCCAAGTCTACCAGAATCCGAGCATGACCCGAAGGCAAACACATTCAATAATGCTTGAGCCAAAATCTAACAATAATTATCAAGCAATTAAGCTTGGCAGTCAACAACAGCCGACTGATCAAAGGTTGCATCCGATCAAAGCCGCTACTGCAATGTCGAAGGCTCGGTCCGATGTACCAATATATAAACTCCATACTAGATCGACAGCTTGTTCAAAGCAAACCGCCTTTTCTGTCCGCGAGCATGTAGCAACATCATCCCCCACGGAACAGAGTTCAACGTTCCGTAAATCATATCGAATGTTGATATCTTCAGCTCAAATGCCGGAAGTTCAAGCTTTATTTCCAAAAGCACGGGTTCGACGATCTTCTTGATGCCCATAACGACCTCCATTCTCATGCCCGCCTTGTAGATCTCGCCGATTTGTATCCGAACAGTTCTCTTGTTCTTGCCTTCCCAACATCATCCGACTGGTCCGACCCCGCTGGCAACTGATAACTTCAATGATATTCCCTTATCGCCAACCCCCAACTCTACCCTCATCCCACCTTAGCTTCCGTTCAACTCTAGAGTAATAAACCTTCTTTCCTTCCCGATATCTTCTAACCCATTCGGTGACCTCCCGTTCCGATGCCATACCCCCATCGCCATCAAGAAAGCTCTCCTCGAGAGCACTGCAAACCATCTCCTGCTCCTGCACACCCTGCGCCAACTTCTGGTACAGCGATGACGGCGAGAAGGGCAACAGAGCTCTATCCATTTCCGCCTGCTTCTGCCTCCATTGGCGTTCCAGCGCATGCGTAGATAAGAGCTGGGACTGCGTTGCCGATCGCGCAGTATTGAGTCGGGCTTCCAGTTCAAGTAGATGGGTTGCCAGCGCTACATTCTCCGATAAGGCAGTCTGCAACGGCTCTTGCGAAGCCGTTGTGGACGAATGGGCCGTAGATGATGCGTATGCGAGTGCGCGTGTCAGGTCGGGCTTGGAGAGGATTTCAGACAGGTCTTGCTTCCTGCTATCTATCAGCACTAGACTCCCATTGTAGCTTTCAATATATGCACATACGACTTGTCCTCCAGAAGCTTCGGCAGCCATTGCTCGCCTGGGTCGGGTATCTCGATGCTTCCTGCTGGCTGTGCTCTCAAGCTGTGTTGAGGGTTGCTCTCGCCCGGTGTCCCTCGGCCATCGTGTGTCTCGAAGGGTGGAGGTGGGAGTGGTGGTCCACCAGCTGGTGTTCCTCGGCGACTGGTCTCATGAGAGCTCGGTTTTGGAGGAGGAGCTGGAGGAGTGTTTGGATCAAAGACCTGCGAGACGCGATTCGAAGCGTAGGGTGAGGGTGAGGAGTCGGCTGTAGGTCTGTATGCGTCTGGGAAACCATATGGACTCGCCATGTTGGTGGATATGGGGAGATTGATTGATTGACTGACGGATACGGATGGCCACGAATTGTGTGCCCCGTATGTAAGTATGAGGTCAGAATAATGCTTTGTGTCAAGGCACAAATTGGCATGGAAGGTTACTCTCAAACGTTAGGTAAGTATGTCATACATGTGCTTGGCTGGGGTGGGATATTGGGCGGGCGTGGTTCGGGTACGAGTGCCGAGATGGAGAACGGCTGTTCCTCGCGTGTCATACGGTATGCGAATGTCGATATGTATTATGTACATAAGTACCGCGTAGTTGCTGATGTGTGGCTTGATGTGGGCTCTCGGGCCCCCTTCTCTCCTACAACCCTGGCATAATATCCATACTGTAGACTCGACACGTAAGTGGGAATATTCCCGTGGGATAGATATTTCCGTAGCATACTTGTACAGCACCACAGTAGACAACTCATACATTCATTAATTTCTACGGAGATGTCTATATCTGGTTTTATGCGACAACGGCGGCGGCGGAGAGCAAGACAAAGAGGAAAAAAGAGACGGCGGGCATAGCAGTATTAGACAAGCCCGCCCGTCAGCATTACCGCCGCTGACCATTCATTCCATCTATTCGGAGGATTCGGAGAGTTCCCATATGGGCATAACATTGTGAAGATTGCATCGGAGCGAAAAAGAAATCTATCATATCTAATCTTTGCAAATCTAAGGAGTAATTGAAAGACGTCTCTTTTCCTCTACAAAGTAGGTAGTCAGTATGTATGTATATGTACTACGTATGTATAAGCACCATAAGTACATATGTATGGATGGATGGATGGATTTACTACGGACACTTTTTAGAATTTAGAGATTTTATTTTAGTTATTTCACTTTACTTAAATTGTACTGGACGTCCATGAGTCTCGAGTCAAGTAAGGTACCTTTTCGGCCCCTCTTTCGCTCTTCCGCTCTCCTCCTCATGCTCCTCTCTACTTACTCACTTTGCTACCTAGTGATAAGCCTCGGGCATACTTTTGATCGTCTTCCTTCTTCTCCTCCGCGACTGGCTGAGCACCGGCACTGGCTGATGGTTACGTAAGACACTGAATGGGCAGTGGGGAGCTTCCAGACTCCCGTAGATTTTGTTTGAATCGGCGCATGCTGGTCGATCAACGGGATGCAGGGGAGGGATACCACGCATTCGAGATTGATTTGGGCGAAGTAGGGCCGTTTGCCAGTCACTTGGGATGAGCCCGGGGCTGTTGCATCTCGAATTCTCTTCGCTACAGTACGTAGGTCGAAGTCAGTACCGAACAGTACAGTCTCCCATCGTGTGGAATACTTGTAAGTACTATTCAGTGGGTACATCCGGCTGTTGGGGATGGGATGAGAAGGGAAGAGAAGAGACAGAGAAGAGACAGAAAGAGACTCGCCTTCTCTCTTCCTTGCCATTTTATCCTATCTCGACGGAGTTGCTACTCTCATCACCACCCCATTTTGTGTCGACTGTTTGTGACATGTGTGCATGTGTGCATGTGTACATCACGTATTACCACCATTACTGTACGTACTTAATATGAAAGAATACAAAAGCGTCGAAAACATTTCACTAGTTTGACTTGAAGAATGGGGAGAATGTGATCAGCTGCATCCGGAGCATTGTCGTAGAAATACACTTCTTGATATGCTGTGGCTATTGATAGGGTTTTGTTGAAGAAAGTTACTGTACCACTATACATACATCTACTGTACGTACTTGGACAATGAAGAGAGGAGACCATGGACATACATACCGTAGTAGGTAGTATGATGATGGTCAGTCATCACAGATGGTGTTGCTATAATAGTCCGAGGTCGTGTGCTGTCACCCTGACAGTGTGACATTCTTTATTTCCTATCTCATACCAATCGTGAGTCCATAGTTTCTCTCTCTCTCTCTCTGTGTGTGTGTGTGTGCGCGTGTGGTCATCGTCTTGTCCATCACTACCTACAAGTACAATGTCGTATGTACCATGACACCCCATCTCCACAGGCTTCTTCTGTGTTTTTTTTTTATCACAAAGTCTGCAACACACTAGGACATTCACTCGGAGCATCTTTCTCAACCAGTACAGCTCGTAGTCAATTACACCGAAGCCACTCTGGCTCTTTCTCTAGACTCTCTATCTATCCCCCAAGTATGATTGGGTACGATAGGCGTGATGGGGAGGTGATGCTGGTTGTGGATTAAAGGGTCGTCCGGATAAAAGCTTACGGCGTACGGCGCTATTGTGGAGAGGACAAGCCAGCTGAATTTGCGCCGTCCACCAGGCCCCGACAACCCCCAGCAGCGGCTCACCCCATACATACACTTACTCCGTAGTCCCCTCGGTCGCTTTAGAAAGTTAGAAAGATTGCCCACCCATCATCCTTCATGCCCCATACTTTCTGTGAATGGATGATGATTGATTGACTGATTGACTGATTGCTTACCAGGGAAGTTGGAAGAGGAGAGGGAAAGAAAAGATGGGGATGAGGGGGATGAAGAGGATGATGATATTATGCATGGACCTATTCTACACCTAAACTATCAGACAGAGAGAGGGAGAGAAGGAGAGGGAGAGGGAGAGGGAGGGATGGTTAGAGGGACCAAGAGAGAGGGTAAATTGGTGTGCGATGAATTCCCTCGGAATACGCAACAATTAGGTACAGACAGGATTGAGCTCAGGTGGGAAGATTGAGCGAAGGATTCAAGAGATGAATACTCGATAATCTCTGGACTCTAGTCATGTATTTATTGTTGATTCATTAATTCATTGATTCATTGATAACTGTCTGTGGCAGTTATTCTTCTGAATGATTTGATTTGACATTGATTTCAAGTCTGGATAAATTTGGATAATATCATCATCACTCCATATATGATGGCATGGTCAGATATCTGGAGAAAGACATCACTCCCTACATTTCATACGATACATACATAATGTACATACAGTCCCAAGTAAGGTCCGAGTTACAGTGCAGGAAAAACAAGCACCACGCACGCACGATACACAAGATGACAAGGTGACAAGGTGACAAGCAACACAAACCCAAGCAGAAAGTTTGTTTGAAGTCACTTCGAATGCCCCGGACTTCTTCCACGGCCCATTTAACCCGCAATCCACAGCGAAACCCACATTATTCACATCCACATCCATATCCACATCCACATTCATCCACATCCACATCCACATCCACATCAAAATCAAAATCATGGCACTTTTTTCTTTTTCTTTTTTGAATTGTGGAGTAATTCGGAAGGACAGTAAAGTATTGTGCTGCATATTGTTACATACGGGGGGGAAAAAAAACATGAACAACACATGGACACGGACAGACAGACCCATGTTCCCGAAATCCCCCATTAGTTGACTCGTTTTCGTTCTCTTTACTTTCTCTGATCTCTGATCTCTCTCTATCTCTCTCTTGTGTGCTTGTCTGTCTGTCTGTCTGTGATGTGTGTGTGTGTGTGTGTTCTGGAATGCTTGCTCATCCCAAGAAAAATAAACAAGACAAGCTGGGCAAAAGAAAGAGTATTGCCTGTATGGTGGTAGGGGAAATGTGACCTTACCTTCGTACTCAGTCAGATTCAGATACAGACTTCCTACTGCATACACAAACAATACGCAGACTGTCACTCTTCCTGCCCTTTTGACTACTACGTATTATCATAAGTATCAAACTACTACTACTACTACTATTACTACTACTATTACTACTACTACTACTTACTACTACCCCCAAATACCACCCAAATCCATCTCTACCCCGACTTAACTTTCCCACCCATACACCCATACACCCATATCCACACATCCATACACCCAGACACCCAGACACCCAGACACCCCATACACCCATACAACACCCATACAACACCCATACACACATACCTCACGGTACATGTACATCGTTCTACATCACCCGGTACCTCGCACTACCTCCACATAATCTTTGTCTCTCTATACTTCCTGCACCCTACCCGTACGCATACCTTAAGGTACAACTTCATATCGTATCGTGCATACATCAACAGACGTATACGCACACTCATACAAACGACAATAGATACATACATACATACATACATACACACATACACACATACACTTACTTACTTTTTTAAACTTACATACACACTCACTTACCTACCTACATCCATCCGTCGCGCATATACCTGCAACCTAACCTCCTGGGTCCGCTGTCCAGTGTCTAGTGCCTATTGTCTGTTGATTTTTTAATCCTCGCAACTCGGCCTTACCCGCCACTTTTTCTCGCCTCTACTCAAAAAGTCTTCTTGTTGACATCTATTTACTTCCCTATTCTTCTTCTCTCCTCATCTTATCTACCCTTGCTCAGAAGAAAGGGATCTGCATCGGATTTGGAAACTTGAAATCCCGGTCGTGGGCCTTGCAGCGCCCTACCTGCAAATCTTGGAGAAACTTGGAGTCGAGTATTTTCGTCCATTCCTACCCGACCAGAACATCAACTTCAGACTATCTCCATATATATCCATCCATACATTAACTCTCAGAGTATACCGACTTACTATACCTGATTATATCCGATCGTGGGGAGTGAATGGTTGGTTACCTCTCGTGCCTCACCTTCCATCCTGTACCATTGCAAGCACCGCACCACCACCGCAAACACCGAATCCAAAGCAAACTACTACCCAACTCTTACTATCCATACACCACCACACTTCCGCAACCACCTGGGCACACTCTCCGCTTCAACCCATCCTGCATCCCCATCCATTCACCACTACCCAAATAACCATCAACGCTACCGGTTACTTTCCACTCCAATTCACCCACCAACGCACACATTTTCAATCAACCCCACGCCTCGTGCACTTCAATCCTCAATACAATATATCCGCATCGTCCTCTTTTCCATGTGCGCGCAATGACAAGAAGGCGATCCTATCTTGCGCGCAACTGAAATCCTCCTCGAGGCGGGGCGAAATCAACCGACGCTCGTGCATTGGATATGCTGCGTTATTATCACCGATAGATACAGCGACATCCGACTGAACGGCCAGAAAGGCCAGAGCGGCGGAGACAATGGACCCTTTACACATCACTGAGTTCGCCTCAGAGCGATACTTCAGTAAATTACGAGCATTAAATGAGGCAGCTGATCATGCCGCGGAGAATTCGACGTCGCCTGCCGCCTCAAATCCACCGCAATCATTCACCCTACCCATAGGACACGGAAGGCCTACTCTACATGATCGAAGGGGGATCAGCGAAGATACTGTGCATTCCGAACATAAGAAGCGCTCTATCGGTCATGATCTATTCACCTTCAACAAACAACGAAGACCCAGTCTTGGCGGATTTCGCTCCAAGGTTACCATAATCAACAAGTCACCATCGATATATGTGGAACACCATGAAGATGTGTTTGAGGAGGAACCAGTTGCTGTCAAGTGAGTGTTTTCGCTACTGTGTTCTTCTGGTCAAAAAGTCTTGCTTACACCCCATTTCAGGAGGTCATTGAACGACCTTTTTCTGGCACTGCCAAGTGAACTTCAAGCACAAATCATCGCTCCATTACCTGTTCGCACAATCCTAGACATGCGTCTAGTATCGAAGTCATTTCACAGCATGGTGACATTCAATGAATCCCCGATTGTGCGATATCATGTTGCACACAGTATTCCAAGTTATGCTATCCGTCGATATCCCTTACCAAAACCAGACTCAATAACCTTACAGTATCTATGTGGGATTTGGCATCGACTTCACGTTGCTTCGAAACTGGCCACACTCATAGCAGAATATGCGACGAAGGATATTTTCTTGCGGGTCTCAGAAACACAACGGGCTGAATTCGAGCCTCAACATGTGCGAATGCGGCAACGCTTGCTACCACTCATCTTCACAATGTTTCACTTCTTCGAAAAATATCGTGAACTCCACGTGCAACACCTCAGCAACCACGGTGTGCCCCTTTCCCGTCTGCCATTTACGCTCAATCCTATCGAGCGGCAAGTCATGGATACTTACGATGACCAAACACTTTTGAAAGTGCACCAAGTATTTCCTTTTGTGCTGTCATCATTTTCTCGAAGGTTGAGGCCTCCATCTTATGCCGGACGCATCGAACGATCGATCAAGGGTTACTTGAAGGATAGACCGGCCGACGAGGTCTACACTGCTATTCTGACGATTGGGGGTCTGCGCCAAGCTGAGCGGTTTTGGCAAACTAAAGGCTATAATGCAAGGAGAACATTTGTCGACAACTGGTATGCTTCTGTCAACCATAATCCGACCAGTGAACCTGCAACGAAGGCAAAGAAGTCTATCATGTCGTCTTTGGGACGAAAGAAATCCAATTCGATCACGGAGGCACCAGCGGCTGATTTGATAGCGGGAAGCACATGTACGGATTGGTACTGTGTGAAACCAAACTGTGGGACTCGACAACCGTTATCCCCGGACCTGGTCTTTCACACCAGTTTAGCATCCGGGCCTCCCATGGGCCCATTGTCGGCAGACATATTGAAGAATTTATTAGCGGACTTGCAGCCGCTCACAAGCCTGTGGTCGTTGACAGCAGAAGCCACCATTCTGGAGAGAGGGATTGTGGAGTCATCGACACAGATAAAGAGGAATACGCAGGTCCTCCTGGAATTAATTGGGGATGATGGGAATCTCGTCGAAGACATCTGGTCACCTGCTGCCGGAGCGGATTTTGGAGTTAGAGGATCTAGCATGGATTTGGTACGAGGAATGCGTGATATTTAAGGAGTGATGGGTTGTACGGCATATATCCAGGGCGTTTGACTATTTTATGAGCGATGAAAGTGTTATTTTGTTGTTTTTGTTTTCTGGGTGGAGTCTACGGAATGGAACCTCTGTTCTCTACGTTTTCATTTTGGTTTTGTCTTGATATAGATGAGCATGAAGGTCTGTATAGACAAAGTTACTGTAACTTACCTTGTATATGGGGCGTTTTTTTTTTCTTTTTTTTTTTTTCTTGGTCTTCTGGAAATGGGGGCATTATTTACGAATCCGGGATAATTCTTGGGATGTATTAAGCTAATACTGGAGTAACTTTACCCACCTTGAAATTAACAGTAACACGGCCCATTTTACCGCAATGTGCAGTTGGGTTTTGTAACTGACTCGAGCGACATGGACCAAGAATAACCCCGGTTCTCCCATTTTATCGTGATCGGGCATCTTGAAGAACTGAACAAACTGTGAATTAGGTAGAAAATATTAACCAGAACCTAAACGTAGTTTTCACCCGCTGCTAGCAATTAGTTTTCGCGTCTACGAAAATCAGGCTTTTTCTCCCATCGCCGCAACCTACAAACTTGTACCTTAATACGTCGCATCATTTAATATGAACCTCCCACACTCCCAGGTTTCCCAACCGATTCAATGTGCCCCACACTGAATAGCCCCGTAGACATCATCCCTCGTCCGCCCGGCATCCACTCTCGGTTTATTATGTATGTAGTATCCACTGTCTCCACCGGCGACAGACCTCGTGACCGAATTCCCCACGGGGACTCCACATTGCCCCTGTACACGCCGAGCAGCCACGCGAGTGTGCCTTGCTTGCTACAGAGTTTGGTTCAGGGGTTAACGTCGTAAGGAAGTAAATGGGGTCAATGCCGCGATGTGTACGCGGGTTTTTACGGGCGACCAAATTAAGTGTATTATTGGGAAGAAGAAGAAGAAGAAAATTGATTACCAACTGCTGCTATCTGACAGATTAAGGCATGCTTGCGATTATGGTGAGTGCGATGTCATGAGAAGGGATCTTTGTATGTACATACATACATACATACCTATTTTACATGCATATATGTTTTTCATGGGACTGAGAAAGCGACGAGACGAGGATGGAATAGATCAGAAGGTAACGTTACATACACACTTATAAAACAACTAGGCACAACCCCCCATAGTGACATTCATATTTGAGGATATACACATATCACCACACACAAACTGTGTGTATGACTGTACGTATATATGCACCCATACTACGTATTCCGCATTTACATATATTCCAATAAACCTCCCTAATATACAAGCATCCCCACCACCGGCAATATGCCCCAAGCCCTCAAGTGCCGTGCACAATATAAAGTCTTGGCCCTTGCCTCTAGTTCTCCCGTCCCAGCTACAGTGCACCAGTCCAGTTTAATCCAAATTAGCCCTTGTGCTACAGGAGAAACTACGTGCTTTCGTATGAATAGTATACCCAACATGCGCTTCAGTAACTTTGCTGAGTGTGCTTGACGCTTCGTTCGTCTGGAGTGCAGGTCACAGTTATGGGAACATAGCAATCAAAGCCACTCTTAACTCTCACCCGCGGGCCCGTAGCCGTTCCGTTGAGCCTACAGCCACAAAGCTTGACTGGCTCGACGGTAACATTCGCGGCACGGAGAATGCCCACAAGCTACAGTCTTTGTAGTCATATGTCTTTGAAGCAAGAAGTTTGCTTGCCACGCTGATACAACATCCAGTTGTGTCAACAAAGAGGAGCGTTTGCGGAAGAAGTAGTAGCGGAGGGGATAAGAGAGGATACATTAGGGTGACACGAGACAGGGCTTGTTCCCCTTCGGCGAGATTTCCCTGCTCGAACTAGAATATGGCCGAGGAAGGTTGTATCACGCCGGGCTGACGAACGATTACGACACGGTTAATCACCCAAGCGCGTCATGGTCTCCGAATCCGCGACGTGAAATCCCAGAATGCAGCAAGTAAACTCAATCTCGATGCTTAAATGGTTCAAGATGCCAATGAGGAGGCACGGTCTCATCCCAGACACGAGAAATGATTCCCGTAGATATATATGCATTTCTCGTTATATCCGATTACTAGTGAAGAAAGAGACAATGAAATCAGGGACCTGTGATGCAAAGCAAAAGCCATGCAGTCCAAGCAAAATGGTATCAAAGCAGCGTGGGAAGCGAGAGGTTCGGGCCAACACACATTTATCTCCCAAGAAGAATGCACACAACTCCTTAATAATATATTCCTTTGTCCTTTTCCATGATACTGTTGTTAGCGACGCCCAAGCCTCATTATGCGCTCTCTCAACTCTTCCTCGCTGAGTCCGCTATTGAACCCATCATTTATCCTGTTTGTAGTTGCGCCATAAGGATTCCCCGTATTCGGCACCCTGTTGGGTGCCGTGGGACGAGAGATGCCCGAATAAGAAGCAGAGCCTATGCTACCGTTCCTTGTTTCCAGAGAAGACATATCGAAAAGATCTGGGGAATTGAAGCTCCCATAGTGGTTGTTACCACCGTGGTTCTGTGCCTGTGGGGAAAATGTCTTTTGCTGTTGTGGTGTTATATTGCCGTTACTCTGACTACGGAATCCGTCAATTTGCGGTGAATTCTGACTTGTATGATATTGTTGTTGGGCCCCATATCCCTGGCCATAACCCATGGCACTGGTTCCGGACCGATGTGCTTGTGCAAAATATGAAGGGGTTGTCTGCCCGCTGGTTTGCATTCCTAACCTTGACATCAGATTTTGGTTGTCATTGGGGTCACGGTGTGATGAGTTCTGAGGCTGCTGTGGAGGTTGACTTTGCTGCTTAGCCGCGGCAGCAAATTGCTCGTAATGTGCTTCCAGACCAGAGGGTCTAGGGCGTGCTGGTGGCATAGACATCTGGGAAAGAGTATGCGTTGTATTAGTCTGTTGAGATTGTGAGGGTGTACGCATTGAGTTCGGATGTTGTTGGGACATTGTATGCGAGGTAGCCACTGATGAGGGGAAAGTCGGCGATATTGCTGTTGGTTGCATAGCAGGTGATTGAGACGTCTGGGACATTGCTGCCGGAGCTTGAACGGAAGCAGGAGCTGGTGCTGGAGCCGAAACTGATGCTGGAGCTGGCGCCGTCACGGGAGTAGGAACTGGGGCAGGTAAAGAAGGTGACTGCTGCTCAACTGAGCGTTGATCCTGTGGTTGCTTTCTTTTAGCAGGGCTTGCTGTGGTATCCTTAGGTCTTCTTTGACGCTTCGCGGGGGGAGGTTTAGTAGAGTCAGGAGCCTGTGGAGTTTCACTGAGTACAGCTGCTGTTACTACCGGTGACTCAATTTGGCGAGTTGAGGATGGTGCAGCAGTCTGTACTGCATTTACAGGCTCGGTAGTCTCCTCAGTATCAGCAGTTGCTTGCTGTGCTTCTGATCGCCTTGGGCGGCCACGCTTCCTTTTCTCACCAGTAGCTGGTGTTGTAGGTGCAGCAGCAGGCGTTTGTGAAGCCCGGACAGCTCTGTAAGCTTCAAGAACAGCTCTTTCTTCGGCACTGAGACCAGCGACCGCCGGGCTACCTGCAGGTCCTGCAGGTCCTGCAGCATTCATGGATTCTTTTCGAGGCCTTCCCGGTCGCCTCTTTAGTGGTGAACCTCCATCTACATGGGGTAGCATGTTAGCGATGGCGGCGCCAGTAAATAATGGAGTTGTCATATGGGCTTGCATTGCTGCATCCTTCGGTTTGTTTTTGCTACCTCTTGGGCGACCACCCTTATTCTTTGGAGTTGTACCCTCAACAGTCCCGGGAGTTCCTTGGGAACGTGGAGGTTCAGCTTTAGACGTAGAATTCACTGCAGGAAACCCTGCTGCAATATTTGCTGTAGCCTGTTGCAAAGCTTGATGGAAGCTTTGAGGGGTCAACATAGTACTACTAGAGGCTTCACTGCGTTGAGTCTCTGGTATGATGGTACCCGGTGGGTATTTGGGCTTGTTTTTACTGCCTTTAGGCCGTCCTATCAATTGTTAGTTACTGCAAATATAGCGCATGCTTTTGTAATTAAATTTAATATGACTTGCGAGAACACGACTATGACGTTGTTCTGCTAGCAATACACAATGTGACAGCAAGTTTGAGCTTATGAACCTTGCACACTGATTTTCTATGAACCTCAGAATGCGGATAACAGAAGAAGACTCACCGCCCTTGTTTTTAGGTGTACTTGTGGAGGCTATCTGATCTTGTGAGGATGTGGCCGTTGAATTGGGTACTTCTCGGCTGTTATCGATGGTATCGTGTATTGCTTCCAATCTGCTCGTATCTGGATTTGTAGAAGGTGGCCGGCGCGCTCTTGCAGGTTTTTGCCTTATAACTGACCCCTCTGCAACATCCGAGCCTTCATCATCATCACTACCCACATCTACCACATCAACCCACTCATCGTCGCCAATAGCGCCCCCCTCTTCGTCGAGTGTACCTGACTTTCGGAGAGGGCCCTTTTTGATACCTTTGTCTTTCCTAACTTTAGAAGCCTTGCTCCCCTTTGGGCGTCCACGGCCTCTTTTCCCTGGAGCATGAGTACTTGCCTCTTCTGGTTTCCAGGTTCTTCGTCCTCCTAAGTCTGGGAATATTTCTGACAACCAACCAATGAACAATTCGCCCTTGCCATTTGCTTCAGCGCTGGGAGGGAAAAATCCATCTGCTGGAGCTGGAGCACCAGGAATTCCTCCAAAAAATGCTACTGCTTTACAAATTTGATCGACGACAGTTATCGGGTTGATGCTGCGAAGCAGGGTCAAGAGTCTTGCCTGCTCGAGCTTTGTTTGAGCCGGGGTAAGGGGACCCATCCGGGGTGTATATTCGCGAACTGGGAGTATGGGCATATATCTGTTACTTTCCAATGCTTGTCGTTGTAAATGGTCCGCTTCTGCGTCAATCCGGCGTTTCTTCAGAGAAACATATCCTCCCTTCTGCGCATTTCTGGCTGCCTGCGCTGTACTCTCACTCGTAATTTGGGCAGCACTACTTCGTCCAACGCGTCCTCCCTGACCTGACATATCCATGTGCATTACTCCAAACTCTCCATTGAGCTCACTAGTCTTGCCCTTGAGTTTCCTTGGAACGGGATTTTTTACTCTTCCATCACGATTCGGACCGAGTGTACCCGGTCGTGGGCCGGCGGGGCGGTTGAGATTAAGTACTGCAAACCCGTTATGTGCTGGCCGCAGAGGTCTCTGGGCTGATGTCTTCGACGCTGGAGCTGGCGCGATAGCTGCGGGTTCAGAACGCGTAGCAACATCTGTCGACATCGAAGGGGGTCGCGACATTGCCTCTGCAGCGTCAGCTGCGGGCGCTGGAGTTGAATGTACGGATGTAGATGATGGAGCTGCTGGAGAGTCTGCCATGTTTGCGCTTTGGGATGCTTCTTGCATGAATTGCGCGACTTCGAATCGATCATAGGGTTGCTGCAGTCCATCAACATCAGCAGTTGCCGGCACTGCTGTTGCTGTTGCCATCATTTCATTGTCTTCGCGTCGTCATCTTCGTAATGGACATTGTTGTTTTTTTCCAAAGCGTGTTGACATTGAGATCTGGAGATTGTAGCTGAAGCCTTGCGCCTCAGCCTGCAGTCCTAACCGGGCTCGCCTGACCATGTTCGTGTGTATGCACAGCCATTTCGGGGAAAGTACCGAACTGTAGGTAAGGACGCTCCAAAGAAACATATGTTTCCCGTTGCCCGTTTCCAGATCAACAATTCCTCAACACAGTGATTGAAACATTGCACAGCTGGGCTTTTCCTCGATTTTGACTTCTTCCAAGTCAATACAGATACACAAAGTCATCGCTTACAACAGATTAAGAGATGTTAAGGCCTGCTATTAAGCAGCATGAAGCCCATCACGATGATGCTCGTTCTTTAATGATCCATGTTGGTAACGAAAGAAGTTTTGTTCGTATTACGAACGAAGTGTTGTACTCCTCAGTACATCGCATCGTCAGAATACATATATAACCTAGATTCAGAGATTATTAGATTATAGATCAAGTCACACTCAAAGTATTCTTTTGTCAGAAAACAAGTAATATTTCGGCCATTCATAATTCATTGCTACTGCCTTAAACTTCTTCTATCATTAACAAGACTAAGTATCACTCAAAGGGTGCCATGAGTTCATTATTAGCAACACCATCCGGAAACGCTTCCTCCCCCAGGGCAGTTGTATGAGCCCAAGGTTTCAATCCATTTTCTTTACGAATTGTTTTTGAAAAACATGAAGACCATTTCTTTCGAGGGAAATGTTTCACAACATCTTCTATGGTTCCTTCGTGGACGAATTCTGGATGATCGCCCATATTATCTACAATATATCAATAACCTGCTCATCAATGGATCTTTGAAACAGGACAACCGCTGAATAATCTCCTGATGAGAAACTCGGTATGTATGTACTTACCAAAAACAGTTGCCAGCTGGATGACAAGCCCGACAGTCGAAATGGTTCCAACCTCGCCCAAATCCTGATGTCTTATAACGGCTTCTGCTACACTCTCCGCCTGCGCCTTTGGGGCTTGCTCCTTAAGCAGAAGTTGTAGAGCAAGTATACCGCCATAAAATTCAAACGACATCAATGTTGCATGAAGATTAGTATCCGTGGTGCCGATATCGTGCAGCATGCAAGTGAGGAAGAACGTCTCAGCCGGAAGCTTGAACGTTGGAAATTGCTGGGAAGTAATTGCCATGCCTGACTTTATGTTAATAACTGTGAAAGTGTGAAATACTTTTGCCAAGTTCCCTTTGGTTTCTAATGCTCTATGGGCTTAATCTAACAATTAATGACTTACCATAGAAGTATACTCTCATACTATGGTTGTAGGTCTCTTCTGGCAGGTTATCCTTGGCATACTGCTGAATATCTCTCGCAAGAGGAGTATCGGGAACTTTGACCTCGCTCACAAGGACGGGTTGGGGATCTCTGATGTTCTTCTTCCCATTCAAGAGCTTCTCGATGTCACGTGGAACGGCCGTCCACCCGTACTCTGTGATTTCGCTGACCATGATTTTTGCGACCCGAATAAATAAAAGTTATATTAGTATGTTAAAGTAATGGAAGAATTCTGTATTTTAAAGAAACAGTTTTATAGTCGAAATTTGGCCGCGGAGAAGCATTGATGAATATATATAACCGGGTTTTATCCCACGGAAATGGTACGATGATGCAGTTTGCTGATTAACAGCACCACAGCATACTGTTTGCAGGCCTAGATAGTACAGAACTCAAGTATACTCGGCTTCCAATTCCGCTACTATTTCGTCATTACCAAACTGGCATGTCACATACCGTTGTAGGGCACTGCTTATAGGCTCCACAGAAGAAATTTGTTGCATTAAGTTGAGGTGAATATTAATTTTAATATATACCCTTCTACCCCTCCCCATATTATTGATGTGACAATGTGAATTGTGATTTGTCCAATAACATATTCGCTAATAGTAAGTAGTCTGGATATATTCATTTACAATGACTATGATATCTCAAAAAATTCCTTAATAAATTGTTCAATGGTGTAATTGGGGTTTCAAAGATCAACGGCCATAGCCAATTTTGTAGGAAATGAGCTATCAATAAACACGAATGAAATTATATTGGCTGGGAATCATTATCTCTACCTGAATGCCTTTTCAGCGCCAAAACTCCATGACAAATATAGTAGATCAAGCTCCAGACATGTCCTCGTCGCCATCACTTGGATCATCATCCTCCCAGTCCTCACCCTCTTCATCTTCTTCGGTCACACCGCCGAGTTCAGAGTTCAAGCTGGCAACGAGCTCCTGTGCATGCTGGCCCAAGCGCTCATCCTCATAGTCTTGGGCTTCATACAGGCGCAGACTTTGGGTCAACCACTGTCGACTTGAGATCCACGAGACCTTCCAGCTATCACCATCCCCATCTGCTTCCTTGATTTCGCCATTCTTCTGCTTCTCACCCATGATATACATGCACCATCCGCCCAGATACCAGACTTCCACACTGCTATCATCCTCGCCCACTAGGCGCTCAAGGACCTCAATAGCCTCTTCTTCCATCTCAGCCTCCATCAACAATCTTGCAAGACTAACTCTGGTGGGGAAATCCGGAACGCCCGCGTCCTCGGGAATCAGGTCCTTCCAGGTCTCCAGACTCCTCTTCAGTGCCGCTTGCGCATCCTCAACTCGAGTCTGACTTAATCGAACATTTGCAAGTGTCTGCCACGGCTCAGCAAACCCAGGAGCAACCATAGTAGCTTCAGTGACCAGAGCCTCGCACTTCTGTTCAGCATCGACTTCCCAGCTCAAATCTGTCATGTAAACTTCGACCACACCACACAATGCCACGGCAAGTTTTCTCTGCTTCTCATCCAGTACCGCCTTCTGCTCCGCATTCAAATTATTCTTGTCCAAAAGTGCTTGGATTTGTCGTCGCAGCGTGCCCGCGCCCTTCTCATACCAAGCTACACTGTCAGCGCCGCCATCCTCACTCAACTGCGCAAGCCAAAGGAACTTCTCGGCTCCGCCTCCCAACTCCTCGCCCACACTGCCATCTCTATCCAATTGCACAGCTTTCGAGAAGTATTTCCTTGCAGTGTCAATATCGCCAAGCTCGACGTGGATTTCGCCGAGGAGATTGAGAGCTGGTAAAGCCTCAATGGACTCCTTATCCGACAGCTGTAGGGCTTTTTTCGCAAGCGGTACAGCGCCCTCAATATCGCCTTGCTGAAGATGAATAGTCGCTTCGGCGAGCAGTACAAGAGGTGATTGGGGCGGTGAAGAGGTTTGCGACGAGCCTGCAGCGACGCGGTTGAGCGTCGATTTCTCCTTCTTGGCGGCGGACTTGTTCTTGGGCTTTGTCTTTGCCATCTCGAGGTTTGGAGACAGGGTGGGAGGCTTTGTGGTGGAGTGGTGAGAATTGTGTGTTTGATGGGTTTCAATTACCGGCAGAATAATCGATACTGAACTTTTTTTTGTGCGATGACGCTGCGCTTAGCGTCAAGCGGGGGTCTCGATGTGATAAGATGATCAAATCTTCAAAAAGACGACATTTGTCCTACAGCGAGAATGATAATCGTTTTGAAGAGTATACAATAACATTTGTTCTTTTCTTTTATCTTGACAGATGCCTTCAAATACTCTGATACCTTTCTTTTGGGAATACCTGGCTCGTATTTCATTAGCACCCAGAGTCAAGAGTAAAACCATTTATTCTCAACGAGAGCGCAAGAACCCCAGCTATACACGCTGTATAAGATAATCATCACAAAATGAGTTATAAAACCCAAGTCACCTACAAGTGGGTTCTAATAGCAATACATATAGATCTCAATTCTCATTATTTTAGCTTATTTCAGGCGTTTAATAGCAATTAGCTACCAAACAATGCTATGTGGCGTGGAGAGGAAATTTTGTGAAGAAACTGATAACAGATTCAATTCCCAGTTCCCCAACAGTACATGAGCCTTAGCTACCTGTTCAATTTTCACCTACATCAAACTCCAAGAACGCCATAGGCAATGCAATCAAAATCAAAACCATCACCCCTAATGCTCTACCTCTTCAGACCTATATCTGCAATGCCTATACTCTGATAAAAATGGAAAGGTCTGAAGTTATCGTGACATTTTTGTCCGATAAAATTCACCTAAAATGAAGAGCTACCAGTCTTTTAAAAAGCAAGCTAATGATTGAGAGAAGCGTGTATATTATTTTCAAGTCTTGCTGGGTTATTGATCCCGGATGCGGTTCAAGTTCTATCCAGGAAGCTCGAAGACCTGCCACTGGACATCGAATTACGAGGCTTCTTTTGCAGCTTTTTTGATTGGCGCTTCTCTTTCTGGGGAGTATCTTCAGATCCACGAGATCCCGAAGATCCTGAAGATCCCCCACGATCAACACCCTTACCCTTCACATCTCTGGATGTTTCGAATGTACCTGCTGGAAGAACCTCAAATCCTGAGTTGACCTTGCGGACTGACTTGTTCGCCTTTGGGACAGATGGCGCTGGGGATGTGTCTCGAAGAAGTGGGAGCTCAGAATCGGCGATTATTTCCTCATCATTCATGGCATTGGATGGTGGTGATTGGTTTGGGGTGGCGACTGGAGTGGCGAAGGGATTGAACTTCTCGTGTATGGTCTCATCATCAAGTGGGACAGAAAAGTAGTCTCCAGTATCCTGTTGAGTCTTGAGGCGAGTGCCAGTGTTGGTAGTAGGTTCCTCTGAGGCTGAGATGAAATGGCTTGAAACGTCTTCGGATTCGGACTCTGAATGCTCATTATCGGCTGCAGAGTTGTTGGAGTTTGGATACTGGTGGGTTTTCTTGCGAAGCTTGCGGGCAGGGTTCTTTGGAGGAATCGGCTTTCCTTCAAGAGCACCAAGTGTTTGTTGATCGAATTGCCCTTCAGTGTAGCTGCTAAAACGAAGGTGCGAGGATCGACGTGGTTTATACGAAGAGCTGGGGGTCTGAGTAGTGAGTGACTCCGAAGTGGACAGAGCTTCAGCAGCAACGGCCTTTTCAAAAGCAGACTGAGAAGAGGTGCTTCGTGGTACAGGTTGTCGGCCACGAGGAAGACTAGATTGGTCGCTTTCGGTAGAAGATGAAGATTCGGCACTCTGGGGACCACGAACAGTTTTGAGTCTTGCGGGAAGAGGTTGTGCACCCTTTGATGAGATCCAAATGCCATCGACTTCTATACCACTTTCAATCGCTCGTACCCCGAAGGGAACATCAGCACCCTTGTTCTTTGGCTCAATCCAAATACCACTCTCTCTCATTTGTCGCTCTTTGATTCTCTTCTCCTCGTCAATAAGTTCATGCTTCTTTACGTATCTGGACATCCACCACAGCTTGACAAGGCCTGCGAGGAAGACGGCACCGATGCACAAGGCGAGGATCTGATATCATTAGCTACTAGTCCTTTGATCTCCTTCAGGACCACTCACAAAGGTCATCTTTTCCCAGAGGGCCCATGATACAAAAATTGTGCCACCCATGATGAATTGATATGGCAAGGTTGTTTTTGTGATACGGCGATGCGGAAATAATGTTAGAACTCCAGGGACCGCCCTTCCGTCAGTTAGGAAAGATAGACGCTCAACAACGTTCAGTCACCTGGATGCTAGAGAAAGGTTTGTAGGATATGGAGTAGCTGTGTTGATATGAGGGTATTGAGGTGATGCTTCGGCGATTGAAGAATGGAACCAAGATGTAGTGGTGTTGTATAGTACCAATATAGTAGGCGCTGCCGTTAAATAAAATATAGAAGGAGCAGGCTCACGTGGTGTAATCTTCTTGAGGGTTGGTGACACGACGTGAGTAACGTAACCTCGACCAGCTGGAATGGTTGAATAGTTGCCAAGACTGGGGTTTTTGGGATGAGAGGTATGATGTGATTGTATTGCGTAGATGGTTAAAGGTGAAGGAAACAAGTTGTAAAGTGAGGATTCAAAGGGATTGTAGCCGAAAGAATGGAGACTTAATTGCTGTGGCTGCCGTTCGAATTCTACTAGCCCCCGATGTCTTGTCTTGGGGCACTGCGTGTAGATATCGTGACTTTGTTGTCGTTAATACGAAGACTGCAACAGCAACATGTGTCGGCTCAGGCCGATACGATATAGCTTCCAAACCACAAAGTGACAGTTCTCTTGATTGATTTTATGAAATTTTGCTTTAGGAGTTTGAAGATGCACAGGTTGTCGTATAACGAGCGTAAGGTTTGGTGGCAATAGATCGGAGGAAGCGTTTATGTTTCCTTCTTCTCCTCCCGTCCATTGAACAACAGATGCAGCTTAGAATATATTTGGAGTCTTTCCTACGACAAAGCCACAGAGGATAAGTGTGCCAGGATTGCACACTAGGCAGAGGATGCGGGTTTCAGGTTGAGGTGAAATGCACGCAAGAGGTGATCAAGTGGCAGACACGGCAGGGACAGTGGGCACTTTTTGTATTGTGGAGAATGAGAGTTCTACTCAGGAAACTTCCAATAGTCTGGCTTTTTCGATAACTGGCTCCCACGCTCTGCTGTGCAGACCATGGAAGCTTCCTCTGGCTAAAGTATGACAATCAAACATCATGTACCAAGTCGGACAGTGACAGGAGCAAGGTATATGATGGCACGCAAGGGCACAAAGCATACTCTAAGAGGTACCAGTAGACACATGCAGTGCACGATGGAGTTTAGTGGGCAGTGAATTTTATGGAGAGGAGACTTTGCGGTGGCTATGCGGTTTTGAAGGAGGGATACTTTACGAGAGGAAAATAGATTAATCGCTTTGATACTCTACCGCTCCATATTGTACGGAGGACGTACTTGGCTAGAGCACCTGCATATATGGGTACGGCTAGGTAAGGTACCTTATAAAAGTATGTATGCACCATCTGTAAGTATATATGTATGTATGTGTGAGTGTTACATATTCCATATATTTTAGAGTGCACTTGAAGTCTGTGTGTGCCGTGTTTACTGTATGCGTCCGTGTCTGCTGTCTGTGCTATTTCCGGGCTGCCGTGAATATCATCTGTTATTCGATACGGTGGGATTCAGCCCAAGTGCTGCCAAGTGGCGGCGTGGCGTTCAAACTGCCGCTAGCCTGTCAAAGCAAATCCTTAGTTGACGCACCAACTTTATCTCTATCTGATGCTGTTGTCGGCGGTACAGTAAAGGCATTCGGGTGCAAATGCGAGACAAGAAAAGGGCCTCCTCCATCATGATGTGGTGATGGCTGCGGTGGCTACAGGTTTTGCCTTCGCGCTCTTACTCGTTGTTATTCTCTGCTATTCATCTTCATTCGCCATCATGATATCCAATCTCGACGTTCGAAGCCACGGTCTGCCCGATTATACAACGTCTGCTAAGCCCACTCAACACCAATTGAATTTTTCCACAACATCTTGTTTGAGAATCACTGGCCGTGCTGAGTTGGCAGAAGCGACTGGGAATTCCTGGATGTGGTGGATGTCATCTCCTGCAGTCGCTATGAATGGGCTATCATTTTTCAACGCCAGGGATTTATGACAGCACAATATGCGTTGTCGATCGCACGCTGTGTGTATACTGTGCGTACTGTGTGTAAGGGTAAAATATGTTCCTTCACCCTTATCCACTACACACGGTATACAAGAAAGGTACGGGATGATTCAATAGACGGACAGACTCGATAATAGAATAATAAGATGACGAAAAGGCTGTAACGAAACAATTCAATAAACATTCCTCATTTAAAAGCTGCTATGTCGTTACCTTTGTGGCGTCCTTGGAGGAGGATTCGCTACGTCGAATCCATGCTCCCTTTTCTTCAGCCAACATCCAGGGTCTATAGAGGCTAACTAGCGGTACCGGTTGCTTCAGACTTCAACCACGATGAGCGTCTCCACACTCTTCGATTCATTCTCATGGTCCGGCCTCGTTCAACCCCATTCAACCCCGTCCAACCGGGTTGTATCGAAGTCAAGGTCTGGGATTCCACGATCCTTCTCCGCAAGAAGATCTCTTCTAGAGGATCGCCTCTCCACTTTGTAAAGTGTCTTTCCCGCACGAGGGAAGAATACATACGTGCAGAGCAAGTCAAAGGACCATGCTAATGCCATGCCATTAAATGCTCTTGAATGGAATACTCGTATTAAGTCTACCTTGCTTTAATACCAGTCTTTCAAAAAGAGTCTTTTAGTCATAGAAATCGTAGTGTAACATGGGTGAGTATGGCGTACTAATTTGACCTGCACTGCTCTTTTGCTTTTGCTTTTGCTTGTGTTGTGTTTGCCGTGCGCGCGAAGGAATCCGAAAGTCCTACTTACTCCCAAATACACTGCACCCAACCCAAACCTTCTCTGCACTATTCCATCACCACATGTTATCGTTATGACGACTTTCTATGGACAGCTTCGAATAGGATTCTCGAACGTTGCAATGTTCTCCTGCGAACCTTAGGTCAAAGCATGGTCATTCTACTTATGCTACCTACCTTACCTATGCTGCTTACTGGATTGCCTGGCTCGAATATTACGGTCAAAAATAATCGGTAGGGTAAGTGCTCTCTTGAGTACACATAGACGCCCACCTGTAGGCCTTGGTCGCATTTGTATGTGATCCGGTATACGAAGTACATACATACATACGACATACATGCACCGATGCATAATGTACCTTATTCAATCAATATTCGGAAACTCTCAGTTATGACAAGAATAGTTCGCACGTTCCACTTCAGCTACCAATACAATGATTCTTGACCATTTTCCGAAGCAAAGAACAGGTCAGCGCACTTTAACTCGAGTACAATTCCACGTGAAGGATTCCCGGAACGATGAAATCGAGAATGAGAATTTCAATCATGGTGCCCACAGTTAGAATACTACTTTAATGTTCTGGTGCACCAATGCTCATACAAAGTATACCTCATTCAAAGGATAGTTTTGAACTTTCTCATCCACATCCGTGTAGAAATTCAATGATTCATGAATATCAGTACACCCATTAGGTATCGGCGCTAACATCCAGAGGAAATTTTATACTACTTATTATACTGACTGCCGTATTCAAAGATTCGAAGTTGACCAGTCAGCCTCAGTGTGCTACTTGTCACGTTACAGCCACTGCCGCCGCCTTCCAACCCAAAGACGCAGCCAGACAGGCGTTCAAAATAATTTGTAAAGAAAATCACCATAACGTGGTCTTGAAAATAGTGAGAATCTCAGCATATATATTAGATAATAGTGGGGTTTAAGGCCCCTTTTAAATGGCATCATGGTTCATAGATCGTTCCACTCCTTTCTTCCCCTTTTGACTCCTAATTGAAGGGCAATTTACTTTACAGAAAGCCCGAAAATGACTCGCTCCAACTAGAGACGGAAATCCCATATTTTTTGCATTTTGATTTAATTAACGAAGGTCTAGCAATAAGTCAGTATGCTTATCTATTGTCGTGCTTCCTGTATTTTCCTAGGTGATTGTTGGATCAGCTCCAGCATACTTTTTGCAATTCTTGATTTTTGGACAATAATTTGAGACACTATGTCGAGCTGAGTCTCCTGACGTAGGGGGCACCAGTCTGAGTTACTTATCGTCTCTCCCGCCAGATGTCGATAAGAATTTGGAAATACCGACCGCCGGTATTTCCAATTCAGCGGGTACGATTTAACATCATGAGCAAGTACTTTTACAGTATTGCGCTTTCCAAGCGCCACCGGATATTATTTGTAAATAAACCAAACGCTTGAGTGATTGTAATTTAAAGCCCTACAAAATATTGAACCTAAGTTTCTACTGTATCGAGTCTGTCGTGTGGAGGTCCGATCATAGCCGCATAAAGAAGCCCATCACTGGACTCGGCGGGTAGACTTCCGAGGAGCCGGTGGTGAACGTCAACACAGTCCAGCTCACAAAACCAACAACTTTTAATCAGTCGCAACCACCAAAACCTTTCCGTTCGCTCAAGACTTAAAATCAAAACTCTCACATATCTATTTCAAAATGCCAATTCGAAACCCATTTGCGAAGAAGACTGATGGCTTGGCGGTCGACGAGAACAGACGACCTGCCAATGGCACTCGACCTACTTTTGAAAAGGTCGACACCGTGGGCTCGAAAGCATCATCATCAATGAGCATATCAACTGGAAAGAGTGAGCAGGAAGTCGCCGAATATAAAATGAGTGGTATGTCTTGTGGAGAATACAGCTCGTTGAGCTTGGAGTGTCTTTGTCATGTCTCAAATCAAAGCTGATCAGTGTTCCTCATTACAGTTGTGAATGATAGCGGGGTCTATCTGCCTGTAAGATCTTGATAATCTTCCCGATAGAATTGTAATCGCTGACAATTACAGCCTTCACCACCAGAGAAGAAAGGCTTCTGGCCTCGACGATCTAACCCTTCTGCAACATCCACTTCAAATCATCGGGCTTGCTTGTCAGAGACCGAGCCATTCTCTATCTCCCGCGAGTCCTTCGATTCATACCGTCGTTCATTTGTATGTTACTTATGGATTGCCACCTGGATTGCATACTAATTTCTGATAGGATATATCGGCCAGATCACCAGTCATCCAACCAGACAATGGTCTTGGTAGGCAAAGTCTTGACTCTGCCAGAGTCCCACGCCTTCCACGGTCTGCTATTGGGGGCAAAGGTTTCGCTGCACCAGAGCCAACGAAAGAAGAAGGCTTCGAAGAAGTGGGATTGAACGACGAACAAAATAAGCCTTCAAAGAGGAAGAGTTTTTTCTCAAAGTTCGGCGATTCGAACGACAATCTTCCAGCACAGACTTCTGGATCCGTGTCAACATCGCGATTCCATATCACTGGACGAAAAAGGGCACAAAGTGGACAAGGCGCCGAGCTTGGAGATATGCCCGCAAGGAGCGAGCCTGCAGCGGCCACTGAAGTCAAATAGATACTAGAGCTGGTCTCATGGCATGTTGACTGTTTGTGTGGAATGAACTATTGGGTTACGTCTTTTTCTTTCTTGCTGTACATGATAATGGGTTATTGCTGGCGTTGTCTGAACCGCAAGTCATTAAGCATGGACATGCTTCAACGGTCGTTGTGAGATGTTATCATTATAGACGTTTGCAGGATACTTACTCCATAATGTAATGTTGACATCAGGGTTTCTGGGAGAATCGCGTCTATACATCCAGTTCTGCTATGTGCCTTCAGGAAATTGAGAAAGACTCTGTGTGAAGTGACATCTGTGCACTGTGTAAGTAGAGGATTTTCAGATCTTGTTACACAAAGGTAGGTCAAGGATTATCGATGAAAGTGATTGTTTTTGGAAGCAAAATCAGAAATAACAATGCCAGTAAAGAAGGGGCAATTGACAATATACCTAAAGGCAACCACATTAAACAAAGATAAATCGGTAATTTAATCCAACCAAGTGCAAATTGTATTTGTCTTAGCGTGATATAAGCTAACTCACGTGAGAGCGTGGTTTGATCGCGCCGAAACTACGCGTGCCACCTTCTTCTGGCTCGCGCTGTTGCCTTCCTCGCCACTAAGTCAACACAACATTTGCATACAATCTTTCTCACTGCATTTTGTTTAAATTTCAGTCACTCCTTACAGACTCCTTCACCGGCAAAATGAGCGCAGATGAGCTTGAAGCCTCGCAATCAGCCATGGATGATGGCGGTATGGGCGGTCCTGGTGCTCCCACGCCCTTGAGCGCGTTAGAAGTATGTATATATCCCAAGGTGGAACAACCATTATGCTAAATCTGAACTATAGGGAGTTGCAGGCTTGTCAAAGCGCGATATTCAACTTATTGTTGACGGTGGCTATAATACAGTAGAATCTGTGGCTTATACACCGCGGCGTATGCTTGAACAAATCAAGGGAATCTCGGAACAGAAGGCAACCAAGATTCTCACTGAGGGTGAGTTTTCCTATCTATTATAGATTCTACACATGTTCTGATGCCTTATTTAGCTTCAAAGCTTGTACCTATGGGATTTACAACGGCGACGGAAATGCATGCAAGAAGAAGCGAACTGATCTCAATCACAACTGGATCTAAACAACTCGATACCCTACTCGCGGGTGGTATCGAGACAGGCTCAGTGACTGAAATCTTTGGAGAATTCAGAACAGGAAAGAGTCAGATTTGTCACACCTTAGCAGTCACTTGTCAGTTGCCTTTTGATATGGGTGGAGGAGAAGGAAAATGCCTATACATCGACACCGAAGGTACTTTCAGACCTGTCAGATGTCTTGCCGTTGCCAATCGTTATGGTCTATCTGGTGAAGAGGTTCTTGACAACGTCGCGTACGCTCGTGCCTACAACTCAGATCATCAGCTTCAACTACTCCAACAAGCTGCTGCGATGATGTGCGAGACCCGCTTCTCCCTTCTGATTGTGGACAGTGCTACATCTCTGTATCGTACGGACTTCGTTGGCCGCGGAGAACTTTCATCGAGACAAACACACCTTGCCAAATTCTTGAGAACACTACAACGCCTTGCTGATGAGTTTGGTATTGCTGTTGTCATCACAAACCAGGTGGTAGCTACAGTTGATGGGGGTCCAAGTGCTATGTTCAATCCAGATCCCAAAAAGCCGGTTGGTGGGCATATCATGGCTCATTCCACTACTACCAGATTGAGTCTGAAAAAAGGTAGAGGAGAGACCAGAATCTGCAAGATCTACGACAGCCCCTGTCTCCCAGAGAGTGACTGTCTGTTTGCCATTAACGAAGACGGTATTGGTGACCCTAGTCCTAAGGATTTAGAGAAGGATTAGGTGGAAAACATAGACTAGTGTTTGGACATTATGATCATGATATGGGTGGGCTTTCTCTTTTTTCTTTTAGCATGGGCAGTGGCGTCTAGGACTCGTTGGAAGTGGGCTGTTGCTGATTAACATTCTGTATTTTGTACCGGGTGATGAATCTTGCATATGGATAAAAACAGTATTCCAAAAAGAATAAATTTTGCAAATTTTATTAGATACGTTTGATTCAATTGGTGTGCTTTTACTGAACTACGTGTGTGTGATCAGAGCTGTGTTCCTTTTACGGACTAGCGTGTAATTCCAAAAGTGCAGCAGTTAAACCACCAAAGCGCGTCACAACAAACAGAAATGCGCCAGGTGCTTTGAACATCTCACAACGCTACGACACGGTGATCTTGATGGAGGACGATGGCCGAAATTGTGCCTTCTTATCTCTTCAAGGAGACAAGAGTCAATCTTGATTCGGCCTTTCCAGCATCTACTATCAACATTCGCTTCCCAGCTCAAGGCTTTGGCGGCTTCACTTCACGAATCTCTCAAAAGCGTTCTCATGTTGGCGATGTCTTTGGCGCCGAAGACGACAAAGCCTTCAGGCAAAAGCATCTTGCTACAGCAGCATCTATATACCATCGACGATATCACGACAGCCCACGAAGCTTCCTCTGGCGAATTTTGGAAGATGGCAAAGTCTTAGCGATCCGCGCTGTTGACCTTTGTAAACAAGAAAAGACCGCAGATGCGAACTTGAGTCTTCGATTTACATTCCCATCAGCCATAAGACCAGCCTGTGTAGCATTCTCAGATCCAAGGGAGCATGACATTCTGAACGCCTTCATTTTGACCGAGGGAAATCAGCTCTACACATTGTCATTGCGCCCGGAATTCTTCAGAAAAGCTAGTGCAACGGAGGACAATGTTGGAGATTGGTGCAAGACCTATGTTGCTGGCGCATTCAGCTTTAAACATCCTCACCGCCTTGTGGCGCTGAGAGCTGAGGAGCTTCTAGTCTCTTTGCACGACGGAATGTTGTTGAAATTGGAGAGGAAAGCTGGCGAGGACAGCTCTTCCTGGAAAGAGACATTTTACAATGAGGGTGGCTGGACACAAAATCTACGAAGTCTGATCCCCTTTCAAGGGAGCAATACAGTTCGCCATGGCAAGATAAACTATGAGCTATCTGCGGTGACCTCAATTGCGTCTCCAGCAGCAACTATTGCTGGTACTCCATATGCATTTACAGTTTCATTGGATCACAAACTCCGCATATGGAATTTGATAACAGGCAGAATTGGCCATGTTGGAGATATACTAGGCCAAGAACGCCTACCAAATGAACTCGGTCGATATGTGATACATCCATCACACTCAAACCTTGTCAAAGTTTATGGTGACGATGATACAAGAGTGCTTGTTGCAACATATTCACCTGTAGGAATGGGTGAGTTCAAATTCTGGACTGCAGAGCCATCTGAAGAAGAAGAGGGCCTCATCACCTTGACTGATCTGTTCCCGGGCAACAAACTTGAGCCTCGCGCTCCAACAACCGACGTTTGGACTCTGACAGATTTCTCGGTGACTGTCGGCCAGCATGGTGCTGCATCTTTATGGGTATTGTGGAAAAACAATACTACTTATCGAGTACAAAAGCTGGACTTCAGTCTTACATCTTCAGCAGGTGTTGATGATATATGGTCAAACGATTGGATCGCAATGGCAACCGAGACTCTTGCAGATGCACCTCTACCTACAATTATTTCCTCAGATCCAACTGACCAAAGTGAGAAATGGCTTTCATATATACTCTATCCTGGCCGCTTCACTGCCGCTTCCATTGAAACGGCACTTGCAATCTATCGAAGTGGCTCAGGCAGTGCTTCGAAGGATCTTTCTCCGCGGACTTCGAAGAATATCGCTGAGAGACTGTGTACATTGATCGGCTCGACCGCTACACTTGGACAAGGCTCCGACAGCGACATGGACTATGAACAATATCATGTGGCTACGGATACTCAGTGGCGTCGCTTCTACCGTTTGATCACTGAGCTTGAAAAGCATAGAGGCGAAGCACTCTCATTGGCATTTGATTCGAAACTTGATGTTCCAATGATAATTACTGCTGATGGAGTGTCCCTGATTCGCGAGTGCAGTACTATTGAAAGGCTCTGGCACAATTTCGATCTGGAAATGCCAGGGACGGCTGAGCGTGTAGCGACTGTGCTTTCGGCCGCTGCCGCTTTTAGAGAGACCTTCTCGGATACCCTACTTCACAACTGCCACACAACCTTGAAGGCAGAATTGTTCCAAGATCCTTCTACTACGGAGCCAATAAGGATACGTGCATTCTATGACAAGTGCAACTTTGTTGGACAGATTGGAGATGAAGAGTATGCACAACTCATTGCAAATCTTGGAAGCTTCAACATACTCAGCCAGGAGCTTTACGAGTCCTTGATCGGTGCAATGACGGTTTCTGATGAGACAGATCTTGGTGCTAAAAGAGCGCCTCTGGCAGATTTTGGGTTTAAAACAGTTGTGCGAGGTATCCAGGAAACAATTGAACTACACAGAAATATCTGTTTTGACCAGTTAGTCCTGTTGGTTTTCGTGGAAGGTGAAGTCGATCAGCAGGAAGAAGGAATGAACTTAGACACTGCTCTAGTGTATAAGCAACTTTTATCAATGCTCAAGCGCTTGGAACTACTCGACTGGCTGGCAAAGAAACAGATATCATCGTTGACCAAGGGAGACCGGAGAAGTATCAGCAAGGGAACCTCGGGAGCAGCCAAAAAATCACTCGATGAATCGAAGACCATGACAATCCTCGAAGGCACCATAGGACATCTTCTTGGATTTGATACGAGCAAGCTCAATCATTCTATGGCCTCTACATTCACCGAATCTCTCATCCGAGTCTGTGATCCTGACGCCGAGTATGAGTTAGTTCCAGCTATAATCCAATGCTTCCTTTTGAGATCCGAAAGAGTTGATCTAGCTCTCGAGTTTATGCAGTTCTGCACGCAAGATCCATTCGCAACCTATATTCAAGGACGGACATATCTTGCTGCTAGGGATCTGCTTAGTGCAGCTATTTGCTTTAAGAAAGCCGCATTTGGCCTTGGTAAGTTGATCATCAAGTCAATATTTACACATGAACTAACAAGAAGCCAGGGTTTCCACAAGGCAGAACTCGTACTGATCGTCATAGCTCAGGCTTGATGAATGAGACTGAGTGGAACCTGCTAAATGCTGGGCTGCCAAAGTATTACTCCCACATTGTGTCGCTCTATGACAAAGAGAAGCTCTTCTCCTATGTGATGGACTTTGCTCGGCTAGCACTACAGTTTGCCTCTGTTGAAGCTGTAGATTCAGCAGACTTGAGGTTGCTACGTACCGAACTTCACAGCCGCCTCTTCAATGCTGCCATTCAAACGTCATCTTATGACATTGCCCATTCAACCCTTGTCCTCTTCACTGATCAGTTCCTTCAAGCATCATCCCTTCGTACCTTGGTTACTCGCATGTGCGAAACTTCACGGGCTGCTGATTTAATTGAATACCCATTCATCGGTCTGCAAGATTCAGTTGACAGTGTTCTGTCTGCGAAGTGCGAAGGTATTGCTGACGTCAACGCCGGCGTTCCATATCATCAAATCCTCTACGCTTGGCGCGTCAAGCGCGGTGACTATCGTGGTGCTGCAGCCATATCTTTCGATCGATTGCAAAGAATTCAGCTGTCAAATGAGGCCGACAAGGCCTTCGGACAAGAAGCACTTGAAACGCCTGTAACCCAAGCATATTTGGCTCTCATAAATGCTCTTAGCTGTGTTGATCCAAAACAGGCATGGATTTTGACCGAACCAATAGGCAGAAAGGGAGTACCACAGAAGAGAAAAGTCATCACACTGGAGGATGTTAGGAAACACTACCAGGAGGAACTGGACCGTATCGCTGCCATTGAGAACAACCAGTTTGCGTTCAATGGCGGGGATGATATGGATATGCTATGATGTACTTATACTGAATTTTGTTGGTAAGGCTGAATGCATTTTAGGGGCGTTTTCTAATCGTGGAGTTCTGGGGTTGTGGAGGTGGAAAAGGGTGCATGAGCGTCTTGGCACGTCTGCAGATAGATATCCGAAAATTATATTGCTTGTAGATTTCTACAATTTCGACTTTTTTAGATGAGGTGTATGAAAAGTCGCCAGTGAATAGACATGAGGACGCTGCTAAATTGAGTAATTGCTTCCACTTGAGATAATTACTAAGCGCAATATCCGCGCTATAGCTAATCATTTGCTGTTTAGAAAGGGCGGGGTCAGCGGTGGGCCTGGGGCATCACGTTGAATCACGGTACAGCTTATATATAATAACGTTGAAAGCCCATATCTGTACAAGAATTTATTCAAAACACACAATTCCTTTGTAAACATAAAATTTGATCATACCAAGATGTTCGAAAACTTCCAGCCCTTCGATATTCTTGTCGAACCTAACATTAACATCCACGGTATTCGCAGTGGTACGGGACCTGCCCTCCTTCTCCTCCACGGCTACCCGCAAACTCACCACATCTGGCACTTAATCGCGCCGCAGCTAACAGAAAACTATACGGTTATTATCCCAGATCTACGAGGATACGGTCAGTCATCCAAGCCGAAGGGTAGCGAGGACCACAAGGAATATGCAAAGAGCACGCTTGCACAAGACTTTGTGGGTGTGATGTCGCAGCTGGGGTTTGAGGATTTCTACATATGCGCACATGATCGTGGCGCACGGGTCGCGCATAAACTATGTGTTGACTTTAAGGAGAAGGTGAAAAAAGCTATATTTTTGGATATCTGTCCTACGCTGGTGATGTATGAGAAAACGAGCATGATACTTGCGTCGGCGTATTGGCATGTGAGTATTCCTACATTTGGAGACGGATGTGAATATTCAATAATGGGTCTATAGTGGTTTTTCCTCACGCAAGCCACTCCTTTTCCGGAGCAACTTATTATGGGAAATCCAACGGCATTCGCTAAGAAATGCTTGGGCGTAGGGAGCCAAAAGGGACTTTCGATCTTCGATGAGGAATGCATAGATGTCTATGTGGAAATGATGAGAGATCCTGATTCTGTTCATGCAATGTGCGAAGATTACCGGGCAGCTGCTACTATTGACTTAGAAGAGCAAAGGTCTGATATCGTAGCGGGGAGAAAGATACATTGCCCACTAGTAGTCTTATGGGGGAAGAACGGTATTCTGGAGAAGTGCTTTAAGCCAATCGAGGAGTGGAAGGCAGTTCATGCTTCAGGTGACGTGAGTGGTCAAGTTGTGAATAGCGGTCATTTCATACCAGAAGAGAATCCTGTGGTTGTTTTAAACCACATCTTAAAGTTTCTCGTGTAACATAGCAAACGGGGAATTTCAAATTGATGGTCATTAACGTTATCGCTTGCATTATTGGATCGCCGTAAAATTTATGGTACACTTTGACTATCTTCTGCCAACTTAGTGAGCTCGCTCGGGTGGAGGTGGACCGGCGATTGCTGTTTGTTGACCTGCTGCCGCTGTGATTTCAGGCGCTTGTCTGTAAAGCACGATTTCTGATTGCTTGAAGTAGCGTCGCGCATCTATAAATTGAGATCAGTAAGGTTATATATATGACGGTTATCGGTCATTTTGTGGGATCACCATACCTTCATCAATGAGTACTAGACTCAAGTAGTATCTTGTTGAGTACTTCTTATTCACCTCTCGGAAAGTGGGTGTCAAGTCAAATCCTCCAAGGAACAATCGAATTGGGATGGTTTCACCTATGCCACGAATTAGTTACGAGTTCGAATGACTAACGGTAGCCCATTTTGCTTATGGATATATTCTTTACCTCTTGATGGCGAACCATCCATAATCTACGCCTTTTGATTAGTTCATGCCTTTGCAATTCGATTTAGAAACGCACCTCAAATCGGACCAATGTCTCACTCTCATTGTATTGATTTGGCGCTGCACCCGTCGTTTCCCTCCTGATGATAGAAAGCTCCATATGCTTGATCTTAAGTCGTACCAGAAGGAAGTATATTCGTCCCACAATGACGTCCTTCAGGTGATATTTCGATTTTGAGTATTCGAATTCGATGTGCAGGCAATCTTCAATACCAACATCCATTTTAATAGAACTGTTCATCTCTTGTGGTTGTCGGTATGAGTAAACCCAAATGTCCTTCTCTCTGATAACATCTGCCATTCTCCTCGAGACTGTAACCCGCACGAAGTAGCGTAACTTAACATTAATACCATTGTAGGACTCGTATTGCTTCTCAACATTCTTGAAGTTGAATTCGAAGGTTTGAGGGTGTTGTAGATCACCAGGAGCTGCCAGTTCTTGGCCCAAGGAAAGGAATTCGTAATGGTTGCCACGATCAAAGAACATCTCTGTACTTGCGGTCAGTTTCCATGTATCAATTGCGCTGACAATCGCACAGTTGTCGCTGTGCTTCGAAGATTACATACCTATAGTTCCTATGAATTGTACCTTAATGCCAGTATGCTCTAATCGCTTTCCATCTTTCGGTCGAATTGTGACAGCACCTTTCACAGACTCGCCATCCATATACAGCGGTGCTTTCTCCCTACGATTCTTATCCAACTTGACATCGACCATGGAGCGATCATCGGTGTTGTCGAGGACAATGTCGATATCGACCGGAGTGGAGAAGAAGTAGGACATGGTGAAGGAGTGTACCTGAACGCAGGATCGATTTCGCGTTATATATCGCAGGCAATGAGGTATTGGGAGAGCAGGGCGCAGAGAGTCTGGGGATTTGGAGCTCTACGTCGTAAGGCAGCACGGACAACAAGCTCGCGATTATGGGCGGAGCGTCGGCGCGGTGAGGGTAGCTTTAGCGAAAAGCGACGAAAAGGCTGAGATTCACCAGACTCACATGATACATAAGGCTACCACTGGTGAGGCTGAAATTTATCTACTCATAAGTATGAAAGTGTAATGTACTCGTACCTTATCTCAATCTCAGATTATAAGGTAAGGTAGGGATACTTTAGCTATGTGCCAGTTGGCCTATGAATAACCCATATTTTATTCACATTAAATGCGGAGGCTCGGATACTCCTCTCTAGCCATCTGTATGGATGTATGTGTGTATGTACATATACCTCCATCTTATATGCTCGGCTTAACCAAGTAATGCATTACCCCGCTTACCAACGGCTTCCTTCGCCCTCCTCCACATCAAGGCTAGGTACTCTGTACACTATCCGATTCCCACAGACCCCAGATTCCTCCAAGAAGACCATGATGTAGACATTTAACTATCTACTCAATACAAAATGGCCTTCAAAAGAAACCCGATATATGCGACAGCTTCTATGCGCCGCCTTTTACTCTCCTCATCTATTCCAGCCCGGCCATGTCTTCAATACCAGAACTTCAAATTCTCGGGACAGTGGCCAAGACGATGGCTGAGTGCTTCTTCTAGTTTGCAGATTGTCAAGCCATTTCTAATGGCAGATATTGGAGAAGGTCAGATACTCATTCTAATACATTAACTTGCACATGAGTTCTGATGATAATTAATTCAGGTATTAGAGAGTGCGAGGTCATTCAGTGGTTTGTAGAGCCAGGTGCTCGAGTCGAGGAGTTTGCAAAGCTATGTGAAGTGCAGAGCGACAAGGCCTCTGTGGAGATTACAAGCCGCTTTACAGGCGTTATCAAGAAATTACACTATGAAGCCGGAGAAATGGCAATAGTTGGCAAACCACTTGTGGACATCGATATACAAGGAGAAGTCGATGAGAATGAGTTGGAGGCATTGACTGCGACCAACGAGGGAGAGGAGTCAAAGAGTCAACCGCCAGATACAAGGCCAGACATGGAATTACCTCAATTGTCTCAAGAGCCTTCCAAACAGAGTAATAATGGCTCTGGCCCTCTACACACAAAGCAAGAATCAAAGTATTCTGGTCTGGCAACTCCAGCAGTCAGGCACCTGCTGAAAGAACTTGGAGTTGATCTTTCAAGTATCACAGGCTCTGGAAAGGATGGTAGAGTTATGAAAGAAGACGTCTATAAGTTCGCAAAAGGTCTCAATACTGCCTCTGGCCCCAGCTCTAGAAGAACATCAAACAACGGTGGGCCGCAGACAGAGATGGCAGCGTCCCTGAGCAATGTGCAGCTACAGATGTTTAAGACCATGACTAAATCACTCAGCATACCACACTTCTTGTACGCCGATGAGATTGATGTCTCTGCGCTCTCTCTGCTGAGAAATCGAGTAAATGGTAAATTGAGCAAAGCGCCTATCGATGGCATTGATAGACTTTCATACCTACCATTTATCATCAAAGCCGTGTCTCTTGCACTTGACGAATATCCTATTCTCAATGCCCGCGTTGATACCTCCGATACTGCAAAGCCATCGCTAATAATGCGACCACAACACAATATTGGGATAGCAATGGATACTCCACAGGGTCTTCTTGTTCCCGTGATCAAAGAAGTTGCTGTATTGAGCGTCCTTGACATTGCCATCGAGGCCAGACGCCTTCAAGCGCTAGCAGCTGCTGGGAAGCTTTCATCTCAAGACCTATCCGGAGGCACAATTACTGTATCAAATATTGGCAATATTGGAGGGACCTATGTATCACCTGTCATTGTAGACAAAGAAGTTGCCATTTTGGGGATCGGAAAGATGAGGACAATACCCGCTTTTGATGAGAAAGGCGTTGTGGTACGGAAGGACGTATGCAACTTCAGTTGGAGCGCCGATCATCGAGTGGTGGATGGAGCAACTATGGCGCGCGCGGCAGAAGTTGTAAGGAAATTTGTAGAGGAGCCAGAGAGCATGATGATGCACCTCCGATGAGAGGTGTGCGTCTCAATGATCCTTGGGCATTGAGCATCGCTGTGCTTTTGTTTTCGGCTAATGAAAAGCCATAGACGGCTATTGAACTTGCAATTCCCGCGTGTCAGAGTGACTATGCCTGTTCATAAAGTAACGAATGAGGTAATATTAATATTACTGCTTCTAGTTGACCAGAGCAAATATGTTTCCGTTTATTTCCGTTTTTGTCAATTCCTGTTATTAATCATCAGCAGCCCCCCGTGTATCGGCGGCTTCTTACTAGTATGACGCAATGAGATCTCAATCATGCAGATGTGGTGGATGTACAGTAATTAGCGATGGATGAAGATTAGAGCCGCCTAGATTACTTCCAATATAACGACAATTGGTGGGAAATATGGGGGATTCGCTGAAATCCAGAGCCATGCCATCTGAGATTTAATTAAATAAAATAATATGGCAGAAAGTATTTGTCAACTGTGCTATCTATATGTTTTTTTACGCAATATATCCAGCTGCAGATTGCAGATGCTGCTTCCCAGTAAACATCCGTTCCGTACGCCATATCCAATCCAAATAGCGTCCAAAGCTTGTATGAGCAAATACGTACTATTGAGATATCAAACTCCAGAAATGACATATGATAAGAGACGTAAATCATGCCAGTCACTTGAAACCGCGGCTAGTTCCCATTGCAGTATCCAAAGCGATTCAAAAGCCTACTGCGAGTCCCTTTCCAATTGTTGCTTGAGAACATTCCTAACAAGACTCAGAGCCTCCTTTTCAACCTCATCAATTGATCCACTGACATCCACCTTCAGTACATCCGTTTCATCTTTCTTTGGCTCCTCTAAACTTTCAAGTTGGCTATGCACCATCGTTGCGCCCATGAAATGCCCCTTTCTTGCGCCAACTCTCTCAATGAGAACCTTCTCATCAGCATGTAGGTAGACGAAGTGGACGAGAACGCTCTGCTCCCAGTAATTGGCAATACGGAGTACGTCTCTGTAACGGCGTTTGAGAGCTGAGCATGTGATCACCACACCCTGCGATTTCTCTTTGTGAATCTTCTCAACACCTGCGTTGCGTAAAATTTCGAGCCAGCCCCATCGGTCTTCATCTGTCAGAGGTTCGCCGCGAGACATCTTCTCAATATTAATTTTTGGATGATACTATTCTCGACGATTAGCATGAATTCAGCGGCAGAAGATAGACTTCGACGAATGAGTTGTTTTAGCAAGGCTAAACTGAACTTACATCATCACCTTCGATATATGGAAGATTCATAGATTTCGCAATGTATTGTGCTATAGTAGTCTTTCCACAGCCGGCAGGACCGGTAATGAGCCAAATATGATTGTGTTGAGTTCTTGGCTGAGCATTGCCACTAGTAATTCGATCTTCCTCACTCAAAACTCTATGAGATGTAGAGTTAGGCAGAGGGTCGTGGGTGGTGTCAGGGTGTGCTGGGTGCATGTCATTGGCGTCGTTCGGAGGAGTTGGTGGTGCGTTGCGAGTCCGCAGAGCTTGTGGAGTTACTGCCATTGCTATTTTGATTTGAAGAGATTCTTCGATTATATAGAATTTAGCTATGAGCTACTGAGCCAGAAGTGAATCTGTATTACAGTATGCACGGAGGCTGGAGAAACAAAGAAAGAGAGTTTCGTGACAGGTAAGTGAACAGCGCCTTGTGTGACCAATTCCGCCGAAAAGCCTGAGACTTAGGAGTTCTTTGGAGTATAGAATAATCGATTCAGAGCGAGGAAGACGGAGGATGTAGGGTAGAAAGAGAGGAAGTAAGTGAGCAGTAAATAAGAGAGACAGTACTCAGACCGTGGGATGCTACAGAGCCATCTTAAATAAAGACCGGCAAATCAAAAGGTATGAGCGTTGACCATTTTCTTCAAACCCCCCACGCTAGAGGCTTTATTAGAGTGTCTAAGGCCCAGGCGGGAGAAGCATTCGGAGATGGTCTCAGGTCTATTCGGGATTACTGGTGTCTGAAGAGCACCGAGTAAGAATTGGGCGCATGGTAAGAAACCAGGTTCTTTCTGGTGAAGCGTGAGGTTATCGGCTGGCGGGGCCGGTTGTTTGCAGAGATGGGCAGGTTGAGAACTCCATGTTTTCCCCCTCCGCAAGGAACAGGGTTATCCAGAAGGTATCCATGTTACTCCAGTGCTTGGTGCTTGGTAAGGCCTAGAGGCCAGGCCTCAAATAATGTTGGGCAGCGTAAGACATGGGACTCAGTAAGTATCGTGGAGAAAGAAATCTGCATCCCCAGACAAACAAATTGCTTGGAACTTCAGCCAGATGACGATGGATGATCTGTTGGTAGCAGGGCGCCTATAATTTGAGCTGCATATGCAAATGATATTTTATTGGGGGGTGTGTTGAGCGTAGAGATGGGTCAGTGTGCGTGTGAGTAAGTGAGTACTGTGCTGTCCAGTCCTGTGCTGTCCTGCGACTTCGTAAAGACGAAGAATAATGGGTCATTCCGTCACATATTTCGCAGGATCATGCAGCAAGGGCACACCTTCGGCAGAATTCCGTTCGGTTCGGAGTAGAAGATCATCAAGTGAGCATTAACACAACGATGATGTGTTTGTAATGTTTTGTATAGCGCTTGGTGCAAACTCACTGCACAGTGGTGCAGTATGTACACAGTACTTACAACAAGAGTTGCGGAGAAGAGAGTGTAATAATAATAATAAGCCAATACTTAATACAGTTGGGGTGTCAGTGTAAGTTTGTTTCCCAGTCGTGTACTCCGTAAAGGATGAACACTACATACTCTCTCGAAATACTCAGTAAGCCCACACTATATACTTCATAAGAAAGATGAGATAGATGCTGGGTGATGGTTAATAGAATGATATACAAAGTCACAAGGAGCTGGCCATAGCGTAGAGGAGGCGTAGAGGAGGTCATCCTAGACGAAGAAAGAGAAAGAGAGAAAGAAGAAGAAAGAAAGAAGCTCATCCGAGGTCGACTGCAGTAAGGATTATCTATATATTATCTCTATGTTGTCTATTATAGATTTTCTATATATTTTCTATCTACTATCTATCTACTACTCTGTACGTACAGTCCTCCCACCGTTGTTACTTATTATGTACTGTATACTTATTATTATTTCACTCGCTTTGCGGGGCGCCTTTCCCTTTCTATTACCTTTTCCTAGCACTTTCCTTTCGTTTCGTTGTCTCTCGCCGCGCCAAACAGCTGGGCGTGGGGGTCGCTTTGTTCTCCGCTCGCTTTCCCACGAAAGATGATGTATTGTGTACTACTGTGTACTACTGTGCACGTAGAACTTGGAGATCTGTTTGGTGTCGCGTGCGTGCATGGGTTCGGGCGGGTCATGGCTTTACCCTCCAACATGGCGCTCCGTACTCGCTCGTACTACATGTACTACATAATGTATTCTGCCTTACTTAGCATATGGTGCAATGTAGCAATCCTCTTCCATATCAGTAGCAAAGAACGAACACGTCGAAAGGGCCGCTAATTATTTGCTTGTAATTCCTACAAACCTCATACATACATACATACATACATACAGACAGTACATAATGTATGTATGTACATACCCCGTACCTGGTGTATATGCATGTACGTGCCAGGAACGTGCATCACTGTTCCCCGAATCTGGAGGCATTTGCAAACGGAGTACACACAGTATTAAGGGAAGTACGAACAAAGGCTGCACCACTGCTAGCAATTATCGGCTATATCTCGGCAGATCCCCCCATCTCGGGATGGAGCAATGATGTCCCGACATACCGAGATGATCTTCAAACCGACCGAGGGACCAATTTTAACGTTGTGGAGAAGAGAAGTTTCCATGATCCTAAATTACGGTACACAGTAGGTAGAGTACATAGCTTGAGGTGTCGATGTTAATGGTAGCTTCGCAATCCCCTACTTGAGAACCCTAAGGAGATGTTATATTCGTAATAGCACGTTAGTTTAGCTGATGCTGTATTTTATCTATAGCCACTTATTTTAGATATTAGAATCTCTCGCCTGCGTTGCCTGCTCATTTACTAGCAATAATTCGAGTCAGCTCAAAATCAATTTAACTTCAAAAATGCCATCGACTAAATCAGATTCACATATCAATCACAGTACGGTTTCCGATGACTATCCAACTGCTGTTCGATGCATTCCAAGCATAGATAATACTGTGTACATCACTAGTTCAAAGACATCCTTCTGGGCAGATCAGGTCTCATCTGCCGCTTCTGGTTCGATGAGATATGCGTCATGTTAAATCCTAAATGTCGGCCGGATCTACGTTTCTCCACATCCTACATACGTCGATGAATTTACAAAATAATTAATGCGATTACTATCTCACAATTGAACATTACAAGTAACACGCAACTGCCCTGTCTCAAAATGCTTTTAGCAAAGAGATCAGCACGTACTGCACATGCATCAATTGATAGTGCAGCCTGTCTTCGATGTCAATGGCGTTCCTTCACCTCATCATATGTCCTTCGGGCTGATCCTTCACCACAACCACCACAATCATCACAGCCCCTTCCCTCACCACTCGCAGATGCCCCACGCGCATCCGGCAAGGCTGTTACCGAATTCACACCTAAGCCATTGCCCCGACCCATTGGACTGGTGGCGCCTCCACACCCCCATGAGAATACTGGGCTCGATCTGAGAACATTAAAGCAACGCAGAGATGATTTTGTGGATTACGAGAAGCACCTTGCGCGACGGAAAGAATTGACAAAGAAGATGGCCACACCTTACTTCCGAGACTGGAGCAATATGAGTCTGCATAAGGGGAAATCATTCATTGCAAACCCAAGACTATTCAAGGCTGACAAATCGCTTTTCTTTCCCAACATGTATGGACAGACTCTAGATCCAGAATCAGTCCCTTCAAGTACAACGCCTATTTTCCAGGATCGAGTGTCACTTGTCAGCGTCTTCAGTGGGCAGTGGGCTGCCAACCAAGCGGCGACATTCTCTCCAAACACAAAGACGAATGACGATTTGAAGAGGTTAATTGAGGAGAACAAGGATGTAGCGCAACACGTTCAAATAAACATGGAAGACAACACTTTGAAGGCTTGGATCATTAAGCTTTTCGTGCCGGGATTACGGAAGCAGAACAAGAAGGAGAACTGGGGCAAGTATTTCATGGTGAGGACTGGTCTCTCTGATGACATTCGAGAAGCAATTGGGCTGCTCAATAGTAAAGTTGGGTACACGTATCTGTTGGATGGGGAGTGCAGGATTCGTTGGGCTGCAAGTGGAAATGCCGAAGGGGACGAAAGAGATAGCTTGGTCCGAGGCGTAAAAAGATTAATTGAAGAAGCAAGATCGCTAGAAAAGTCCAAGGCATCGGGGAGGAAGAAAGCTGCAGCTGAACAAGAGAGGAAGACACTTATCAAGGAAGAGAGAGTAGGCATGGTTGGAGACGATAAGGTTGCAAGCACCGTGGCATCATGATAATCATGACTTAATACTTGATTTGTACATTATCCCAATTTCCGGGTCTGTTGACCGCATCCAACGCCTCTGGTATCATAAACTCCTAACCCATATGCATGCTTGTGGTTACATGAAATATAAGAACATCAGAAAACAGAAGGCGATGAAGCTGCCCATGATGATTCCATCCCTCCTCTTCTTCGCTGAGATTCTGCCAATGAGGCTGTTGAGACCTGGTACTTGACTCGCGGCCCCCGTAATCCTTCTGTTGATGCTCGCAAGTGTTTCACGCTGGAGCCCAAAGCTCTCGTTGACAGCATATGCTTGGCTCAAAACACTATCCGCCATGTTATGACTGTTGTCTATCCTAGATCTCTCATCTAACATGTAATCGGCCTCTGCGCCATGAGGGTTGCTTGAGTGATATGCGTCAATGTCACTACGGACGTTCGATAGCAAATTAGCACGGTTTCGTGCATCTTGAATATTGGATTTCAATCGTGCAAATTCTCGTCGGTGTTCCTGCAATATTTCGCGGTGGCGAGACAGGTTGTTTTGCTTCAGAGCTGAGGATGTAAGTGTGCTCTCGGAATCTAGGAGTCGAGAGAGTTGAGATATCAAAGCCTCGCGCTGCAAATGGCGTCAGCCTAAAACAGGATCTTTGAATAGCTACCCAAAGCCTACCTTTTCAAATATTTCTTGTAATTTTGTCTCGGTCTGCCTCTCATCTTCGCTCGGCTTTGCGGGGATATTGGGGACGGCCCCGAATTGCGAATATGTATGAAAGAGGGTTTCGGTCTGCGCATTGTTGTCAGTAATGCTTTTCAGCTAATAGCTCTAGGAGATGTAATACCTGCGTCTCTAAAGTCCGTGCTTGCTGTCTGAGCTGTGCCCATCCATTTCCTGTTGAAGCTGACATTTGCAAAAGTGATGTGTTGTGTGTGAATATTCAGAATTCCGGTCTATATGCAGCGCTGTCCTCGTCAAGGCCCATCATCAAACGTGTAGACGGCGACTGCGAACGGCTGAGGCACTCACTCCTTGTCCATCTTTCCATTCTGACGCACTTCGCTCTAGGGGCTGCGCCGACCGCCGTACAAGGCATGTGACATTTCAAACAGCATGTTGTTGCCTGTTATACGAGGCATGGATAAACTTTTCCTCCACTAAGGAGCCCTACGCTTAGCGATTGGCTGGAAGCGCCCACACAGAGAAGCCCGCGAAATTTACCGTCGTGAAGTAGATTCGAGATTCGCAAGACATCCTACCTCGAGATCAAGACGCCCAGCACTAACCCCGCCCAACAGATCTTCGACAAATCATCAAGATGGTGAGATTCCTCCAGTTGCGATACGACAGTGCAGCAGAATCTTCGGTATGAGAGAAGAAGGCTAATTGGCGATGCGTTTGTAGTCTTCCGGAAAAGTCAAGACCGTCCAGCTTTGGTCCAAGAGCAAGGATGACCTCAAGAAGCAGCTCAGCGAGTTGAAGACTGAGCTCGGCCAGCTTCGCACCCAGAAGATTGCCGGTGGTTCTGCTGCCAAGCTCACCAAGATGTGCGTATAATCTCGAACAAATCCGTGTGATGAGCGAAAGAGCAAACCAGAGGAGGAACCAGCAACGGGCGAGAATGAATAATCGACGCGGCTTTGGAAGACGACTGGACGGAAAGAAGAATACAAGGATGAAGAAGACATGATGCTAACGTGATTTTCTGTATAGCCACGATGTCCGCAAGTCCATCGCTAAGGTCCTCACCGTCATCAACGCCAACCAGCGCTCCCAACTCCGTCTCTTCTACAAGAACAAGAAGTACATGCCACTCGACCTCCGACCAAAGCAGACCCGTGCTATTCGCAGACGTCTTACCAAGAACGAGTCCGAGAAGACCCTTGAGAAGACCAAGAAGCGCGCCATGCACTTCCCTCAGCGCAAGTTCGCTGTCAAGGTATGTTCTCGCAGATAGATCCTTCCAGGCTCACGATTGCCTTGACAATGGTATTGCTCCATACAGTATGCTGACTTTTTGCCCCTACAACAGGCTGAGTAAATTGGTGTTTATTTCTAAATCTTCAAGGCATGGCATGGGACAGGGGCTTGTTTTTTTCCTCGAGCGAAATGGTGTATCAATCCAAAAGGGAATACCAGCTAGTAGATAGCTTACTCGAATCATGATCTCAGTCTCGACCATAAGAATGATATGTGTATGTGTTTGTGATGGTGAATACGATTTACTGGTAAAGAATAATACATAAAAAATAAAAATCGCGAGGTCATGATGCTTGAAATTTTTTGTATGGTAGTTTCATGCATCAGTGAGTGTTCAAAAATCGTGAAGAATTAATGGGCTTGAGCAAAAATAATATCCAATCTACCACATCGAAAGTTAAGACTCGAGGTAAGAAGGCATTGGTATGGCTGAGAAATTGTGCATTTCCCATGAATGACAGGTCTAGAAGTGTTGTATTACCAAAGCTCTGATATTCACCATAAATTTCCACTCAACAGGATTTCAGTAAATAGCATAGAGGGAAGTAATCGGTTACAAAATCTCATTATTCTTACAGTGGAGCAATTTTAAGTTGGTTTCTACAACACCAAAAAAGGATGACACTCTCCCGTTCTGGAGGTATCATCCCGCAAAGCACAATGCAAATGCCAATCAAAAAGAAAGGAAAAGTTTGGAAGGAAATTGGGGCCGGTAACAACTCGGAGAAGAAAAAAATAGACAAACAAAGTCAACGACAGCATGCAAAGCTGAATCCTCCTGAAATGCTAGACAGATCTGAAAACTGCCGGTACTTTTGGTTGCATGGACGATGACGAAAATGCCAGGCTATGCCAGAAAAACAGGAAAAGAGGTCGCAAGTAGAACGGAAAGCAAAACAACGAGGGAAACCAGCCGTGCCTGCCCGAATGAATGACACTGGGGTTTCTGAGCCACCCGGGCGAGCAGATCATGCCTCCAATGTCCCCCCTTTTTTTTCTGTGAGCTCCTGCCAAACGCCGATTTGTAAGAGACTATGCGGAAGACCGTGGTTTGGGACTTCTGGTGCAACATTGTTATTGAAAAGGGAGAATATAAGCGCCAAGATGAAATGGTAGAAGTCAAAATTTAGCTTTCAAGTTCTTTTCTCAGCTCAGCATCAACAAGTTTGTCAATCCTCTTGCGGCTCTTTAGGTCAAGAGCACCATTTCTCCAGGAAGCACGCAGTTTGGTAAAAGCCGGACGATCTTGACTAATACGCTCAGTGTAAACAAGCTCAACATAATGTTGTGCAATACGCTCTGGGATGACCTTTTTCTTGCTGTTGAGGACTTCGTCGTAATAGGTAATGAGATTTTCCATGCCAACCATGGTTTGTCTTTGGTAGTAATCCTCAGCAGCAAATTGTCGGAATTCTTCGTACATGCTTGGATTGAAGTTTCGAACCAGAAAATGGCTCCAAAATTCGTATATAATTTTCATATCGGAATGGGTTTGGCCTACGGGGGTAGACTCCCGTTGACGTAGTGCTTTCGCTCGAACAGTAGTGTAAGGTTCAGTTGCGTGATCAGGGTCAATGGGGGCCTGGCCCTTTTGACCCTTGACCCACATGACTGGTGGAGAAACATCGGAATTTTTGGAAGGAGAGTTGGTGGAGCTGTGCTTTGATCAGCGCCTGATCGGTCGACTTCGGTCGTGATGCGCTTACCTTTCGCTCTCGGTGACTTCATTCCTGACGTCCCCGGTTTGATGACTTGCTCGATGCGCATCATCCGCGAAAGTTCTACCATCAATGGAACCATTGGAGAAAGTTCTTGATGCAGAGTTGTGGAACGGAGCTTTGGCCTTGGCACCATCTCTTGGCTTAGAGACCAAGTTGAGGTTCTCGACATCCGCATCTGTGAAGGTGGTCTCCTCTCCCGAGTAGTCAGCTCCATTGAGAACTGACATACTCGGCGCAAAGGTTGGAACTGCAGCGGAAAGAGCACTCTCTGGATGACTGCTACCATTGATCGAAGATCCGTTTATGGTGTTCTCCAAGCCGTTGGATCGATAACTCATCTCAGTACCGCCAGGAGAGAACAGTGGAGGGGAAGGCATGTAATTTCCCTGCATATGCATCTGTGGGTTCATATGTCGCAGGTATTGGGGTTGAAGTAATTGGGCTGGTCCAGCATTCTTGGCAGCATCCTCTCTTTCTTCAATGTTCAAAACCCACTGTTCCCAGCCATCTCTGCGACGAACTCTGTCGAAGCCATCTGGTCCAACCACATGCTCGATTGATGGAACGTTCTGAACAGCAACTCGTAAACTTTCAAAGTCCTGAGTGAGCTTCTCAATACGCTTGAAGGTTGCAATGAAGTTCAAGAAAACGAACCCCTGGGAGTCCATGTGCTTGCGAAGGAAGACATCCTTGCATAGGTTATCAATGGAGAAGTAGTATTCAAGTTGCATGGATACCATGGAGAGAATTGCCCACTGCTCAACATAGTGCGGGAATTGTCCATTGGTAGCCTGTTGGCCAGTGTAGTCGACCATTTGAGTAGGAATGTGCTGTACCCCATTTCCATTTGAAGGGTATCGACCATATGGAACTCCATTAGGAATCGACTGCGATCTGGGGTTTCCACGACCGTTTCTGACAGGGGCTGGAGCAAATTGAGCATTGAAAGGTGGGGCTTGGAGAGGGGGGCTATATGGACCAGCATTTGCTCTAGGAGCAAAGCCATTCTGAGCTTGGGGAGCATGACCATTTGTGAAGGCATGTGGAGTAGCATTAGCAAAGCCGGTATGGCTACCACGGCCACCACGGAAACCACCACGGCCACGATCTGAACGGCCTTCACCTCTAGCAAAAGCACCATTGCTTTTCTGGTTCTCAGAGCTTCGTGTATCGTGAGAGTGTCTTCTATCGGCATCTCCGTATCTGAGTTGAGATGAAGCACTGCCGTTAGTAAGCCCATTAACTTGAGTAGAGTCGGCTGTTGCGTTATGGGATGACTCGTAACCTGCTTCAGTTTGCGTTGCAACTGATGAGCGGCGAGCTTCGGAAACGGCTTCCTTATCCGACTTTAAAGTATCATTGCTCTTTGGCTTATCATTTGGAGTAGAGGTTGAAGACTTGCGCTGATCGCGAGTGATCTGCTGTCCTTCGGTGGCAGTTTTCTTGGATGCATTTGGAGGAAGGGATGTGGCGCGGGTGTTGTTGTTGGTATCTCGACCCCTCTCGCGAGTCTCAGGAGCGACTCCGTTCACTGGTGGCGAACCAGAAGCTTTATCAATGGTGTTTGCACCATTAGCAGCGTGTCCACCTCGTCCACTAGCTTCACGTCCACCACGAGCTCCCCCACGGCCGCGACCACCTCGGGTCGGAAGAGGGGTATTGAAGGTTACAGAAGGTGTATACGGAACTGGAACCCAGTTCGCTTTGGTGCGAGGTTGCTTGGAGACATTATCGTCCTTCTCGTCCACCTTCTCGACGATCTTGCGCTTCTCCTCCTCAAGTGCGGTCTCGGGTGTAGGCCATGATACTGCATCCTCAACTGGTGGTGGCACCGCTCGATCTTCTCTATTTCCGCGAGGAGCTGTTCGCTTTGAGCCAGCATCTCGGTTACCTCCGTCAGTGTTCTTCTTCTGGGCTTTGCTGCTCGGAACACCCTGCTGGTTGGTCACAGTGGCGTCATCTGTCTTCTTAACCTTCTTCGACTCACCATTTCTAGGAATGTTCTGAGCAGGCGATCCGTTGACAGCCGGTGTCGAGGCCTGCGTACTTTGTGGAGCTGCGCTTGTGGGCTTGACCTTCGCAGCCTGAGCCTCTCGGCGCTGCTGCCAAATGTTGACTGTCGGTACTGGTGCAGCTACCAGGAGCTCGAGCTTTGCCTCCTCCTTTGCTTTTTCGGCTTCCTTCTCTGCATCTTTGCTCTTCTTGCTCTTTTTATTTCTGCGACCCTCGTTGCCCTCAACAGGCTTGCCTGTTGTGCTGGAATCCAAAGGTTTCCTCTCCCAGATCGCATCTGATGAAGACGGCACTCTGTCGGCGGTGGCAGTTTCTTCCTTCAGCGCAGTAGCTGCGGCTGGGACTTGCTCAACGGTGGCAGATGTTCGGACATCAGAGCTCAATTCTAGATCAGCGTTCACGCTCGGTGGTCCGTTCCCTGCGTTCAGGTGCATATCGGAGCTAATTTTGTCACTGCTGTCGACAGCGCCGTTGATATTTTGTGATTGAACTGTTTTATATGAGCTTGTATTCTGCAATGAAGGTGGTTGACATGAAGAATCACAAGGTGATGGAAATTTCAATGTGGAATGTAGTGATGTACGACCTTTTGCTGCTTGGGCATATGAAAATGTTGATGCAATAGCGTTCTGCTCTGCCAGGGACTTATTGGTTGCAGAAGCCATTGTGAATGGAGTTCTCGTGTGTAGAACTTTCTGAGACGGATGAGACGATATTGGAAGGCAGGCGATTACCAGAGGTTGCCCACTTTGATATGGGTTAATGGCCGCTGACCTATTCCCACAATAAATGTCCGGAGAGGTGATCTAGCCCCTCCGCACTGTAATCCGGGTCTGCGGGCCAGAGACAACAGATCGAACTGTGGTGTCAGTACTGGAAAGAACTGTGAATTTCGGCAATGCGGTGATGTGCTTGGTTCGAGCCGGAATGTGTTTGTAGATTGATACAGAAGACAGCGGCACCCGCAACGAGTAGAAATTGGGCGAATGTTGCACAATCAGAGAGCCGTAAAGCGTGAGCGTCAGTATCAAGGGATTTGGGGAGTTCTGTGATGCAGAAGTCAGCCTTAAGGTCGTGCGTTGAATGAAAAGCGCGCATGCATGCAAAGATTAGAGCTCAATGGAGCAGGCCCAGTCAGTTTGCACGGCGACTTTTCTCGGCCCAACCAAAATTGTCGTAGATGGAAGTTTGCGCTCATACGAACCTCTTTGGAATTTCCAGTGCACGGAAGAAGAGACCGACGTAGGTATTGGGGATGCGTGCGGTGGTCTTGTTTGCGCTTCGAGGTGTGTATGACCTTGGGATGTTTGGAGGGTTGGACGTGAGATATCTCAGGCAGTACAGTACCCTACCCACGATGATGGATATCGCGGCACAAACGGGACGTCGAGAGTGAAGACTCGGACTGGGGTATGAGTTTGACAATGACCGCTCGAATGTGCGGAGGTAAGTCTCTCGAGGAAGTCGACAACTTTCCTGTAGGGAAATTTGTGTGACGAGGTATGAGGTTTCGTAGGGCTGTTTCTTCCTCGTGCGAGTTTGGTTAAGGTATTTGCAAAATTATGTGAAGGCCTACTAGTTCTCGGCTAGCGGAATATGTGAAGTGTACGTCCGTCTACTCGTCGAAGCAAAATCCTCCAAATATCTAAGTTAACGACTACGGACAACTCTAGCTAAGAGAGAAGAGTGGCTTTTTTTACCCCCTCTCCCTTTTCTTTTTAGATCGTATTTTCACTTAATTCATTCCCTTTGTGTCCAATTACTATCTTTACCATGTTCTATACACTTATATATATCGATAAGGATTGTTGTGGATAAGCAATCATAGCCCCCTTATGTGAGAAATTCGACCAAACTGACTGGACTGAATTGGCTATTCGAACTCTCTACGGAATAAATACCGACCCAACCTCCCGCAAAAAAAGGCCCCGATCCGATTATTGGTAAATGTTGAGCCTGCACCCTTTACCCTACTATCTGCGGGAATTACTCGTACAGTGTGTCGCGTTTGAGTGAGTAAGTATTACTGTACTTCACTCATCTCATAGGCTGGTACTTTGCGCATTGCCTTTGGTGCTTGACTTTACCTGAGGTATGTGAATGTGAATAGAGTGCGGAGTACATATGTATTCGCAAAGTGACAATCCAATGTGCCAGGCCCATCATCAGCAGCAGCAGCAGCATCATTATCGTGTTCATAGAAGTGTGACATATTTGCGTCCCATATTGGCCAAGTTCGAGAGATTCGATTTCTTTTACTCTTGAACTTGACCTTCTGTTATCATGTTGAAGCCAGGTCAGTAGCAAATTACGGCTATCAAGTCAAAGTCGTCTGTTCGTCCCTTTTGCCCCAGCACGACCCTGACTAACTACTACCAGATCATCTGTGCGTGCCTCCAAACTGCCCAACATGCCCTGGCAACCGAGGAGAGAGATACAACTGAGCCTGAGTAGTGGAGTCGAGGTGATTTAACGGTGGTGCTGCCGAGGTGCGATATCAAGGGAAGACTCGGGTGGAAATCAATGGCTACCTCACTGTCAGAGCTTGTCAGCTTGTCAGCATCGAATCAGCCTGTATTAATAACATATGTAACCAAAACCTGACAACGCCATGAAATAAGAGTTGCGAGTGACTCGTTCAGCACGAGCATCCACTTTTGTACAGGCACTTCTGTTAACGAAGCCCCGCCCTCACCCGCATGTCGTCATTACTACTCAGGAAAATAAGAACCTACGTTTGTCTATTTGCATGAAAATAAATTAACGAAAATACATGATAGCGTGGCTATCCACATGCTCGCAGTAGAAATGTCAATTCTCATGAGGACTCAAAGTCTGAAAGGGCAGAGTCAAGTAGAAAAGGAAAAATAAATCCATAGGGAATTAATACTTGCATGGTTCCGGTTATTCACAAGAGTGGGAGCCTCTAATTAAAGTAAAGCTGTAAGTGGATGGTGATTGTTTCTCGGATAATACTCATTAAACAAATGCGTGAGATCGTGGAAGCAAATCAGCTTCGCAATCAGAAGGTAGCGAGAACACTTTGACCGTTCGGCTTTTGTCGCACTTTAAATTGACCTCTTGTGTATTCATACATACTCTGTTGGCTTTCTACAGTATGCCTTTGACATTGGGAAATAGTATTGAATATTTTATTTATTCCTTTTCACGAATGACTGTAGAGCCTTGGAAATGACAAGTTTATATGTATATATATATGTGTGTATACAAACACACGGATGTATGTACAAAAGCAGCGGTGATATGGACGATTCCCGAGTGTCCAATATCGAACCACTTCGGAATTGCGAATGATGATAGGATGTCGCCATCGCTCGGGAACCTGACTTTACAATTAATTCCTTCACTTGTACAGAGTATATGCACCAACACTTTGCTTATTACCAAGATCTTCGTTTGATCAGCAGAATGTTTGGATAGTATTTCCTACTTGTGGAGACGGAATCTTCTCCGTAAACTCTTGTTACCTTGGAATATTAGTGGACAAATCAATATTTTCGCAAATAACCAACATATTTTCCCCAAGGTCATAGTCACCAAGACTCTTCTCCATTTGACAGGATTATTTCTTTACATAGGTATAGAATTTGAGGTTCTTTCTGCCTTTTCGTCTACAAAGAGTTTTCTAAAAGACACGATAAATGATTTGTTTTCATCGTGATTACATATGATTTTTGATCCATAGTACAACACTATATCTCTTAATTCACAAAAATTTGAAAGAAGCACATACGAGAATGGCGATCAAGAATCACCGTTGAAAGCCGATTATAGGGGGAGCAAGTATTAGTTGAGAAGCAAGTGATTCAAATTAACATTGTTCGAGAGGTCGTGTTCCCAAGTATTCATGAACAGTCAGTTTCGAGAGCAAAGTCGTTAACATAGACATACTGATGTGGCGGGCGCAGCTTAGTTTCTCTGTTCTCTCTGTATTTCCCAATCTTACTTCATCACCTGTTGAGTATCTACTATCGTTACACATCTTAAATACAGCCAGATCCCTGGATCCTCACAACCCAGCAAAACCTAGCCTGTCATCCACGCAGCTGCTCTCCGAGCACCGAAGGTAGTTGCAAGTCGCAGACCGCTTGATCCCATAGGAAAGTAGCTCACAAGATACCAGGTCAGACATGCGATTTGAATGATAGAGGAAAACAGTGTCAGGAGGGTGCTTTGGAGCTAGACAGGTGAATATTGAATGAGTAATGTTCGAACAGTCAAGATTTAGGATGGCAAATACTTACGCCTAGAGAAAAGTAGAGGGTAAGTCCGATAGAGCCGAAATAGGCCGCCGTGAATGGAAGACGCGGTGTTGACATCAAGTGTTGAGCATATGTCCAGGGGCCCATCATGGCAGCCCAAGAAGCAAGAAACAATACTGAACCTAAGGACCATCTAAATGGTCACATGAGCCAGATTAGCATAGAAACATCCAAATTCGTGAGTCATTGTGAGAAAATATCAGACTTTGACGATATCGATGTAAAAGGATGGGGTTGGTCTTATCGGGCTGTTTCTGGGCTGCATGCCTCTAAGCATGTATGGCGGGTAGGTGCAGCTATGCCACCTTGCCGAGAGGGATGTGTGTCTCAGAGTGGATGCTGTAGCCGGCCCCAGATATACGAGTAAAGCAGGAAAGTCAAGACCTACAGGATCGCAAATTTGCGTGGTCTGAGCGATAAGACCGGGAACAAGAAGAAACAAATTACGAAGCATGCTGCTGCGCCCAGATTACAGCCAGTAAATACGAGAAGGCGATCCCAACGGCTCACTGTACGATTTTTAATAAAAAAAGTCAGTTCTCTTGATGATACTCGAGGTAATACGAGTGAGATCTATCCGCAATCTGTGCATGTAGCACATGGTCCGTGGGTGATGCAAATGCAGGGACACTCCAACGTGGGCGAACTGATGGGGGAGGCCATTTCTGTGACCTGGACTTACTTGCAAACCAACCTTCCTCCTCTTCTCTCCTACTCGGCGCGGGCAACGGCGCGCCTGCGCCCTCCGTGGTGGGAAGTCGAACATAACCACCGCTTCCGAAAGGATTGAGTGATTGGATGGATGACAATAGGCCGGTCTGCTGAGAGGTGTTGACGGGTAGGTCCGGGTCACGGCGTGACCACCCCAAGGAATTCATAGAGTCTCTGAATGATGCCGATGCCATAATGAAAGAATGCGCTTGGCCGGCAGTTAGCAGGGCTTATGTCCAAATGCTCCGGCAGCGATGAGGGCGTGGGTGTCTTGAAAGGACTGGGGACAACGTCCGTAGGGAAAAGCAAAGAGGACGAGGAATCTGATGGGCGGCAAAGGCGTGAATGGGTTCGCAGCTTTCCTCTTCTTCTTTGCTGGGATGTAAGGATTGTCGAATGTCGTGCAGCCTGTTTATTATTTTTTGTTTGTTTTTAAAGTGTGAGTTGAGTGCAATGGGCTTGCTTCTACTTGAGCGGTCAAGGGTGCCTTTCCGGTGGAGGTGTGTCCAATGACCAAGCGCAACGGACCAGGGTTTTTTGGATGTCTCTGTTGCAACAAAAGTTTGCGTGTGACCTTGGGAATTCTGATCAGAGGCTGACGGATGGTTGATGGTTGATAATGGCCAACTTGGTGCTTGTGAAAAAGAGGTTGCCTATTGGAGCAAAAGGTGGTGTCGCACCGAAGAGAAAGATGATGCACTGCTATTGGCGAGTGCACGATAAGGCTAGCTGCGGAGGGAGGCGGCTAGGAGTCTTATTGTATTTTTGGGTTTGTCTTTTGTCTTTTATCTCTGGCCTTTTTGTTATTATTTATTTTTCCCCCTTTCTTTCTCTGAACACAATGTCCGTAAGGTGGAGGGATAGGGATTAGTGAGGAGAGTAAGAATGAAATCAAGAATGTAGAAGGGTTGATCCGAAGCTAAGCAGCAACTTCCGGGATCTTGTGTGATATGGGGTTAGAAGATAGACGGTATGATTGGTGGGGAGGTAAGAAGAGCGGTGGCCAATGTGGTGGGAGGGAGGGTTGATGAGTGAAGAGCAGACAGAGAGAAGAAAAGGATGATATAGTAGAGTGTGGTAGTAGCGGTTGATGGGTATTAGTGAATGATGGGGGGAGGCGGAGGAGGAGGAAAAGGAAGAGGATGTGATGGACGGTGATGGGGGTTGAAGGTGGTTCGTCGGGGCGGTTGGAACGGCAGTCAAAAGTAACCGGCCGGCTGATATGGGTGGTAGTGATGATGAAGGTGATGGTGATGGTGATGATGACGATGACGATGACGATGATGATGAGATGATATCGTGATGAGGATTATTGTGGGGAAAAGAAGTAGGAGAAGCGAAGATGTACGAGGATATGATATATATGAACGTACGTATATGAAGTATATGTTTGTGAGTGTGTGAGAGTGAGAAGAGGGTGAGAGAGTGTGTGTATGCGAATGGGTGGGTGAGGATTGTGTGGAGGCGCGTATGCGTGCGTATATGGTGGTGATTCAAGGCAGTCGTTTTTTGGGCAGATGCTGCGTGGCTTGTTTACCTAGGTACGTACTGCGTATGTATGTATGTATGTATGTATGTATGAGGATATGTATGTGTATGTATGTAGGTATGTACTACATATGAACCTCACGATGGGGCGACGATGATGCAGGTTTGCTGTGGGCTGCTGTGGGTTCAATAACGGGTTCTACGATGGATGAGCAGTGACAGGTAAGATAATTTGTCGTAGGGAGAAACGGCAGCTGAAGTGAGATTTGTCTGGGGTGTAGGTGAGGTAGGTAGGCACGTAGGTAGGTGAGGTGGGCAAAGTAGGCAAAGTAGGCAAAGTATTCTTTTTGGATGTTCACTTTGGGTATTGGGTGTAGTGCACGGCCACCCACACGCCCCAAGCCAAAGAAAAGGCGAGGTGGTCAGTGGTGAAACTTATGCCTGAATATCATTCAGGCACCTAATATCCTGGCTGGTTGTTCTGGTACTATGAATGATGCTCTAATACTCTACCCTTCTGCCCTTTATGACCCTTCACAACCTACCTACCTACATACCCTTACAACTCCACACTTCTATCTTGACCTTGACCTTGTTCCTTGTCCTTGACCCTGTGTGCTTTGTGCGCCACAGACAAGACAAGAAAAGAGAACAAGCCATCATAATCATGCCAAGGAAAATCTAAATCCACCTACCTTATCTCTTACTTTGTTCTACCTTTGCAAACTTAAGATCGTGTATTCTACTGTGCATCTTTGTTGAACTTCAGGAAAGAAAAACCCTAAACGCTGTCATCCCGGGAGCATGAGCAAAAAGAGTGGAGCATAAAAAGATGCGTTGAGGAGGGTGATGATGATAGAAAAGGAGAGGAAAGTGTGTGTCTGTCTCCCTTATGTTTTATGTTTGAGTTAGCAAACCAAGAAAGAGAGGCTAGAAGCTAGAAGTTAGAAGTCAGAAGTCAGAGAGAGGAAGAGAGAGAGAGGACAGACAAAAAGAGGGTTAGAGTCGAGAAACGTCAAAAAATACTTTATCCTATCGGAATCATGGGTACAAAACCATGGAACGGCCCTTTTTTGGATGGCGCACCGACCGACCTCATCTGCAAGAGAAAAACAGATTCCAGCGCCTCCCTCACAACATCAACCCTTCGAAATATGTTTATGCTAGAGTTTGACAGATAGCACTAGACATAAAGGAGAATATACAACGCCATGAATACAGGGCAAAGAAGTAGAGATTCATCGTTGAGAACTTTCAAGTCTTTTGAAGATGAAAGTCTACAATCTAAGAAGATTCCCAACCCTTCCCCCATTTCCCACTCTCATTCGTCGCCGCTGACTTCCCGTCCTATTATTATCCTCCTCCTCCTACGTAGTACGCAGTAGATGTCCATCCCTTTGATCCCTCTACTTCGTGCCCTTTCTACCCACTCAGGTGCAGGGAAAGTCGGTCACATCCGCACCGAAGACACAAAATAACATCCCTTCATAAAAAGATGTATGGACATACATACACTCAATCCTACCCTACACATAACTTCGCGGTTGTGGTGTTGATATACAGCCAGTGGACACACACACCTTGAATATAGCTGCTGCTTATCCATCCCCTCCACCCCTCCCTAATGACCCACCCTCCCCTCATCCTCCTCATTCTTGGAAAGCTACTTCGCACAGTATCGGGAATCCAGAATAGGCTAACGACTGATCGACGACCCGGCTTGGTTGTCTGCTTTGACCCTGTCCTGCTCTAGGAAGAAGTAGGAACAGCTTTCCCCATCACACTCGAAGGTTGTTTGAGACTTGATCGAGAATTGACTGGTTGACGTGAATGGCGACGAGTGAAACTGAGTCAAGCAACCAGTCACAATCACCCGCCATCAGATCACATAAAATGTTACTATGATGCTATCAAAGTATCCACCCTGTAAAGACAGAGAGACAGTAAGTAAAATACGTAGAGTTGGGGGAAAGGCGAGAATGAACCCATGGACGGTTGATGGCATTCTGATAGAACATAAAAAGCCATCATCAGCCCTCCCCATCTTGCATCCCACTCCCATCGTCTCCCATCAAATCCATTTCTTCCCAATGCCAATATAATATCTGGTCTTCCGTCCTATTTCTTCCATGAGAATCATTTCACCTAGCATTATCCGCTTTCCACAGGCATACGAGGACGGAACTCCATCCATACCGTCATATTTAGCTGCGACCAGTCGTATTTGTACAGGAACATCGGATTGGGTACCAGAATAGACATCCTATCTCTCGGCTCCACCATAATCGCCATTAATCGCGGGGCACAGCTGCACGTCTGCACGTCGTCAGTGTTCGTCACTGCTTATCCGCCGCTGCTTGACCCTTTTTTTCCCTTCCCCCTCCCCCCTCCCTCCGGGCTTATATAAGATTACCCATTTAGGAGTACCAACCACTGTGAGCTACGGCCAACAGGACGGCTCCACTTATTATCCCAGAGCCTTCTCCAGATCTCTCTAGGCGATCCACCTCCTCCCGAGCCACTACTCTCTGCTACTACTGGGCCTCTGAGTCTACTACTCCAAGTGTTTCGTTTCCCCGGACACACTGACACAACTGGCATCCTCCTACTCCGGATTGTTTGAAGCGAAAAGCGCCTCCAAAAATAAAGGGACGACGGGCAACAAACAATCATTAAACTCAAAACGCCAGGGCACCCCCGCAATACCAGTAAGGAGGAGTGCAACGTGCGTACATCAGAAGAAAGCTGGGGGTCAAGACGAGAAGGTAAAAGCGAGGCACCTTGAGAAGCCACCAGCAGAAGAGGTCAAGTGAATTTAAAAGGTCTACATATCAACCAAGGTCCAAGGTAGATCAATGAGAAGAACAAATAGTAGTGACAGCAACTACAACAACTACAACAACTGGCCAGGAAGACCCGCTATCCGTATTCTTCGGTCTCAGCTTATCCACTTCCTTGGGTATTGAAGGCACTTCATTACAAAAGGGATTTTAGCTGCCTTCTTATAATAACCGATCGGTACATTATTACTCGTTAGCTCTACTCTACCTTTCGTAAAATTCACAAAAAAAGAAAGCCGCCGATTCGTCTCATTCCTCCGCCTACACCGACTTCGCACTCACTTCATCTAAGGCTCGAAAGGGAGAACTTCTATTACCAAAAGGTACAAACATTGTTGCATAAGCACCTACCGGAACGTCTCCTGAACCGCCTTATCCGCCCTTTTGAGATAATTACGAGGTACTACTCCAGTATTTGGTGCTTCATTGTTTATGCAAGAAGCCCACGTTCACGCCCAGGTCAACACCCGCTCACAGACCAAAAGAACAACCAACTCCGCCAAACCCGCCCGAACCCCATTATTGAAAGCCTTCCACATAAACCTACACCGACGAAAGGGAAGAGGGAAAAGAAGGGACGAAAGGAGGAAAGAGAAGAAGAGACGCATGAATAGGACAGAGGATATTGATAATTTATTCACTCGCCCTTTCAGCTTTTCATAAGGTATTCCGCATACAAACATACATACATACATACATACATACCTACCACCATACTACCATTTTATTTATTATCACGCCTACTCACATAAGGTACTTGTTCCACTACTTTTCAGTCTCACCACTTCTTTTCCTCTTAATTCATATTCAGATTCAAGATTCATATCCATACAAATACCAATACAAAATTAAATCTTTACTTTATTTCCCCTACCCTTGTTCCTTTTATTACTCTTTCCTATCTGTTCGCTCATCCGGCTTTTCCCTTCTTTTATTTTTCTTCTTTTATTCAACTAGCTAATTATCCAATTATTCATTTGTTCATTTTTACTAACATTGCCAGAAAAAGTCAAGCTTGAATTTCTCCCCACAAGCCTCGCTCCCCCAATTCTCTCTAGGCCACCCTTCCACCACCGCATCCCTCCCCCCTCCACTTCAGCGCAACTCCAGCTTTTTCGCGCGGCCTGCCGGTCTTGGCTTGGCAACATCGGAATCTCATCGCAACGACTTCCACCAACTGCGCCCCTCACCCTCTCACACTTTACCCTACTCAACTCACTCTCTCACCTACTTTACCTTATTTCACCTTAACCCATCCTACTCTCCTGCAATAACGTACCTGCAAATAACCCCAACCCCCATTCATCTCGACTCCTTTCATGCTGGCTTACTCGTCTCATACTTCACACTGCGCAACTGCACATCGCTCTAAAGCGTTGCTGCATTTATATCTCTCTCGCTCGTCGAAAAAAGTCGAGCCGAATTACTTCCTTTCTTCGCAGTACACAGCACCACAGTGAGGCTGTAACCGACTGCACCCAAACTTGTACCGATTGCTGCTGAGCGAAATCCTCCCACTCCTTCTCATTGGACATCAATACATTAATCCTTATTTCGAAATCGGCTCTTCGTCATTATCACCCAATCCCAACTTCCAACCTCGACGAAAGACACAGAGACAAAACCACCATTGCCGCGCTTGGAGACGTTGAAGATTCGGCCCCGACGGCTCGCTGCACCGAGCCCTTCGAGTCATCGTTTAAAGTCCTGCGAAGTCGCCCGCGAACAATCTACGACACCCCTCACTCTCTCCGTTTTTAGTCAGTGCTGGCAACAACCTGAGCCACAGTCACGGCGACGCGCAAGCATTATATTCTTGGTGGCGGCATCAAGCAAAGGATATATCTGTACGTCTTTTACCTTTTCTACCTGAGGCTGTGCGACCACGCATTTGTACTACTCTGAGCTCTCAAGCACTCGTCTTAATGCCAGAACATTGTCCTATCATATGCTCCTAGTACATCTGTGCAACTCCTCCACCTCTGAAAACCCCTCTATATCGCCTCTTGGCCTTCTCTGGGATACTTTTGGGCTAACGACATTTGCTAATGTTTGTCCGTGTAGATAGCAACGAGATATTTCATTGATCATTAACACAATCGCTCATTGAGCGATTTCGCAAGACAAACTACGATCCAGCTCTGCAAACTTGCAAGACTTCCAAAGCCCATTTAGGAGCAGAAAATGTCCGGGACAGGTGCTTCTAGTCCATACATCAAGGACGAGCCAGAAGACCAACTTTTCAGCTCAGCACACAACTCTCGATTCATGGCTTCCAACCACCAGGGCTTCAACATGCCCCAGCAACATTACAACCAGTTCGGCAACAACCAAAACAATGGCAGCATCGATCCTTCTGAGTTGAATTTGGGAGGGACCCCAATGTCCATGCACAACAATGGGTACATGTCGTCCTCATTCCATAATAACTTTGGTTCTCAGACTTCCAATTCAGCCGCCACCTATTCAAAGGGAATTTCGGTTCTCGATGACGATGAACTCTTGGCAGGCTTAGCTGGCCCGCAAGATATGAATATGCAACAAAACAGAGGCAATGGTCAGGACCAAAATGGCTTTGACAACCTTGATTTCAATGATCAACACAACAACATGTTCGGTAGCCATGCAGTTGATATGAACCAAAGCCATATCCACAATGGGTATTCGAACACGCCTGAAGGCAACCCCATACAGAGTCCTTTTGTATTTGGCTTCAATCAAGAGACCTTTCGCCAGCTGCAAAGCCCAAACCACTATAGCCAATCGCTCCAGTCACCTGCGTCCTATGGCGCCTCTCCGTTCTCCAACAATGACATGCATAGCGGTTCGCTTGGGGGAGATAGCTATATGACGGCTAAACCCCGACCTCGAATGTCTACCTCAATGCAACGGAAAGGATCGAACACGAGAAGCCCTCTAACTCCCAAGACTCCGGGTCTTGGCGTTGGATCGCTCAACCTTGGCGGTACACCCGAGCCTTCCAGTTATCCCACGCAACCTATCCGAACAGCCGCACACTCGCACCGTCACCAAAAGACCCCATCTGGCCAATGGGACGCTACCCCAGGCAGTATGAATTCTGTATTCAGTTCCGAGTTGTCTTCGCCTGTTCAGCATAATATGCACCCAAACCCTCAGATCTCAGAGGTGCTCAAATCTGGCCATCACGCATCTTTGCCGGCAAAGGTTAGCAATGGACATCATGCGGGAAGTACTCCAGCACTCCAGTCTCAGGAGATGAAGCGAAGACGACGTCGGGAATCCCACAATCTTGTTGAGCGCCGAAGAAGAGACAACATCAATGAACGCATTCAAGAATTGAGCCACCTTGTTCCACTTCATCGTTTGGAGGATGAGAAAGTGCGAAAGCATTTGCAGAACAACTCACCACTTTCACCAACCCTTGGTGGTTTGTCTGCACCCATAAGCATGAGCCCACCGCAAGCAACTTCAGGTTTAGCTGGGCCGGGTAACAAACGGGCTACAGCAGGCAACATAACTACGGGAATTCCAGTAGAGGAAAAGGATAAGGGCCCTAACAAGGGTGATATTCTCAACGGTGCTGTCAGCTGGACACGAGATTTGATGTGGATCCTACACGTTAAGATGCAACAGCAGCAGGAGCTTGCTGAACTGATCACTGAACTTGGTGGACAATACCCCTTTGAGGTCACGGAGGTTGAGCGCAGAATGCAGACTGAACTCATGGATGCTCTGCAGAAAAACGATGTCTCTTCGTTTACTTACTCCAGAGCCCCGGGCACTGGCTTGAGAGTTCCTAAGCACACCGACCTCAAAGGAGATCCTATTGGTGGCGGCCAACATGGAACGATCGACTCTACTTCCATGAGCCCAGATAACCAAAGCACTGACTCGGGCCCAGCGACCCTTGGGGTTGGTGGACCAGGTCAATACTGGAGCAATAACAATAGTGGAGGAAGTGGTACAGGCTCTATTTCGTTCAAGGAGGAAGACGAATTTGGAATGGATTTGACTGGATAGGTCCTCCAACGGAGCTGTTGAATGATACATGGTTCACAGAGTTCCCGATATAGATGATACCCCAATGCGGACAAGCCATGCGGGCTTTCCTTTTTGCTCTTGTTTACTTAGCTTTTGTTTGTCATCTGCCTTATTTTATGCATGTCTTTTGAATTGTTTATTTGAGCTTTTCTGTTTGACTATCTTTGACTTTTTGTGGGAATGCATCGCGGGTCGTTTTGGAGCTTTCAGGTTTTCTGCTTTGGCTCCGGTTTTTTTTTTCAATCTCCTAGGTACATGGGTCGTGGCAATGGGCTGGGTACTGGGTACCGGTTTAGTTGTATCGGCATAGCTTTGCAAGCTTTTTTATGGGAGGTTTCATGGCGTTGGTCTCATTATGATACCTCGCAATTTGCTCAGGTTGCTGTTTGATTTCACTTTTTATAATGAGCACTATTTGATATATTTCGAACATGAATTGACAATTCAACTATCCGTCAGGTGATTTCTTGTGACTACTGGCTTGTAAATGTAGAGGTAATTATAGTACACCGGATGGAACTTGGAAAGTAGTTGGGCAGAAATACAATCTCTTCTAGCTTGATGGTCTTAGACATGGTGGGTATGCTGATATGACATAAACAAAACAACTTGACTAGCATTTCCTCAAGTTCCAAATGTTCCAGCCTATTTTCAATCATTACAAGTGGATAAATTACCAGTGTCTAACACTTAATAGCCATTCCTCCATTTTCATTAGAGTAGTCCAAGCCTCCTTTCTTTTGAGCCCCTCTTGTACTCCAATCTTCTCCAGCGCATCTCGCCCATTTAAGTATTTAGTGAACTTCGGCCAAGCCTTTCCAGCCCGTTCGTCATCAAATCTCTTGCCTATGGCGGTCAGGTACAATGACTCGACATGATCTGCGCGATGAGGGTCCAAGATTATATGTGGTTCCAGATGCGCAAGATGTGTGGCAGGATTGTGTGACGGATGAGGAGTAGCCACGGGCAGTGGTCGCTTTGAGAACTCTTCTGCGTCCCTAATTGCCTTTTGCCGCAGTCTTTCCAGTCGCGCATTCTCAGCGGTGATTTCTGTAGACTGGCCTGACTGGGCAGACATTGAGGCAGTCATATCGCTTGATGATGACTCTGACTTGTCTTTGGCGACAGCAATTGCTTTCGCATCGAGTGCGTGTTGTACTTCGTATATAATCTCCGGCCATACGACAACCCAGGCAAAAGTACGAAGTTGAGTGACCCAGCCACCTCGCAAAAGCCAGCCTAGCATATCCATATAGGTACTGCGGTGATCTTTGCTCGGTGGGTATGATTTATATGGCCGCGGTTGGGTAGAAAGGGTGGCAAGAACAGATGAAAGACTTGGAGCAAGAGGAAATGCCTTTGCCCAGGCTTGTGTGGCAACGTGAAGCTTATAATTGTCGCAGTTTGGGGATAGGATGTAAGTATCTCGGCCATGTAATGGAGGGACCGCCATTGCACGGCGCCAAAATATGAGATGTTCGGCAAGAACACGGACATCTGAGAGCTGTATTGAATTGGTTTGAGCTACTTGTGCAAAACTGTGATAAAATAATCAGTATGTTTATATTCACTAGATGTAAATAAAATATTCACTTACGATTGTGTGGGTTTAGATAGCTTGATATATTGAATCAATGGGCCTGAAAGTTCGTTGGCATCAAGTTGGAGATCTGCGATCACCTTTTCGTCGTTCTCTAAAAGAAGTAGTGCAAAATGCTTATTGAGGATCTGGACCTCTCCGTCTTCTTCATCAAGAGACTTTGCAGTAGTGACCCAGAGGCCAGGAAGAGACTGATCCTGTGGACCCGGTAAATGCGGCGTAGATGTCGCAATAGGTATTTGGACAGACATATCAATAGGGCGGCTAGTCTCGACATGGATATTTGCGATTTTGTTTGAAGATATGGCAGTGTAAAGCTCACGGATTGAGCGAGCCAGTGATGATTTTTCTAAAATGCTACTCCATAGAGAGCTCATTGGCCTCCCTACAAGTTATCATGATGAGTCAAAACATCGACTTTCTAATAGATAAGTACGTACTCTCTTCGCGCCCTTTTTCTTTCAGACCCAAGATCAATTCCGACTCTCTCCAAACATAATTCGACTCTGCCTGAGCATATTTCAGGGCTTTGTTGATCTTCTTCGCCACATGCTCGTATATATCGTGTATGCGCACTACCGCCTCCAGTCGTGGCGGATTCATGATGAAAACCACATTGAACATAGTCATACTGCCATGATCATCCTCTTCTTCGGGGTCATTTGATTCGGTATTTGGTGACTCGTTGTCAACAACACTCGTGTCTACTTTGTCCGGAAGAACCATAGAGTCAGAAATGTTTTGTTTGCTGCGCTTCTCCTTCTTCTTTTTCCTCCATCGACCATCTTCTCGAATGTGTATTGGACATGAGATGAAATATAAAGGATCTAAGGACAACTGGAATGGCCTCTTGTGATAGGCACGAGCTGGCGTCAGGATACTTTCCAGATCTCTCGTATGAAATTCTCCCAGGTGCTCCCAGGGTACAATCTGGGTTCCATCCTTGGATTCATAATGATCATCGCCATCCCAAGGATGCATGTGACGTTTCTTTTGTCTGCCATTCCTGGCCAAGCCATGACGGTCGAATTCCCTTTTTATCTGAAAGGCACCATCTTCTAGATCTGAATCATCGCTGAGTTCATCTTCATCCCCACTACCATAGCAACTGGTCGGATCAAGTTCAGTGCCAAATCTGGGGAATTGAGTATTAACATTGGGATCTGGTCGTGGAGGATAATGGAAGACAAAACGGGGTCCATCTCTCGATCTGACTATGATAGCCACTGAGACCAGACAAGCATTAGGAGGTAGAAGTTGCGGCGCTGACATGCTCCAGGAAATATGTGGTCCTTCTTGTTCTGCATTATTATAAGTGTCGGTGCGATGATAGAAGTATGGAGACGACGATTGAGGCGACATGGTGACTTCTGGTAGCTTGTGGCTTTGAAGTTTGGTGCGTGCGTACTTTGTGGCTGGTGAACGCCTACCAATATCAATCTTTCGATCATCAATCGCACTGTGTACATATTGAGTAAATTGTGAATGAGAGAAGGCCGATGTTATATTAAAAGCACTAGAGCCCAAACAATCAACAAGCCGGCACATAGTGAAACAAATATATTCTTTTGACTATATTGCAAAACAAGTTGCAAGATCGTTGTAGGCTCGATTAATACCGATGTCCTTCTTTATACGGATATTGATACACATATAGATAACCCCTTTCTATCTTACTCTCATACACTTATAGATAGATCGTAGAGATCTAGAACTCTGGCTCCAGCTATATTGTTACATACAGATTACTTCTAATGCGTGCTCCTTGCTTTACCATAATATTTCTTTCTTCTCCTCCTTTTCTTTACTGCCCTTTCGGTTCTCTGCCTCCTTGTCGTTGTCGAATCCGAGGTTCTTGAACTCATCTCTTGCCATAAGATTTCTGGAGGGGTCAGTAATGGGTTGTGAACAATCAAGGTGGTCGCTTTGTTGCTCACTTGTCCATACGGCAGGTTAGATAAGACTTTGCCAAATTTCTGCATTCTGGATCGTTCATGCCCTTCACCTTCTTCATGCAGGCAAGATAGCTGGTCATCACCTCCTTACATTCCCCTATGTAGCCATATATCAGTCGCTATAAATGAATTGAAAGACGAAGCCATGCATTGCCAAAGCTATCGGCAGCGCAAATATTATCGTACCATCGTGATCGAGAGGAAAGCTGCCGCGCTCAGGCCTTGGGGTCCAAATTGTCAGTCACTGTTCTCGAACGAGGATCTCAAGCTAGAGAAAACTCACGGCGAGGGCTTTGAATTGATCTGTCGACCTCCTGGTCCCCCAAATGTGCTCATATTCTTGACGTTGAGGGGTTGCGACAAAATAAATGGTATTTCCACAGGTTGAGTACTAGCCACACCATGCAGAAGCACCAAAGTGATGTAATAATATAATACGGAACAGTTCCGCCGCATCTAAGTATAAAGCAGCTCTCATGGCCTGATCTTTGACATATACCAGCTTTCATAATTTATAAGTAAATCTTTTTATAATAATTGTTGATCTAAGGAAAACAGTACCAGATTTGACACCCATATTCTCAATCTGATTTATTGTAGAAGGTTGTCCCAAAGATGCCTATGTAAGGATCACCATCCAATATATCCCAGTTCTTCTTTATACCATTCGCAATCAAACAGTGAGTATTCACAATTATTCTACAGGAAACTCAATGGAAGCTGCCAGTGCGGCGGTGTAGAATTTACACTCGAATCTCACACGCCTGTTCCATATCAATTTTGCGTATGTTCGATTTGCCGCAAATGTTCAGGAAATGCTATCAATCTGGGAGGTATTGCAGATACTCTCAAGGTCATCCACGGACAGGACCTCATCAGGTACAGTGCAGCCACATCTTTCTATCCGACCACACACGTAGTCTTGGCACCGCTAATCATTGGCCTTTGATGACTACAACTCATGATATATATTTATTGACTCTCAATTTCTAGGAAGTATACGGCAGTCAAAGACCGTGGGACTTCAAAGGAAAGTAAGTGCACATCCGAGCGCAGCTTCTGTAGCAAATGTGCTACTATGTTATGGCTGTGGGATAAGACTTGGCCAGAACTCATACATCCATTTGCCGCTGCAATTGATACTGAGCTACCAGTGCCGGAAGAGATGGTATGCATTATGGCAGGCAGTAAGCCGGCTTGGGTCAGATGGCCAGAGGGGAAAAAGAATGTTCATGAAGTTTATGGAGAAGACAGCCTTGAAGGATGGCACAAGAAGCATGGCCTATATGTTGAATGAAGGCATGGTGACGTGGTCACGATAAGATAACGTTCGTAAGGACAAGAATTAATGGATTATCAAGAACAGAATCTCTTTGCACAATAAATGGAACAAGTTAATACTTTTGTTTTATTTCATCACATTCCAGGTCATTCACGTTGTAAAGTAGAATTCATTTCATTGCCCGCGTTTCCAAATACAGAAGAAAAAAAGAAGAAGAAATTGTCGTTCGTTGTCGTTATTCATTACTAAGGAAAACAGTGAATGAAATCTTGAAAAGCAAGCAAGCATTCTCAACCTCAACCGCAAATCATAAAGTCCATCACATCACATACAGTAGCACCCATTGCTGACTAGCGAGTCGCCCCATGACCCCAACCCGGCCCCTCCTTCAGAGTCCCACACCGCCGAACTGAGGAACGCCCTCGGGTGCCGCCTTTCGGCATCGTGCATCCGTTTAGAATGAAGAACCTAGAATAATGTAACGTCAGTTTCGTGCTAATGTGCAAATTCCTGAGGCCCATAGCAGCCCATACTTCGTAGAAGCGAGCGTCTTGAAAATCACGACGCGGGCGAGAGAGAGCGGGACAATTTACAAGCGTGCTTCGGTGCAGGTCACTTGCATTGCTGCTCAATAACGGGAAGCTGTCACAATATGGAAACATCAGTTATGATTCTTTTATGTAAGTTTTTGTGTGCTTCTGTCATCTAATCTTGGAGGGAGTGAAACAAGAAAACCAAATAAAAAAGACAATAGCAAAACGTGATGCATCCCAATCGTTTATCTCATCTTCTTAGTACCATGCCTATCGTAGAATCGTAAAATCGTGAGAACTACTTGAGTTCTGCCAAACTCCCCCATATCAGTGCAGACAATGAGCAGGAGATTTGGTATAAACTCTCAAGAGTGAACCAAGGAGCGGGTGTGCAAGTAGAGAATTGGTCATCTTCTGTCATAACCAAGTGGAGGCGCGGGAAGACCAGCAGAATATGGATTGGCATCGATATATCGAGGACCTTGCTCATATCGATCACCACCACCAGCCGGTGATTTCCAGTTATCAGCTTGATGTTTTCCACCGGAATCACCTCGAGCCTTCCTGAGCCTCTCTTGGCGCTTTCTGTGGCGCTCTTCTCTCTTTGTTTCCATTTCCTTGTACTCGTGGCGCACTTCGCGCACCTCCTTCAGTTCAGAAATTGCTCCCTTGATCCCAAGAGCTGCGATGCCAATGGAAGCAATGTCTTGCATCTGAGACTTCGTCTTGAGTTTCTTTGCCTCTTCAGGCGACATTTCACCTTCCTCCACCGCCTTGTGGCGTGCCTCACGCTTTTCCATACTCTGATAGACATTGTGTGCGGCATGAATAGTAGCAACAGCCGCCAGTCCAGCTGTAAGAAACTGCTTACCTTTCATCTTGCGAACATTCCTCTCGTCTTCGTCGCTTGAACCGAGAGAGGAATCTGAACTAGTGTCAGAAATTTTTCCTTCTGCAATCTTCCTATTTCTCTGGCCATCTCGAGCTCTTTCCGATCGTTGTCCTCCACCAGAGCGCTGGAATCCAACATCTGTATTTCTTGGATTATCATCAAAATGCTCACCATAAGTACCACGAGATTGACTGTAGGCGCCATCTCGGCCATGGCGAGAACGTCTGGAGCCATCGTATCCATCATCAGACCCTCCACGACGACTCTTCTTTTTGATTACGCGGGTTTCCTCAACAACATCCCCACGTCGGCGGTCCCTCTCTGATTCAACTCCTTCGCTTAATCCAATAGCTGCAAGCCCCTTTCTTGCATAATCAGTGACACTCTTGCTTCGACGGTGGCGTCTAGATCCTCTAATACATGTTAGTCGACAATTTGATTTGGATAGCTAGCTAGTTTCTTGGACTGACCTTCTTGAGGATGGGCTTCGACTATCGTACGAGTCCGAGCTAGATGATCTACGATGACGGACTCTTGATCTTGATCTTGAACGATCAGCCTTGTCGAGTAGTTTCTTGGAGGCTAAAGCACCGATTCCAGCAGTAGCAAGGGCCGCTAGACCACTTCCACTGCCAGCTGGACCTCTGGAACGAGATCTTGATCGTGCTCTGCCACTGTAAGATGATCTACCATCATCAACTTCATTTCTCGAGCCGTTAATCAATCTGTTTCCTGCCAGTCCACCAACTACAGCCTCAAGAATGTGACGCTTGCTCTTGCGATCCGGATCACGATCGGCAGCAGCATCAATGCCACCAGCACCTATGGCAGCGGTCAAGATACGTTTTCCTTTCTCGCCACCCCACCCCCCAGGCTCCTTGCGAACACGGAATGCTTCGGTGGCGCCTGCTAGTAGTGCAGCTTTTGCAGCCTGCTGGAACTTTGCAGCACCTTCTCCGCCTCGCGATTTAGATCTACGTGAGTCATAGCTGTCATAACTGTCATCACGACCTCTACGGCTGCTTCGATCGCTCCTTCCTCGACTGGCGCCTGCAGCAGCTCCGAGTCCAGCTAAACCAAGGGCTCCTTCGACGATTGACTTGCGACGGCTTTTGGACTTGGATCTCTTTGGTCGTGTGCTCTCATCCTCTGAAGAGTAATACTCAGCAGGACCATTTGGACCGTCAACAGCCATATAGGTCTTGACTTTCTCTTGCGTGGCAGCTCCATGCTTTGCATAGAGCTCTGCACCTTCATACGCAGCTAAGGCTCCTGCAGCACCAACAGCAGCAGTGCTAAGGGGGTTTCGTTCTATAGGATGACCATGACTCTGTCTGCGGTCATATAGCTCTTTGCCGCCAACTGCTAGTGCAGCACCACTAACAGCAGCGATAATTTTCTGATTGCGAGAAAGCGATCTTCGGCGAGATCTTGAATGTTCCTCAGCAACTAGAGTCTTTCTGCTCCGTCTCTCATCTATGATATCACCTGAGCGACGTGGATCTGCTGCATAAACTTGGTACTGACGTTCCCGCTCGGCTGAACGAGCCCGTCGTGGCGGGCCGTACCGATCGTCGCGAACCATGGTTCGCTGTTGCGAGTAAGTGGCAGAGGTTGGTGGTGGAAAGTCTCGACGAACTTCTTCGATTGAGAGATCACTGTCTCCACGAACTGGACGTCGAATAAGATCTGTCTGTCGTGACATATATGGTGGTTCAGGTGCTGCTGGTGCAGCTGAATTTCGAACATAAGTTTCCTGCTTTTCGACGTATCGGGGCTCATCCCTCACATACTCTCGCTCACGACGGTGAGATTTGTGTCGACGAGGGAGCTCGACGGTTTCATAGCTGTCGATGGTCGACATTTTGATGGGAGCAGGATGTGCAAGTATGAGTAACTCTGTTGGAAGTCACAGAGAGAAAGCACAACCGGGTCGAATGTGGTCGTATATGGGGGAGGTTGATGTTGAGAAGTGACTTTCAAGTAATGATAACTTGGCAGTATGAAGTGAAAGTGGAACACCAAAGTATACGGGTGCACAGTATCCTTCGATTCGATATCGTGTTTTATTTTTATTTTTATTTAACTTTCGAGTATTATTCTTTCTGATGGAAAAACGAGGTGGTTTTCATAGAATCTGGTTTGTGATGACGAAGGTGGGTGAGAAGATTTTGGGGTGATTAGGTGGTGGGTAGGGGAATGATAGATAGATGGGGAGGTTATGAGGGGTGAGGGGGGGGTGCAGCAGGTAAGAGGAAGTGTGGGCGGCGAACGATAACGTCGTAGGGTGGCCAGGTGTGCAGGGATGGGCCATAGCAGGCCGCAACAACAGCACACAAGTCAATGGGAAGCTGAGCAGGATATTCTTGGGGTGGATGGGGTGGATGGGGTGACTGAGTTCCTGTTGGAGGTGCCTTGTTGTGTTTGTTCCCCTTCATTGTGATGTGAGTGGATGTTCTCGCACACACTTGTCGTGTGGCAGGGGATTGTTCGCTCCCTTGAGAGGTGGCTGGTCTCGGCTGAGTTCTCTTATGTATGTACGCACCACCACCCTACATGTACTGTCAGACTTGCTTTTTCCCTTTGCCAGCTTTCCCAGTGAACGCATCATGCAGATGCAGATGATGTAGAAACCGAAACGTTCCGGCATCAGCACAAATCATGGATTCAGGGCACATCTTCCTTTAACGGATTACTGAGTTGAGGGGCCAAGGATTGGAATCCCTTTCATTGCCATCCATCAAACTATTTCATACTCTAGAGGATGTTGGATCACTGCTCTGAAAGCCTTGCATTACAATACCTTGACCTTTTTTTAATATATATTTTATTTATTTTAAAACTCGCTGCCTAGTTCTGCCATGTATTATAAGAACGAATACCAACCGCCTTGGAGCACCAGCTTGCAGGGCAGGCCACAAGGCAGTGAGTGCCGAATCTTCCAGTGCTACCTGCTCTCCCTCCCTTTTGTTCAGTTCTTGTTACCCATTTCACGTGTGTCTATTCTCCGTCTACGCACACAGGGATGTACTCGAATTCCTCGTTTGTATTGCTCCTTAGCTGTTACCAGTTTACTATTATCACCCAATACCGTCCGTCACTTGTCCGTTGCTTCCTTTAATCCCTCCTTGTACTTGAAGTAAATCTGCAATTGACCTCTCGGATACCTCTAACGTCTATCTTAATTTGAAATTCATCAACAACTAAACAAAATAAAAAGGGAAAAAAGAGAGAAGAGGAAAAATGCTGGTTACAGTGAGTCAGCTCATCTAACTTGATTAGTACCTTACATTGACTCCCTTTGTCTATGAGTTCCTATGTATCGGGAACAATGGATTAGGAAACTGTTGATTTCTATTCCCAAATATGGAATTGATCGAATAACAATCAAGTTCCCCGGTGTAAATCGTAAGGAGTCGTCGCAATTCCATGTCTTTAGGACCTCCTCGATTTCTTCCATACTAGCCACACCTGCAATATGTTAGCAGTAACTTCGTTAGATTTATGTCTCTAGCTATAGCATACTTTGGATTCACATCTCAGCTATAGACGATATGGAATCCTCCCAGCACGGTATTACTGAAGCCATGGTTTCGTCGAAATCAGCCACGCTTGCAACTGTCAGCAATAAGCTCATGGGTGTCTAAGTTTCCAAACATACCTTTATTTTTCATGCTTTTTTATTCTTGCTGTAGTTTACAGCCTTATGAGTTCATAGTACGTAATCCCGATATAAGGAGTTACATTGATGGAAATAGATTCTCAAGCCTCCTCATAGATGAGCACCTTTGTTTCAAACTTATCCAACACACTGGCGATAAATCCATATTGGTGTTTTTACACGGAATTTTCGATGATGTCAATTTTGTGGGTTTGATGTGGCAGAGTCGTCGGAGGGCATAGCACTTGGTGGCTTGAATAAAGTGTTCCTGGGCAACTTGCATTTGATCAAGAGGCTTGAAAGAAATCATATCTTCATTTCTGCTTCCTGCTTATTGATGTTGAATCCTTCATTCGGGCCCCCAGTATCAGCTGTGCCAGAAGTCTCTCCCGATTTTCCTTGTTCTCGTATGCTTCATTCATCTTTATTCCTCTCTCCCCGAATGCGTACATAATTTCTGATATAGTGCTTACTGCTCAGAGCAGCTTCATCTCCGATAGTCTTTTTTTTAGAGCGATATATATCTTCAACCCTAGTGCAAGGGCTAGAAAAGTATTTAGAAGGCTGGTCTTCAGATAGTAAGTGCAATAGAGCGCCTTCGTTCAACCTACGATCAACACCGATTCGTTGAAGGTTTACTTGGTAGTCTGCACTAGAGATAGAGTTTACCCAAAGAGGATGTGCTATGCTCTGACCTGACGAGTGATGGTACAATCGACATCTTTCTTGCTGATTGCAAGAGTAGTCCATAGTAAGTGTGCTCTTCCAGCTGCTATTTGTGCATTGATCTGAGCATTTTTGGGCATTTCTTCTCCCCTTTCTTACATCGATATTCAAACCCAATGCTTCATAATCTTTTGGGATTATAGGGTGTTTAATGTACTGTGTAAGGTGTGCGAAGCTCATCAGTTTCATGCCTAAGTCTTCTCTTTTGGCGCGTCGTCTGTTGAAAGTACCAGCACAAGCTTTGACAAGATAGTCAACTAACATAGTGGTCGTGGATATAGTTCGAAAATGTGGTAATTTCTGAGGTTCTTCGGCTTCCCTCCACGTTGCAGCATTCAGACCGTAATCAGGAAGGCTTTTGACAGGACAGAGGTGTTTGGAGTCTTCCATTCTTCTCTCAAATCTTTTGTTTTCGGTACGCTTCCTGGCAGTACTGCCTGCGCAAGCTCCAATAAGAACTTCAACAAAGTTGATACATCCATCATTATAGTTTCTTGGTGACTCAAAAGTGAGCATACTATCATTACGATAGATTAAATGAGCGTTGCTGTTTCCTTCCGTTTTCAAAGCACACTTCAACCTTCTTGATCCTTTTCCCTCCGCCTTGCTCTTCTTGCTGCTGCTACCTCTGTAGCCAATGAGTATGTTGATGATATTCATCATGCTGAACAGCATAACTGAACAAGAAGGCGTATACAAAATGATTTGTATGCAGAAATGACGTGGGTGAGATCAAGACGACCACGTTTGGAACAAAACTATGTTGTTTTGTTGTTTTATTGTTATGTGTTGCTTTATATTCTTTCAGATAGATGTGAGTAAGTCAGATCGTTGATTCAACATAGTTTACTTTCGTGAAGTCATTCGGGATAAAATGACCTGATATGTGGTCACACAGCAAGAGCAATATTTCGAGAATATGCAATTTCACTTTGGCAGCTTCACATGATTATACTTACACTAATTTCTTTGCAGCATGATTCAACTAGAAGTTGCTCCTCAGACATATAAAAATCGTGCCATGTAGGACCACAAATCTAACTAGAGGCTATAAAACGGGTATAAATCCATCCTAATGTCCACAATATTGACTTGCCCTGAATCCAAAGAACAATCTCAACAATCTCAATAATTCACATTTATTCTCTAGTAAAACTATCCCACTTTTTGCGCCCAGTGATGACTTATAGTATTCAAAGGATGTGAGCCAAAAGTACAGCTAGGAATTTGTACAAGTTGGCCACAACAGCTTCAAACATTAATCTTACACTAGTAAGTAAACATACATCTTATCCATCCTTCCATGTCACCTATAAGCTCATTGCGTGATTTCTCTAAGAACAAGTAGCAAGTAAAGCTATTGGTTCAGGGGATGACATTGTATCATAGGGGTATAGTGACATGCAGTAACTCTCCTCCATTCTTAAAAGGACTTTGGAAATTTTTCTACTGGATTTCAGAGACAATGAACTCTCAGCAGATCCCAATGATATCTTGTGTGGATTCAGGTCTTTACCTCAAAGAAATTTCAAGTAACATCAGGTTTACAAATACAAAAAGTCACAAGTTATCATAACTTGAACAGGGTTGTGCTCTATGATTACAGAAATCGTAAAAGGAACTTTTTACCATAGATTGTAGCTATTTCAGGCATTTAACAAAGCGAATTTAAACGCTTAAATGATGATAATCATAGTGACCCCTCTATGTAGTATTTAGTTCGGTTTATGGGGTAGAAACTCCTCTACAGAAATAGTTGAAATCAATAAACTCTTAAATATTTCAGGAAGATGACGCTCTTTCTAAACGTGGAATGGTTTCAAATCGTGTATAGTAGAAATCCCAACTGCTAATATCCAGTTGTCCATGATGCCCTTAAAGAACTTCACCCCACCATATACCACTGCATTCAGCACATCTAGAGAGTCTTATAGAACTGTTCCATAATCAACCATAAGAAATGACACCTGATTGCGAAGTGTAAGTTACTCTTAGCAAAGACTTTCTGTTCTACCTCATAGTTTCGAGAGCAGAAATAATTGAATGTTCTAGTCTTCTTCATGATAACTATTTTTCACTAAACTATAAAATGATGCTAATTTTAACAATATCTTTGTACGGTGACTTTGGTGGTCGGTTATCCGAAATGCTTCTAAGCCTTTGATAATTCAAAATTAGGTGGTTGCCATGATAGCTCATGATGAACGATGTTAAGTTTGGTTTGTGTGGTCCGTGAATGACATAAAGGCATGTTAAAGCGAGGTTTCGCAAGGCTCAGCTGCCACGACTTCAGGCACTCACGTTTATCGGATCTGAAGCTCGAAGCTCCCCACCCAAGCACTTCCCCAGACCGTCGACGTCAACCTCGACTTCCACCTGTTATTTCTGACTACTGGATACTACGGTATTGTACGTCAAACATTCATTGAAGCGTTGATTGATAATTCAGCGCTACAAGTGACAAAATGGCAACTCAAACCAAGTACATGCTGGTATCGCTACCTACATCAATATCTCCTTCCGGCGACCATGACGAGGCTCTCACTGCGATCCGATCAACAGTAACCACTGACAATGGTACCGTCACTCCATTCAAGCTTCCACCATTCAAGATTGGTACACTCGATGCTCTTGTTCAACAAGCCGACGATTTAGCCAAGCTCGAGAGTGCATGTGAAGGTGTTGTTGCGAAGGTTGGAGACTCTCTGAAGGGTATTCTTGAAGGTGATGAAGAGAAGATTGCCCAGCAGAAAACTGTGAATGATAGTATGCATTACCTACATCTTAGGAGAATCTCGAACTGATTGTAAAATAGAACCCGCCGATCAGTATCTTCGAACATTTACCTGGAATAAGGTCAAATATCGTGCCGACAAGCCTTTGGTGGAGCTTATTGATAATCTACAAAAGGTTTTACTGGCAAATATTCCATTTGTGCCAAAATAGAACTGACATTATGTGCCAGGAACTAGTAAGCATCGATAACGATGTAAAAGCCAAGTACACACAATACAACCAGGTCAAAACCAACTTGACTGCTTTACAACGCAAGCAAACGTATGTCATACCGGATAATCTGAGATTCCAAGCTTAACACTCTTCAGGGGCAATCTGTCTACAAAGTCCCTCACCCCTGTTGTTGACCCAAAGATCATGATCCAAGATTCCGAATACCTCGAGACGCATTTGATTGTTGTGCCGAACAATGGGAAAAAGGATTTCCTTAAGTCCTATGAGACCTTGTCACCGATGGTGGTACCACGATCCTCTGTTGAAGTCACTAATGACGACGAATTTACCCTCTTTGCTGTTACCACCTTTAAGAAACACAGTGCAGAGTTCATCCACAAGTGTCGAGAGTCGAAATGGACACCGCGCGACTACAAGTACGTAGAGGGAGGTCGGGAGGAAGAACAAAAGGAGGTGGAGCGTGTACAGAAAGATGAGCGAAAGCTCTGGGGTGAGGCTCTCAGGCTAGGTCGTACAGGTTGGAGTGAAAGCGTCATGATCTGGATACACGTTCTCGCACTTCGGGTCTTCGTAGAGACAGTATTGCGTTATGGCCTCCCATTAGATTTCGTCTGTGGGTTGATTAAGGTTTGTTTATCCATCAGTATAGTGTCGGGATTATCTAGCTTGCTAACATGTTCACTCGCAGACATCGCCCAAGCTAGCAAAGAAGGTCAAAACTTCTCTCGATTCGGCATACTCATACCTTGGGGGTAATGCGTTTGGTCGTGACAAGAAGGGTCGGGTAACCAAAGATGACTCGGCTCTTTCATCCGAGATAGCAGCAGCAGGAGTTGGGGGTCATGGAGATGGCGAGTACTCGGCCTACGTGTATTACGAGTTCGAGATCATATAGATATCACCAGAGCAGGAACGTTTGTCCTTGGCGTAGCGGTCTAGCATTGTAGATTATGAAGCATTAGGCAAAAAGGTATTTCGGGCGGCCAGTCTATATTTTATTTTGGATTATGCTCTTCAAAAGGTTCTACAGATTGTGCTTAGGCCTTGACTGAGATGAGGTTCTTGGACTTGAGGTATTCGGTGATCTGCGCAACGGCATCCTCAACTGAAACCTTGTCCGAACGAATATGAATCTCGGCATCCTCTGGGGCTTCATATGGTGCAGAGATACCGGTAAACTCCTTAATCTCACCCGCTCTAGCCTTCTTGTAAAGACCCTTTGGATCACGCTTCTCAGCCTCCTCGACTGGAATATCAATGAAAACCTCAATGAATGGGATTGCCTCGTCAGAACCCTGGGCGGAAGCAGCGTGCAATTCACGAGCGATCTTTCGGTCGGCCTTGTATGGTGAGATGAAAGATGTAAGAGCGATCATGGAAGAATCGGCGAAGAGTTTAGCAACCTAATCCCACATATACAATTAGCACTCCCTCAAGCCCCTATGGAGGTTGTGCAAACATACCTCTGCGATTCTGCGAATGTTCTCATTGCGGTCCTTCTCGGAGAACCCGAGATCCTTGTTCAATCCGAATCGAACATTGTCACCGTCAAGTCTGTAAGCGGCGAGGCCAAGATGCAGAAGATGCTGCTCGAGAGCGGTCGCAATTGTGGACTTTCCAGAGGCTGACAATCCGGTGAACCAAAGAGTGAGTCCCTTCTGGCCACGGAACTCATTGCGCTCCTGGCGGGAGAGGGATGGGTGCCATGTAATGTTGCTGAGAGGGAGTGTCAATTTCAAATTGGTCAATGGAGGGGTTGGTGGGGTTTTCATACGTTGCCATTTTGAAAGATATGAAGTGGGTGCTCAAAGACAATGTTCAAGTTCTAAATCTCTTGCAAAAAGAATAACGGGTAATATAGATGATAATATTTATATTGGAGGTGAGATGTAATCGAGCACAGATATGATCAATACATTCGCAACAAATGCTTGGTAGACTAGGTATGATCCATTGTGGAGACGATTATTTTCACGGGCCACCATTGCGCGGCCGGCCTCCCCGATATCTGAGAAATTGTTAGTATCGCCGGATGAAGTGAATATCATGGCCTTCGAACTGCCATATGCGGCAGCCCATAAGACTATCAACTTTTGTGCTTATCCCCTCAAATTATATTTCCTGATCAGAACATCTTGATCTGATCAGGAAATACGACATGCATGAAAATCGTTTGCAATAATCTACTTGTCAATTCATGTATGATGTCCAGTTTCCGCACAGTACCTACTTAAATACTACACGTAATATGGATCATGTCTTCAAGCGCCTATGGCCTCTTTGCCAGATGGATTGTCTATTTCTATCGTAAAATTCTATCTCTTCATCAATCTTTGAATAATTAAAGCTGTATATGCACATTGGTTTCTCAGCTGTCAGGTTGCAGACTTCTATGAAACTGGATAAACACGGGCCATTGTCTAATGATATGTCAGTATGCTATACTATAATACTTAGCATGGAGAACGAACCGCTGCTTGTCGTGGCTCAATAAAGAGAGCAGATGCTTCAACGAGAACGACTGGTTTCTCGCCCTCGCCAGCAAGGGTCTCGATATGGCCTTCTACCCAAGCTTTTCGTCCCTCAACTCTGGTTGTTTTAGCCCGGAGGACAACATATCTATTCGCCTGCGCTGGCGCTCTGTAGTTGATGTTCAAGTTTGCAGTCATACCGATCTTATTTGGCAATGCAGCAAAACAAGTTCTTGCCAATCCCTCGTCCAGCATAGTAGCTAGGAAACCACCATGAACAATACCGGGATGCCCACAAAGGTCGGACCCTAAGTAAGAAATAGAGACAAGAGATTTCCCACCCTTTTCACTCCAAGTAAATGGTGGGACAACGACTCTGCCAGGACCCATGAGTGTACCTCCTGTCAGGTTGTGTCCCCGCTGTGATTCCGGAATCTTGAGATGTGGTCTTGACTCAGAAAATTCTGGTTTCGATCTCATTTCTTTGGCTACTGGGTGATTGTTGATAAAGTCCTCGATTTCGCGCGCCACATCATCTTCTGGGTTATACATCGAGAGCGTCTCCTCATCGGTAGGGGGGTTAAGAAGGCCATTGGCGACTTCAAATGCGGGTACAGTTGCCATGACGAATCCGGCACTTGTGAACACGATGGAGATGGCGACGACGGACAGAAATCTTCTGAGTCTGGATCGAGGTTGTGACGAAGGGGGGACGGCGGCGGCTTGAAAGGCAGATGGTCAATTTCCTGATTCAACTAATATGAAATAGTATTTAAGTACAACGAAAGCTTACCAGGAATAGCAGTGAGAGAGCAAGATGTAGTAGTGAAAGTCCGACGTGAAAGATATGTTTTTGGGCAGTATGGACGGTGATTTATATGTTTCGACAACTGAACAAAAGACACGCCTAAGCGCGTACTTAGAGGCCGTAACATTGACATCGGAAATACAACTGAAGGGGGAGTGGTTCGCTGTCTGGCTGCTAGGTGAGAAAGGTGAGATAACTAGTCAACGGTGGGGGTCCGTTGTGGAGACTTCTTAAAATGATTGTATGTACAAAAGTAAAATTCGGTGTATGCAATGATAATTTCGGTGGTCTTGGGTCCGTACCTGACAGCAAGGCGGTAAAGAATAGGCTGGCTCGTGAAAGCATGAATGAATCTTCGGACAAATGTAGGATTTCGGTTCGGAACGTATTCTACCTGATGTCGGCTTCACAATTTCTATTGCGGAAATATCTTTCCAAGCCTCTTCTTATTCCTTCTTCTCTGACCATGCCCTCCTCTTCATCCTTCTATTATTCAATTATTGACTTGCTATTCATTCCTCAACTACATATGCCCGGCTAAAAGAAGAAAAGAGCACTCTAACTACTTTTTAAGTAGTGGTCACTTTATTAGAAAAACACGGAGAAAGCCATGAACTCAACAAGCCGAGGTACAAAAGAGCTGAAATTAGACTGCGAGACTCAAGGCCGATGAGCACGCCGAAACTACATAGGACTCTTCTTAGGTGCTATAAGTCCTTTGTTATCTATCCTCCAGTACCTTCATTCGCGTATAGGAATAGTCGCAGAATTCAAGTTTCCCATCGGCCTCATTTTCTAGTTTATTACTTAATAATGCTATGGAGATGTATGTGTTTTGTCTTCAACTTGTATTAACTCTCTCACTCACTGCTCCCCACACCTTTCCCCATGCAAAGCTCCTCAGCCTCAGCCCCACTACCTAAGTAAAGGATGTAAGTATGTATACATACAATATGTACCTATCCCCTCACTGTACAGTCAGTATCTTATGAATACTGTCCCGTATCGTGCACGCATAAACTTCACTCAGAGAAAGACACCCCAGTGACTTCCTAGACTGTGTTTATACGGTATCAGGAACCAGTCTTACCAGCTTTCGACTTTTCTAGAAACATTGTGTGGGACGATTTCGAAATGATATATGCGCCAATTGGATAGTATATAAAAAAGTTAACCATCTCGGTTTGACATCATTTCTTTACCGCTCGTTATGATGTCGCTGTGTGTTGCACTGCCAGTACCCACTTTGAAACAGGCTGAGCTTCAGAGCCAAGCCAGCCTCCACGGATCAGCCTGATCTCAGCCTGGCAACAATACACCACACCTAAGCTGTTGTGAAAAGGTTAAGAGTACTTCCTACCAACAACTACTATTTATTATTCTCAACATCTTCACTTATTAGGAGAACATCACTCAAACTCACGTTTACCCATTATCGTCTATCATCAATCATGGCAACCGCAGAAACAGTTGATTTGGGTCCTCCCCATGCGCCAAAGGAGGAGTCAATCATTGCATTCAAGGAGATTGAGGTCGATGTGAAGAGACATCTTCAACACCTACGTCATGAAACAAACAGTAAGATGGAGCAAGCAGATTAAAATATTTACAATGCCTGACAATCTCAAAGAGCATGAACCCGAGTTCTTTGCGGCTGTCGCAGACCTCTCTGATCATCAGCTTACAAACTTCTCCAGTATGCCTCCATTTTATGGTATGTGGAATATATTAACATCTTAATAGGCAAGGACTTGACCCTCGTCCGAGTGGCAAATTCAGCTTACGGGCTCCATCTATTTGGAAAAGTTACCTTGCCAGAGACTGGTGGCAACCTATGTTTCCATTTCAGAGCCTACAACACAGGTGAATTACACAAGTTTCACAGTATTCACCTCGAAGAGATTACAGAGGCAGATGGAAATAAGAAGTTCCGAGCCATCTTCACACAGGACGATCCCCTCGTGTGGTTTGACGCGTAGACATATTTTATGTTCACGTGATATGAGCTTCGTCCATGAGGACTGAGGACTCGATATTGGTATCTAGAGCAATTTATGTCTTTAATATAAGTTTTTAAAATAATTATGAACGCATTTGCATCAGTTTTGAACGCCAAAATATGCTACAATGTAATCTAACCCGCACTCTCAGGCACCCTGATCAGCGTCATCATCCACCATCATAGCTGCGTAGTCATCCGCAGATGCAAATGTTGGCAAGCTCTTCATCATCTTTCTCCTCTTCTTGCTTGCGGACTCCTCCTTGACCTCCTTTTCTGCCGGTTTGGCAGTCTCAAGTTCTTGATTAAAGAGGTCGTCTATGTCCGAACCTGCTTCCTCCCCACTTCCTACCAGATCCTCCTCGTCCTCATCAAATAGACCTGTACCACTATCACCAGATGCATCGGAAGCAACGTCGTCGTCATCGATCTCGACGTCGACATCCTCGTCCTCGGATCCAACATCTTCATCGTCGTGATCGTCATCAGAGTCATCCAGATCAAGCATATCCAAATCGCTATCATCATCGCTGTTACCTTCGACCTCAGGTCTCGAGTCCACAAGTGCTTGCCAGATCTCATCCTCATTCTCGTCATCATCTTCTTCTTCTTCGTTGGACGATTTCTTTTCGGAGATTTTCTTTTGACTTTGCTTGCCCTTCCCGATTTGGCTGAAGTATTTGTGGAAAAACACCTCATCGACAGCAACGTCTTCTGCCTTCTTTCTCCAAAAGGCTTCCGAGTTGACTGGCTCCTGGCTCTTGCCAGCCATACGGTTTGAGACGAGCACCGATCTTGAATCTCCACCTGCGAGAGGCTGCATAATAGATGTACCACGGGGTCCACCAGCGGCCGCCTTGGCGTTTCGGTACACGAAACGATCCAAGAAGTGGATGAGTGTATGAGATGCAAGGTCTGGTTTAGCTGGCATCTCTGTGCCATTCAAAAGGCGTGTGGCAAACATTGATACAGACGGATGAAAATGGACGAGGAATGGGAGAATCTCCCAAAGACAGCTCTTGTCGGCATTGCTGTGTTCTGGGTCTCTCTTGCGTCCATCATAAGCTGTGCTCTTTGCAGCTTTAGTAGCTTTTCGGTCCGGGTGAACTTGGTCGATCAACGATGGAATTCCAGCGCCTTCATCCTCTGGGACATCTCGAAAGACTTCCTCATCCTCCTCATCCTCCTCTTCGGGATTAGTGAGAAGTGTCTTGAGGCTAGGGAAGGTTAATTCAAGTTCTCTCAGGAGATACAACACGCCACAAACGAAAGGGGGTTGGTGGAGCGTAATGATCTGAAGAAGTCTCTTTGCGAAAGCTTTCACCCGTTTGACATTCAAATCAGCCTTCAATGCTCTGTATAAAAGGTTGAGATAGAGAGCATGTTTTGAAGAGTTCAGTAGACGCGGATCCAGAAGTGATTCGTAAAGTGTGCGATAAAATCTCTCCTGGGCCAAATTCTTCAATGAAGCAAGCTGCTGAATCAACATCAGAGCTTGAATACTCGTGTTAAAATTAGAAGAGTGGGTGATTCTGAATAAGGTATCCATATGCTTCTCCAGGCTAAATTTCAAAGATGTCAGTCATTTAATCATTCGTAATTCGTAATTCATATGGGCAGTACTTACGTGGCATCATCTGTCTGCGCGAAGGGGAATGCTCGGTTGACTCCAGTCAAAACAGCGGAGATCATCTTTTCAGTAGTTTCTTCGCTGGCTTGCTTGGCCTCTTCTTCCTTGGTAGCCTTTTGCAGTGCCTTTTTGCCTTTCTGACCACCACCTCCTTGAACTTGACCTTTCTTGTTCATGACAGGACCTGCTGGTGCTTTTGGAGCTTCCGGCTTCTTTAAGAGGCTAACGAAAAGTCCAAAATAGATGCTTAAAAGCTTTCGAGCAACTCCCTCCTCTTTTCCACTCAGAATTGTCTGATTGAGTGTGTTTATGGCATAATACTTAGCGTGTGAGCTTTGCCCAGGGCGCAGGAGTAGTTCGTTTTCGATAGAATTAACAATGATGGGCTTCATAAGCGGGTGGGTCGTCTGTAATTGCAGCATCAGATAAGAAGTTCGTGATGCAATTTTCTTGTCTGGATCTCCAAGCTTGTTGACAAGAAGACGAAGCAAGTTCGATTCTTGCTCCGGTTTCTCCTTTAACAACTCGTAAACGTAGTTCACTGCACGTCCACGTGCATATTCAACCTCATCACTACACCATCCCTCAAGAACTTTCAGCATCTCAAAGTATATATCTTTGAGCCAGTCTTCGTAAGCCCAGGAAATCAAATGAGCTTTCGTGATGGCCCCTGGTAGAGGGTCGCTTTCTCTCCAGCTAGAAGTCGGATGCTCTTCAAGAGTGCCCAAAAGTCCAGGCTGGTTTCCAAATGCACGCAATCGACGATCCGCTGGTAGGACAACACCTACACCCAAAAGATCCTTCATGGCTCCAAGTGCTGTCACTGCTTGTCCACGAGAGCGTTTCTTCGCAAGCGCGAGTAAACTCTCAAATGACTTCGTAGTGTGTACCGGAGACTCTTGCACAACCAGCGTCAAGGCTGAAACCTTATCGGATAATGTTCCGGAAGACATAATTGTGGACAAGAATCTATGCGAAGATGTGGAGGACAGGTTTTTTGAGGCATAGAGTGCGGCATCTGCCTCTAAGAGACTAGTAGCATACTTTTTCAATGCGTCAACCACAGCTCTATTTGGTGCAGACTCTAAGGCATCAGGACTGGGAAGTGGTGCTAGGTCGGCGGCGTGCCAATCTGGTCGGGCTTCAAACACCTGTTAGAATCAGTCAGCCTTGTATAAATGGTAGCCAAACTCTGCTTACCAGGCGATTAGGATCAGATGGCTTTGAAGCCGCCGGCGCAGGCTTGGATAATGAAGTTTTCTCAATCGCAGATGTTTTGGGGAGAGTTGGTATCTCCTCATCTAAGACAGAGGCTTCTGATCCATCCTCCCATTCCTCATCTTCCTCCTGTTCCTCTTCTTCTTCGGCGCCGTTCTCATCGACAGCTTCATCGGAGCTATCATCTACCACCTGGCCTTCAATTCCAAGACCAGCAACAAACTGGGCAAGGTCTTTCTTGAAGGATTTGTCTGATGTCTTCATAGATTCATTCGCAAGTCCTTCGTCGTCATCAGAGGCAGCATCAGCCACGAGATCAAGGTCTTCTTCTGTTCCTCCAAGAGCCAAAATTTCCTGTAAAAGTGCGGCTCTCTCGTCTGTTGAAGCGACATCCTTTGACTTCTTTGGCCCTTTCTTCTCTGTATCCTTCACATTTCCTCGCGCATCTCTTTTCTTTCCGGAGGATGAGGCGTTTTCTTCTTTCTTATCGGTCGCTTTCCTAGACTTCTCTTTTTGAGACTTAGGACTCTCTCCAATGTTGTTTTTGCTGGCATCTTTGTCAGTTTTGAGTTTTGTCTTGTCGAAGCCTTTCTCAATCTTTTCGGTAAGGGCGTTCAACGCATTTTCATCAAAGTTCGGAAAACCTTTGGATGCTTCAGCACCTATAGGCTGGCTCTTTGTGACTTTGTTATTACGTTTTCCCATCTTGTCGCATGCAGTGAAGAATTTGTCCCACGGGTGGTTTGGTGAGACGAATTCGTAGATGCAGGACGCTTGATGTAATAATTATCGTGTGCGAATGCTTGTGATTTTATCGCAGCCTTGTCTATGAAATTTCGAAATCTTCAGTACGGCGAAGGAATTTTTTCCCGAGCTTTACGCTCGCGTGGCTCGCCAAAACCTGCCATATCTGAACAACGCAAATATATTTTGGATGCAAGTATCATCCAATTTGGCTCATCAGCTCCAATTGCATGTTCTACTAATTGGGAAAATAACCCCTGTTTCCTAGAGGACCCTGCTTTTTCTTTACTTGTTAAAGATATATGTTGTCTACTACCCTTAGTCATCCTCCTTAATTTTGACAACAGATATACACAGCTTATACACAGAGTGCGATAGACCAAGTGTGCCCATCTGGCTACCATCTCGCCGTCTTATCGCCTTGTTTAATCCCCTTTGCTTCAATAATCCGGGTTCTTTCCAACCAGTGTGGAGATTTTAGCATTAAAGACCTGCAATGTTCACACTTCGTCGATGCGCCATGCTCACTAGGTCTCTTCCTAAGTGTTCACTGCCATCACATAATTCAATCCTACGGGCTCGAATATCACAGATTTCAAGGCGTCTGGTATCATCAGAAGCACCTGTGAAGGTACTGTCAAACTGTGTTCCTGAAGTTTTGTTCCATTATTTTATTTATAGAGGCTAATTTGGCCTGCTTCAGCTCGACGATAGAGCAGAATTAGATAGACTTTCAACTCAATTGAAGGTAATGTTAAGATACTCTTGGTCTCTGTCTCTGCATATGATCGTGTAGCTTATAACACGATATATTTAGCTCCAACAAGACCGTAGAGTACGACTTTCTAAACTTTGGGCTCCAACCGGTGGCATCGCAGAGGCAGATGGTGAAGGTTTGTGCTTTCAACATCTATGGGATCTAGGTTGTACAACTGACTACTGCCAGATGCGCATGCAAAGCTGATACGTGCTGGATACCTCCGCCAGGTAAGCTCTCAAATATTGGTCAAGTTCGGCTCTGCCGTCGTTACCTTAACTAACTAAAGTAGGCACATTCTGGGATCTTTCATTTTTTGCCATTAGGACGCAGAGTCCAGGAAAAGGTCGAGGCATTAATTGACAGGCACATGTCTATTCTTGGTGGGTCAAGATCGTTCACATGCCACACTTCTTGATGCTAAGTCATTAAGGGGCTTCGAAACTTTCTCTATCATCAATCTCCTCAGAAGATTTATGGCGCCAGAGTGGCCGTCTTAATAAAGCTTCTTCCGAAGTGAGTTATGTTCAAACAGTATACTATTCTTTGAACTGACAACTTCTAAGTTATTTCATTTTTCAGATAGAAAGAATGTTGGTTACTTACTTTCTCCGACTCACGAAGAAGAAATCACCTCGCTCGTTGCTAACACCATCAAATCCTACAAGGAACTTCCATTACGTTTATACCAGATCTGTATGTCAATCCTTAATACTTCAGAAAATAATTATTAACAATTGTTTTCAAGCTAGGAAATATCGTGACGAGCTGAGACCCCGACATGGTCTTCTCCGATCACGTGAATTTGTGATGAAAGATCTCTATACTTTCGACCTCAATGAGCAGCTTGCGCTCGACACTTACCACCAAGTACGCGCTGCTTATAAGGCTCTTTTTGATGAGTTGAAGTTACCATACTTAATAGCAGAAGCTGACTCGGGGGACATTGGAGGTGATCTCAGCCATGAGTTTCACTTCCCGACCCCGATGGGTGAGGACCACATTATCAGCTGTAAGGACTGCCATTACGTAGCCAACGAGGAACTCGCAGAAAGTAAGCCATTGCGTCAATCTCATTCTTGTGAGGCTACCGAGGACTGGGTCTTGGCTGGTACTGCCCAGACGGCCAGGGGCGTCACTTCGCCAATAACTGTGGGGCTTTGGAGAGGAATATCCAAAGATAGGCTCACCTTGGTGAATGTCTGGTTTCCAGAAACCCCAGGTACAGCTTCAATAGAAGCAGAAGTGAATCCCCATTCAATCAAGAGACTTGTTCCGGATTTGCATTCAGGTATAGAGGATCCTGTTTCGTTGTGGACTACAGCCACACAGGATCCTAGAATCCAAAGAAAAGTGATCAATGTTGTTGATTCCCGCTTGCCTGCAACTTTCCATACAGCTCTTGAGTCCGGTCATGCTGGTATACCACAGATTCCATCCCTAGAAATTTCGATCCCTGTTACAACTACGATAAATATAACACAGTCTTTATATGGCGAGCCTTTGGACGTACTTCGAATCCGTCCCGGTGACGCATGTCCACGTTGCGAAACGGGTACACTAAATGTTGAGAAAGCTATTGAACTGGGACATACCTTCTATTTGGGTACCAAGTACAGTGAACCACTTGAGGCTGTTGTTACTGTTCCACACAAGTTCTTGGATTCAAATGACGGCACAGCTCAGCAGGAACAAAAGGGAAACCGAGACTCGGTTCAAAAGGCTATACAGATGGGTTGCCATGGTATTGGAGTCTCACGAATGATCGCTGCTGTTGCCGAGACTCTTTGTGATGAGCGTGGGCTCAATTGGCCTCGGGTGATGGCTCCTTACGAGATTATTGTTGTTCCTGGGAAAGGTCTTGATAACGAGGCTACTACTGTCTACGATATGCTGGAGGCTGAAGTGGCGAAGGACGATGTTATATTGGATGATCGAGCTTTGCAATTTCCGTGGAAAATGAGAGATGCTGATCAGACTGGCTATCCCATCATGGTCATTGTAGGGAGGGGATGGAACAAGGGTCTCTGCGAGGTCCAGTGTCGGCGATTGGAAGTACGTCAAGAGGTACCGGTGACTGAGCTTGGGTCATATGTGCAGTCCCTCTTGGCGCGTTTGTAATTGCAATTTTAAGTTGTCAGATATTAGCACACTATAGGAATTTTACTCATCACTACTCTACTATATATAACTACTGCTCTACTTGGGTTCTTGTTTCAGTAAAGGCTTGTAATCAAACTTAGACTAAATAATATGACATGACAGAATATTCAGTAATGTCCTGTCATAAATTAGTACAATATCGTCACAGTCTGGTATCATAATCTCTCAATAGCAGACTAGTACTCATTCCTATTCATTTCAAGGCGTAAAGTTATCTCAGTCCAAATTCGGCTATAATTTCTCAACTTAGAGAAAGTCTCTGACAACCTAGTTTTCCAAGACTCCCTCAAACAAGATAGGTAGAATTTCTGCTGCATTCCCCTCAAACATCCAATCCCCAGCCCTCAGGCTTTCGTCTCTTCCTAGGTGGTGGCGATCCATATTTATTACCGCAATCCTTGCACCCTTGGACCTTGCATGATAAATGTAACTGGCAGCTGGCCAAACCTCGGCGGTGGTACCAATCACCATCATAAGATCAATTCTCCTGGACTCATCTATCCATTTATTCACGGCATTGATAGTTTCCGAAGGTAGTTGTTCGCCAAACCAAACTACCCCAGGTCTTAGTAGGCTATTACATTTAGGACACTTCGGTAGCTCTGATGGGGATATTTTCTTGTCTGCTGCTGGCTCTTTAGTCGATGAAGTTGAAGAGTCAGTTGATGCGGGAGGCAAGCCCATTGCTGAATACAAAGCTGAGGTGGCGGCGGATCCTGAATTGTCAGATGTTGATGGTTGAAGATCAACGGCAAGAGCTTCACAGAGCGGATCTATTGTGTTGTCCTTGTCAACGTAATCACACAGATCATTGAAGCACTTGATGTCTAAAAGAGAACCATGCAGCAGGTGAAGTTGTGATTCTGGGTGCTTTGCTCTCGGAGACAGACCTAATTCAGCATGTTAATCATTTTGATCCCACAGAATGCCAAAACATTATGACTTAAAAGGATATTCCTTGAAGACAAAGGAAATTTTGCTTGCTCTCCAGAACCGTGCATACAATAAATAATCCCACTCTATAGTTGTGTCATCTTTATACAACAAAATCAACCAAAATTGATGGTCTTGTAATGCAGATTCGAATTGTTACTTGAAAGACTATAGGCGTCGAAAATAATACCCATCATTGATGCTGAGAGCATTGCTCATATTATACATATAAGTCCCATTCAAGATTAGTTGCAGAAATTCAATACAATTTTACCATGGTATCTTGAGGGTATAGATGACTAAAGGAACCTGTGAACATACCATCAACATTCTGGCTTAAACATAAAAATCCCGGTTGTTTTTTTGCCAGGGCGGCTAATGCGAAGTGTGCTGGATTTGGTTGCGCCTTTAGAGCTGTATGTCTTCGATATGCGTAGAATTGCCAAACAAGCCCTGGGTCTTCTTCGAAGGCTTCGGGAGTGGCCAAGTCAGTGGCTCGGCGGCTTTTCCACATACCACCTGCACCTCGAAACGTTGGCAATCCTGATGCTGCAGATAAACCAGCACCGCACAAAGCGAGAACACGCTTTGAGTGGAACAGGTGCCTCTGAAATGACCAAATGTCGGAATCAGATGCAAACGAATATTGAGGTTCTTGAGACATCTTCTTGGGTGAGGTGGACAGAAACTTGGATTTGGGGGGCAAAGGAGGAGTCGTGGTTGGTGAATGATACAATTGATTGAAAACGGTGATATATCTGCTACGAATGCAGGGCATGATGATATTTAAGTACTTGTGGGATTCTCTATCCACGGTTCTTCTTGATGGTTTCCAATCATAGTCCACTTATACGAGCAGGGTTGATGGACGAGAGTGGTCGTGATTTGAGTAAGAGCTATTGAAATAAAGTAAAGTTACTATTTTACGGTTCTAACTTAAGTATATTTCGGTGCTCCACCATCAAATCCGTTTTACTACTTCACAGTATTAGCTATTGCACTTCGATTGACTAACCAATCAATTGCTCCATTTGCTATGGGCTATACTACATGTATGTACAGAGTATAAAAACAAAAGAGAAAAAAGAATCAAACGACTTCTAAGGCACTCCAACCATACCCAACGTTGAGAAAATATAAAAATTAATCAGTATAAACGGCCTTTAACGCCACCAGTTTCAGTAGGTCCAACAACTTTTACAGTAATCATTACATGTAGTTCCACTTTCATTTTACAGCACTAGCTACCAATCAAGTGCTGAGGAAGAAGGTAGGCAGCAAGGCAGCAAGGCAATCGCATTGTCTTGCTGAGTACGCTACAGAAGACACTGTCTTAAGTCCTTGACTCACATGAATGAATGACTCATGAATGACTCACATCAAACTACAATGCACGACAAAAAATCAACGGATTAGATTGAGGCTCAATCAAATACAGAATTAGGCCTAGGCTATCAGAAGTATTTTGATATGTCGGACTACATAAAAAAGATGTTTCTTTATCTATTAGTTTCTGACCTCTGCCCTGCAATGACGTCATTTACGTTGATCGAGTACTTTTGTAATGCTTTATTTCGCTTTTTGAATGCATACTATCTTGCCTGTCCCCTCTATAATTTATAACACTTCCTAGGTAAAATACATAAACCAGCCTTCTAGTCACTCTCTTTGTTGGCCAATTATCAGTAGCTACCTAAACTAGATAATTTCGTATAGCCTAACTAGGCTAGAGTAAGTTACACTTAATTTAAGTTTAAGCACTTATTCTACTTCTCTTGCTCCTTATAAGAGCTATTAACAAGCTATTTACAAAACGTTGAATATAAAGGATCATTATGGTTTAAAACTCTAGCTATATATTAGTCCTAAAGCTATTTATAAGTAAATACGTACCCTAGAAGAAGTTATTAAGAGCTTTAGTGAAAATTAGGTAGGTTTTCAAATTTTTATGCAATATTCCTGCTTAATTGTTATATAAGTACAATATAAGCTAGTATTTAAAGTCTTTATGATAGGGTGACTTAATGAGGAACCGGCGCGTTTGCCGAAGCGGCGCAATTTTCACTGTTTTGACTAAAATCACCTATAAATCTATAACCACTAGACCAAATCAGGAACTTAGAGATGAGCTACTATGCTTATATATAGGTCTTCTAGCCCTAAGGACTTTATAAATACAGCTTCTTATTAATGGCTAGCTAGGAACTCTTTAAATAAGCAATAGAGGTTAAATATAGGAGCAAACTAAAATTGAGTATAACTTAGAGTAATAACAATTAATTGATTATCAATTAAATATGATTATGCTAAGTTATATGCGTTTCTAGTTTGCCCTTATATTATCTATTCTTGCTCTTTATAAGAGCTCCTTATTAGATGCCATTAAATCGTTGTAGATATAAGGTCCTTAGGGTATAGAAGCCCTATATATAGGCCTGGTTTGTAGTTATAAGCATTATAAGGAAAGATAGAATATAAGATATAAGGAAAATTACCCCTTCTTACTAAAATCGGTAATAACTCTAGATAGAGTGCTTATAAACGGCTAAAACGCCTATATATAGGTCTCCTAGCCCTAAGAACCCTATATTTATAGTTGCTTACTAATAGCTAGCTAGAAACTTATTTAATAAGCAATAGAAGCTGAATATAGGAGCAAACTAAAACCGAGTATAACTTAGCGTAATCACACCAAATTAATCTATAACTGATATAGTTTATACAATAGAAGCTGAGAAGCCATATAAAGCTTCAATTTCTCAATTTGGATTAGTATGTGTAGAGTTATAAGTGATTTTAGTCAAAATTTGAAAATTGCGTCGGTTCCGGACCTGCGTCGGTCACCCTATAGGCCAGGTATATTGAACACTTCACTAAAACTGAAGGTTGCAATAGCTACAAACTTGACTATTTGTACGCTACTTTCACAATGCACAACAGAAAATAGCGCACTACAATATATCATTGCTTTGTGTGCTTTTCCTACGCCGTCAATGCATCTTTGTAATTCTCCTTTATTGAGCTTCACTGAGTGATGTTTAGGGTGACTTGCCCGGAACCGGCACAGGCCCTGAACCGGCGCACTTTTCATCATGCCGACTGAAATTGAATATCAAACCACATAAACTAGTCCAAATCGGGAAATCGAGGACTTATATGACTATTTAGCTTTTGTTCTATAGTTTGTTTCCAAATCGGGAAATCGAGGACTTATATGACTATTTAGCTTTTGTTCTATAGTTTGTTTCAGTTATAAGTTAATTAAATTTAATCAAGCTAAGTTATACTCAATTTTAGTCTGCTACTATATTTAGCTATTCTTGCTCTTTATAAGAGCTTATATAGCTAGTTACCATCAAATCATTGTATATATAAGGCTATTAGGGTATAAAAACCCTATATATAAGCTTAGTTTGTAGTTACAAGCATTATAAGGAGAGATAGAGTATAAGGCATAGGAAAGCTACACCTTTTTACTAAAATCCTCAATAACTCTAGAAAGAGTGCTTATAAACAGCTATAATGCTCATATCTAGGTCCTCTAGCCCTAAGAACTTTCTATTTAGCCTACAGTTGTTTGTAGATAGCTGAGCAATAGAAGCTTAATATAAGAGGAAACTGAAAACAAGTATTACTTAGCCTAATCACATTAAATAGATATAAAACTTGCAAATATTATAGAAGAAAAGCTAAAAAATTATACAAATTCTTCATTTCTCGATTTGGACTAGTATGCGTGAAGTTATACTCAATTTGAGTCGGTATGTTGAAAGGTGCGCCGGTTCAGGGCCTGTGCCGGTTCCGGGCAAGTCACCCTATAGTTAGACTTTGTAGACTCTGTTCTATAAGATGCTTAATTTGTATATCTATTAAGTTTCGGCTAATTTATACTTGTTTTCAGTTCCATCCTATAAATACTTATCGTCTATTACTTATTATAAGAGCTTCTAGCTAACTATCTCTAAGTAGTATTCTATATAGGCTTGCTAGAGCTTAAAATCCTATGCATACCTAAGCTTTTTAGGGAACTTTAACCACTCTATGTGGAGTTATTAGGGAGTTTAGTAAGAATAAGTAGATAGTTTCCTTACCTAGCAGCTAAATATAGGCTAATAGTAAACTAGAGATTAGTGTAACTCAGCCTAACCATATTCAATAAATATAAAATCTAAAAATCTTACAGAGCAGAAGCTAAGAAATCATATGCATCTTCAATTTGATAGCCTAGTTTGGATTAGTACCCACCTAGAGTCAACTCTTTGGCACCGTTAGGTGCCATAAGAGAGTAATGCGACATAATTCTCATCAAAACAACCGAATACTCACTAATTCGGAAGAACATATGTTATTTTGATGGATTATTCATCAGAATACACTTGGCTTTCCAATTACACTAATGTTAGTAAGGAGATTGCCTAAAATGTAATAAAATAGCGATACTAAGCTACAATAAGGTGCCATATGGGGAACCTATGCATTAGCTGAAGTGATTCGGAGCCACTAATTTTTCCAGACTATGCGCTAATCATCAGAAACCCACTCACTATTTTACAATAATTAGTGGCACTGCGTCGCTTCAGCTAGTGCGTCGGTTTCCCCCATACGGCACCCTACTTGAAAATCATAAAACTCAGCCTTATAGAGAAACGACTCTGGACCCAAAGTGACACATTGATCCCAAACATCAACTCTCCAACTCAATTTAAATTGACCACAGTACTTCGACCAACTCAACCAGTGTGTTAAATGAAAGCGCTAATTTGGAGGCAATAAATACAATCAATACATATGAGTTCAGGTCAATTTAAGCCATACAACAGCTCTTTTAAGCCTTGAGGGCTTTATATATAAGATGATTTAGATACAGCTAGGTAGGCGCTCTTATAAAACTTAAAGGAAGGAGAAATAGTAGCCAAACTAAAACTGAATGTAGCTTAATACAATAATGCTTAATCAATATATGCCCAGGGTAATTTATGGAGAACCGACGCATTAGCCAAAGCGATGCACTTTTCAGCATTTGATTAAGATCACCTATAGCTCTATATACATTAGTCCGAATCTGGAAATTAAAAATAAATAATTTCTTAGCTTCTAGCATATAATATGTTCCAGTTATAATATATCAATTGAATGTGTTTACCCTATTTTATACTCAATTTCAGTTTTCTCTTATATTAAGCTGCTATTGCTTATTATAAGAGCTCCTAGCTCGCTATATCAAATCTGTCTAATATAAGGAATTTAGGGCTAAAGCAACTTATATAGCCTATATGTAGGCTAAGCTTAGTATATAGTTTAAATGAGTGAAAAGTCTAGAACTGGTGTAAGCATTAAAGCGATGGAATTTTCAACTCTCAACTCATATTGAGTATAACTCTACTATATACACTAATCCAAATTAGGAAACCAGACATTTATATGATTCAGTAGCCTCTATTCTACAATAAATATAGCTAATACACTAATTAAATGCAAAAACGCTAAGTTATATTCATTCTTAGTTTACACTCTTATTCTACTCCCCTTACACTTTATAAGAGCTCTAAGCTAGCTATAGGGTGACTTATTGGGAACCGACGCATTAACCGAAGCGATGCACTTTTCAGTATTTGACTAATATTACCTATAACTCTGCACATACTAGTCCAAATTGAGAAACGGGAAACAAATATGATTCCTTGGCTACTATTCTATTACTATTTCTAGCTATAAGTCAAATAAATGTAATTGCACCAAGTTGTACTTAATTTTAGTTTACTCTTATATTTAGCTTCTATTGCTTATTTTAAGAGTTCCTAGCTAGCTCTCTTAAAAGGTATTATAGATATAAGTCTTTTAAGGCATAAAGACCTATATATAAGCTTTTTAGGGATTTCTAACTGCTCTAATTAGAGTTATTAAGGGCTTTAAAAAAAAAAAGGGGGGGGGGATAAGTCCCTAATATACTATCCTATACCTCCTCGTATAATGCTCTATAACTACAAAATAAGCCTAGGGTGACTTATAGGGGACCAGCGCGTTTGCCGAAGCGGCGCAATTTCCACTGTTTTAACTAAAATCACTTATAACTCTACAACTACTAGTCTAAATTAGGAAATTAGAGGTTTACATCATTCCTTAGCTTCTACTCTATAACATATTTCAGCTATAAATCAATTAAATGTGATTATACTAAGTTATATGCGTTTCTAGTTTGCCCTTATATTATCTATTCTTGCTCTTTATAAGAGCTCCTTATTAGATGCCATTAAATCGCTATATATATAAGGTCCTTAGGGTATAGAAACCCTATATATAAGCCTAGTTTATAGTTAAGTGCATTATAAGGAGAGATAGAGTATAAGGGTAAGGAAAAGTACCCCCTTTTACTAAAATCCCTAATAGCTCTAGATAGAGTGCTTATAAATAGCTATAATACTTATATATAGGTCTTCTAGCCCTAAAGACCTTATATTTACAGCTGCTTATTAATAGCTAGCTAGGAGCTCTTTTAACAAGTAAGAATAGATAATATAAGAGTAAACTAAAATTAAGTATAACCTAGCGTAATAACATTCGATTAACTTAAAACTGAAATAGGCTATATAATAGAAGTTAAGGAATCATATACATCTCTAATTTCCTGATTTAGACTAGTAGTTATAGAGTTATAAGTGATTTTAGTCAAAACAGTGGAAATTGCGCCGCTTTAGCAAACGCGCCGGTCCCCTATAAGTCACCCTAGGCTTATTTTATAGTTATAGAGCATTATACGAGGAGGTATAGGATAGTATATTAGGGACTTATCCCCCCCCTTTTTTTTTTAAAGCCCTTAATAACTCTAATTAGAGCAGTTAGAAATCCCTAAAAAGCTTATATATAGGTCTTTATGCCTTAAAAGACTTATATCTATAATACCTTTAAGAGAGCTAGCTAGGAACTCTTAAAATAAGCAATAGAAGCTAAATATAAGAGTAAACTAAAATTAAGTACAACTTGGTGCAATTACATTTATTTGACTTATAGCTAGAAATAGTAATAGAATAGTAGCCAAGGAATCATATTTGTTTCCCGTTTCTCAATTTGGACTAGTATGTGCAGAGTTATAGGTAATATTAGTCAAATACTGAAAAGTGCATCGCTTCGGTTAATGCGTCGGTTCCCCATAAGTCACCCTATTTATAAGCACTCTACCTAGAGCTATTAAGGATTTTAGTAAAAGGGGTAGTTTTCCTTATCCTTAAGAATATTCTATCTTTCCTTATAATGCTTATAACTACAAACCAGGCCTATATATAGGGCTTCTATACCCTAAGGACCTTATATCTACAACGATTTAATAGCACCTAGCTAAGAGCTCTTATAAAGAGTAAGAACAGCTAATATAAGAGCAAACTAGAATTGAGTATAACTTAGCGTAGTTAAATTCAGTTAACTTAAAACTAGAACAGGCTATAGAGCAGAAGCTAAGGAATCATATGCATCTTCAATTTCCTAGTTTAGACAAGTGGTTGTAGAGTTATAAGTGATCTTAGTTAAAATAGTGAAAATGCGCTGCTTCGGCTAATGCGCCGGTTCCCCCTACAGCACCCTATGGGTGAAGCATAATCAATTCAAGTCGATATCTAAGTCCGTGCACGGAGTCATTGGCCACCTATAGTAATAAGCCACCCAATGCAATTATTCAATTCCCACAATATCTACAATAGAAGTATTCATGTCGGTGAATACACATCAGGAAATGGAGGGCCTTGCATCATAAGTTTGTGGTTTCCGCATTAGGTAAGCTGGCCTGTGCGCGCTGGCTGCCCTTAGCCTCTTGCCGCTTGAAGACCCCGGCCAAGAGAGCCCGATTGTCCGATACCGAGTATAAATCCAACGCTGCTTCCCTCGTCAACTACTGACTTTCACTTTTGCTTTTCCAAACACACCTGCCGCTGTCCCTGCTCCTCCTCCGACAATGACGCCGACGATGTTCAGCTGGTCAGGGTTCCGCTCAGTGGTGCACCGACACAACGCTGGGGCATACACCATTTCTCCCCACTACACTCTGCTCCAGAGACTTTGATTCGTCTGCCGATCTCAAGACACCGAGGTGTGACTCTCTGATACTATCTGGACTGTCTCGTACTGATTGCGAATTCCAGAAACTCATATCGGAGTCGCCGAAGGCCAATTGTCACAGCATGGGTTACAGCACAGCTCTTTGGGCATTCTAGGTCAATAGAGAGTCCACTTACACCACTTTCGATTCATCAGAGCTTCTTTGAGCTTCAGTTCTCAATAGAAGTCAGTCTTATCCAGCCAGCGCCTACAATTTACCTCCTTGCCTACAATTTTTCATATCATCAATGGAGTTGGGAATCCTGCGAGCGGTGATCTGGATCGAAGAGCTCCATACACCTCAAGTGAAAGCAAGACGACAAACGGCGAGAACGGCTATGGAGTTACGTCGATTAGCAACCGCGCATTCGATTCCGTCACGATACAACGAGTTGGTGCCGAGGCGGAGCAGGAGTTTGAGGTTGAGACTGGGCTTGTGTTGCATAATGGGAGGGGACGGGGGAAAGGGTGGCCCCATCATACAAAGGAGGACCCTGTTGCAGTTGCAGGGCATAATCGAAGAAAAGCTATGGGAGCTGAAGATGTGCGGCAGAAACTCGGTCGCAGAGCTGCGGATGAAGTATCAAGCAGCTTTGCATGGCTACGTCAGTTCCACAAAGCCTTGATTTTCGACCTGAAGGCGACGGCAGTCATCGACCTGATTCGTCATGACTCAAAAGAATCGATACAGGAGCCTGAAAGAAACTGTTGAGGAGTGCGGTTGGAGGCTAGGAACTACCTTGTAGCTTCAGCTGTGCAGATTCCTGCTGAGCGGAAGGAAGAGGATCCGAAGGCATACGAGTCTATGACGACAGTGCGGAGAAGCTGTAGAGACTCCTGTGTTTCCTCATGAGGAAACAGCAACCTCCATTAGGAATGTCGACCCTCGCTGACTTCAGCTTGCGGCAAGAAAATCCCTCAATCCTTTCCTGAAACAGGCTTCACTGCCATCGATAACATCAACCAGCGTGCCAGGACTCGGTGTAGCCGGGAGATAGATGAGGGTCTGTCAGAGCTACGCACTATGAGTTGGGCGCAGCTCTGTGGATCTGCTAGACTTATGTAGGGGGATACACAAGGGAGTCTCTTGGAATACGAGCTGTGAGAGGAGAGTGGAGCACGCTGTTATCTCGTGATACACTTTCTTCGCTGCAGGGAGAAGCCATTATCTCCTGATGTTGCGTTGGTGATTACGTGTCCCTGGGCCGGTAATGTTGCATTTGCTTTGGTTGAGACAAAGACTGGAGCGGCGGTGGATTCAGCGGCCATGCGTGTATTCTACTCGACAAGGATACGAGGACACACGATTGTTGCTCCAAGGAGAGGTCAAACCAATGATATCGGATGAGGAAAGCCGTCGATGAGGGACTCCACAGAGTACGAGAGTTGGTGACGTCTCGAGGCAGAATATGCCAATAGCTGAGGGTTGTCATATGTATAAAAGGGTGAGCCACCTCCAGGTTGCAGGCGAATAAGCACAGAGCTACCATTCATCTATCCTTTCCCCTCGCTCATTCCTCACTCCAATGGATTCATTGAAAATTATCCCTTATTCATATGTTGCCACGAAACCGCGCAAGTCGGATCGTCCACCTTCTAGCATTTACAAGCAGTCTGATTCTAGTCAATCCGAGCATAAACAGCGACAAAGCGACACGAGTATGCTGCGTGGGAATCTGCCAAAATTGTCAATAGAAGAGATTGACGAGTCTCCCGAGGCGAGTCGGATCTTGTGTTCTGCAGCACCTGAGATGACTGGACCCGATGGTAATCACTCGAATACCACCTGTGGACTCGCGATTTCAAGAAACAGTCACAGCGAACCTATCGTTGCAACGCCTTGCCAGACGTTTTGCAGGAGCGATTCTGCAGATCATGATATGATTTGCCAGCACGCCGGACTCAGCCAAACTCGATCAACAGGTATGGTAGATGATATTTTCAAACGTGTCGGGAGTGAACTGATGTTTAGCAGAGAATTTCTCCCCTATTGTTGATGGTCCTGACAACGACATTGACTCCATTTTTGGTGACATTGGCTACATTTTCGATGAGCGGGATGATGGAGTCGCAACCGAAGACCGCCAAACTAACCGAAGCGAAGCGTCTCTCCAACTTGAAGACGAATCTGCTCACAACTGCGAGCATTTACCTGTAGCAGAGGATAAATATGTTAAGGGTGAGGTGTCTTGTGTCAGTCCTCGCCAAGGTGTCAAGCGGCAAGCAGACTCCGCTCAGATAGGAGACCAAAGTCAGTCCCTAGATCCTGCAGCTGCATACAAAAGGTGTAACTAATTTGATCTTGAACAGTTGTTTATTCGATGTCTCCTGATAGCAACGCTGAAGACGAAACCTCTAATGAGACTGACACTGAGAGTGTATTTGACAATCGGTTACGTAAGAGGCATAGATGTAGTAGTCCTCTAAGCAGCAGAAATAGTTCAGGTAGGCAGGGCACTCTTGAGTAATAACAGGATACAACCAGCTGATTGTTTTCCAGATTTATTCACAAGCAGTGTTCCACTATGTTTGCAGCTTGACAATGATCCATTCTTCGAACGTCCCTGTCAAGGAACAATGATTGAACAAGGACATGACGACAACCCAATAGTGGTGGGAGACTTTGGCGATGAGTACACTAGCAACGATTCCGAGACTGACTGTGATGTTGACAAGGAAAGCGATGACGAACTCTGTTACTCTCCATCACGGTATCGATTTAGGCCATGTTCTACCAAACGGAAACGTGACGGTGTTGCACAAGATTATGCAAGGCCATTATTCGTTGCACAAGTGCTAGACGTCAGTCACGGACGGGACTTTGATGAAATTCTTGGCCAGGAACACATTAATGGCGAACTATACTATCTAGTGAGATGGGTCCCAACCTTGGTTCCAAGTCGTGTAGTGCGAAGGTCAAAGGCAAAGACGCTGATCAGACGCTTCGAAGCACGATGTCAGATGCCAAGCGGCATAAAACATGGACAGTTATAGTTAATGAACTTTATATTATGTGTGTACATGACAGTGAATAGACCTATATTATCAACATAGATGACCAATCTTGCATTGATACTGAGAGCAACGAAATCTATCAGGGTTCGCGAAGTGATACTTCGAGTATAAACTGGCATGAGCCTATCCCTAATAGTGTTCAAATCCCCTCTCATAACCTTATCCGGCTTGATACTGATATTCGCGATCGAGATGAGCGTAGTCGGCTGCCAATCGCCATTCTTTCAAAGTATTGATAGATGATTGTGTATCAGGATGCTCGATGCCTAGTGTCGTTTTTCGCAAATTTACACATTGGCCCATTAGTATCATAGCATCCTCATTCCGATCTTGTGATTTCATTGTAAAGGCCAGATTGGCTATGCTGCTCAGCGTGTGTGGATGCTCCTCGCCCAGCACCCTCGAACTCGTCTCCATCACTTGCACCTCCAGCTTCTCAGCCTTGGTCCAGCGGCCCTGATTCCAAAACGTCGATGCCAGATTGTTTATGCTGGTCAGCGTGTCTGGATGCTCCTCGCCCAGCACCCTCGAACTCGTCTCCATCACTTGCACAAACAGCTTCTCAGCCTCGGTCCAGCGGCCCTGATTCCGGTACGTCGATGCCAGATTAGCTATGCTGCTCAGCGTGTCTGGATGCTCCTCGCCCAGCACCCTCTTCCTCGTCTCCATCACTTGCACAAACAGCTTCTCAGCCTCGGTCCAGCGGCCCTGATTCCGGTACGTCGATGCCAGATTGTTTATGCTGCTCAGCGTGTGTGGATGCTCCTCGCCCAGCACCCTCGAACTCGTCTCCATCACTTGCACGTCCAGCTTCTCAGCCTCGGTCCAGCGGCCCTGATTCCGGTACGTCGATGCCAGATTGTTTATGCTGCTCAGCGTGTGTGGATGCTCCTCGCCCAGCACCCTCGAACTCGTCTCCATCACTTGCACAAACAGCTTCTCAGCCTCGGTCCAGCGGCCCTGATTCCAAAGCGTCGATGCCAGATTAGCTATGCTGCTCAGCGTGTCTGGATGCTCCTCGCCCAGCACCCTCGAACTCGTCTCCATCACTTGCACAAAGAGCTTCTCAGCCTCGTTGAATCTTCCATCATGCAACAAGCACAGTCCGAATTTCTCCATCAAGCGCAGTTGGGTTTGGCTTTCCTTCTCATAGAACTGAGACTGGAGGATGTAGGCAGTATGAGGCAGGTAAGTCCTCCACATTGTTCGATTGGTAGGGTCATTCATTGGTAAGATATCAGCTAATCGGAAAAGCGCGGTTTCAGTCCATTTTTGTAACAAATCATTTTGTTTTAACCAGCTGCGAGTAGCTAGATAAACAAGTCGATGAATATCGAATGCATCATTTCCATTTCTCTGTGAAATGAACGAGTAGGATTTTAGAGTCCCAATGGCTTTTGTTTCTTTGTTTTTTGAAAGGGCAGGTGGTAGTGCTGATTTTGGAATGTCTTTTGGGCTAAGGCACGACATGAACCATAAGTAGTCTGCAGCAAGTGGATCTCGATCCTGGATCTGCTTGAAGGAGACTAGCCATGTGGTAGCAATAGGATTCTTTTGATGCCTGTAATCACGCCACTCATCCTCGAAATTTTCGCTAAGCACATTGACGACATTTTCCTCAGTGTCCTGGAGGAGGGACAAGTAATCTAAGACGGTAATGTCGTGAACATTGATATATGCCGCTGCTTGCACAATTGCAAGGGGAAGGTATGTTAGCTCTTGAAGTAACTCTCGTGTGTTTTGACGATCACTCAAGATCTCCTTCCTCACAAGTGATCTGGAAAGTAATTCAGTAGCAACTTCTTCTTCCATCTGGCTGACCTCGACGATGTTTGTAGAGGCAAACGTAGTAGCGACTTCTCGAGTTCGAGTGGTAAAGACTACACATCCTCTATTGCTCTTCGGTATGTAGTCAATTAGACGTAGTGACTCGTTGGATTCATCTCTCTTGAAAAAGACGTTGAAGTCATCAGCGTTATCGAAGATCATTAGCCACGGACCTATATTCTCACGACTAAGATGAAGTTTCACCAGCTCTTTCAAATCAGCATTCTTGTCACTGATTCCAGGTATTTGAAGTTGATCACCGATCTCCTTGAACATCTGTTCAATGCTCTCTACACTCATCGCAGAGAACCAAAAGACTGAAACGCCCGGATTTTGATCTCGAACTCGATAAGCTAGCTCAAGGGCAATCTGGGTCTTGCCAACACCTCCAAGGCCTATTAACGCAAGCTTGGTGAAGTGACCTTTGAGGAATAGACTGTCTAACATCGTAGACTGGTCCACGCGACTTATGAAATTTCGGTTCCTTTCAAAAGGGACTAGCCAGGCGGGTAATACTGAACGTGTTGTGGCAATTCCGCGATAGCGATTAGAGGGTCCATTTCGAATGATTCGTTCAATCTCCGGGAGCAATAGCGCAAAGTTCTCGTCATTCATCCCAGAAAATTTGTTAAGACCCGAATGATCCGTTTGTAAATAGATCATTCGTTTCCCTCGAATTGCAGCGGACTGCCTTTGTACAGTCTAACATATGTTAGTGTTGGTAAGAAGTATCTTCCAGAGTAGATAAGACAAACCTGAACCTTCCAAGGCCCATAAGTTGAATCCTCGTTCTCATAGTAGCATATGATATCCCAAGTCTGATAGCTGTGCCAAAAATCGACGGAAAGGTTGAACAGGTGCTCGGAGTTTCGCCGCAACTCTTGAAGGAGTTTATCGTCCCCACCGACCGCTTGAGCCATCCACTCGGCGTATTGTGCTGCACCACTACCATCGAAAGGAACTCCGAGGAAAATGATGCCCGCGACTGCTTGGCGGAGATCAAGGCAATCTGGTCTATGAACTGCAGCGACCATTGCCTTTACATTTTAGCTTCTGGGTAAAGACAAAGTGATAGAGAACAAACCTGTTCGATAACAAGGCCCCCAAGGCTATGTCCGATTAGAAGGATGGGCCTTTGACGCTCCTATTTGTATTAATAGGTGAAAGGCTCTAATTAAGCTGATACGTACTTGAGGATCTTGCCTATGCTGTAGTAGAACCTCAAGAAGTTGATCTCCACAGCGCCTTAGATTTGTTTCCTCCCCTCTCTTCCAGCCAGACTCATAGCTGTACGTTGCAATACGAGCATTTGGAAACTTCGCTGGAAGTAGATCACGAAGCCACATGAATTCTGTAGTGCTCGAACAAGAATCTTCGTCTCTCTGTTTCCCTTTGAGTATTCCACGAAACAACCGTTTGCCTTTGCTCGACTCGGGCTTAGTCTTTGATGAGCCTTTTCCGACCCAGGTGTAGAACGGATGAGCACCGAGTCCTTGAACTGCCACGATACTATACAGATTAGAGAAGATCGTTGAGAGAAAGCACTACATACTCGATATTTGGCGTCGATTCATCTCCTAATCCCGTCGACCAGATATTTAGACCATTCCTCTTCACTGTCTCTTTGGTGCAAGCCATGATTTATAAATGTACCATCACATAGGTCAAGAAAATGAATGAATTTCGACGTTTTGAAGATGCTGATGCGTAAGGCTGTACTTATCTGAGTCGGTGATGCATGCACAGCCCTCTACAGTAGCATCATAACAGGCATATACAAGGTAGTACTTCAAGCAAGACAACTGGACCTTTTACCGAATGGTTACCTTGCAAATCAGCGTCGGTACTGCAGCTTCGTTCTGTCAGGCTTAAATTATAGCAGCGGCTATGGCAGTGCGAATGAATGCAGGGCTGTATGCACATATTCGACACAGAAGCCCGAGCAAAATGCTTGACCACGTCCTTTAGATTGGGTGCGTGGATTTATATAACAAGTGAGAGTAGCATAAGGTTTTGTAGCAAATGCATAAAAGTCGCATATGGATTGTAGAGCACATAAGAAGGCGAGTTGCATAGAGCCTAGCTTTATGGGACATTTTAAGCCTCAATATCTCCCCAAAACTTCTTAGTTGTATTTGCGGTAATTAGGTAAACTGAGCATCAGGCGGGAATGCCGAGCCCCCACTTATCCGCCACCGTAAGCCCTCCATCGCTTCTTCCGTTTGATGTATGTATTTTAGAGCTCTAGAATTAATCCTCTCACCGAGTATCATGACTCGACTGTTTTACAAGGCCACTTTGTCCAGTAACATTCGTTCTACCTTCTAAGACAAGCAGTCCACCTCTCTAGCCTTGTCTTGGGCATCAATTTTGCAAAGCCGGATACAATCATTTATTCAGCCAGTTCCTACTCTTTGTGCGACCCTCCATACAACGACGTCGCCTACTTGTCACAACCAATGCAGTTCAAAGAATTCCAGAGGACAGCCAAACTTCTCTATAAAGATCTGTTCATTTCCTTCCTAAGAACCTGCGAGTTCTGTCCGCCATATTCAAACATATAATCAGGCTATCGCAAATCACGAATACGCGCAAAACATCATCTACGAGCCTCGGCTTTGAATACCACATCGACACGCAAGCCCAGAGTCTTCTATTGATTCCTAACTGTGGGATTTTAGTAGGATATACTCGAAATAACTAGAAATAATTCTGACATTTGTTAGGTTCGCTCTTGGCGCAAGATACACCCATTACATCGACGATGGCTGTAAGTCTCTCAGACAACTTGATGCAAGTTTGAACGGTATTCTGACTTTTGATATCCAGCTTGGGGACAAAGCACTCAATGGAGAGGAAGAGTACCTTCCAAGTCACATATTTGAAGCGGTGGATTATGAAAGATCGATAACTGGCAAAGGTACATTGATTATGGTTTTTGATCCGACAGCCCCAACTCCATCATATTGGGAACATGAAGACACTACCAAAAACGCGACCAGTGTAGTTCCAAAAGGATATGAGGTCAAGGTCATAGATGGCCTTGTGAAGATGACCAAATAGGCTGCAAATTCAGAGTATCACGCATGCGAAGGCCAACTTTTTGGCCGACCCATAAAGTAATTGAGATGTCTTGGGTTGGATCTTTGGGAATCATGGCGGTCAGGCAATCTGTTGTTTCCCCCCCAACTCTCCTTTCCATTCGCCATTGCTGGCTAGTTTGGATAGCATCGGAAAGCAGTTGACCGAAGAGTGGCGTATGAATGATTGGTGCCTTGGAGAAGACGTATTGAAGCTCTGGTAGATATTGTCAGTAGCGACTCTTGTATAATATAGAAATCAATTGCTTACGTCTTCTAGTTTGTAGCGTCTGCAGTGGTTGAGGACCTGGTTCGATTTCCTGGACATTTCCTGTAGAAGACTGCACCATCTGCATCGCCCTGACTGGTTCAGTTCGTGGTGATAGGCCTTGCGTATCCTTTTCTGATTGCGCTGGCTGCAAGTCCAGGACATGGTCTATCTCTGGTGGACTTTCGTCATCCAGTCGTTGGCGTTTCCTTGACTGTTCTGGGCTTGCGCTGTCTTGTTTGAGGTTCTGGACGGCTAACAGCTGATCAGCCTCTCATCTCGCTGTCATGGAATTCACCCTACCTTCGAGAAACTTCTGATATTTCTCGGACTCCAACAGAGGCGCGTCACCCCCCAAGGCGTGAAGGGTGTCAAAGATGTCAGATGGCCATGATGGCGCGGCATCGGGCTCAATATGTTCAAGGACATAGTCGAATGTACCCTTTGACATTGAGTTTGCGGTCCATAGTGTGGGTGTAAACGCTAGGGCCCAGTAGATCACTCCGTTTGGACCAAGGTCGCGGATGCGCTCACATCTATCCCTGGTCAATTTCTTCCTCGCCTTGATAGTGCTCGAATCGATAACCAACTCCTTCGGGCCGTCGAAGAACAGAAAAATATTTCTCCCAAACATGCCGCGTTTCTTCAAATTTTTAGTGACGATGACATCCTTGACATCTGACTGTGCCTGTGATATCAATTTGGCGCCTTCCTCAGAGGCTGGCCCCGCACGTCTTTGCTTGGTAATTTCAACCTGCTTGGAAACACCCCCTACAGCGTTTGAAAGCCTAAGTCCTAAACTGTCAAAAGTCCGGTATTGTGCTTTCGAAGGTTGGATCTTAGTGGTCTGAAGTGTATGAAGAACTGCCTCAAGTTTCTTGGCTAGAGACTCAAGTTGAGAGATAACCGTTCCTGTCGTCATGGTGAGGATTGCTTTTCACGAATGTGGGTGTCTATCGTGAAAGCGTCGAGTCTTATAAGTCTGATATTACAAGGGTTATGATAATTCTGGCTAATGCCGCATATTAAGTGGTGCAGCGCATATGCAACCGTTGCAGCCGAGCAGTTCCTGGATACGAGTGAGAATGGGTGACTAGGGTCAGAACAAGGTGGATTCCACTATTTCGAATATACCTCCGATCGCATGGTATGCCTATCACTGTCCATCAATACAACACAGTGTGTTTACTTTATGGTCTTGATAGATCTCATACGCGTTGTACGGTATGAACCATGATTGTACATGCATAATGCGTCGGGGAACACTTATCGAACCCGACTACATCAGTTATGTCAAGTTGAATTGACTTCCAAGTGTGGTCATTGAAGAGGAGACCAATGAATATATAATGATACAGTCTCCTCAGGGCTCTGTATTATCCATCAGCTTTCTCGTTCCTACTCAAAATACACATCTTCAATCATTCATCCGACAAACCAAGTTTAACGACTCTTGAAATGGCGTTAAAAGAGATCCTTCCAAATGCCACATTGTCAATGGGATGCACCTTGACACCACCAAATAGTCCGATCCAGCCGCCAGTGCCCCATGCGTTTCCACCAAAGAAGGTGCAACGTCTCATTCAAAAAGTGCAGGCGTTCATTGCTACGCAGGCCGCCCCCGATAGGTCTGTTTGGCGCAACTCCTCTCACACGCCACCTGAGAGTCCAAAGCTACACGAATCCACACACCCACATACGGCACAATACTTTCAGCAGCAGCTCCTGAGCCTCGCTGAGACTCAGCAACCGGAAGGATTCGATACGGCTGACTCCACCTTGGCCGATGTCGATGAAAATACTTCATCAGACGGCGTCGGAGATGAAGAATCGATCAAATACAAGACATTCAACGAAGTGTATGTTGTCACTCCTGCTTTGATCTGAGATTGCTGACGAGTGATTATCTAAAGCTGGGATGAGAAAGCGTACAAGTATGTGCTTGAAGAAATATTGAACAAAACAGATGAGGTGAATGAACTGGACCAATACGTTTTTGTTGTTCGGAGAAGAATCGGTCGGTAGACCCATCCCTATCGGAGTTCTTTTGCTGACTGAGAACATACAGACAAGAAGACCACAGACATGAGCTTCTATATCGATGTCAAATCGGGATGGCTGCGAGAAATGTTGAGGCTTATCCTCAAGGATGTGCGTGGGATCAGCTTGAAGGAAGATAAGCTCTCTGTAAGTCATGCCTTTCCACTCTACAGAAATCAGTAACTTATCCGAATTGAGGTCGAACAAAATCTACTTTACCACTGCCTCTATGACATCCAATTATACCGAGACTTCAAGATTGATCCTCTTGATGAGAAACGTATCGAGCACGTCAACTTACTTTCGGACTACATAGAAACAACCTATGATGACACTACCAAGCGTCTTCTGTCACTTCTTCGAAGTGGCGAGATCACATACGATTTGCTGTGGGCTCTTTTCCAGCCAAATGACATGACCTACACAAGATGTTTCGGCACGCAAAAGTCTCGATGTGTCAAATTCAACTTCGGGGCAGAGAAGACGACAAGAGGTGGAACGAAGTATTGGAACATTGAGGGTCGGTATCTGGATTTTGATGGTGAAGGGTTCGGCGAAGTCGGAATTGAGCTCCACATTGCAAAGTTTCACGGTGCAAAGAAGATCCACCTTCTCGAGGCCTTTCCTCTGCAGTATCACCCGGACAGCGATGTGATCCGGACTGAACTTCTCGAATGTGGTCGAAAGTTTGTTTCCCTGAAAGGTACTCATCATCGACATTGTCGAGGAATAGCCTTTGTTATGGAAGATGGTGCCCCTGTCAAGGTATCTATTGACAGCCGGATCATGATCGACGCCGAGTTCTTTAAAAAGATTAATCCCAACTATTCTCGACCCAAAGTCATCGAATGTTGGGACCTATGGGAACTCGCTGATGACCCAGGGCTCGTAAAAATTGTACCACCAGCTGAAAGTGACAATCGGAAGCGAGTCTACCTATCAGATGAGGACTTACTGATTTGTTGCCCGACTGTCCCAGGTTTCAGTTTCAATGAAAAGCAGTGGGGTGAGTACTCCATTATGAATGAAGGGCATGGAATTGACTGTTTTGATTAGCGGAATTTGCAGTCGCCGACATTGAATTGATTCACTGGTCATCATTGCCTTTCAACTCTCTGACAATCTCTGATGATCAGAAAGAAGTAATAATGGCTCTTGCAGAGAGAATCTCGGGAAATTCGCAGGGTTCTAGGTTTAACGACTTTGTTACTGGAAAAGGACGTGGCCTCAATGTGCTCCTGCAGTAAGACTGTTAGCCTCACGATTATCTGTATGCACTCACATTCAAAACAGTGGTCCTCCTGGAGTTGGCAAAACATTAACGGCCGAAGCTGTATCTGAGCATCTTCAAAGACCTCTCTATTCAGTAAGTTATTCCCACCTAGGTTCTGCTGAAACCTTTTCTGATTTTCAAGATCTCTGCTGGAGAATTGAACATCGGGGCAGGACAGCTGGAGGCGCAGCTCTCTCGCATCTTCAAAATTTCCAGTCACTGGAATGCGATCCTTCTGTTAGATGAAGCAGACGTCTACCTTGAGCAACGTTCCTCTCATGATATGGTACGGAACGGTCATGTTTCAGTGTTCCTCCGCAAGCTGGAATATTGTGAGGGGATTCTTTTCCTCACCACTAACAGAGTGCGTGAGTTTGATGAGGCCATCCTAAGCAGGATGCATGTTATGTTGAGGTATGATGATCTGAGCAGCGACTCGAGAAAGCAGATCTGGGAGAATTTTCTCAACACCGTGCGCACTGTCCAAGGAGTAGTAGTAGATGTAAATGAGAAGCAAATGAGGCTCTTGGTCGATAGCAAGCTCAACGGTCGGCAGGTAAGGCAGGCTGCTATATACCATTGAATGATAGGCTAATCTATGCGCAGATCAAGAACGCTATATCTACTGCCGATGCGTTGGCTAACAGACAAGAAAGCAATATCTGCTTCTCCCATTTGAGACAAGCTGTGAAGGCTAGTGAGAAGTTCATCAATGAATTCAACGGAACGGAGAATACCAACAGCTTGTTTATGTGAACGCTTCTCGAAGTGGAAGATACCGTTGGTTTGGGGCAGAATCGAGGCTTTACTTTTGTTGTTCAATATCGGTAGTAATACTGTAGTGCTCGGTCGCTGTTCTTTTCAATAATACGTTAGAACTTATTCAAGAATCTTCGTCAGTGGTTTATTTAGATATGATGCAGCTTCGTACCGCAGACAGACTAAGGCATTGCACAGCGGCAGTTCGGATCGAGAATGTAAATGCAGGTCTCTTTTGCAGCTGTACTCTGTGATTGTCGTGTGCAGTGTTAGGGATAACATAAGTATAAGTACTCAGTGGATGTCCCATTTCTTCCATCACTTCCCATCATTACTTCTCATCATTATTTCATACCCTTACCAAAGATACTCTAATTTCTATGTCGGCAAACATGTTAACTTCAATCAACATACCTTCTTTCGTACGTCCCGAAGACCTTCTACTTGATCTCGCCACCAAGGCATCTGAAATTCTTTCAAAGGAAGTGGCTTCTCCGCTCCCTCCCAGCAATGAACTCAGTGTTACGCTTGCGGGAAGTACCAAGGCCACCTCAATCTACGAGATGAATCTCCCACAGGAAATGGGATAAGGTGGCGTAATACCATGTGAAGCACATCATGGTACCTCGGATGAAGAGGAGATTCATACAAGCCCATGCTCCTCCACCGCGTATAAAAGAATAACGGAGCGCCATATTCGGCGGTGTAATGGAAGTATCGGCAAGTCCTTGAAGCGTAAGCGTACTAGTGAGGACGAGCTGGAGGGGAGTAAGGGTAAGTACTGAACTCTTTGCAAAGACGAATCACTGACCGGACTGATTAAGCCTCCACGATTATCCTCGGCAACGATGAAAATGATCCCATCCTATACGGGGTTCATCACCGGAAGAGTCGAAGAGTTTTAGACGAACGATCTGAAGGGACTGAAGACAACCTTCTCAAACTTCTAAGAAAATTGATAAAACGCAACAAGCGCGACGGGTTCTTGTGCCAGAATTGAAAGGGAATCCCCACGAAAGATTCACCTCTCCAGGACACGAACAGCATGTGTACTGTCCGGACACCCAAAAAAATACCAATGTTTCAGATCAACACTGCTAAGGTATATAACAATAACTTCTCCCTTCTCGGAAGTAATGATATGTCTGAGCTTCCTTCTCCAAGTAGCGGGAGAAAGCTAACACAGTTCCCTTCGCAACAATGACATAACCATCAGAGTCAACCTGAACAGAGCACCTCTCTCCTTTTTTGTGAAGCAGCTCGCAGTCTTCGTCGAGGGTTCAGTCGAGGTAGTGTAATCTCTCTGGTGAAAGCCTTCTGTAGCGTGATTACTGCCGAATCCGAGGACTCGATGAGAATCTACGTTTGGACACGTTTTTTCAAAGAGACCACGATGAACAAGGCCGAGTAGGCACACCTGTGTACAATATCTTTTACTTTCTCAGTGCTTGCGGTTTTGCGCTCTTCGTATGAAAGCGAAGCTGTCTTATGCTTGGACGACGGACTTATGATCGCATAGGTAAGCACAACACACAGCCCAACGTACATTTTTCGTGATCCAACTTCATTCTGCTATGCCAAAGAAAAAGTATCCCGGAGCATCATTGAAATCTGGACCAAATTCCAGCCTAATCATTCCAAGTATAAATTGAAAAGAGATTGTGCATACATATGCCTTACTTCTATCACTGGACGCTTGTAACAAGAGGAAGTGTGCCTACTACGATGACCAATGAATTATTGTGGAAAATTGGGTAGCAATACGATACCGCTGACCTGGCATTTCCGTATATCACGTGTATCGGTTGATGACTAACCGGAAGGTGCCCCGCCAAAATGAAGTTACTGTCACCAGAACGATCTTTGAATGCACAGCCTCTTAGCATCCATCAGAATCTTGCTGCCCAGCGCTATCTGCGGAGGCACGTATATACCCTGTCCACACGTGAGGTAACTACACAGACCTAACAACTGTGGCTAACTTAAAGAGCGTCAGATCTCGACCGAATGCCACCGAAAAATTTATATCCAGTCCTGGCGAGCTGAATAGGCCCCTAGCATCGATAACGAGATTTCATATTTCGCGTCTCAACTTCCTTTTACGAACGCGAGTAGTCTCAACTTACGCTGGCACATCTGGCCACACTCGTACTAGGCATCGGATCATATTTCCTCCAATATTGCATGCGCAACCTATCCAGCAAAGCCTCCATAATGGAGGATTCTGAGCCTCAGTCCCACCCAGTTCCAGAGAAGCTTCTTGGACCTGAAACCACCACGGAAATAGGCAAGCTCGCAGAATGGCTTTCAAAGCTTTCGGACGAAGACTTTCAGAACGTAGCTCCCGGGATTACGAAATGCGTGGCTAAAGACTGGAAAAAGACTATCAAATCATTTGTTGAAGGATTGGGTTTTCAAGTAGAGGTATGCACTTAGCTGGCGAGCTGCAAACATAAGCTGATCATGTCAGTAGTCACCAAATTGCTTGATATTTCGAGTACGGCAAAGGAGCCTTATTGATCTAGGTATTGAGTGCTATCTTGTACCTATCCGCATCTTCGCAGCCGCAGCACCTACAATATCCAACCCCAAATGCAAGACGAAGGATCCGCCGAAATTGATTGTAGGAGAAAAAGTCTGGGTTGATCAACTCGTGTTGCTAGAGGCAGGCTTCGACTGTATTTGTTGTGACGGGTTCAAAGTAGGGTCTCAAGCCAAATAGTGGCCGATTGTTATTCTCCAGATACAATGGTTCCATGTATCGCTGCAGATAGACAATGTTCAAATTTGTGACAGCATCTAGCTCCGTGGCTGTATCTTTGTAGATCATTAGATAATCGAGTCCTGTAATGACCATCATTTGGGACTCACCTTGAGTGGTTTGATCTGAGAAATGTAAGTCACTATTTCCTCCATAATTCGGAGCATCATAGGGTAGATCTCTCCAACCTCCGTTGGATAAGATCTCATTATCCCGGGAAGTGGAAAGGCGACTGGTAGAGCCCGTTTCTCCCAGGTAATTGTGCGACGTCTGCAAATGAGGCTGCTGATCTGCATTGCACAAATCGCGTTCGGTAGCAGCGACTAAAGCTTGCAAGCCGGCCGACGACGATGGCAAGTTATTTTCAGGGTGAGGCTCGGCTTCGGGCAGTCGACTGCTTTTGGGATGATTTGTAGAGGTTTCGAATATGAATGAATATGCTATCAATTTATCGATGGTCAATGATCCGTGGGCGGCGAAACATGCTAGTCCGAGCCTGGAACATATCTGTTCGTAGCTGCCATACTTCAGTGATAATCCTTGAGTTCTAGTGGGTTACTGACTCTATACTTAAGGCTTCACTGACAATAAAAGCTGGGTTGAACATCGGATAACTTAACACAGTATCTTTTGGGGGTTCATCCTTCAGGCGGTTTACAACAATACCAGCAATAACACGTCGCCTTTTCTCTGACATTTTGGATATCATTGTCAAGTTAAAGTTACGTTCTAAAGAATGTTATTGAACGAAGACATAGGACGGAATTCAAACTTACGAGACAAGGCTTGATAGATGAAGCCAACCTTTTCTTTCCAGTACTCAGAGAGTCCATTGACAATTAAATTGACTGTTTCAGTCGCAGATCTCCACCTCCTTTTGGTTCTGTCAGTTCTTTCGGGTGAGGTAGACGCAACGTGGCCATGAGATCCTGTTTGAATTAGAGAAAAGCAAGATGCAAGGCACCGATACACCCAAGCCTTCTTCTTTCCTTCTGCTTTCACCCTGGATGCTTCCGACCAGAGGTGTGTCTCGTACTGGAAAGCAGTATTTAGTTGGGTAGCTATCCCGTTAATGAGTGGGGATATCTGGGGTTCTCTGGTATGCTTCTCCTTCATCGCTTTGCGAACCTTTTGAACAATAATTTCTGCCTCCTTCTGTTCCTCATCACCATGCCGCTTTCCGAGTGAGTTATCCGCGCCCTCGGCCTCAATGTCATCATCAGATATTTCGTTACCAGATCCAGGTACGTCCCCGGCGCTAAACCCTTCATCAGGACGTTCACACCTGGCTTCGATGTTGTCGGCTCCGTCGAGACTATTTCCAGAATCGTGAGTAGTTGGTGGCAAAACATTGATGCGACGTCTTTTTGTTGCGGTTTCGTTGGGAATCTCAAGCTCACTGTTTGCATTTCGTGGTCTTTTGGAACGGCGAACACTTGAGGCGTCTTCGATGTCCGATTCATCCACATAAATGATCTCGTCTGTGAACGGTATGACTGAAGAAGATATATATGCAGAAAGCTGTTGCTCTGCTGCCTTAGAACATCCATTGTCAATCTGTTGAGACGTCGGATCAACAGTGCAACTGCGCTTTGTAAGTGACAAGCCTGAAAGTAAAGTCAAAGCAATACCTACCATTGTTCGGTTGAAAAGTCCCATTGTACAGGCCGATAATGTGTATCGTAAATAGCTTGTACTGTGTCTTCGATGGGATTTATCTTCGAATTTCTGTACTCCGAGACTGCTGTCTTGCAGCATAAAGTGTATCGATATTTGGATGAGAAGAACGTCTGTCCTGGAATGTGTCGGATTGAGAAGGGATGAATTCTTAATTGAACAGCTGCCCAGTGGTTCTCAAGCTGAACAGCGAAGTGGACAAAGTTAGAGTTTGTTTTCGAGAGTGGCCGGTGTGGAAGCTGTGGAAGTTTCTTGTGCTGTTTCGCAAGATTCTGCTCTTCAAGAGAACAGAAATAAGAATGAAGTCCACTAGGCACTTGAAAAAGACTTTCATTCATAGCTATCAATTTGAAAGCAGGTTGAAGATGGTAAGATGTGCATAGCTCCACGAGTTTACTGAGACTGTACCAATTTATGGATTTGGTACAGTTTTAGCGCTCTCGCTTACCCAGCCGCTAAATAGATCACACCTATGCACCTTATGCAATGCACGAATCGTTACTATGAATTGCAACTCGCTTCGTCGTCACTGCACTCTACAGCTGTTGGTTTCCACGGCCGCATGTATCGTGTCTTGGTGATTGGTACTGCAGAAGGGAAAGACCATCCGATTCCGCTAATCTCTGCTTCCGGTATCTCATTACTCTCAGAGTGTTCACAATTCTATAGGATACTGCATGCGTTCCATCATTGACAAGGTGACCCGGCTCAACACGCACAAATGGCACGTTGAGGTGTTGTGATGATGTGTGCATTCTACTCAAGGGGCACTTGATTGAAGCATAAGTAGTACAACAGATCGAGGCAGCCCAAGTTGGTCCGCCTCCTTCTTCTATCGAACCAACATGCTCATTCTCTCCCAACATGCAGACCGTTACCATTGCAATCACTTGCACTCTGTCATTTCTCACTATGTTCCTACACCTCCCTGACACCATTACAACATGGAGGAAAGGCATGTTAGGAACAACAATCCCGAATACTACCTGTTCCCTCGTGTCTTATTTGTAGACCTACTTAACCTTGTCTTTGTTACATTCATAGCCCTCCTCTTGCGTTCTTTCTCGCTTCAGCTCTTATACGGCCTCCAAAGTCTAGGCATATTATCCAGCATGTTCAACGAGGTCTGTCCGAAACTTTGAGGGTTTGCAGTGCAACTATCTGACAATATACAAGCCGTCCGTGTAAGAACATGGGGACTTATCAAGTAAAAGGGGTGGGCCTTGGCAGCTGCCTGCTCACTTGCTTTGAGTTGTTGTGGCGTTGGGATGGTTTTGATCTACGTTCAGAAGGACGCGCGCTCAGCTTGCATTGTGGTAGCATTTGGGAATTTCATCGCTCATGGAGTTTCGGGCTGTATATTTCTGCAGGCAAGCATTAAGGGAAGCAACAGGTTTTACTTTGTGAGGCATGGTTCCATAATGTTATCATTACTAACAACACTGGCGGCTATTGCCTCTTTGGTGTTGCTTTGTTTGCAATCTATGGTATCTTTTCTTTTGGTAAGTTTTTCTTTTTGACACTTCATTTCCCTGCTGACTGCAGGTATGGTGAGATGATGGTTGTATGCATATTGGATATGGTTGATGATATGCATGGGCTATATTAACTTTATGTTCGAGGAAAGGAAGAAGATAGACTCGAGGAAGAAGATGAATTCGGGGATTAGCGGTACCGTGGAAACGCGTATGCGATTCCCGTACTACCAGCGACTCTCTCTCCTGATGCTGTCTAGACATCTTAAACTTTATGTCTGCCTTTCATCTGTATATAATTCATTGTGATAGCTCTCCGCCAGCTCTTCAGTTTCTACGCATCATTTCTACAAAATTTCTCTCCACCAACTTTTATGTACGTGCCGTCTCATTCTACTTGATACATGCGTACTATACTAATTGGTAACTAGAGAAGTCCCGGATTCTTTCAGTATGAAAGCAGCGTTTGCCTCAGAATACTACATCGGTAATCACCGAGAAGCTCTCATACTCATTGAAGCGTATCTTCAACTAAAGACAGTTTCTCAGCCGACTGAGATCCAAAGCGGAAGCGTTTTCATCTACGCAAATTCTTCAGGCGTAATGACCTGGCCGGATGATCACGAATGGGGCCCTAGCAAGGATGAGGACAATTTCCTGGTCTATGAAGAAGTCAAAGGGGATTTGTTCAGAAAGACTACTGCAGTCACCGTCAAGAACTGCCTTTTAGTCTATTACTACAAACGAAATGATAAAAATGGTCGCAATCTGCCAATTCCATCAGAAGTTTTTGCTAGAATGGTCCCCGAGCATATCATCGATTTGACAGAATCTTGACGATTAGATTTGAAGGACTGGGGGAGGGGTATTGGGGTTCCGAGAAACGACTTGTGATGTGCAGTTGGTATTTCATGCCCTCCATTTAATATTCAGGGATACTCTACTTGATCAGCATATGCGACCTTCTGTAATCTACCTCGTTTGTCATTGACTGAGTAGTTTGGTTACCTGTATGTGCTCCCTTTTGATACCAGCTATGCTTCTGTTACATGGATTGAGAGTATATATTCGTTATTCAAGTAACATGGATGAGTGATTCCGCATAGGAACCTGTGATAGGTTAAACCAGAGATACAAGCAAGACTTACAGATGATTGTCAGATTCGGTAGCTTTCCCCACATGGCAATTCACATGCACAGTAGAAGTCGAAGAATCCGTGAGATAGAAGAAGGGGAAGATGAAGAGCTTGCAGGACAACTGAGGGCGAAAGAGAAGAATAATTTCTGGACCGGTAAATGGAGCAATTTGGTAGACAGAGATGAGCCCCATACCACAGGCTTAAATTTCGGACATTATTCTAGCATGTGTATTTGGAGTTGAGCGTCATCAATGCCCTATTTTCGAAGAAAATTTAGCATGTAAATCCACCATCTCTCAAGCACATCACATCCTTTCTAAGGTCTTACTGATCCGGGTACTTTGGCACGGATGTTGAATATGCAACCAAGCCTTTGGCGCCTGGAATTTTGCTATGAAGGCAGTGGTTGGTTTTACGGTTCCTGGAATATCACTTCGTGGTTTATTCCCTCCAAAAGTGATATCGAACAGACTGGGTCTGCAATTACGTCGCAAGTGGGACCATATCGGTCTTTACCTGAGTAGTTCAATCTTCGTATGCTTGACACAACCCCTTGTAATGTAGGTTGCTATCGAGAACAAAACACTTAGCTCATTTTATGCGAAATAGTACAAATCTGTGATCTTGCCCGCTGCTGATGATAGAGCTTCTATGATGAACCCGTTCTACTCGTTCTTGTGACTATCTCGAAAAGAATCGAAATCATGGACGATAAAGACTCAAGCGTGAGTGAAAAGAGCCCGATTTTGTTTTTAGTTATTTGTTAATCCTTTCAGGACAAATCACATGTTGCTCTCAAGATTATTTGGGGCAAGAATATTCGCCCACTTCCATTGCAATCCCCCTTCCCCGATGGAGCCATCAGTGAAATTATTGGTAGCTTACATCGGAATCTCGGGAAAGGGATGCATATTGTGATATCCTGCTTTTATCGTCACTTCGAAGGCTCTGAAACCATCGAAGATCAACTTCGCAGGTGCGCTCATACAGGTGTCGATAACAACCAAGAGATAATGAGTGCTGTCTTTCAACATCACAATCCTGACAGTTGGCCTTTGCCTGTACTTTGTCATTTGTGGCAGGAGTCAATGGTAAGTGAAGCGGAGATGTTCTCCGCTATATAACTAATATTGTATAGATAATAGGTTATCAACACCTTTCGAAAAAGGTTAACAACTTCGGATGTTATCTCGATGTTTTTTTGGATCTTCCTGCCTTCAATGATATCAAGGATGACGAGTCAAAGCGAAGTAGCTACATTTCGACTACTGCAAAATACATTGCTCGGTGGAACCAGACTCTACCAGGGTTGTGCAGACCATCTGTAGAAGAGTGGCTGGAGAATGATGGGGTTCAAGCGTAAGTATAACACCTAGATATACTCAAATATACTGACATTCAGAACCAGAATCCAGTGGTGCGCGGAAAAACGTCTTTCTTTTGAAATCAACGACGACGCGGCCTACATCAACGACGTGACGCTCATAGCAAGTGAAGGTCGCACAATTATAGCCCTTCATCATGAGGGGACAGGGAACCAGAAGTCCTTCGAGTATGACGTTAAACTGGTAAAGAAACTGGTAAAGCTGAGAAACAGGAGGTTGATGCACATAGCAACATGAAACTTCTGACGTAGAAGTAGGGGTCTTCATAAGGGGAGGATTGTTCCAGCTCGCCACGAGTTTGTCAGTTTCTACAGTATTCACCACAGAATGAATCTTTTATGTGTACCTCGGCCAGAGTCTTGTGACATCCACCTCTTACCGTTGAAAGTGTGTGTATATAGACTCTAGTACGTATCTTTTACCTGAAGCAAGTATTATACAGTGGACTTATGTAGTGGACACGTGTTTATCAAGGCTATACTGGGTCGTTCATGAATGTAAGTATCGTAATTTACAGGTTTACCTAACCTGTACAGCAAAATTCATGACATAGTGTGCATCGGGTATGCTTCAACTCCGTCTGATCCGTCGACCAATCTTAACGAGTAACTCAGTCGATAGTAAAGATTCAGATGTCGGACACGCTTCAAGATTGTCAACTTGAAGATCAGCAGCCTCAACGACCTCTGAATTTATTGCGACCCACCTCGTACCACTACTATGCGCTTTTGTTGTGTTAGCAATGTCCCTCATCTGAAATCAAGAGCAAAGAATCCCCCCAACCGTCGGGGCCAATCACGTAGAACTCTTTCAAATACCTACTCTATCTTACTTTGATTATGTCAAGGATTATTCAACTGCTTGTCAAATTTACATTCCTTCAAGATAAAGAATACGAACGCCTCCCTGCCAGAACATATGATAATTATATCTCCAATAGCGGAGAAGTTTTTGTCGCTAACACTTCTTCAACCCACGGCACTGCATCTGGTGGATTCGAACACGAGGTGATACGTCTCTCCAATGCCCGAATCGGATGTTTGCGCAGTGTACTGCAGTCTCCGATGTGACTGTAGTAGTCCGAGGAGCCCAGCTTCCCTTTGAAGACTTTAAAGTCTTATATAAGACACATGATGTCTTTTCGTTGAAAGTAGGATAGGACTACGGCACGTCTCACAATGCTTTCTACCCCTTATCTGAATCCTTGGTTGCAGAGATTTGCTTCATTATTGTAAGTCATCAAGATCTAAAGAAGCTTTGCTAACTTTGAAGCATAGTTTCGTTCGATACCTTCGTCTTATTGTCAATTGCACAGCTTACTGGAGGTACAAATCGATCGCTATACCCGATAGTCCGAGCTACACCCCCAACGATGTCACCGTCATTATCGCCACGATCTCTACAGACGAGAATGAGCTTCGACGAACATTGGGGAGTATACTAGCATGTAGCCCTTTGCAGGTTTTGCTTGTTACTACCTCCGACAAGTACGATTGGCTACTTAGCCTTGCAAGTTCTCTGGAAGTGTCGAATTTACATGTCTTCTTCACCTCCGTTGCAAGCAAACGTATTCAAATCGTCAAAGCACTTGAAGTAATTCGAGACCGGATTGTACCCCAAACACCGATCACGATTCTCGCTGATGACGATGTTACTTGGCCATCAACAATCATACCATGGCTTCTCGCCCCGTTTGAAGACAGTATGATTGGTGGTGTTGGAACAAATCAACAGGTACGACGTTTGGATCAAGGGTCAATCATGGAACTGTGGTACAACTTCCTTGGAGCAGCATATATCGAACGTCGGAACTTCGAGATCTTAGCAACACACTTCATTGATGGTGGAACGTCATGTATGTCTGGACGTACAGTTGCCTATCGCAGCGAGATATTGGAAGATGATGAGTTCCAGGCAGGTTTTAGGGAAGAGAGATGGGGGACCCATATACTCAAAGCAGATGACGACAATTTTATTACAAGGTGGGTTGTGAAAAAAGGCTGGAAGACTACGATTCAATTCGGTGAGTATATAGAGACAACCTTGGAGAACAATTCAGACTATCTTCGTCAATGCCTACGGTGGGCACGGAGCAACTGGAGGAGCAACATCAAGAGCATATTCTGGGAGAGATATATCTGGAGGTAAAATCGGCTCTATGAAATAGAAGGAACCCGCTTACATACCAACAGGCAACAGCCATGGTGTGCTTACGCTCTTCATATGTCGATGTTCATCAACTTTGCCGTTGTTGTAGATCCACTCCTCTTTATATTTCTTTATTGTGGTACAAGCGATTGCATTCATCAGATGACATATCTATTCATGCTTTTTATCTGGATGTTGTTATCAAAAGCTGTTAAGCTCATTGGATTGCTTCGCCAGAATCCTTTAGACATCCGTTACCTGCCTGTGATAATCCTGTTCGGTTATTTTCATAGCTTCATCAAAGTATATGCTCTTTGTACGCTCAACAATGTAGGTCTTAAATCTGTGTTGATTCTAGCAACTAATGCTGACTCGAATGGTAGGAGTCATGGGGTTCTCGAGGGTTGCAACTCAAGAGTGCCTCCAGTTTCACTCGGGTTACAGTCAGGGCCGAGAGACAAAGCGACGGAGAAAGTACTAAGAAGGAATAGGTAAGAGACTGACATGTGGAGTCTGAGCATGCGGTATTGTATATTGTCAATAATCAAGGGACCTTACTCCATCATGCTGGGAAATTCTTGCTTTGATCGCCTCCAAATTGTGAGCTTCGTTGTATCTAAGCATTGAGGGAGGATGGGGGAGAGATATTGGCACAGATAGTACTTAGAATAACGATTTTGGCGCAATCATGTTTATATTATGTGCTATTCTGAAGGAAAGGAAATCTTTGTATGATCAATTGTATAACTCTGCATCAAATGCACCTCTACCTCATGATGGTGATTGAACGGCTTCATTTTCCTCTCTTCATTCCGAACATAGGAATCTCCTCGAGATCATCATAACCACTGATGACTTTCATGAAATAATTCCTTGTTGATGCCATCGACTATGTCTATATGTTAGTAATATCCAGACTTCGAGAGACAACTTTGATGAACAAGAAATAAACCTACATCCCCACGTTCCAGAGCGTGCGTAATAAGCAACTCCGTGCTTCCAAGTACAACAGCAGCATATCTTCTTCTTTGCTCTGCCTCATCGTCTGATAATCGAGGCTTTACATTTCTATGGTTAAACAAAGGAGAAAAAGAGTCAGCTATAATTCGTTGGCAGGAATTAGGAGTTTTTAACGGTTTACAACTCACCTGGACTTGCTACTGTCCTCGATGGACAAGTGTGTTATGAGTTTCGACATAGAAAACCAGGTATATGTAAAAAGTCAATTTCAAAGATGAGAGTTTGATTCTCAAAGGTTTTGAGGAGGGTGACTATCAAAGTCAGGCTTCTTTAGCTACAAATACTATGATCTTCCTGGTCTTACGCCTTATCCTCTATAATTGCTACTGGTTTCAACGTCATCTCTCAAATGCCAAGAATCTGTATATGGTACCATCTCCACCAACCAATGATTGAAGTCGTATTATGATTAGGAATATCTGCAACTGTGATCATATCCGGAGTTTGTAACAACAAGGATGTTGTTGGATTATCGTGAACTGGTCAACTCTGTCATTTTTGATCTCAACTTACACAAAAAGAAATACCTCCCAATTGATTAAACATATGCAGGATGATCTGAATTAGACAACAGATCTGGAAGTGTGGTGAAAGCTTGTTGGGGGTGTCGCTAGCCTCAGAATCCCAGAAGTCTGTTTGTAATATGCACTTGACTCTTCGTACCACTCATCCACTTGTCACCAAGTAACTTGCAGATTTCGTGACTTTCAGCCTATCTACACGCTGCATGAGGGGCGACGGAGACTCGGCATCGGTTTGAAAGCGTAAGCACATTAGTACAACCTCACTTAAGCCTCTTGTGTTGCACACTGCGTATTGCATTAATGTAATCTCTTGTGAAATGTTGGTACTGAGGCCTGGCTTCCCTCGCCCACTTCTCTAGACCCAACAAGGAGATGATAACAAGCTGTATTCCTTCAACCCACACGGCATTCAGTGCTTCTTTCAGCAGTGTATCCAACGATCAGACAGACCTTACAAGAAATCTCCTTGCCCCAAGATGAAAAGAGCATTCGCTCGAGGTCTTTACGAAGGATCGGACGACTAGCCATCTCGATCCCCGAGAATCGACGAAGGATATGCGGATCAGTCACCAACATCTTCTGAAGTTCGACCATCCTTCGTCGGTTATGTCATCTCAGTTTATGACACCTTGATACTCATTGAAGCATGCCTCCAAAATATTATCCCTATTTCCCAACTCAAAATCGAACGCCAGATGTGGGTCTTCGGCGTCACATCTTAGGAATGGACATACCCCTGGCCGTGGCGTATCATATTTATAGATATGGCTACAGTCTACTTTTAAGGATCTTCTTCCAAACTTATGATCCGCATCACCTTTCCTTCCTACATTATTTCTCATCATGGAATCGCAACTTTGGACTCCCGCTTACATAGGCATCGTCAATACTATAGAAAAGGCAGGGTTGATTCTTAAGTGGCGGCAACCGGCATTTGTGCCTACAGAATACCTTCAAGAGTCAGCATCTACACGTTTCCCGTCTTCACTCCCCTCTACCAATACTATGTCCCTTCAAATCCAGTATCTCAACAATCAGATGCAGCCGGAACAACGATTCTTTGAACACGAATCAGCTGATTCCGACGAATTTTACCGGGACACTCTTAATGCTGAGGCAAGAAATACATCCCTTCTGTCTATTGAAGTACGTGATTTCGAAAACCGGTTTTGTGACATCCTCGACATCTCAGAGATTGGTCGCACGCACTCGAAATATAAGTTCCTGTTACGTATCGCTGTGATACAAGGAGACCCGGTTGGCGTGGCGCGGGATTTTGCAAGTGAGATGAGAGAGCCGGTTCCAATTATCACAGCTCATACAAAGACTGTGGCTGGAAACGAAAGCCTACACAGAAGGTACACTGAACTCCCCAAGAGAACGAAACATCACTTATTCATCTAAACAGGCTCACAGATGCCTTGCAAATACCAGCACATGAAAGTTCTGTTCAGAATTGTCATCCTTCGCTACAGGATATGGGCATCTACTCCCTCTTCAAAGGTGATAGTACATCATGTTGGCAATGGATTTGCACTAACTACTTTGTAGTTCGCACCATCTGGCAAAACTTGCCTATCATTTCTATTGGTCTTGTCCAACCGGTCCACGTACAGGACTACCAGACCTTTGAGGAGCATATGCAAAAGAGGATCAGATCCGTACTTCGTATTGCTGTCAAGTACAATCACCATATCATATGCATTGCACCTTTCGGATGCGGTGATGAACGGAACCATCTCAGTGCTACCGTAGAAGTGGCATCGTTTTGGAGAAGTGCTATTTATACTGATGAATTCAAGGGCTGGTTTGAATATATAGTCTTTGTTATTGACGAGGGCTATCATGAGACTATACATCAAGCTTTTCGAGATACTTTCAATGGTTGGGAGGTCACAAAGTGGAGAAGAAGCGGAAACTCATAGAGCTTGTGTATACTCTACTTGCGCCGATAGATAAAGCGTAGAATACGTTAGATAGTACTTGCGTAGCAAACAAACAATGAATTTGTGGAATCTATTTATCTTTGTACTGAAACTTACGCAAACTTATTGAGCGAGAAGCGGGGATCGTTGGAGTAGGCGGGTGCCATCGACAGATTAGTGATATCCTTCCTTGGGACTTGATGCTTAGTTCATTGTTGTGGATTAAGGGCATGGCCTTGGTCATCTATTGTTGAAGTCGCCGGCGTAACTTCAAGGCTTCGTCCCCCAAGCAGGATGAACAGTACCCAACTATCTCAACTCCCTGATAATTGCGGCTGTACTCTTATCTGAGACTATTGGAGATTAATGCTCAAGCTCCTGGGATAAAGTCAACTCTGTCATTTTACTCAACAAAACGGAAGTCTCCGAGTCTTGCATTCTGCTTCAATGCACTGGTGCCTCGGACTGTTGGATATGCCGCATATTGCCGCAACCAGGGCTATTGTTTCTTCTCCACCTTAGTCTTGCAGGATGAATCGAATGTCCATTATGAATACGCCTACGACAGCTCATATATAAAGATAAAGATGCTCGAGCTTTTCATCATTACATCCATCTGTTCTCCTTCAGCTCAAGCAGTTTTGAAAGCCTCCTACATCCGTATAACAATCAAGCTCGCTGTTTGCTTTTCGCTCGCTGTCATTATCTCTTGCAGCAGCTCTTAGTTTCCATTTTTGTAACCAAGAAAACCCACAATGTCATCCAACAAACTTCCGTAAGTTCTTTTTCTTTGTAGCGCGAAAGTCATCAGGCTAATTCAAGAAGCGGTGTCCGAGAGATGCTCCCAGAAGCATTCCCCTGCGTCGAATCGATTCTTCCACCTTTTCGTGATGATTATGACCATGAGCAAGGAAACTTCGCTAGCATTGAATATAATTTCGGCCACCAGAAGTCTGTTGCGTATGGAAATAACATATATTCCACCGGTGCCTTTGCTCCAGCGATCAATTTCAGCTGTAATAACGGTCGAACTGAATCCCCTGTTGCTGGGCACCTGTTCCAAAACTTAGGCATGCCTCAAGAATGTGACTGGTCATTGTCTACAGCACAGTCCCTGCCCCAAGAGTCTTCCAGCAAAGATCATAATGGTTCAGAAAAGAGGTTTCATGAAAATCGGCACAAAATCTCGGAGAAGCAACGCCGAGACTACCAGGGTATCTACATTGACTGTGGAGATAAGATTAGAGACATTTTTCGCGCCCATAATGCTCAAACCTCGTGCAGTCACTGCTCAAAATCAGCCAAAAATCACGAGTCGGCCAATTCAAAGAAGTCCAGGAAGATCATGCTCGAGGAATCAACCATGTTCGAATTCCGTGTGGCACTACACAAGAGTACCGATGCTGCTCAAGAGATCATGAGCGAGGTTGCCTCCCTTGCACAAAGTTTGAACAACGATAAGGAGATCAGCCTGATGACAGATCCCGATGACCGGTCCAAGGAGGATGTCCGTGCTCGTGCTGCCGAAGAACTGCTTGCCCTTATGAGAGTAGACTGCCTGAACCACGGCATCAAGCCTCTCAAAGAAGACGACTGCGAAATAGCCGCCCCCTTCTTCAGTGTAAGCTCCAATATTTGTCCCGGATCTCCTGAATCGGATGTATCAGAGGTAATGAGAGAAGGTGGTGTAATGCAATGTAGAGCATATGATGGTATCTCGGAGACTCCTACAAGCCCATGCTCCTCCACCGCGTATAAAAGAATAACGGACCGCTATAATCGAGAAACCAGCATCGACAACTCCTTAAAGCGTAAGAATGAGCTGCAAGGAAGTGAGGGTAAGTACTGAACTCTTTTCAAAGACGGAATTACTGACCGGACTGATTAAGCCTCTACAACTATCCTCGGCAATGATGAAAACAATTCCGTCCCATTCGGGGTTGATCGCAGGAAGATCCGGAAGGTTTCAGACGAACGATCTGAAGAGAATGAAGACGTGGGGATATACATATCTCCCGAGTTTCTCGAATTTCTGAACAGAGTATCTGACAGACCGGGAACATCTCAAAAAGATGATGAAAAACAATGAGACCAAGGGAGAGTGGTTGAGGAAAGCTGCCATCCATACTCGAGAGGCATAGTTGCAAGGATGTTGTAATGGATGAGTATAATGACTTTTGTCAGCAAAGAAGGATGTTGTATTGGTATTCAATAGTAAATGTAGGTCTGTACCAAAGAACTCTTGACCTTGATCTTTTCCGAGAACGTTATTCTCTCTATATTTGTAGACGTGTACAATCTTTACACTTCTCTCAAGTAATGAGAGTTCTGATATCCAGCACTCTCATTGTCGCGCAGAAAGCTGATCACGAGCAAAATGAGACAGAACGTCAAACAGTGAAACCAACTTCAATAATTCTTAATGCAGGTAGAGATCCTCATGATGTTACATACCTGATATGTCAGCCAATAAATCTGATTGTGGGTCGGATGATCAGACTAGAACAGCTGTTTGATTCGAGCGATAAGGAGAACATACACAGTTTTTTCTGGGGCAGAGTTAGATATCTTTCGAGAGGCGAGTATATTGGATGAGGCCTACGAAACCAGAAAGAGTCAGCAACGTTGAGAGGGCTCAATTCACCGACCGGCAAAGCCCCTCAGAGAGGAACCGTGCAGACCCATCGGAAACGACGACGAGTTGACAAACATGGCTATAGATAATTGACAGGCTCTATTCGATTCTGTTTACGTTCTGGTCAGCCGAGTTGATGTAGAATATGCACTTCGTTGCCAGATATCTATCGGCGTTTCCTTCCAAACTGAACCTCAGGAGTTGCAACCATCGGGACGAGGTCCAACCAATCGTCGAACCCTAGACCCATTTCATCAGCAAATTCCGGTGATCATGATGAGGCATGGTTCACTTTCCGCGCATGGTCCAGAATGGTCCAGATCGACTCGTTTTTAGAACATCTTACAAACGCTGCAAGAGCATCTTGGCTTGATTCCGCAACTGTGCCAGCTCAAGGGGCCCCAGACAGACCACAAAAGGCTTTACATCCACTCATAGGACATCTCAGACACAATCCACTTCGAGATTCACGATTCGAGCGTCATGCACTTCGGCAGGTGGGTAGGAGCTTATCGCGTCACCCAAAATCTCAGGGGCTGGTGACTACACATCGTCGAGTAAGCCTGCCATGGCACAAAGCAGCGGAACTTGGCAGCTGATGGGGTTCATGTAGGTCTCGTATCAATAGGTGAGTTTGCCTGATCCCACAAGTAGCAACATGGATGCCTCGAGTATAAGTAGGCAGGTGTGCCAACACTTCCTCCCTCATCTCCATCGTTCTTCGTCAACATTTTGCACTCTCATCACAAGCAGACTTATTCTCTATACCATAAACATGTCGACTTTCATATCAGAAGCCCTCCACCCGATCAACATGTCAGTTGACGGGGATGCCGCTACACAGCCCTCCGCCAAAGGAAGTGTTCAGCAACGTCAGTCTTCTCATGATGTCGCTCTTCCTCCATAAGCTCCCAGCTCTCCTTCATCGGTCTCTGGGGCACTCGCCAGGAACCTCTGTCAGTCGAGAGAGAGCGATGTCACAAAGATGGCTATACCAATCCCTTGTGCTACCACCCATGATACGCTCAGCGCAGAGTTTGTGCCTGTCCTCACTACCCCCGAGACTACACCAGAACTTGACGCTGCAATCGAAAGTGATGAAGCACCAACACTACCATACTCACCAGCTGAGGGATTAAGACCTATCACTCCGTATTTTATCCCTCAGGAGCCCAATAATGAAAAATCGTTCGCTCCCTATCTTGTCGGCTCCGAAGAGTCTGTGGTATACGATGGTGACGATGCAATCTTTCCACACAAAACGCTCTCTCCAATCGAAGAGATAGGAAGTAGCAGAGGCTTAAAGCGGAAGCGGACTGAGGACTGCCAATCAGAGGGTAGCAAAAGTAAGTAATGAAGCCACTTCCTGGGAAAAATTCACTAACCTGTTTATTAAGGTTCTCCTATTACCCTCGGCGACGATAACGAGGATTGTGATCAGACTGTATCATTGAAGGTTCATCGCAAAAAGGTTCGAAAAGTATCATCTGAAGACTGCGGGGAGTTGAAAATTCTGGGGCCGACTCATGTAGCTGTGGTGCTCGAGGCGATGCAGGAACGGAACAAGATGGACAGGCGAAGTCTCCTAAGAATGCTCGAGAGGAACGAAAAGGATGGGAGGTACTTGGCGAATGTCATTGATTATTTTTGCCAGTAATACAGAGTTACTCAATGAACATACCTAGATCTGCTATAGAAATGAAGAAACTCTTGAATCATCCATTTCTTCAAGTAATTTCTCCATCCGCAAATCCGGTCTTGCGAACAAATATTTACTCCTCTCAAGGACTAATTCTACTATCATATTACGAGGTTTCGTCCCTGCTCTCTCTTTTGTACCTCAAGTCGGGTTTAGAAGATCTAAAGCTATTCCGTAAGCATCCTTTCAATGAAGATGATTTGACAGCGTTCACAATGATTGAACGGTGATTGCTTCTTACAGCCTTCAATATCAGGCTTGAATCAATACCAGGATCGAGTGCCAGGACCAACCAACGTTAGAAAGCGAAAATAGGAAACCGAATCGCAGTTTCCCTCTTCACCAGTAAAAATCCACTAGTTTCCCTCTGCGACCGCGTTTCATGGATTGAATCCCCCCACCAGTAGAAATTTACTGGTCCGTCAGATTCCCTGTCCTACCGAATCGGTAAAAGTATTGATGTATCATTAGATGCTTGTGGAGGTTGACGTTCTACCTCATTTCGATCGTGATTAGCTTACTGCCCTCAGGAAAGAGATGATGACGGATGGTCCCAGGAACGTAACAGCCCGTAGAATATGCCGGAGCATTCAAACATCGTTATCACATCAGTTCTTAATGTGTTCTAAAAGATGAACGTCGTGACAATATCGACATTAATTAGGCTAGAAAAATAATTAAAGGCGTACACGTGTAACATTATTAGGCTTCAATACATATGTAGCTACATATGGCTGGATAATGCACGGCCCACTATGTAGGTTACTACCCACCCGTTTCCTAGCCAACGACCACGAAGCTTAGCAGTATAACCCCCAAATAGAGATCATGCTCCGACCTGAAAGTAAATCAGTATTAACAAGATGTCTTCACGACGAGAGTCCGATTTTGCACATCTAGAAAGACTACTCGCAGAGGCACAGGCTAAGACTCTACAAGCAGAAGAGCAGGTTCGGCGAGAACAACAAGACCGACAACGAGCAGAAGAGCAGGCACAACGAGCAGAAGAGCAGGTTCGACGAGAACAACAAGACCGACAACGAGCAGAAGAGCAGGCACAACGAGCAGAGGAAAAAACACGGCCGACTTCATTCACGACGTATCTCGAATCCTGCCACACTCTTCTCTATGTACCTCTTCGAGTCCAACATGACAAGAGTCAAAGTACAAAGGGTTCCATCACGGACGTGAAGAACAAGCCATGTCCAACCTTCATCAGACCCTGGAAAGAGTTCCCAGAAGTCCACCGCGATTATTTCCAGCGAGTCTCGGCACACTTTCCTCCCAACGAAGAGCATTTCAGCAGTCTGCAATACCTCAAAGAGCACGGTGAAAACCGTTGCAGTAAACCTATCGCGAGTGAGAGGGATGTCGAACTGCATCAGTATGTAACTGTGGAAGAGCCGATTACTGCCATCATCTCCAAACTCCAGGAAAAGGAAGCCGCTCGCAGAGATCTGTCTGTGAAGTGTGGAATTGAATTCGAGAACCACGCGAATACGCTGAGCGATGAGAATGAGGAGGTTCAGGAAGGTATTCAAGATCTGGAAATCTCCAGCAGAACAACAACCAGACGTACGAATTCGAAACCCGGACAAGCCGATCGAATATTTGTGTACAAGACTGCAGACGGTTCTCGAAAACTCTGCATGCTCATCGAGTACAAAGCCCCACACAAGGTGTCCATCGCAAATCTCCGTGCTGGACTTCTGCGTGCAAACCAAGATTCATTGAACATCTACAAAGATGTCATCAATCGCGCGACCATTCCAAATTCGCCAGACCCCGCCGCTTCCTCACAGGACGAGCCACATACCAAATTCAATCATAGGTCAGAGTGGCTCATAGCAGCTATCGCGACACAAACCTATAGCTACATGATAGAGAGCGGTCTTGAGTATAGTTACTTTACCCAGGGCGAAGCGTACATAGCCTTTCGCATCCGAGAGGATGAGCCGCACACCCTCTACTATCATTTGATAGAACCCAAACGCGAGGCCCATATTCACGGTGGAGAAATATCGCTCTGTTACACAGCTATCAGCCAGGCTTTGACCATCTGCCTATTGGCACTTGGGTCTGTTCCATATAGTCATGCATGGCGCAAATCCACCCTGAAATCAGCTCACCAGGCCACTATAGATCCCGACATGATCTTAAGCCAGCTTTCAGAAGAGGAACAAGAGTCAACACCGTCACCATCTGCGTTTTTAAACGATTCCGAAAATGACAGTCCTTTTGTAGAACGATCGCCAATCAATTTGCGGAAGAAACATCAGACGAAGGAAAGATGCGCCAGCAATGAGTTGCAAGCAAACAACCCGCAAAACTCAAATGACTCATCGGATGAGGCCCCGGATGCCGACACACCAAGCAAGCGGAAGACCCCAGCAAAAGCCCCACCGAGCACAAGACGGCTTCGCTCGCATACGAAACATACAAAAGATGCAAGTGCTGAGAAAGAAGGTACTCAGAAGAGATATTGTACGCAGGCATGCTTACTGGGCCTTGATCAACGTCGCCTCCTTGATGAGACGTGTCCAAACGTGGATGCTCATCGGGTCTTCGGATTTGGCAATCATCACGCTATCGATCAGAAGACTCTCACCAGAAAGATGTTACACCAACTCAATAGAACCCACGACGAGGACTGTGAGCCACTTGGCAAACAAGGAGCGCGGGGTGCGCTGTTCAGGTTGACTCTGCAGTCATACGGATATGTCTTTGTTGCGAAGGGAACTGTGTTGGCTTTTACCAGCGTCTTGGAAAAGGAGGCTCAAGTATATCACCACTTACGAGACCTTCAAGGAGATATCATTCCGGTATACCTCGGCAGTGTTAATCTGAAACATTGTTACTTCTTGGACGTAGGAGTCCGGATAGTACACATGTTGCTCTTGTCCTGGGGGGGTGAAGCTTTCCATGGGGATTGCATTTCCAGTCTAGACACCAGCACGCGAAAATGTGTAAAAGACGCCAAGGGGCAACTGGAAGCTCATGGAGTCAAGCACCACGATATCAGACCGCCCAATGTTCTACGGGACCCGAACACTGGTAAAGTAATGTTGATTGATTTTGAGCGATCAACCATTGCGCCTCAAAGAGTAGCTTTGAAGGAGATATCGAATCAAACGCGGAAACGACGATTGTCTATCGAAAAGACACCTTTCTCCATTTCCTCCAACCTTACGGCTAAGCGATGCTCTCAGCAACAATTCCCACGCGCGAAACGTAGAAGGATTCCAGTTTGAAGACAGATTCAACAGATGCATAGTGATATATGATAACGAATTAATGAATGGAATGTTACAACTTTCAACCAAGCCACCCCAGGTTCATGCTATTTAGATATCTTCCGTGAGATGATGCCACTGATTCTGTCTGCGCGACATGTTTTCCTGGTCTGAACGTCTTTTCCCATGACTTCACCAAAATCTTCTTAAAAGAGCATTGACAGCGAAGGGTAAACGAAGCTTTGATTTCTGAAAGACCTATATTACTCTATGAACGATGCTCAATAAAGCTCTCAACTGCCCTATTTCTAGAACAGGTGAATGGGATCTTTTTTGGCTCCACTTTTATAACGACCCGATTGTTTTACAACTATTTAACTCCGCTTTGACCCTCACGTTTGACCCATTTGACCTTCACAGTCAACTCACATTGACCCTTCACACTTGCAAGATGTCGTATAAAAGAAGTTACAATAGTATTGAACATTGAACTAGCTAAATAACTTTACAATCATGCTTTTTCATCTAGACCACCGACCTCTTTGTACATCTTTAATAGGTTTTCCATCCGTTTTTTCTTTCGTGCTATTTCCCCTTCGCTGTTGTCTACCTTAAGTTCTCTACGTTTACGCTTCCTTTGGAGATCTAAGCAGCCTTGTTCGCTGTCATCATTTCTGGATTCATTCCCGAAGTCACTATCATCGTCTTCGATAGAAAAAGGATTATCTATATATCATTAACTTGGAGCGCGGTATATAGAAGGGGAAAGTCACCATTTGACCCTTGAACGGCGATGGTACATTCTTTAGAAATCTCGTTTTCTGTATTGCCGGCTTCTTTCGAATGTCCTGGAGAGCTTCTGTCGAATTTTGGTGCTGAACCTTTAGAAGCACGAGAATTGCTTGCGCTGGACTCGGAGACTGATGGACTGTGACTGCTGGTGCCTGTTGGTATAGGCGCTCGTATCAGTTCCAGGTCATCAGAAGCAAGAGGATCGCTTGTGTCTGGCTTAAGGTTTGGCTGCGTGCTATCTGTCTCAGAGGAGGTCTGACCCCGACAGTTGTTGAGGGTTGTTGGTGTGGACGCTTGTATCGGTCCAACGTCATCAGAAGTAAGAGGATCGCTCGTGTCTGACTTGGAGTTTGACTGTATGCCATCTTTTCCGGGGAGAATTTGGTCTGGCGTAGACACTTCTGTGATAGGGAGAACATTCTCGAATTCATGTCCATCGATCATATCTGTGAAATTGATTTCCTCGAAATTTCAGTCAGGGAAGAGATCTCTGATGGAGCGATATCCAAACAAAGAATCTTCGACGTGTTGTATAATTGAAAAGATGTGAATCAAAAGGATTGAAAAGCAAGAGAGACCGGCTATTTATGAAATTTCAAGAGCACTGAGCCTCGGAAAACTGGCGATGCATTGAAGATATCTGTGAGAATCCTAAAATTGATCGAAGAATGGGTGACTGAGAAGAGAAGATGAGAGAGATACCCTCGCTACTTATACTTCTCTATCAATGTGAGTTCTAGTCCGAAAGTCCGAGCTGACTTAGATAGGAGAGACGGGCAGGTGTTGCTGTCCTTCAAGTGCTGCTCAGCACTGCCTCGTTAATGCAGTCTTCGTCATTGTTCAAGATAACAAGATAAGCCCCTTGTTTCCAAGAGCAGCATCTGTTACAGATCAAAAGCTTGCCAACAGGATAGCGTAATTGAATTTCCTTGGGTGAACTCGAAGATGTCAGTCATCCTGAAGGTAGTCTTCTTCGCTGTGAACTTTGATTCAAATCAATCATCACGATATTGTGAATTGTCAACTCCACTTGCATAACGCGATGATACAGAATCCGCGGAAATTCTCGGCATGATATTTCAACAGAAGGAGGCTGAAGATTTTGCAGAAGTAGACCTTGTCTCGGTATTTTCGAAGCACTCTGCAAGCGATGAGTGTCACGCAGGTCCCATAGATGTGACTTGACTCGGGTCATCGGCACCCCCACATAGCAGAAAGAACATAAGTATTATCCACGTCCACATGTATCCTTCATTTCATCAACATTCCACTCATGCTTACAACCACTCCCGTGCCCGTCTGTACACTGTGCGAGCAGTGACAACCGAATCTTCTTACCAGATTCAAGATCAATATCAAATGGACTACTTGGACCGCAAGTCGGAGTACCTGGAAAATCATGCTTCTTGGCGGGTGGAGGGATTGTAGTGCGTTCTGTCTCCGCATCATATAGCGTGATCAGTAGCTCCATGCAAGAGATTTGTGTTGAAACTGACGTCTCAAGTCTCGAAGCAGCGCATCTCGAACATCTCCAGTAGGAAGGTCCGGCAGTTTCGCCAGCTCAACATTAATACCTGGCACAGCACGACTCTAGGCCAACTGAAGCGAGCCCGGCGCTGGCGTATCCTCCATCAGACGATCTTCATCTGCTATAGTGTGATCTGTGCTGGTGAAGTTTTGCTCCAATGCCATCCCTCGTGTATGTCTTGATGGTCTCTCTGTATCGGCAATTGGAGCGCTAATTTAAGACGAGAGAAACTTGGCTATGATGACGTGAATACTGGTATGAAACTCATTAGCTTGTAATTTTCTAAGAAGTTAAATGCAACAATACTTCCATATGAACTAGTATGCCGATGAAAATGAGACACTCACACAATTGACAACACGTATAGCTTGAGCAATAAAGGTCCAGCTCTTTCACTGATAGGTTGTGGATTCACATCGGACTGCAAGTTCTAGTTCGTGGAAATACCAAATCTATTCATTGCGTGTGGTGCTGGCAGTCGACAAGAAGGTTAAAATCATGTGGGATTGGGTTCATTTTCCACACAGCATTCTCAGCGACAGGGTTTGTTTCAATGGTAAATTCTCCGACAATGATTTTGTGTCTCCAACATAAGCCATCTCCCCATCTCTGAATACCTGATGAATGTTCTTCGAAGATGTAAACATTCCCATGCTGAAGAAGGTTGACAAAATCGTGTTCCCGAGGCGGACGAGCAGTATGGTCGAGCATCCCGAGCAAGCATCCTTCAATGATGGCAGGAATCTCAGATGCAGACCGAACATTCTGCTTAGTTGGTGCGACAGGCTCGATTTGATTCATCATTTTATTTGATGATAGTGCTTTCCAAGTTGTTGTAGAAGAAATAGATGGATGGTGCCAACTATGATTGAAAAAATCTTTTATTTGAAGAGGCCTTGATGTAAGTTACCGATGGTGTTATTCGTTGCACTTGCTTTTTCTGAGGCGCCACTTTCTGAGCAAGTGGAAAGCCGCATGGTCACGTGCAACAATCTCATGATTTCAGCTCGCCATAGCCTTGCACGTGCCATGGTCTTGACACAGCTGTTTGATATAAGCAATTAGGGGAGCACGTACAGTATTTTCAGGCAGAGCCAGATGTCTTTCAAGAGACGAGTATATCGTTAAACGAGGCCAACAAATCTGAAAGGGTCAGCTTTGTTGAGAGGGCTGACTTTGTTGGCCAACAAAACCTCTTAGAACCATGCAAATCTAGCTGAAATGACAGGGTCGAATCTGACGATGCTTTCGTACAGCAGCAGAAATGATGACGAATTGGCGAGAGTGGTGATAAATAATTATCCGGCTCTGTTGAATTTGATTGCGTTTTGCGTGCCATTCGTATGTGCGCCCAACCCCTTCCAAGCTTTGTCCTACTGGCTTGCATGAGTCAAAGTCGATGAGCATCGGAGTTTTCGCATCTTCACGCATTACATTGGTAGGATTGATATCGTTATGAATGAGAATTAGAGAATGCAGATGTCGGATACCCTGCTCAATGCCATCCAACCACCCTTCACCCATCGTTATCAATAATATGGCGTTTCATGTGATGCCCCAGGATTCACAACATCTTTCAGACTTTCACGATATTTGGTGAAGCAGATCCCAGTAATGCGTCCTTTATGGACAAGGCAACCAAGGTATTAAAGCTCCGCATTCACGGTTGTATGCATAGGGAAACCTGTTAGAAAAACGTAAACTCGCCGAGCCTGCTGTGACAGATTTGTGGATTCGCCACCCAAGAGGGAAGAAGGATGAAAGAGAGATGAAACAGACAAACAGGAAATTGGTCTTGAATATAAATATATTCTTGACAGCCTTGCCAATATAAGCTTTTTCCAAAGCCTAAATTCTAATATCAGCACCGACTATTCTAGAGTGAAGCTTGAAATGGCTTGTCTTATCGGTGCCTAAAATAAGCTTAATTTGACATATTGTGATAACACGACTAGTTTCACAATTTTAGCCACAATATATCGAGAAAATCAATAATTCATTATTTTAAAAAAACATGAAATCTGCCCTTTATGAACTCAATGTAACTAAATCCATATTTTCTATTCAGGAGAGTATTACTTTAATGTTCCTTCTCAGCATCCATCTGCAACTTGTGAGCAATCTTTACTCTCCTTAGTAACCAGCGATCGTATAAGAGAAATAAAATCATCATGAAGGTGGAAGAACTACCGGTAACAGCTGCCGTAGTTATAGCGGTCATTGACCAGAAGCCGTCTTGAGCAGTATATATATTAATAAGAGTTGTAAGCAGACCGACACCCGAATTCATAAGACCTGGTCTATGAATCAATTAGCAAGCTTCATATGATGAAGAATATCAACCGAACGTACAGAATGATGCGATTCAATAGCCAGATATAATTGCGTTGCCACATCCACCAAAGCCAAAACATTCCAGATATGCCAATGACACAACAAATAGCAGCTAACCATAACAGTGGTAAGTTCTGAACTGCTTTTTGAACTACCTTCCCAGCATTGCCGGCATTATCAGCCAATGCCTGAGATCTGCGAAGAGATGTAAAGGTACCCGGAAAGACGATGTAGCCAGCAAGCAGAAGCCAAGTGAAGAGACCAGCGAGTACGTTATGGTACTGTGGGATGCTGTCGAGCTGTAAAAGCATAGCTACGTAACGTGTAGTACGTGCTGGAATGTCAGATATCTCATTTTCTTTATCATCCATCTTGCTGAATATTTGAGACTCAGGCGGGAAGTGGGCGGTATTTATATGATACTTTGTAGCTAAATACGAACATAACAGCTTAATTAATGGTATCGATTAAAAGGGTCATGTCCCTAATTAAGCCACCTATTTAGGCTTAGCCCAAGCAAGCGCTTGAAGTAGCTCAATATTTTCATTAGAGCTCAGGCTTTACAAACAGCACAGACTCTCGTAATACTTTAGTCTTTTAACAAATGGCCTAGACCCCTGTAAAGCGCTATGAGAGCCTAGGCCATTTGTAAAGCCTAAGCTACTTTAGAAGCCTAGGCTGCTTGGAGAGCCTGGGCTATTGAAATTCAGGCGCTCTTTGAGAAATAGTGCCAGGATTTTCAATAGCCCAGACCTTTCAATTAGCCCATGCCCTCGAAGTAGCTCAGGCTTTCCAAGTAGCCCATGCTTTCCAAGTAGCCCAGGCTTTTCAACTAGCCCATGCTTTTCAACCAGCTCAAGCTTTCCAAGTAGCCCATGCTTTCCAAGTAGCCTAGGCTTTCCAAGTAGCCCATGCTTTTCAACCAGCCCATGCTTTCCAAGTAGCCCAGGCTTTCCAAGTAGCCCATGCTTTCCAAGTAGCCCATGCTTTTCAACCAGCTCAAGCTTTCCAAGTAGCCCATGCTTTCCAAGTAGCCCAGGCTTTTCAACCAGCCTATGCTTTTCAAGTAGCCCATGCTTTCCAAGTAGCCCAGGCTTTCCAAGTCGCCCAGGCTTTTCAAGTAGCCCATGCTTTCCAAGTAGCCCATGCTTTCCAAGTAGCCCATGCTTTCCAAGTAGCCCATGCTTTTCAACCAGCCCATGCTTTCCAAGTAGCCCAGGCTTTCCAAGTAGCCCATGCTTTCCAAGTAGCCCATGCTTTTCAACCAGCTCAAGCTTTCCAAGTAGCCCATGCTTTCCAAGTAGCCCAGGCTTTTCAACCAGCCTATGGTTTTCAAGTAGCCCATGCTTTCCAAGTAGCCCAGGCTTTCCAAGTCGCCCAGGCTTTTCAAGTAGCCCATGCTTTCCAAGTAGCCCATGCTTTCCAAGTAGCCCATGCTTTCCAAGTAGCCCATGCTTTCCAAGTAGCCCAGGCTTTTCAAGTAGCCCATGCTTTTCAACCAGCCCATGCTTTTCAACTAGTCTAGGCTCTCTATAGAGACTCTTGCATAGCGCTCAAAATAGCACCGAGATTTTTCAATAGCCCAGGATCTCTAAGCAGCCTACGCTCCCAAAGTGGCTCAGGCTTAACAAATAGCCCAGGCTCGTTCATAGTGCTCGAAATAGCGCCGAATTTCCAAGTAGCCCAGGCTTTTCAAACAGCACAAGCACCTAAATTAACCCCGAATGTAGGCCCTTCTTAATATATGCTATATAGCCTCAGGTACTCAAGGTGGCTCAGGCTTAATGACCGCCTAGGCTCGGTGTAGCTTTCTTTAATTCATAATTGATAGTGTCGCAACACAGAATGTTGTGGAAGTCACGTATACAGGTCTTCGTAGGTTAATTGATTCATGCAAAGGAAGAGGATCTCTAGTATTGCTATGATGCTATAATACATGGTGTGCGAGTGCCAGTGCGCACTTCCTAATTGAGAACTGCTCACATTCGAATGTGAGAGCCGCAGTGATATACCCAACTACCTAACTACCTGAATAATGTGACGTATTTTGACACATAAGAGATTAAGTATCAACGTAGTACAACTTTCTAATTTCTAAGTCATTATGTCATAGAATACCATGGCTTCCATACAGTTACGTTCGCAAGCCAAATATTAACATATAGACTATTCTCATCATTTACTCTATTACACTACCAAAGGGCAAATCTACTACCATTTTCAGCGGTTTTTGGCGCCGTTTTGCGAGGTCGATTTGCCAAAATCTCGCGCTGCTCTAAAGCTCGCGTACCTGAGCTGCCAAGGCGGCAAGACTCCTTTGACCCACCCATACCCACCTGTCTGACCCCACGACGACCACCCGATAGCTGACGAACACCAACCTCAAGATCTAGAGGTCCCATTGCCAGAATGACCTTTTCCAATTCTCGTTTCTGCTTCTCAAGAAGCCTAAAAAGGATCCCCAAAGCCACCCACCTATCCTACGATGGCAGCCCTCACAGTTCTTCGCTCTTCCCTCCTCCCTCCTACACTCGTTTCTCTTGAAGACCTCGAACCTTTATCTCGGATTTCTTATCGCACTCTGTTTCTCTCTTCCAAATCGATCTTCGCTGTCGTTGTTTTTGCTCTTTGCGATTTCAACGGCTATGTCCCGCCATAAAGCAGCCGATTGCTCTTCTCCCAATAAAAGCGATGACTCAGAGACAGAAAGCTGCTTTGATACAGATGATGAAGAGAGCGACCCCAACACCGACCCGACGGTTAATGACACCGATGCCGAAGGAGATGATGACATAGATACATCTTGGCTTCTCGAGGAGGATAAGGATCACCCACCAGAATACTACCTCAATCAGGAGGATGGGTTTGACGAGGAGGACTATATGAAGGAGGACTATAGCCCCAATAGTACCCTCCTACTCAACGTGATCGAGGACCGATGGCATTGGTAAGATTATTCTACCTGCTATCTCAAGACCCTGTGCTAATTCAACTACATCATAGTTACTGCAAATACATTGGAAAGGATCCGGACGAGGCGATGCACGCCCTTTCTCTCCGCCGTCTTCACACGTTCTTCGATTGGATACTGAATCAACGTCGAGGGAAAGGAGGCAGAAGGCTCAATGGTGTTAAGTCGGCCAACACTCTGAGTACATACTGGAAGGTCTTTCGTCTCGTGTATGAGAGCTCAACTGGAGTCAAGATTGACAGTAAGGTGAATCGTCGAATGCACAGGGTAAACTATCCTCACAAGCCTTTTCCCTCTATTCGTAGACACTTGGGAACAAGGCTAACGAACGCCCGTGCATTTCTAGGTGCTGAGAAAGCTTGTTAAGAAACACAAATTGAGCAACCAGAAACGAGAGAAGGCAGCGATGTACGTAGAAGATCTCGTAGAAGTTCTACAGACGAATTTGATTACGACTAAGAAGAAATATTCGCATGGCCGACACCGCATTCAAGTCGCTCTCTTTCTTCACTTGGCTGGATTCTCTGCGAGTCGACCGCAAGCACTCCTCAATCTCTGTTATCGGCATATCGCTGTTACCTTACTTCGGGATCCAGAAGGTGGACCTCATCGAATCTTGCTGGAATTTACATACGAGTTTACAAAGCAGTATCTTGGGCTGAAAGATGCGTAAGTCTGCCGTCTATACCTTTGAGCTTTCTATTGCTATGTTCTTGTCGTTCAAATGCAAAGAACGTCACTAACAAGTTGAACAGCAATACATTTCCGATCCCCGAGATCATCTTTGATCCTTCCCTTATTCTTAGTCCACATGTACTCCTGCTGGGCCTTATTCTTGCCGATGGAGCATTCGCACCCCCCAGTCTTACATCTGCGCAGAAGCTCAGTGAGTTAGATATTCGGCCCGGCAGCAACCAGCTGCCATTGCCTCTGAAACCTAGCATGGCAGATACTCCTGTCTTCCGCAAATCCGCAGGCACAGTTTATGGTTGTGGCATCTCGCTACATGAGCCCTTACCATATTCGACTCTCTTACCGTGGACTAAGAAGCTTGGAGTCCTCACCGGATTTCTACAAATTACGCGCCCATATTGTCTCCGTTATGGTGCAGGAAATGCATTCAACCAGAGCGGTTCGTATTTTCTATCTTGAACAACCTAATAACCAAATGTGCTGATAAAGCTACAGGTGAAGTTAGCGATGCACTCCAGAATATGATGATGCAGCATGCCGACATGCGAACATTTGTCAACCACTACCTGCCACGACGGGTCACAGCAGATACCGCCGCAATTGTACGTGGCTTGAAACCTCAGCATGCGCTGATGCGGGCGGCCTGCAGAATGAGCCGGTGGATCAACCCAGACCGACCGCAAGAGCTTACTACTGAGCAATCATTATCCGTCAATCAACATCCACGTCTTCGTAAGCTGACTGCTCAGCGAGAAAGACTCAAACTTCGCTTCGAGCGTAAAGCTACAGAACAGCCCGCTTACAAAGCCCTTGGCCGTGAGATTACCAACGAAAGGCAGCGGCAGAGATCTGCACTTCTGAAGCAAGTGAAGGAAATCTGGGATTTTGAACATCCTGTGAATGAGGTTGAGCTCCAACTCTCCGGTCACAAGTTCAGTGAGGATGTGAAGACCACCTTGGAGTTGACCGATGATATGCCTCTGGCACAAAAGCATTTGATAGAAACAATCATGACGTTACCAGGCATAACTCTGCAAGATGAGTTTCGCCGGCGTAATGATGCTATCAATGCGGTTGCTGCCTATTGCAAATTTGAGGAAGGTGGAACTCCTCGTAATCGCACACAGCCATATGCTGAGCCGAGTCTTACAAAAAGTCGAAGCGTCACTGATAGCTACTAATACCGAGAAACAGGCCCTAAGTGCTGCCGTGTGGGCAGTTCTTAAGGAGGGGCGACCAACTATATGTTTTCTTTGCCTAGGAGAACGAGGATTGCCATTAGACAAGCGTGTGTATTCATTTGCAAGCCCTGGGGATTTGAGTAAGCATTTCAAGCGCAAACATTTGTCTAAATGCGGAGAGAAACAGTGTATCGATTGTAAAGTCTGTCGGATGACTCTTGAGAATAAGGTGCATCTGCAAAACCATGCTTTCACAATACATGGTACCGTTTCATAAATTTGATATCAATAATGCATATATGTACCCCTTGAAGTGGATGATGCAATGTTGAATGCACGAAGCAAGTCTAGAGTCGTGGAGATAAATGGGGTAGGTCTTCGATTCCTAAAACATGCGTGAAGTGCAATGTAGTCAGTTATACCAGCTTTTGTCAACTTCTCAAGGTTGCGCAAAAGTTCTAAATCAGTTATTTGGACATATGAAGGGCATGTGGCCTGGGTAATACAAAATCAGATTAAAACATTACACAAGGCCATTGTATGTTGCAGAAGTGTGAGACGTCAATCGTGGACGGGAGTTTGATGACATTCTTGGCTAGGAACACATTAGTGGCGAGCTATACTATCTGGTGAGATGGGTCCAGCCTTGGTTAGTGTAATGCGAAGGTCAAAGGCAAAGACGCTGATCGGGCGTTTCGAAGCACGATGTCAGATGCCAAGCGGCATAAAACACGGATAGTTATAGCTGATGAGCTTTATATTATGTGCGTACATAACAGTGAATAGCCCCGTATTGTCAACATAGATGACCAATCTTGCATTTGTAATGTTAGCCACGAAATATATAAGGGTTCGCGAAGTGATACATCGAGTATAAACTGGCATGAGCCTATCTCTAATAGTGTTTAAATCCTCTTTCTTCACCTTAACCGGCTTAAGACTGATATTCGCGATCGAGGAAAGCGTGGTCGGCTGCCAATCGCCATTCGTTTAAAGTATTAATAGATGACTGTGTATTAGGATGCTTGATACCTAATGTCGTTTTTCGCAAATTGACACATTGGCCCATCAGCATCATAGCATCCTCATTCCGATCTTGTGATTTCATTGTAAGGGCCAGATTATTCATGCTGGTCAGCGTGTCTGGATGCTCCTCGCCCAGCACCCTCGAACTCGTCTCCATCACTTGCACCTCCAGCTTCTCAGCCTCGGTCCAGCGGCCCTGATTCCAAAACGTCGGTGCTAGATTGGCCATGCTGCTCAGCGTGTCTGGATGCTCCTCGCCCAGCACCCTCGAACTCGTCTCCATCACTTGCACAAACAGCTTCTCAGCCTCGGTCCAGCGGCCCTGATTCCAAAACGTCGGTGCTAGATTGGCCATGCTGCTCAGCGTAGAAGGATGCTCCTCGCCCAGCACCCTCTTTCTCGTCTCCATCACTTGCACCTCCAGCTTCTCAGCCTCGGTCCAGCGGCCCTGATTCCAAAACGTCGATGCTAGATTGGCCATGCTGCTCAGCGTGTCTGGATGCTCCTCGCCCAGCACCCTCTTTCTTGGCTGTACTACCTGCTGAAGCTGTTCTTCTGCCTCATTATATCGCCCGTCCTCGTTCAAGCATAGCCCAAAAACTTGGACTAGTCGTAGTCGAACTTGGCTTTCTTTGTTAGGAAAACTAGACCGAAGGATATAGTCAGCATGGGGCAAGTATGTTCTCCATACCGTTCTGTTAGCATAGTCATCGCTTGGTAGAATATCCGCTAATTGAGAAAAAGCCGTCTTAGTCCACTTCGTTAATAAATCCTCTTGTCTTAACCAGCTACGAGTAGCTAGATGAACAAGTCGATGAATATCAAATGCATCATTTCCATCTCTCTGAGAAATGAATGAGTAGGACTTTAGAGTTCCAATAGCCTTTAATCCTTCGTTTTTCGACGGAGCTGGGGAAATGCTGATTGAGGAATATCCTTCGGGTTAAGGCACGACATAAACCACAAGTATTCTGCAGCGAGTGGATGTCGATCCTGGATCTGCTTGAATGAGACCAGCCAAGTGGTGGCAACAGGGTTTCTTTGATGCTTATGATCACGCCATTCGTCCTCAAATTCTTCGCTAAGGACTTCAACAACATTTCCCTCAGTGCCCTTCAGGAGGGACAGATAATCTAAGAGGGTAGTGTCGTGAACGTTGATATATGCAGCTGCTTGCACAATTGCAAGGGGAAGAAAAGTTAGCTCTTAAAGAAGATCGTGTGTGTTTTGACGGTCACTTAAGATCTCTCGTTTAATAAGTGACTTGCGCAGTAATTGAGTGGCAACTTCTTCTTCCATCTGGCCAACCTCGATGATGTTGGTAGAGGCAAATGTCGTTGCGACCTCTCGAGTTCGAGTTGTAAAAATCACACATCCTTTCTTGTTCTTTAGTATGCAGTCAATCAGCCGAATTGATTTGCTGGATTCATCCCTCTTAAACCACATATCAAAGTCGTCAGCATTATCGAAGATTAATAGCCATGGGCCGCAACTCTCACGGCTGAGATGATGTTTCACTAGCTCCTTCACATCTGCATTCTTCTCGCCGATTCCAGGAACTTGAAGTCGGTCGCCGATCTCCTTGAATGTCTGCTCAATGCTCTCCAAATTCATCGCAGAGAACCACAAGACTGAAACACCCGGATTCTGATCCCGAACTCGATGAGCTAGCTCAAGGGCGATTTGGGTCTTGCCAACACCTCCGAGGCCCATCAATGCGAACTTGGTGAAGTGGCCTTTAAGAACCAGGCTGTCTAGCATCGTAAACTGATCGACGCGACCGACGAAGTTTCGATTCTTTTGGAAGGGAACTAGCCATACGGGTAGTACCAGACGTGTTGTGGAAATTCTATGGTGGCGATCAGAGATAATCTTGTGCCCATCTCGAACGATTCGTTCAATCTCTAGGAGCAACAGCGCGAAGTTCTCATCGCCCATACCGGAAAACTTATTGAGACCCGAATGACCCGTTTGCAAATAGATCATTCGTTTCCCTCGAATTGCAGCTGACTGCTTCTGTACAGTCTACCACATATTAGTGCTGTCAAAAAGTATCTGCCGGAGTGATTAAAACGAACCTGAACCTTCCAAGGCCCATAGTTTGAATCCTCATTCTCATAGTAGCACACAATATCCCAAGATTTGTAGCTATGCCAAAAGTCGATGGAGAGGTTGAATAATTGTTCGGAGTTTCGTCGCAGCTCTTGGAGGAGTTTGTCATCCCCACCGACCGCTTTAGCCATCCACTCGCCGTATTGGGCTGGATCACTACCATCGAAAGGAACCCCGAGGAAAATGATACCCGCGACTGCTTGGCGGAGATCAAGATATTCATCTCTATGGACCGCAGCGACCAATGCCTTTGTGTGTTAGCTTCTGTGAAAAGACAAAGTGATAGGGAACAAACCTGTTTAATAACGAGACCTCCAAGGCTGTGTCCGATTAGAAGGATGGGCCTTTGAAGCTCCTATTCTATCAGCAAGTAAAGCACTTAGATGAAGCTGATACGTACTTGAGGGTCTTGCCTATGCTGTAGAAGAACCTCAAGAAGTTGATCTCCACAGCGCCTCAAATTTGTTTCCTCTCCTCTCCTCTAGCCAGACTCATAGCTGTAGGTTGCGATACGGGCATTTGGAAACCGAGCTGGAAGCAGATCACGAAGCCACATGAGTTCTGCCGCGCTCGAACTAGGATCTCCGTCTCTCTGTTTCCCTTTGTGTATGTAGCGCAATAACCGCTTGCCTTTGCTCGGCTTAGGCTCAGTCTTAGAGGGGACTTTTCCGACCCAGGTGTAGAATGGATGGGCACCGAGTCCTTGGACTGCCACGATGCTATACCGGATTAGAAAGCGCTGAAGGAGAAAGCACTACATACTCGATATTTGGCGTATCCGCACCCTCTGATCCTACCGACCAGATATTCAAGCCGTTCCTTTTCACTGTCTCTTTGGTACACGCCATAATTTATGATTGAACGATCACAAAAATCACAAAAATGGATGAAGTTCGATATTTGAAGATGTAAAATGCACAAGGCTGCTCCACCTGGGTTGGTGGTGCATAGCACAGCCTGCTCAGCTGAAGACCAGATCGGCAATATTTTGAATGGCGCAAGTATTTGACTAGGGACATCAGAGAGTGTGATTCCTCATTGACTAATTGATTAATCTGCTCGTCTTGATGAAAACTGAGTGGGAAGTAGAATAAGATCCGTGCGACTTTGTGAGCGTGGTGAATTATTAACGATCACGATTACAATAATGACAATTGAAGGATGCTTGGCTCAGCATGCACTAGACTATAATATTTTCCCTTTGAAAAGCGAGTTCATATTGTCGACCCACTACCTCAAGGTCAGAGATGCGATAGGCTAAACAGTGGAGCAGACCTATAGAAACTGCTTGTAATGGCATAAATAGGATGCAGAAGAATTAACTGGGCGCGCGCGCAGTGGCCACTCAGGGAATCGTCTGTGCAGCACTTTGCCATTCACCCTGTTCTACCACGTGTTTTTTGAGACAAGCCCGGTCGTAAAATCGCTCGTGTAAGAGCATTCTACAAGGCGTGGGCGCGTACGTATCATGAATCTGAAATAAGAACATCAAACTAGACGCTCATTGGTTGGTTATTTGGGTTACAATAAAAAGTGATGTGTGAGTCAACCTTGTAGAGCCTTGAAATCCCACCTTTAAATAGACGTGTGCGTTGATATCTGTCCACTTTGTTGTACAAGGCTGGACACTGCCATCAACTAATGATAGGATATGATATGACAAGCATAGAAGTCCATCATTCAGCTGATTTGTGAAACCGGAGCAATCATCGCATAAATGTGATATCGCAGCCCTATCTCAGTTCCATGGCCAAATCAAGATATTCTCATTTCGCAACCTTTGTTGACATAAATCGTCGAGTCTTTACAAGCCATAGCCTCTGTTCTTAGCACAGATTCAAGCCAACTTGAACGGTGTTGTGATTCACAATGAGCTCTAGGAAATCCTTACAGCCAGAGGCATATACAGTAGGCTGGGTTTGCGCATTGCCCAAGGAGCAAACGGCGGCGACGGCGATGCTTGATGAAAGGCATGAAACCCCACGAAAACCTCCAAGCGATAAGAACACCTATACTGTTGGAAGTATCAGCGGTCACAATGTTGTGATAGCGTGTTTGCCAAAAGGAACCATCGGGACGAACGCTGCAACGACAGTTGCTACATCGATGACGTCTACATTTACCTCGATCAAATTTGGGCTGATAGTTGGCATCGGTGGTGGAGTACCACTTCACGTTCGACTTGGAGACGTCGTTGTCAGCACACCGGTGGACGAATATCCGGGAGTAGTGCAATGGGATTTAGGCAAGGCTGAAGATGAAGGGACATTCAAGCGGACTGGGGCATTGGATCGTCCTCCAGGTGCTCTTTTGACCGCAATTACCACCCTAGAGACGCAACATACAATGGAGGGATGTACAGTACCAAAGCTTGTCGACGAGATGACGAAAAGATGGCCTGCACTTGCAGCAAAATACTCGAAACCTGATTTCTCAAAGGATCTCTTGTTCCGAAAGAACTATCACCATCAAGAACAAAAAGTAGTTGAAAGTTCAAACTCTCGACTAGGGGAACCGAGTGAAACTAGTTCTCAAGATGAGGAAGACGAGGAAGAATATGACGAAGATTCCGAAGAAGTTTGCAGATTCTGCGACCCTACTCGATTAGTAAAGAGAAAACCTTGGGGAATGAAGATTCATTATAGTCTTATTGCATCTGGCAACCAGGTCATTAAGGACGCAAGCTTTCAAGAGAAAATCAATAAACAACTTGGGGGCAATGTTCTTTGTTTTGCCTTGGATGTGGGGCCAACTTACTAACCCTGAGACATTGTGTTAGAGTTGACCCACTGTTCGGAACAATATCAGTGAAGAGCCTCAAAAATCAACACCCCTCACAAAATTAGTGGGCCCCTCAGGAAAGTGACAGCCCGTAAAACCTGTTGCCAGAGCATTTAACAACTATAAGTACCACATTAGCTTCCTTCCTAACGTGTTTATGATCTTCAACAACGCGTAATCTCCGGGTATGTAGTGTCTATCAGTGTAACTCCAAAATAAGCCCGTAGTTAAGCTTATTCTGTCATCTGTCAACTTCACCTGTTTTGGATTATTTACGCAACTCATCTGGAGTAAGCCATGTAATACTTACACTACTACTCAGGCTCGCACCTGTGACAACCATAGCTGTACTATTTACAGCTTGTTATAAAGCTTACACTCCTACGAGACATCCGCGCTCCTTCTTCGAACACTAAGCTTCTTGCTTCTTGCCCAGGCTTTCAATACAGCGCAAGCTTCTTATACGACCTAGGCTTTTCAGAATGCCCAGGCTTTTATAGACCATGCAGGATTTTCAATAGGCCCTCGAAGTAGCTTAGGCTTTTTAAGTAGCCTATGCTTTTCAACCAGCCCACGCTTTTCAACCAGCCCAAGCTTTTCAACCAGCCTATGCTTTTCAACTAGCCCACGCCTTTCAACCAGCCCAAGCTTTTCAACCAGCCCACGCCTTTCAACCAGCCCACGCCTTCCAACCAGCCCAAGCTTTTCAACCAGCCCACGCCTTCCAACCAGCCCAAGCTTTTCAACCAGCCCACGCTTTTCAACTAGCCCAAGCTTTTCAACCAGCCCACGCTTTTCAACCAGCCCACGCTTTTCAACTAGCCCAAGCTTTTCAACCAGCCTATGCTTTTCAACTAGCCCACGCCTTCCAACCAGCCCAAGCTTTTCAACCAGCCCACGCTTTTTAACCAGCCTATACTTTTCAACCAGCCCACGCTTTTCAACCAGCCCAAGCTTTTCAACTAGCCCAAGCTTTTCAACCAGCCTATGCTTTTCAACCAGCCCAGGCTTCTCAAACAGCCCAGGCTTCTCAAACAGCCCAGGCTCTCCATACTGCCCAGGCTCTCCATACTGCCCAGGTTCTCCATACTGCCCGGGCTTTCCATACTACAAATAGTGAGGATGTGAAGACTACCTTAGAGTTGTCTGATGATATGCCCCAGAAGCATAGGCATAACTCTGGAAGATGAGTTTCGCCGGCGTAACGATGCCATCAACGCGGTTGCTGCCTATTGCAAGTTTGAAGGTGGAACACCGCGTACTCGTACACAGTCATATGCTGAAAACTGAATTGGTGATATAAGGACTTCAACACTATGAGCTCGCGTTGTGTTCCCTGCGATCGGTCCTTCAGCAGCAAGAAGGCGTTACAGCAACACCTACGCGACTCTCCAGTTCATAGTCCGTCCTTTGATTGCGATGACTGTGATAGATCTTACAATAGCGAAGAGGCGCTGCAACAGCACCTACGAGATTCACCAGCGCATGCCCTATCCCTTGACTGTGAGACCTGCGATCGATCTTTCAGCAGCGAGGAGGCGTTACAGCAGCACCTACGTGACTCTCCGGTTCATAGTCCATCCTTTGATTGCGATGACTGCGATCGATCTTTCAATAGCGAAGAGGCGTTGCAACAGCACCTGCGGGACTCTCCTAATCACCGACAGGATACAGAGACCCCTTTGGATGTCTTTTTCCACTCTTTCCCCACGTTTGATTATGACCCTTCTCTCCCTCCAGCTACTTCGTATGTCAATTTGCGAAGACACGAAGGATGGCGCCGTAACAGTGTTGCATTAGACAATGCGTGGAATAGATACCAAGATGCGCTGCAAAGCGAACTACACATGTGGTACGGTTCGGAGGATGATTTGACTGCGTGGCATGCGCTTTGTCGTGCAATCGGTGTCGAGCCGCTTCCAAAAACGTGTGAGCAATGTGAGGAGGTAGGAGACTGCAACGAAGTTTGGTGGATTCATGCTAACGCGGGTTATAGGCTGTACGAAGGACGCACGTTAATATTGTTGATCTGGTTGAATGGGGACGAAGTGGCAGTGAGGAAAAAGTTCAGACCTTTCGCGACGTGGCAGAGCTACAAGCCTACACCAAAGAGACAGGCAAGATATTTCGCAACACGTTCGACCAAGAAAGCAGCAATGTTGTCTTGAGACACCTGCTTCGGAAGATCTTTCGAGAGAACCTATTGAGGGACACGCTGTCCGTAAAGTCTTTGCAGAAGCTTTTGTGGAGGACTACCTACGTAATCCTAACTTCAAATTTGCTTTGGGGCTTCAACAGGTTTCTGGATTCGCCGATGATATTCTTGATTCCGTTACGGCCACGCTAAATCATGAAACGTATACAGAGCATGGCATTCAATTTAAGGATCCAATAACTCAAAGTCTGATGAGTATTCGCGATTATGGATTGGCAGATAAGAGCAGCGGATAGCCTAGATTAGAGGCCCAATTCGTATGATAAAATAGGAAATGGCTTATAACATCGAATTTTGCGCAAGTGATTTAGTGCCTACATCGATCATCCATCAGTTTCAGCTGCCATTCAGCGTCGACCAATGTATCTCTAAGTCTTCCTTTGAGATTCCTTTGTGCACTTGCATTCCAGCTGTATGTCTCAGCTACAATCTGAGTACAATATTCGTAAAAACATATCTAACCGCCGAGTCATTATCGATTTTATCCGCACCAATCCTCAATAGCTGGGTGATCTCTGTAAATATTTTCTAAGATCGGCCAACACCAGCGTACAACAGGGTGGATTATTTCCATATCTCGCATCCAGCGAAGGAGTAACCCGTTGCTAATGTATAACTTCTCAGGGTCGCTGAATAAGACAACTTGTGGGCAGGACAGTTGTCGCGAGGCACATAGATGCATGATGATAAGTATACCAAAGAATCTATCGTAAAACATGAGTGTTTGCTAATTCGAAGATCTTCAAATAGGCACTTACGTGTGGCTGTATTCGTAGATCTGAGGTATCAGTCGTCTTTGCTTGCTAAATATTGGAAAGGTGATTGGCCATAGCAGGCAGACCTATAGAAATTAGTGGATATATTTATAGCAGCAGATAAGAACGAACATTCAGAGCCTTCTGACAGGAATCAATATCGTATACAGTTAGATCATTTGGGAAGTGTAAGAACCGATAGATGTAAGGTCTCCAGATCAGATATTTGGCATATTTGTATCGGGTTTGCAAAGTAGCAATTGAAACAAGCTTCATATCTACTATGCCAGGCAGGTCAGTTCGATCTGTGTTTTGCCATCCATTTCTGCGAAAGATCTCCGTTGCTAGATTTGCCACATCATCGTCATTCCAAGATAACTCCTGAGGTAGTTGCTGCCGCCAAGCATCTATTTGGCTAATCAATTCCTCAGTGATAACTTGGGAAGGAAGTTTCTCGTTATCATCATTACGCCCATGGAAAAGGTCGCCTAACAAAGTCAGCAAAGTAGGTTACAATCCAAACTCTTTACTTACGATACATCTTTTGAGATTCAACGATGCGATCTATTATAGATTTTAATGAGACTTGTGCCAGGAAACAAAGCTGACAGAAGATCTCTATTTCCGTCTCAAAAGCCTTCGATGAAGTATAGAATTTGGGCAGTGATATGGAACTATGGAACGCTGTGATGCCTTGGGTATTGATGCCGGGCTCTCTAGTAGGCCCTCTAGATTATTTAGCCACGAAAAACTATAATTTCGCGGGCAAGACTTGCCCTTCAAGTAAACGACACATCCAGTAACATCGTGATAGTTGATCGCTTTCAACTGGATCCCACTTGCTATCGCTAAATAAAGTTAAGGTAAGCAAGTTTAAGTTAACTATGGGGCTTTATCTTACATCTTTAGCATATTCTGACACAAGGAGCAACTCAGTATTGTAGAACGCCAATACTCCTAGAAACCTGTCAGAGTTGGTGATAAGTGCGGTCGGAGCTAGCCTACTAGACTTCGTGAACATTGCGCGAAGTAAATCCTGTATTCAAGTCCACCGTCAGTGCACTATAATCTAAGTGGTGGAGAGAAAAGCTCTCACGTCTGTGAGTGTAAAGCATTGTAGAGACGTAAGAGTCCATTTCGTGAGCATCAGTCCCATCCTCCTCCGGGCCTCGTTCAGGAAGTCTAGACCTGGAGGCCGCAACACTGTTCCTCCCCTGATCCCAGTAGCAGTCCACCTAGCTTCGTTAACTACTGGATCTCCAGTATGCCCTTCATAGGCCAATTCACCCAATGCGAGAACTAGTAGTACTAAAGCAGAACCTTCATCTGCCTCGTCGAAAGACTTATCACATGTTCGAGATAGAGTGTTTGTGGTGAAAGAGTGAGCATCTAGTATTGGGTAAACGGCATGGAAGGTGCGAAAGTATATCGTACACAACTTGTCCACGTAGCCCCTTGTCAGGACGTTTGAGTTTTGTCCTTCTTCTATGACCTCTTTGTTTGTGAAACGTAGGTTTTTGCGTGTATCTATAGGCACTTCCTTGTTGAATTGCTCGGAGATATGTACAAGCCACCGCTCAGCATCATCTCCAACACTATCCCAAAGCTTTTGATCGGACCTTTCGAGTTGCAGTAGCTGTCGGACCTCAGGCCAGTTGAGAAGCCTTTGGATATCAGTTGATTGTTGTGCTGGCACTGAGAAGATTCGCGGCGGTTGAGGAGGATTCAAGATGGTTGTATGTCCCGGCACTAACTTATCGATCTTGTGCTCTAGGTTCTGCAGCTTTGATAGAATCTCGGTCGATATATGATCTACCCTGTTATTATGAGAAACTGTTTAAATTATATCAAAGGAAGTGTTCTGGGTGTTTGACATACTTGGTTGGTTTCGGTTCCTGATAGTTACAGCTCAAACTTAATCGTTTGCACAGACTACATTGCGGACGACCTTCATCGCAACGTGATTTTCGTGCTCGGCAAGTTTTGCAAGCCTTTGGGTTTAAATTAGCGTCTCTTATGATCATGGTTGTGGGGTTCGACAGTAGAAAAGTGGTTAAAGCTTTGTTACCTGCTTAGCGGACAATCGTCTACGACTCCGACCAGCAATGGCGCTTGCACTGCTATCAGTAATTAAAAGATTTGAGGCCATATGAACATCTGTATCTGATTCCTACATGATATGTTGAAAGTGCAATGGTAGTAGCGTCGTGAAGTCCTCTATAGATGCGAGAAGCGCGCCTAGGTGACATCACACTGTCTCATTATTCGTTGTGTGAACTTTAATACGCGACAGTTAACGTAAGCACTGTCCGTACGCATATAATATCATTGATGAGGCAAAGTCACATGATCATGACCGTTGACTGGAAGGTTAAAGTCATGACAGGGAATGGCATGCTTCGTCTCAGGCTGACAAGAGTGCAAAGTGTTGACGAAGAATGATGGAGATGAGGAAGGGAGTGGTGGTACACCTGTCTACTTATACTCAAGACACCCATGCTGCTACTTGTGAGATTAGGTGAACTCACCTGTTGATATGAGACCTACACGAATCCCCTCAGCTGCCAAGTTTCGCTGCTCTGCGTCTCAGCATGTCTACTCCACTATCTGAATTCGCCAGCCCTTGAGATTTGGGATGACACGATAAGCTCCCTGTCCAGCTGTCGCAGCAAAAGACGCTCAGATCATGAACCCGGAAGAGGATTTTGCGTAAGATGCCTTGTGAGTGGATGGAAAACCTTCGTGGTCTGCCTGAGCCTGGTTGAACTTGCAACCTTCGTGAGATGTTCCAAGAACGAGTCAATCCGGAGCATTCTGGGCACGGAATGGCTCTAGAGTTCAACGATCGTTGTGACAGAGTGGTTTTGTATAGCGTTGGAGTGGACCTCGTCCCAACATTGCTGATTCTTTCTGCTTGCGTAGGCCCCATCCAATATACTTGCCTCTTGAAAGAGATCTAACTTCACTCCAGAAATACCATGATTGTTCTCCTTATCGCTCGATTTCAACAGCTGTTCCAGTCCATCATCCGAGCCATGATCGGATTCATTTGCTGACATATCATGGTATGTAACATCATGTGGATCTCTGCCGGTATCAAGAATTGTTGACGTCGGTTTCACTGGTTGACGTTCTGTCTCAGCTCAAACTCTTGTTACTTGAAAGAGCGGCATGAAGAGTGAGTACGTCTACGAAATGGGGAGGACAACGTCCCCGGAAAAGATCAAGGTCAAAGTTTTTCTAGTACCGATTCACATCTGCTATTGAGTACCAATACAAAATCGTTCTTTACTGACAAAGTTCACTATATCATCTATGTACGACATCGTTCCTTGCATCTATGCTTTCGAATATGGTTGAGAGCCTCCTTTAACTGCTTTCCCTTGCGCTCGTTGCGTTTGATCGATTTTTCAAGAAGTTTGAGAATGATGTCTTCAGTCTCTTCAGATCGTTCGTTTAAAACTCTTCGACTCTTCCGGTGATGAATCCCGTATACGATAGGATTGTTTTCATCGTTGCCGAGGATAATTGTAGAGGCTTAATCGGTCCGGTCAGTGATTCGTCTTTTCAAAGAGTTCAGTACTTACCCTCACTCCCTTCCAGCTCATCCTCACTAGTACGCTTACGCTTCAAGGGCTTGCCGATGCTACTCTCTCTGTTGAAGGGCCGATCGATTCCATCACGACACTGACTATAGCGCTCCGTTATTCTTTTATACGCGGTGGAGGAGCATGGGCGTGTAGGAATCTCCTCTTCATCCAAGGTACGATGATGTGCTTCATATTGTATTACACCACCTTCTCCCATTTCCTGTGGGAGACTCATCTCGTAGGTCGAGGTGGTCGAGGTGGTCGAGGTACTTCCCGCAAGCGTAGCACTGAGTTCATCGCTGGGAGGAAGCGGAGAAGCCACTTCCTTCGAAAGAATTTCAGATGCCTTGGTGGCGAGATCAAGTAGACGGTCTTTAGAACGTACGGAAGAAGGTATGTTGATTGAAGTTGACATGTTTGCCGACAGGAATTGGAGTGTCTTTGGTAAGGGTGCGAACTAATGATGAGAAGTGATGGGAGAGGTGATAGGAGAAGTGATGGAAGAAATGGGACATCTACTGAGTACTTATACTTATGCTACCCCTAACACAGAGCACAGCTGCAGATAAGAGACATGCATAAACGTTCTCGACCCCAACTGCCGCTGTTCTATGCCTTAGTCTGTCTGCTGTATGAAGCTACATCATATCTAAATAAACCACTGATAAACATTCTTGAACAAATTCTAACGTATCATTGAAACAGATAGCAACTGAACACTATACAATTATTGCCGATATCGAACAAGAGCAGAGCCTCGATTCTACCCTAAACTAATAGTATCGCCACTTCAACAAGCGTTCACATAAACAAGCTGTTAGTATTTTCCGTTCCGTTGAATTCGTTGATGAACTTCTCACTGGTCTTCACAGCTTGCATCAAATGAGAAAAGCAGACCTTGCTTTCTCGTCTGGTGGCCAACGCTTGGGCAGTAGCTACAGCGTTCTTGATCTGTACACGAATTAGTCGATCAATTGATGGCATGTAGCAGCCTGCCTTACCTGCCGACCGTTGAGCTTGTAATCGACCAAGACCCTCATCTGCTTCTCATTTACATCCACTGCTCCTTGGATAGTGCGTAGAAAATGCTCCCAGATCTGCTTTCTCGAGTCGCTATTCAGATCGTCATATCTCAACATGACATGAATTCTGCTGAGAATTGCGTCATCAAACTCACGCACTCTGTTAGTGGTGAGAAAAAGGATCCCCTGACAATATTCCAGCTTGCGGAGGAACACTGAAACATGGCCGTTCCGTACCATATCATGAGCCGAACGTCGCTCGAGGTAAACATCTGCTTCATCTAGAAGAAGAACCGCGTTCCAGTGACTAGTAATCTTGAAGATGCGAGATAATTGAGCCTCTAACTGTCCTGCCCCAACGTTCAATTCTCCAGCAGAGATCTTGAATGTCAGAAAGGCTTCAACAAAGACCTAGGAAGGGATAACATACCGAATACAAAGGTCTTTGAAGATGCTCAGATACGGCTTCAGCTGTCAATGTTTTGCCAACTCCGGGAGGACCGCTATCTTGGATGTAAGTGTATGCAGATCATAACGGGACTCAAGGTCTTACTACAGAAGCACAGTGAGACCACGTCCTTTTCCAGCGACGAAGTCATCAAACCTAGCACCTTGCGACTTCGCCGAAGTTTTCTCTGCGAGAGCCATAACGACTTCTTTCTGCTCGTCAGATATCGTGAGACAATCAAAAGGTAAAGATGACCAATGAATCAATTCTATGTCAGCGACTGCAAACTCCGCTATCCAAAACAATCAGTCATTTTCATATCCCTCATCCATAAACGGAGCACTAACCCCACAACTTATCTTCAAAACTGAAGCCTGGGACGGTTGGACAACAAATCAGCAAGTCATCGTCTGAAAGGTGTATTCGTTGTGTGTTGTCACTTTCAGCTGGGGGTACAATCTTTACGGATGCTGGGTCGTTGGCGAGTTCCCATAGGTCCCAACATTCGATGACTCTTGGTCGAGAATAGTTGGGATTAACCTTCTTAAAGAATTCGGCATCGATCATGATGCGGCTGTCAATAGATACCTTGACAGGGGTACCATCTTCCATGAAAAAGGCTGTTCCTCGACAATGCCGATGACGAGCGCCTTTCAGGGAAACAAATTTTCGACCACATTCGAGAAGCTCAGTCTGGATCTCATCGCTGTCCAGGTGATACTGCAGAGGAAAAGCCTCGAGAAGGTGAATCTTCTTTGCACCGTGAAACTTTGCGATTTGGAGCTCAATTTCGACTTCGCCGAACCCTTCACCATCAAAATCCAGATACCGACCCTCAATGTTCCAATACTTCGTTCCACCTCTTGTCGTCTTCTCTGCACCGAAGTTGAATTTGAAACATCGAGACTTCTGCGTGCCGAAGCATCTTGTGTAGGTCATGTCATTTGGCTGGAAAAGAGCCCATAGCAAATCGTATGTGATCTCGCCATTTCGAAGAAGTGACAGAAGACGATTGGTGGTGTCATCATAGATTTCTTCTATGTAGTCCGAAAGCAAGTCAGCGTGCTCGATACATCTCTTATCAAGATCAATGCTGCAGTTTCGGTATGATTGGATGTCATAGAGATAGTGGTAAAGTAGGTTTTGTTCGACCTCAATTTAAGTAAGCCACTGTTTTCTTGGAGTGGAAAGGCATGACTTACAGAAAGTTTGTCTTCCTTCAAGCTGATCCCACGCACATCCTTGAGGATGAGCCTCAAGATTTCTCGAAGCCATTTCGATTTGATGTCGACATGGAAGCATATCTCCGTGGTCTTCTTGTCTGTATATTCTCAGTCAGCAAAAAGCTTCGATCGGGATTAGTCTACCAACCGATTCTTCTGCGAACAACAAAAACGTATTGGTCCAGTTCATCCACAGCGCTCACCGTGCTGGTCACTTCTTCAGGCATATATTTGTATGCTTTCTCATCCCAACTTCACAAGTTAGCTTGATTTTAGGGTAAGTTGTGGAGACATACATTTCATTGACTGTCTTATACTCCTTAGACTTTTCAGTTTCCATGTTCTGCGACTGAATGCCTCCCATGGTATTGAGCATGGCAGAGTCAGGAGTGCCAGATCCATTCGGTTGTGCAATAAGCTTCATATGGAGCTGCTGGGGATGTTGTGCATCATGTGGACTTGCAACAGCATGAATCTCTAGGCCCTTCGGTGGGGTATTAGGTAGTGTGTCAGGGCGAAAGCTTTCCAACGTGGCGATAAAAGCCTGCGCTTTTCGGATGATGCTACCTTTTATATGAGACAGGATGGGAGCATTGGATGCTATGATACGTCCCTTGGAAGATGAGTCGGGGTTTGACTCCACAGTCGAAGAGTAGTTGTATTGAATCATCTCTGCTGGTGCCATGTTTGTGAAAGAGATTCGATAAAGGATTTTGATCGGTGTGCTAGAAAGATATCAAGATATGAGAAGCTTCCGAGACTGCTTGAAGAGTTGAAGAAATGTAGCTACAGAGGATATCTCCATCTTTATATATTCATCAGCTCTCATATTGTTCTTCACATTGGACATCTCATCCACTTTGCGAGACCAACGCCGGGAGTCGATAAGGATAGCCGGTGTCCTCATACGTCCAGAATGACAATCTACGGTTGCAGTAAGATGCTTTGGCGTATTTAGTAGTCCGAGGAATCAGTACGCTGCAGCAAAGATAATGCTTGGATTATAGGAAATGTAGTGGGATGTGACAGAATGTGCAGATCGTAAAGGAATCGAAGTCGTATACAGGGTGATAGACATTATCACGACCCCAGTACGACTATATTTTCATGTAGACTTACCGTAATTTATTCATGTTGCATATTTGAGGATTCATTCCATGCTGATTGACGACTTGATCTTCTATAGACCCTAGGTTCTTCTCCAATTATGCCCAGACCACGTTCTCAACTATGCCAAGACTGCGTTCGGTTAGAATATTGTGGATATGCACTCGAGCATTCTCCAATAACATGCTTGGCTTAGAGTTGCCAAAACTCATAACCCCCTCAATATTCGAACAGCGAAGAAAGACCGATCGTCACGAACTTTACGAATCCTCTGCTGCCAGACACAGATAATCGTCGCTCGTTAAGGAACACGGCTCGTTGTGTCATCATCTTCATGGGACACCGAGCCATTGTATACTCCAAATCGAACCTCACGCATTTAGAGGTGTAACACTTGGTACTCCGAATTTTGTAGCGAAAAGCATCCTCGCTGCTCGGCCTCCGATTCTCTATATTACGCTTCCAATTGGGCATAAGGTTTCCATCTCTCTCATTAGGACATCTAAATGCTCAAATTTGACTAACATAAATTTTCGATGATCTTCGTCCTCCGAAATGCTTCAAGGTTCAGCATCGCTGTTGAAATTGTCTCAAGGCAATCTTGATCTCAATGAGATAATTACATATTTTCCGTGTGCATGATAGATTGTAAACCTCGCGGTCACTTGCAAATTTGTAAAATTCGATCACTAAAACTCTTTCACAACCATAGTGTATGCATGTAAAGGAGAGAACGAGTCTGTCATTAACTAAGGTATTACGGGCGGTATTTGCGTTCCTCATAACCTCTTTTTCGCCATAAGATCTTCGTGTATACACCCGTTTTCGAAATAGGCAAGTGCCCAATCTTCAGACCTCTTCTCAAAGTCTCCCCAATCAGGAGTCCATGGTACCCTTAGATGGGGATGAGGAGCAGACTCTCAAGAGCTTTCGCCAGACACATCGGATTCAAGGGCGGAGTAGGGAGCGGCCGGTTTGCAGTCGTTTCCATTAAGAAGCTCGATGCCATGGTTTGAGCAGTCTGTTCTCATCAGGGCAAGCAGTTCTCTGGCAACACGAGGACGAACATCCTTGGACCACTTGAACCCGTTCTTGGGATCCGTCATCAGGCCGGTCTGCTTCTCACTATCCAGACTTTGTGCAAGAGAGGTGACCGCGCTCATGATCTCATGAACAGCATCGGTACTTGTGTGCAGTGCCATACGGAAGTCGGACATAGTTGATTCCTCGAGCTTGATCTTCTTAGACTTCTTTGAATTGGCCGACTCGTGGCTTTTGGCTGATTCTGAGCAGTAGATGCACGAGGTTTGAGGATTATGGGCGCGAATGATGTCTCGAATCTTATCTCCACAGTCAATGTAGACACTATGGTAGTCACGGCGCTCCTTCTCCAAGATCATGTGCCGTTTTCCCTGAACCCTCTTTCTTGAACCACTATGATTTTTACTGGAAGACTGTTGGGGGAGGGAGTGTGGTGTAGACAGTACTAATGACCTGTCACATTCTTGAGCTATGCATGAGTTTTGGAACAGGTGCCTGGCAACAGGGGATTCAGTCCGACTGTTATCACAGCTGAAATTGATCGCCGGAGCAAAGGCATCGGCCGGGTATCCGTTATCTCCATGCGCAACATACTCTTGGCGGCCGATGTCATATTCAACGCTTGCGACGTTTCCTCGCTCATACTCATAATCATTATGAAAAGGTGAAAGAATCGACTCGATACGGGGAATGCTTCTGGGAGCATCTCTCGGACACCGCTTCTTAAATTAGCCTGATGACTTTCTCGCTACAAAGAAAAGAACTTACGGAAGTTTGTCAACTGGCATTGTGGATTTTCTTGGTCACAAAAATGGAAATTAAGAGATGCTGCAAAGGGATAATGACAGTGAGCGAAAAGCAAACAGTGAGCTTGATTGTTATGTGGATGTATGAGGCTTTCAAAACTGCTTGAACTGAAGGAGAACAGATGGTTGTAATGATAAAAAGCTCGAGCATCTCTACTTCATATATGAGCTGTCGGAGGCGTATTCAAGATGGATATTCGATCCATCCTGCAAGACTGAGATTTCAGAAGAAATAATAACCCCTGGTTGCAGCAAGATGCAGCATATCCAACAGTCCGAGGCACCAGTGCATTGAAGCAGGATGCAATACTCGGATTATAGGGTTGTTGAGAGGTGCGTCAACTGAGGACAGACTCTTGGACAAAAGCCGTCGACAGGGCAGTAGACATATGCAGACCCCCCGTTCCTCATTGACATCACTATTTAGAGGATCCATTTCAAGGTTCTTCTCAACTATGCCCAGACCAACATTCGCTTATGACATGCTTGCTTTTGAAGTCGCTGAGCTGAGCTGAGCTTTAGCAAAGCCCCCTCACCATTCGGGCTGATCGAAATGACCGTTCGTCGCCAACTATATTAAATCCTCGTTCGTCGCCAACTATGTTGAAACTTCGTTCGTCAACAATATTAAATCTTCGTTCGGCAACTGTCAATCCCTTCGTTCATCATCGAACTCTAAAGACTCGCCGTCAACCCCAGAAACCAATCGCTCGTCAATAACACGGCCTTCTAATATCATCTTCCTAGTCTCTGTTTGCATGATGTTTCAAGAGACACTCCAGAAACTCGATGACATCAGCAGAACTATCAAGAAGTTCCGCGATGTTGAAGAAACGTCCTTCGACGAGCTACACACGAGATTGTCCAACCTTCTCGCACTAACTGAAGTGCAAAGGAAATTTGACGAAACAGCGCAAGCTATTCGAAAAGGAAGCTCACTTCCTGTTCGGAGGATCAATTACAACATTAAGAAACTATCTGAGAATAATGAGATATGCCAGACCCGCTGGTCAGCCTTGCAGAAACTCAATTGTCCAGCAATTGTTTTCAGCACAATCGCTTTCAACGGATTGGTTTTCTTGCCGGAGAAACAGTTCGAGTGCATTGTGGAGAACGTGCAGACTTATGTCGAAGTTCAAGAACTGCCTAACGAATGGATTGCACGTGACCAGATTCGGAGAGTTGTAGCAAACACACCGAGGCAGAAGTGCACTCAGTCATTCCTAAGTAGTGAGTTTTACTCCACACGCTATTCCATGAGGATTGTCTTAAGATATGACTAGGCTACCATCAAATCGACACTCAAGTCAGTCAAGAAACGCTTTCTCATGCTGAGGAAGAGCCGACCAGGAAGCGCCGGCGATTTGAAGGTGGGGTTGATATTACAAATTCAAGTACCGAAATTACGTCCCTAAGAGGAGACGAACACCCGCCGTCACCCCACCAGGAACCTGATACAAACAGACGTAAGTACGAAGTCTTATTGTGCACAAGAAAATATTTAATATCCACTACAGACATCGACTACAGATGCTCAGAGGCACCAATTGATCTGATGCCACTTTTGGGCGATCTCCTTTTCAGTGCAGTCGCTGACAGCAACCAATGGAAATGGGAGCGGAAAGTCGGAGGGTTGGAGACAGACTGCATAAATGGATTGGTTCCCGAAGACCGGAGCCAAGACATCTCTATTACCTTATCTGTTGGCCATAAGAAGGGACTTGACCTGATTGAAACATTTAAGATGTTGAGGTCGTCGGCGGTGTGAATTTCACAACGGCACCTATGACCCGAATCTCATAACCGGCAGGCACGAATCCTTTCCTATACTGGGTAGAGTCATGGTGTTGCCAGAACGGTGGATTTTTAGGTTCATCCTTGGGATCATAGACAATGATCGATTCGCCCTTGCCTGTTATATCTCTGTCGAAATCGACTGCTGAGAATAACTTGACGCCTTTTATGTTGTGTTCCTTTTCTCCTTCAAGCGCTATACTCCCAGTCTGAATATTATATAATTAGCTTCAGGATTTGAGGGTATTAAATGGATCTGACATACCTCCTCAGCCATCATGAATCCCTCTCGCTATGTAGTGACACAAGCCCTTGTACGGCAGTCAATCTGTCTCCAGTCAGCACGATTTTTCTATATCCTGAAGTAGTCCTTACAGGGAATTGTAGGAAACTTTTTCGAGAAACAGGTAAGGCCGTATGTCGAGCGCAAAGGTAGCTTCAAAAGTATGGTAGAGAAATGGTCGAGTATGAGTTCGAGCGGTATGCCGAAGGATTTGCTTGTGGAAGCTCGTCTCGAAGTAAAGAATGCGAATATGAGCGTATCTGTTGCCTGTGAAACGTAAGTGACTGATTATATCGCGAATGAAGAGGCTCGTGATGTATTGGCCTTGATTGTAAGAGTAAATTTGCGCCATATGAGAAAAGATAGAATGAGGCTGCCCACCTGCGAAAGCTGAAGTCTTCGAAGATCAGAAGTCGCTGTAGGCTGCTATGAACTGTGCAACGGATAGGACGAGCCTGATGAAATATACCGCTAATTCAGTCAAGGATGATGCGCAGCGAGGATATGGAGAAGCTGCTGGTAGGATGTTTAGGTGCACTGGCGGAGCTGGTCAAACCAGACAACAAGGTCATTCATTCTTGTGGATCAGGAAGAAGCTTGGACACTATTTTATTTCGAGATGTACTTCGAGAGTTTTATGAATTTGTCCATCTATAGGAACTCGTGGTATGAAAAACAGGGCTTGAAAAGTGGTGGGGTGCGATTTTCTTTCAGCCCGACGCACACCGAAAGCACGTCGGTACAGTTAGGCATCATTGCCATGTCTTGTGGTAAAGGTAATAGTGATAAAGTGAATATGTTCCTACAGGACTGATTTCATTTAAGAACCGCATGGGTGTTATTTCTGGACCATTCGCTAACCAGAAAGGCAATGTCTGGCTTCGATGTAAAGTTCAGTGTTTGGAAAGAAAGATCTTTTTCGATCTAGCGCAGGGTTGTAGCCCATTCAAAAGAGTGTAATAAACCGATTCATCTCGCCGTATTTTGCATCGCGATGCAGTTTCGCCCAGTTTATATGAGCACCAGCTGTTGTTTGAGCTTGACCAATAGCATCTGCGCCGAGATTCACCACAACATTCATTACCTACTACTTGACATCATAAGCCTATGAGAGAAAATCACAAAAATTGGGGCAGCTAGTGGAAGAGCTTAGGCGAAAAATATCATAAAAATTTGGGGGCACACGGGTCTTCCATGCCCCCTATACATACAACACCACCCTCCTCTACACTCGGTGCAAACTTGGAATGTGCGCTCGCCTCTCCATGCTTTAAGATATCCAATAGTACACTCGCCTGCTGAATTTCTAGACAGATTGTGTAGCAGGTGTTGGTAGAGGTAGCTCTTACGAAATACGACCATTGTGGTGAGGGCCAGTCCTTTCCCAGTAGCATTATTGCCACTTTGCCGACTTCTTGCGCAGTATATATGTGCCCCAGTATGGGCTGACAATCTTCCATCTGCTACGCCTAAGAAACATCCGATCATATCAAGGAAGAAGCGAGCAAGAGGAGGAATGACAGTCATCTGCCACAAGAGGGAGCTCTTCAAACATCGAAAAGAACAAGTCAGACTGCAACGCCAACATATCCTAGGGTGGAGGAACCCCCAAGGTCTGTTCCGAACTCTGGCCATACAATCACACCTATCATGTTCATCTTCATTCGGCAGCCTTATTGGGCCCAACTTGGTGCTCTCAAGAGAGCGGGCACTAATCTCTCAAGGAATTGATGCCATCATAGGTTCGTCACGTAATTGTGCATGCCTTCAGCTATGGCAAATTGTATCACATCGAACAACGAAACTCATATAGCTTTTAATAGATGATTGGCATGAATATGCTGGTTAAGTTGACAAATCCTCCAACATCAACGGTCATGAAACAGGTTTAGTCCGAGAAGCTGATCGGACAGTTCGTCTACTTTCGACAAGAAGAAGGAATTCGTAGCCATCAATCAGTTCCCCAAGGGGCCACTCCGTGTTGTCACGAACCCAGGCAAGTGCTACAAGCGGTTCTTCGTGATCAACGAAGAAATTGGTGTTGACAGATGAAACCATGCCATAATTCTCCTCAGAGGAGAAGAGGCTGCCACAAGGTTTGGCGCTCTTCACATAGTCTATTGGAGACTCTTTCAAGATAGATGCAGCATAACGTCTGGTGAAACTCAAATCCACTGAGTTGATATTTCCTGTCCATGTCAGGACCAATACATCGTAGGATATCTGGTCTCAAGCTTACTAGTAAAGACTTTGGCAGCTGCTAAGCATGCTGCAGCATGAGAGCTGACGAGGCCATAGATATCGTCACCGTCTTGCTTCAGCTGGTTCAAAAGCCCTGTTGCGAGCCCCCGCTCTCGAAATTTGTGATGTACGACGAGCTGTGTTATCCAACATACAGATCGGCCTTCGTAATTCCAACGGCATGCAAATACGTTACCGGCGAGCTCTTCGTCAACAGTCACCCTTACGTATGAGGAGTTCGCACTCTCGGGAAGATATTGAAGCCGGAGTCGTTCAGGACTGATTTTCACGCGTGTACCTGTTGTTTTTCAGAGATTGTAACATGTCGGCACAATACGACTCGCCTTTCTTTGCGAATGCACCCATCGACTCAGCAGCCTTTTCGCCCCAAATTCCATAATTGCTACTAAATAGCTGCGCAGCATCTTGCATCATCTGATCTGTAACCTCGGTACCGGTGTAATTTTCGTAGGTTGTCTTTGTCATCGTGAAAGCAAAATTGATCTCACTGTCGCTCAGAGAAATTGATAAGTTGGTGCGTTGAAGTGTACGATTTACCGGTAAGGCGACCGACCATCATGTAGCATGCTTGATCAGCTGCGAATGTTTGCACTGTTTGTTCGCACGACCCCGACCCATGTCATTCAAGAACACAGAACATTCAATCAGAGCAATTCAATACACTCTGTCTTCCAACAGTGGGAGACTCAAAGTATACTCACCGCACACAAATAAATCCAATCATGGCATTACTTATTCACATTGAGTCTGATAAGAAGATAGTATCTGCCATCCCGACATCGCTTGGAGCTCTTGGCGGGCACTGTCGAAGAGATATGTACCGACACCAGGTATCAAAAATTGAGGTTTCCGTTTAATGATGATATTGATCGCACGGTCAAAAAAGCTCTGCTCTCATCAGGCTTCTGAAGTCTGCAAAATAGGACTGATATGAAAAGATTAATCACGCCGCATGTGAAAACGTCCTCCTCTGCGGGATTGTAGACTTTATTTTGATTCAAGGCGGCCAACCAACGATCGATGGCATCATGTGTGGGTGAAACACGCGCCAAGGCGATCAATGCACGTACGTGGCCAACTCGATCAATAATATCCAGCTCGGTTGACCTGCAGTAGAGGGCCAAAGCTTCGTGCGCCAGGACTTTAGCTTCGTCAAACCGCTCTCGCCTAATATTTATTTCAGTTGCAGAGAGCAGCATGCGTCGGAAAGATTTTGAGTCCGCATTATGTGCTCTCAGATATTGGAAGTCTGCTTCGATGATATATTCGGCTTGGTCTAGATAAAAAGATACAGGAGTGTCGTAAGAATCTTGCACTGGCTGGTCATGTGATCTGCGATGAACATAGTCCAGCTCGCAATATAAATCGGCGAGGTCGGACTTGGTATGAAATCGATTAGAATCTTGCGCTTTCATTGCGTTGAGGCAGCCTTCCAGAGAAGTCTTTGAGTCCTCAAATAGACCCAGACCTTTATATACCTTTCCAACAAAGTCTAGTTTGGTACGAAGTACATAGAGTTGCAAATCTGATGGTGCCTCACTCTGAATTTCCCATTTCTGTGCTTCATAGGATGCATCGGTGTGGCAGAAATGATAAGCCAGGTTCTTTGCCTGTGAGAGGTGTAGGAGGCCGCAGAATGAATGTAATCGAAGATCTACTTCAGTGCGTTGAGCGGCAAAGAAGCCCTGTATCACTTTCTCGGAGCCTGATATATCACCTTTGAAACGCATTAAAACGCTCTGTCGGTGAACAATCATTGCTTGTAAATAGACAGGCATTTCCTCCGTCCACAGGTTAGCGGCCATCGTGATTTTTCTTTCCTTACTCTTTGAACAGCCAAACTTGGAAGCTGCTACGAGAGTTTCTACATACTCGGCCTTTGAAGAGATCTGTAGACCTGTTTCTGTATAAAGATCCATTAGGTGCTCAAGTGATACGACCAACTGCCTTCTAGAAAATTTGAAACTAGGAGACCTATTAGCTACATCCGTCTGGGCACTTTCTTCAGCTTACGAGGTATTTAGAATCTGGTCACGAGGAAAGACGTAGCAGCACAACTCAAAAGCCCGATGGATCCAGTACGACTTATCGGGGAAGGGAGGAACACATGCTAGATCATGCAGAGTGTAATCTCTACAATCTTCTCTGAGAACTGAGAGCGCAGTAAGATTATCGAGTCTTTCTTTTAAGCTTGTCATATTCGTGAGAAAAAGGACGAGATCGGGATACAGGTTAACGGATTGTGGCGTAACATAACAAACTTCACCACGCTCATTCCACCGTTTTTGTGCAAGCATTGCGCGGTCGACCATGACCTTGGAAATCTTATTGCCCATGATATGGATCAAAAGTAATAACGTGTCTGATAGGGTCGTACGCTCCGAGATCTGAACGGGATCAGAAGGCAATGGAGTCACCAGAGATGTGTCAATGATGTTTTAAAGTGTATGTGGAGCTACTCGGCGGAGCAAGGATTCGTCACGTTGTTGCTCTATATCCTGTCGTGATGGTGTAGCATCACTGGAATATACTTGTGATTCCTCTTGACTAGAAACCGGCTTGATAGAATTATTTTCCTTGTTGTGATGTGTGGTTGCTTTCCTCTTGCTGCCCGTAGGGTTTATAGGTGGTTGGTTTTTATGGTTCTTCCAGTGCTGTCCTCTCATCCAACTCACAATTTTGCTTTCTGGGAATAGCCAATTACCTTCCAACGTCCATTGTGGAAGATTCTCTGGTGCAAGCTTTACGAAGTTCTTTGCGACATCGACTTGCACGTCCTTGTCAAGCCAATTATTTGAGTTTCTAGACTGTGCGATTTGGTCGAAGATCATCTTGCGTTTGCTCTAGCAATAGTGAGCAAATCTTTGCAGTTGAATATACTCAGAAAGGACAACCATGAAACTTAAATGGGGGGCTTACCAGAAACGAATCCCAAAGATAATCACTTAGCCAGTTCTTTTGGTTACTGGTTTTATAGAGTATTCGCCTGACTTCGATCGCCGATGTATATTGTTTGATTTTCTTTGCACTCTCCATAGCAGATAGATGGTTTGTGATGATTAACGTGGAAAAGCTTGACCTGAGTGATCCTTACGCATTTTACATGTATTCTACGGGTATATGAGGAACAGCGACGATCTGATTTCGGGGTTGTACGGAAACTTCCGACCTGTGACATTATCAGCTCGCCCACACTTCGAAGCTTGCTTTACCAGTGAAAGAACCACTCAGTTTCGACCAACAAATCATTTGGACTACCTCGATATATGAATATATTTGAAAGTCTTTCAGGTTCATTTCGTCGAAAATCTACGACTAATATGGGAGTCTGTCACGAAGACATTCTTGCCCTCGGTGTTTGTTACTGATCACGAATCACACTTTTCATATTTAGCGCGGATCACAGGTAACGTATATAACTATCTTCTACTATAATATATTCGCGCAAGGATAGAAGTCTCCTCTGGACCTCTACCAACGGCAGTGAAAGACTCGTTTGACCCACTTTCATATTGTTTGGTCTCAGACTCTTCAGGCTCGGATTCTTCAGACTCGGATTCTCCAGGCTCGGATTCTCCAGGCTCGGATTCTTCAGGCTCGGAAGATTTGTGGTAGCATGGCCTAATGAACTTCTCGGATCCTATCTTGTTCTGAGTGTCCCGATACATTATGCTCACATGCTCGAGATTTTCTCGAACTCGTTTCAGATCGTGAAGGATGTGACCGTGGTCGGATATGATTTGGCTCTGCTGAGAAAGTACAGCGTCCAATTTCTCCTTTATCTCCTCCCGGTCCCTATCTTTCCTGCTAAAATCAGCACAGTAAGTTGAAATAAAAGTTATAACTCACTGTGTACGCTCAGGACGACGGAAGTTGCAGCTGAGCCCATTTTTTCTTGCAGTTATGGCAAGGTTTTGCTTCGTCGCACTTCGCCTTGGCTTTTCTGCACTGCTCGCAAGCCTGCCAAAATCAGTGTTTGTACTTCTGAATAATGGAGGTCATACTTGAAATGCACGTCTTTTGTACCTGTTTGTTTCTTGGGCGAGTCCAATAGGAGAAAGCTGCTGTACAGTGACTGGAGACGTTAGCGATTGATTTGGCTGATATATGTGACGATGCGGAATACCTCCGTTTGAATCCAGTCCGTTAGGTCTCGACGGATCATGATTCTTAGGATATTTATCTGCCTCGACTCCCATCGATGATAGATGTGTATTTTGTATGCGTGAAATGATCGGTGTTTCCATTGGAGGAGCTTGACTGTGCTTGTATATCATCTGTCGATATTCACAATCTGGTTGATCGTAGTGGAGCTTATCTGGGAACGATCTTTTCATCTTGGAGCAGGTAGATGAGTGGCGAGGTCTCTCAACTATTGAGGTAGTAGACTGTCGAAGAAGTATTCGAGAAGGAACTGACTTACCTTATCTATCTTATGCATGTTGAGCAATTTGCTTATGCGCAAACTTATCATCAACGTGTATTCTTGTGTATCAAACACGCTATACTACATTAATATCTAGTACAGATCTCCCAAGTAAAGCTGATTTATTTAAAGTTTTGTAAATGATTATGCCCCTGGTAGACGCATTCGTAATATTGAATGGAACTTACAGTGGCTGATGGGGCTCACAGTGGCTGGTGGGGCTCACAGTGGCTAGTGGGACTCACAGCAGCTCATAGAACTGACGATAGCTAACAAGGCTTAATTACAGGTTGCTTTAACTTACAGATACTCCCCTGCTCGGGTGAACTCTTACACGGAAGACGAGTTGAAAGAAGCAGTTGACTATCAATGATTCTAGTTGTATGAAACATAGAGATTGTTGACCGTCTCCCAACACCCCTCATTATGTTATCATCGTAATGCGGCATATGTAACGTTCTGAAGTATATAAGATAAAGATAGTTCGCAGGTAATGGAGCCACTATCTCGAGGAAAGCTACAGATCAATAGTGCATATCTTGTCGAAAGAAATAAAAACCCCCATACTACATCCTCCAGATCAATATTTCCCAACCAACATCACAATGTGCTTTACCTATACCACAACCACCAAGTATGCAAAATCTCCCTGCACTTCGGCTTGCACCGAGGTAAAGACGAGAACAGAAAAGTGTGTCGAGGTCGAAGAGGGACGTGCATGCAAGGGCACTGAGACGAGCTCAGCTGGGTCCACTACAAAGCGTGGCAATTGCCCCTTACACGCATGTAGGTCTGATGTCAAACCTATATTGGTTATTTCTAACGCTGGTAGAAAAGGACACAGAAGTCGTTGAAGCAGGAGAACCTAGGGTTCTTTGATCGACCATTTTGCAGAGTAACTGTCATTACTACACTTGAATTATCGGACTGGAGGGAAGTCACTGTCATTATATATTTGTCTTGGATTCTTCAGTAACATTGCTCTCACTCCTTAATATATGAATTGAAATGATTACTGAATCGAGATTGCCTCCAAGATAGCTTTGAATGTTGTAAAGCGTCCACCCTAGCAGTCGTTGATTATGTTCCCAAAGCTTAAGTTTTCAGTGGTAGGAAAAACACCTTGACCAAATTTGAGCGTTACATCCTCATCTTCCAACTCTGCGTATGGGGAACTCCCAGTAACGATCTCATAACATATAGAGCCAAATGCAAAAATGTCATCGGCTGGGTTGAAGACTATCTCATCAAAGTCATTGATAGGGCGTCGATATCTCACTGGCTGAATTGCCAGGTCCTTTGAAGGAGCTCTGTAGTTATGAGAGCTTGCAAAATCGCAGATCTTGATATCGTAATTATCATCGAGCAAGAAATTTTCAAGCTTACTATCGCAGTGAGAGATCTCGTTGGCATGGAGGATGCCGAAGGATTCCGCGATTTGAGCTATCCACTTATTCTTGTATAATTGCACAACGTCAGGTTGAGTTTGTATGCAGCGAGCTAAATCTCCATTCTTCATCCTTTCCATAGCAATTGAATTATCGCCCATATGTTTGATCGACAAAATTCGAGGATGGTTTCCAAGGAGGCCGTAGATGGCCTTCTCATTTAGTAGATCCTCGGGGGACTCGAAATGCTTTTCTGCCTTGGCTGTATCAATGAGGTAAACAGTGCTTGAGGTTCCAATACCGAGGATGCTGTAAAAGGTCAGAGGTAAGAAAAGTGTTGTTGTAGAGATGAGAAACATACGACATAGCGCAGAAAGGTATCTTTCAAAATAGTTCGCTAGCTGGTTTATGGATACGCAGTACTGGGTTCTGGCACAGTGAGATTGTGTACTTAGATCAGATGAGATGTCGAGCGCCGTGGAGTAGCGGATCCCAGAGTTAACAGCCTTGTGGTCTAGGCCACAAAGCAAACATTAGAACCCAACATCACCAGAATAGGCCCCTGAACAGACCGGCGGAGGATTACTCCCTCAAGACGCAAGTACAAAGCTTGGGCTCGGTGGAGAAACCAGAACTAACAACGACGAATACGGTTTGCATGGGCACATAGATGAGGGGCAATGCACAGACACTCATTTGGATCGCAACATGCCGCCATAACAACTTTAGAATTTGCAAGCCACCAACATCGAATCTCGTGGATGGTTGTATATAAGTCAATGAGATTTTATTATGCAGTGATCTTGGTTGTTGCTCATTCATTAACGAAACGTCTAACATGTTCTCCGTACTATCAGGGACAACTCCAAGCCTTCAGGTGGAATTAACGGATCACGCCGGCAATAACCTTAAATTGAGGCACCGAACCCCAAACGTATATCATACAATTAATCTTTCACAATATCAGTATCTGGCGGCAGAGTGGCTTCTTGGAGGACTGAGGTTGCACTTTGGGTTATTGAATTTCTGTGGATTAGATTGATTCAACCATGAAACAAGGTTATTGAGAATGGTTGGACTTATCGACTACTTTCACGCTCTCGTTAGTCTTCTCGTCATGTCGACCGGCAAGTGGAGAAAATGGTTGCTCTGAACCCTGAGATTAATGAGGGGTAATGTTGGTGGCGGTAGGGTTATCATCTTTTTGAGGGACATCTGATAGATGGGTAATGACAGAGATTAGTATGCATACATAGGTAGCTGAATATTATCAAGTCGGAAACCGATATCTAGAAGACAGGCATGACGCCTGTCCTCTGAGTCTCGATGTAAGTGTATGACAATTGAGACGGGCAACAAGCATCCTTACCCTGGGCTTATCCATCGGGACGTTCTATCAAACCTGAACCATCTGCAGTCAGTTATGCAGAGGGAATTCAAACTCCAGGTAGTAACAGTGTAGGACCAGATGCCACTAATGATAAGATACACACATGCAGCTGCCCCGGACACTGAGTTCCGAGTGGTGACAATGCGGATCCTTTCCAAAAATCATCAAAATCAGTGCGGCACAGGTGAGTAGGTATTATGACCATAGTATTAAAGATTGTGACGATTGTTTGTTTCTTACTGATCTCCTTCCCAAAAAGTATTGTCGCACATCACTACTTGTGACATGTAGGAAAGGCGAAAGCCTCTCCTTTTGTGAAAGCTAGGTAAACATTGGGCTTCGCGCAATTTTGTCGAAACACATGAATATAGAATGATACTTAGGGAAGAGGAAGCTAACGGGATAGGTGAGTAGTAGCTCTGCATTTATTCATTTGCAACTTAGAGGCGCATCGCCCTTTATACAGACTCTGAACCCCTTCAAGCAATCCTAGCACTTCCTCTCCAACGTCACTATCCATCGACTCAATTGAGCGCATACATTGCTTTTCCCTTAGTCGTATAACCATTCGCTCCTGTTTTTAGTACAGCCTTCGTTGCCTCCTATATATGCATAATCTGTCCCTCAGCTTCGTAGATATCGCACAGGTACGGACCCTAGACTTGGAGAACACAATGCAAAGAGTAGATGAAGAGACAGCGACTGATAGACATCACTTGTTGAAAAGTTCTTTACCTATAGCCGGTCAAGTTAGATTGTTTGTAAGCTATTACTACATTGTCTGTCTCTTTCTTAGACAGTCCCCCTTGTTAAGCCCTCGTTGAAATCCTTGTAGACTCTTTCTGCCTTCGTATCTTAACGGGACTGCTCTTCAACTTCGTGCAATAGTGCACTCGGAGTGTATTCAAACTTCTCTCTGGGAATGCAGATGAGATATCTTTCTAGGACAATTTCTGCTTTTCTTTCATATCAATCAGCATCTCATTGTTGAGGGGAGTGAATCGTGTATGACTGCCTTTAGCATTCATCCTTTGTGTAGTATGCTGTGAAGCATTTTGCAAAGATGACAATGTACCGAACTTGTGGCGACGAAGGTGGGAATAGCTTAGAGATGTAAGGACCTCACGGAGATGTTCTAAGCTGGACTTTAGACTTTCAAGTAACCCCTGAAGAGGCTCCTCATCGTATTCTGTGCTATCGTTGGACAGAGAAGCCTCGACGTTGGAGCATAGAGGGGAAGAAGACTCGTCTGCAGCTTGGCTGTTCCGATTGCGTATCTGAGTTGGAGTACGATTGCGAGAGCATTTGCTAAGCGCCCGAGGCTTCTTGCTTTGGCCGCTGCGTCCTTTTCTTGCAACACGGCTCTTTCTGCGCTTGGCGGGCCTTAGCTCATCGTCGGAATCGGTTTTATTGAGGCTAGAGTCGTTTGGAGTTTGAAGTTGATGTTGATTAGGACCACGATCAGAGTTTCTTCTACGTTTGCGACGACAAACTTGAGATGACTGCTGTAAATAGAGAGACACATGGGTATCGGTCTCTTCAGACTTAGAAGCACCTGGAAACACGTCAATAGACTGTGCTTGTATAGAGTGGTCTATTGGAGAAGGAATTGCCTTTATAGAATTTTCCGAGTTATTTTTGACAGATTCTTCAACTTCATGTTCCTGGATCACGCCACGATAGGACTACTCCTCATATTCAACATTACTATCGTCGCCCTTCAAATCTGCCTTCGTCTTCCACGATTCCTCTCCCACTGTGTTGTAAGAAGGACATCCTAACTTGGTTGAGACCTCTGTATTGACCTCGTCATCAAGTAGACGGCTTCTTTGGTCCCATGATATCTTATGAGAAAGGTTTAGAGGTCCAGTATGGTCCTAAACTGGGGGCGAAAGTGGATCTGGCTGCTTTGTAGGAGGCAGGTCACGTTCTTGTGTAGAAGCAAGCTCAATGTCGATGTCAAATAGGCCCTTGGTAGAAAGGAGTGCGATCTTTGGCGGAGGCGTTGTGTTATAGTAGGGAGATTGACTCCGAAGAGGCTCGTTGTGGTTGCCTTGTGCAGTATTTATGTCTTCATCCTTATCTTCGTCCTTGTCTTCGTCCTTGTCTTCGTCCTTGTTGTCGTCTTCGTCTTCGTCCTCGGTATTATAGCACTTGCTATATAGCTCGTCGTCAATAACCAGCAGGTCGTCTATACGAGTTAGTACTCCTTATACAATAAGAACTATTATAAGCTTACCTTGACTGTTACCTCGCTAATCCCAATTCAATAGCGCTGAATGCGTTTCCTCTACATAATCGTTGGCCATTGTATAAGCTGGCTCGTCTGTCTCCTGCCGATCGGTCTTTAGGGCGGAGTTTTCTAGCTTGGCTTTCTTACTCAACAGTTCTTTAAGACTTGGTAGAGTATCGTCGGCGATTCCGCTGTCCTCGGTAGAGTCTAAGTTGAAGGTCTTATACACTGCTTGAGCTGTAAAGTGTCTGCTTAGGTCTTCTACCACAGGTTTCTTATGTAGCGCGGTATATAATACTTCTTCAATAGTCGGAAGATCGTTGTCGTCATCATCGTAGACAATACTATCGCCTAACATTCGAACTTCGAACGGATTAGCCTGTAAGCTAAACAAACACCTATATATAACATACCTCTAGCTTCTGACATGTGTTTTTCACAGTCAACTATGCTCCTTTCAACTGAATGGCGAGAAAGAGTGAGTGCTCTGTTGAATTTCACATGCTGGTGCTTGTTTATCGAAGGTTTGAGGCCAGATGGTTTCCTAATGCGCGGGGCAGTCGGACGATCAATATATGGTATTGGAGTAAATGCCATTGTGAATGATGCGAGATTTCTGAGGGTTTCACGCGCTGCTGCTCACAAGAAGTGAATTTATATGAAATATATGCAGAAGATAAACAGTTTGGTAGATATTGAATGCCTCTTATAAGCTCTTCCTCGATCTTGCTTCTTTGCCTTTTTTATCCTCGCTCTTTCTCTCGCACCTTGTGTACCGCTGCTCCCGTCAAAAATGCTCCTTGGATGTCTTTCTCTTTTCCGCTGGGAGACCCACGCAGATGCAAGGCCGCGAAGTCGTTAGAACAGGTTATTGCTGTAACCTGCCTATCTGGCAACATCCTCTCTACGTCATTTCGTGTACTACGACGGCGCGATCCGGGTGTCATTTCTTAATCACCGGCGAATCCGGAGCTGCGCAAGCAAGCAGCCTTAAGGAGATATCGTCGCACGATCCTGAGAACTGTCCCTCAGCCGGCGATGTGTTCCGAGTGATTCCATCTCTGCTATCCAATCGATACACCTTTAGTGAAGTTTACATGCTCCTGCTATCCAAAATCAGCTCAGATCGACACGTGTGCTCTACAAAGTGTAATATGCTGAGGAACCTACCAGCAAACCTCTAACGTCTCATTTACTCACGGCCGGCAATACGCAAATGTCAGGCCACATCGGCATGAGGCATTTTCGTGACTGGCTATGTGTTGCAGCAAATACAAGCCCGGGTATCCTGACATATTGGTTTCCAAGGAAATCTGGCAAGGAACCAGGTCATAGTATGACCACGAGGCAGATTCACGGGCGCGAAGAGCGCTCAATCCATATCCCCGACAGTGCAATGGGATCTCAAGGAGGAAATGGCGCCTCAAATGACCCGCAGCTTCGAAATTGCGAGTGAGAATCATGGGATACTGGCCAATACATTGACCTCTGCTGCGGCGTCGACAGTTGGGCAAAACCGAACTAAAAAAGAAGGACCGAAGAGAAGGGGCGCGTGCAGACCAACACTGTGGGCTCAGCGTCGTAAGCAGAGTGGCATTGCGAAGAGAAAAGGAAGAAAGAAGGTGAAGCAGCGAGGAGTAGGAAGGGCGGTGGTTCTTATACTGTCGCGAGAGCGGCGGCCGCGCCTTGCCTAATGCGGGGGGTCGCGGTTTCCGGAGGCGGACTTGCCGTCTGCTTATTTACCTTTCTTAAAAACCCATGCTTCATGAAATTAGTATCATCACGGAACTGAAAGAAGGTTACATACTTTGGTCAATACTTCTTCGGTTGCAACCGAAGTATTTCGTAGGAAATCACTTGCTTCTGGAGACCAAGTCTCAGGACTTGAGAACTTCAACGCGGTCTCATCAGCAATTTGAGTTTTCTGGCAAGCAGGTTCTAAGATTTCTAACATCAGTCTTCCAAGTGATCGTAAATCTGGTCTTTCTTCTAGTATTCCGATCTTGGTAGGTCTCAACTTGCAACTGTGAAGGCCAGCTATATAAACTACGTTAGTTTTGACCGACTCTTCAAAATGGAAGCTTACCAATTTTCAATACTCCTATGTTTGAGAACATTATTGTAGAAGTATTGATGTTACTGTGACAAAAATGTTTCGATGACAGAAAGCATATTGCTTGTAAGGCCTATATAAAGTCAGTAAATAATTCAATTGCTCAAGTACGAGTTACAACATCACGACATATTTTAGCAACCTGTGATTCATTCAGCCTCAGGTTACAAGCTGTAAGATCCTTCAAGGATATATGCATCATCTCATATGTGAAGAATAGGCTGTTATCGTAGCAAAATACTTCATATAACGGGACAACATGCTTATGTTGAAGGCCGATGAGATTCTTTAAATGATTTATGTCATCATAGAGAGGAGTCCTTATGATGTTTCGGATCGCAATAGGACTTCGAATACGACAGGCTCCAAAAACATCCCCGGCATTGTCAAGCTGCAATAATTTTTTATATCTTAACCATGGATTATCATGTTTCAGCCAAGTCTCGTGTTTGTGGTTGTTTTTACTACTTGTTAAATGCCTTGGATTCCCTGCAGCGCTAGGAAGATGATTCTTAGGCTTCGTATGCTTCACATTGAGAGGCTTCTCAACTGGCGATTTTTGTTGCAAAGGTCCAGACAGTTCGATGTGCCGTGGAGGGAACAGCTCCTTGGATTTTTTAGGCAAGGCCATTGTAGCTTATTATTATTTTATTTCGTCTTCTGGTGTGGATGATGTGGTATATATACTAAACACATGAAGTGTAAATGCTGTAGTGGGTGCAGAATTGAAGAAAATGCCTATATAGTAGTATGACTACCCTCCAGATTGCTGGCTACTAAATAAGATTCACAAATTCGAATTAATAAACTGACTAAATTGGCTGAGATAAAATGCTTAATGAGGATGTATCATCTACATTCAAACAGAGGCGGAGCAAACATAGATTAGATGTCGAAATACTGATTGAGACTATAATTGCTCCTCTTCTGAATCTTCGTTTGGCGTGAATGCTTTTTTACGTCCTAACTCCAATTCCTCTCTGTTAAACCGAGGTAACGCACTTTTATGTACGCCTGAATTGTTTATCTTCCGTGATTTGCCCGCAGTTTCCCCTGGCACCCGATCATACTCGGCAGTTTCCTGCTGACTACCTTCTTCTGGAACACAGAGGATCTCTTTAATGTCACCTGAGCTCAGTATCTCAAAGCAACCATCTGGATGCAAGACCGACTGTTGACCATTCGCGGCCCGGAACATGAGGGTGAAACCGTCTTGAAAACACCTCCTCGCGCAATTTCGAACTATCTCTTCGATCAAATCACACTCGAAGAACTCTCCTGCTCCGTTGATATTGGTGAACCGAACCTTCGGAACTATCCCTGGTTGATTTGGAAGGACCTCAGTTTGTGGATCAACAGGATCGTCAACATCCTAAGAGCGTCTGTCAGAAATAAACGTAAAATAATGAACCCACTGCACTTACTGGGCTAGGTTCATGCATTGAAGTATCCTCGGCTAACACATCATCAATGAGCTGTGACAGCACTGCGTCAGTTACGCTACCATATGACTGCCGTGTCTCGTCAGTCGTTACTTCATCATGTGAAGGGGGACCTGTATCTGTTTCTGTGGGCAACGTATCTTGTTGATCGCTTCGATTCTCCGTGAGTCCTGTTTGTTGTTGACGGTTATCGGTCGAAGGACAACCGCCCGAAGCATCGTAAGAGATTGTGGAGAAAAAACAGAGTAAAATGCATCTGGAGACAAAAAATGGAGCAACATATCGACCCTGCTCAACATCCCCTTCAAAGACCCAGCGAAAGTACAGAAACTTCTTATTATTCTTGTGGGCATCATCAAAAGGACGTCCGCACTTCTGGGAAAACCTCAAGCATACACTATTCGAGGTGTACTTGGGGACCCGCTCTTGAATTCTTTCCTTTGGATCAGCCCTACGAGCTTTCCATTGTGATACATAATCGCTAGCCTCGGATTTCAGACGGGCATCATCGAAGTCCTCATCCTCAGACTTAAACTCTCTCAGACATGAAATCATCTGTTGTATCTGGGGATCAAAGGACAAAAGCTCTTGAATACTCGGCGAGTCAAACCCTGTCTGGTATGCTAATTTAGCGAAGTTATGAATTACGATGGAATTCGGGGTGGTTTTCAACGGCATAGCATCTTCAGAGGCTTTCCTACAAGCAACGTTCACCATTTTGTGAAAGAGGCGCGATGTATACACCCAGAGCTGTTTGTAGGACATCAAAAACCGATCCGATTCCGCGATGGGGACGCTTTGGATTTGATGATTACCGTCTTGTCGAAGAAACGTGCTGTCTCTGCAGTTGACCCCTGTAAATATTCGCGAAAATGCTCGATAGACCGTCTCGTTCTTCTTGAGTTTGAGCAATAACTTCATGGCTTTCGCGCAGGGTTCAAGGTATTTCGTGTCATGATTGATTGTAGACAAGGATGGTATCATATGATCAATGGAAAGGAGCTTATGCCGCAACCTCTCTCTGATCGCCTGATCGCTGATGAGTGGGAACAGTTGCAAGTCGTTCATGCCATCGTTGATGAATTTGGCATCTGCTGTCGACACTTGTGGAGCTCGAAGCGCTAATGCTTCCACGGTGGCGGCATCTATCAGTTGCATCAGAGAAACATCGTCATTCACGATTGTAGACCAGATTGTATGGATGTTCTGCAAGTAATTTATCAGTTCCTATATCTGTTAGCAGGACTCCTTACTTTATTCGGGCCACTCGCCTCATGACATCTTAGGGTCAGATACCTCCGAAAGGGACCGATCTGGAAAGAAGACCATAGACCGGGGATCTTCATCAATTTGAAAAAGATTGTCTGAAACCCAACGATCTTGAATACACGCCTCACCAGGTCTCTTTTGTCTTTGAGAAGGCGTGCCCACCATTTGGACTCATTCAGTCCGTCCCCTCTCTGATTATAAAAGCATATGGATCGGATTATGTCTCCATCACTGAAGCTACTTGAACTCGGGTAAGCCTCATGTATATGCGTCTCCAGCGCTAGGCTCAAATCTGGAGTTACGAGTTAGATGAGCCTATCAGAGATGGAGGAGTGATCTTACTATCAAGATAAAGATCTGCAATCCACCAATCATCTCCAGTTTCAAGGTACTCCTTTGCAGTCTCAAGACGAAGTCGCCCGTGAACACATAGTACCGGCCTTTGCTGAAGTATGTAGAGTTCAGGATACTCATCCTCACGTGATAGAGCCTCATATGATGTTTTAGACCTTGTTATTGCTTCATCAAGGTCTGCCTTAGTAATCTTTGCTTGAACATGATGGTCATTATCGAAGCGACGACAACCATCTATTTTGAAGATACCCTTCAGCCATTTGATGCGCTTTCTGAACGCATCTGTGTTAGTATCGTTTGTCTCATATACAAAATCACCAAGCTTGATACGTGCTGTCCCTATTAATTTCGATGTTCGCTCTTTGTGAAGGTTTTCGTCGTGAAGGCCTGCTAATCGTTGGTGCTTTGAATATGCCGGATTCATTCTGGAGTATCACCTGAAAATTAGTGAGCAGGCTCTTGAGCATGCACACGGATTTTATTTAGGACCACTATTTAAAATGCCTGGTACACACCCTTAATTAAGCTTCAACGAAATAATGCGAAAAATACGAGATCTTAAATTGGGACGCCCATTAAAGGTCTAATAAAGGATAGGCCTTAATTCGGGGCGGACTATTTAAGGAATTGTGGATGTCAAATTGTAGATGTCAAAATTAGACTTGACTATTCATCTACAATTCATATTTGTCTTCCAGCGGTTCATGAGCCTATATGGGAATTTAAAATTTTAACTAATTTCAGCGTTCTACTATAGTTAACTATAGTATTTATGTCTAATTTATAGCGGATGAAATGATAAATCCTCAAAATACAAATTTCTAGCTCCTTCTGCTATTCTCTGTCGTATAACTTCATGCACTTCAGCTCTTCGTTTCTTATTAACACAGGCTATAAAATAATCAGTATCAAAAAAGGCTCATAGAGTTGTACACACCAGAGACTAAAATCCGTCCTTTTTTCCCCTTAATTGCAGATTTCATAATGCGCTCTAAATTAAGGTCCCCATAACTGAGAACTATACGATCATCATGACCTGCTGTACCTGTCATGCCTGGCTTAGCCTCGGGAGTTGTGATGGTATCTTTGATATAACAATTTATGTGAAGTATCTAAAGAATCGTTAACGAACTGAAGATCTGATTGACTTGGGAAATCACCAGATTCTCGTCAGCTTGAAGTAATTCCGTCATGTATTTGCCAACCCAGTGTAGATGATCTGTCATGGTTAACGTACATTTGAACATCATTAGAAGTCATCATACCTTCATGCGAGACCTCCCAGAACAGCGAGATTTCCTTTGCTTTGATATCGTTCTTGTGCATCCCGTCTATCAAACCCTTTGCGCAAGCCAGTTGACTGACTATGCCAATCCCAGTGGCCACCAGCAAAACCGTACCATAGTTGTCGAGTTGAAGCTTTCGACCATAGGGGCCATCGATCACTGCCCCGTACTCAGTGTGGCTGCTCGAACGAGAATAAATAGACCTCGAGAATCCTCGTCTACACTCCACGATGAGAACTAGTCGCGTCTGATCCTTTTCATCCTTACACGACCAGGAAATCATATATGGATGGGATTCGAAAATGCTACCCCCACGAAGACCTGGGATTCGGACATAGACATACTGACCGGGTCGAAAGTCCCATTTTCTGGCGATTCTGACGTGAAGCTGTACGGCTCCTGTCATTGAAGTGGTCTCCTCTCCGGCTGATATTATCGGTGAAATCTGGACACTGCAGCTCTGATTCCTCGTCAAGTAATTTTGAAAGAGAATATACATCGCTCGAACGACATGAGGCATCAACCAGGCGCCGATACAAGTCAGAAGATAGACTATCGGGATCGTGATAGAACCGTCGTAGACATGTATCCAAACACCAGCGATGCCGACTAAAAATAATAGTCGATGAACCCAAAGGAACATCTCATAGAATCGACGTCGAATCGGAGATACTGAAGTTATCACGAGCATAATCAGAGCTGAAGCCGCTGTAATCTGAGGCCATTTTCGAATGTTAAAATCTCCTGCGATAATGGCCAGAACCACATGCAGAATGCATTCCATCGTCACCACACCACCAACCCATCGATGCATACGGGTATGGATCTCGTCGCTCGAGCCATAGCGACTTATTGCAAAGTCCAAGCGAATACCCAAGGAAAGAGGTATCATGTTGATCGTGGCGAGGATTCCAGCTTGTCGTAAAATTTGAGCGCGACCTGAGATACCAACCGTGAGACCCACGATATTGGCAAGTGTAAATATGATCATCATCAATGCTTCTAGCCACGTCGTTGTCCCCATGAGTGGTTTGTAGACTGGGCGATAGTACACGAATCGAAGAAAGTGAAAGCGAAGAAAAGTAATGATCAACGCCAGTGTTGTCGACAGCAATGAGATTGTGAATGAGAGAAACGCTAGTATGATTGTAATAGATCCCAGGGCGACCGCATACCATTGAGAACTCTCCATACTGAAAATGCGATCATATCAACAGTGAAGGTGTGGACATGGCTGAATGAAAATAATTACATGCATTGGTGATTGCAACTCTGATCCGTCAATGACCAACTAGTCCTCACCTTAAAAGATGATGGTCGCAGAGTGGAGAGAAAAGTGGCCCGAGACAGGCTCAGCATAATAAGTGGAGTTGATTCGCCTGTGGACCCATGTCAATACAGCTGTAAGAGCTTATTTAGACATCGTTCCACGCCTATTCAGCCTCAGTGCTTACTTTGGCGCTTGAAAGTTCTTAATACAGAGTGAGAAGATGTACGCCTATTTGATCAATGTCATTCCTAAATCTTCAGTGGTTAGGGGAGGCTTCCTTAAAAGCGTTTATAGTATTATGACGTACAAGGGCTCGATACCATAATGAGAAGCCATTGTTCATATCGATATCCTGTTTTGAATAGCAGGTATATCTGTTAGTTTTGATTGCTCTCGAACTTTCTGGTGAAGATACCGATGCCTGCAAAGAGTATCGATAAAAAATGCCAGCCAGCCCTTCGGTGTCACGAAACAACGCAATCCGCTTGAGAAGGACTGAGAGCGCTCTAGATCTTCGCCGCGAACATCAAATACACGCCGAAGCAGTTTCTAAGCGAAAAGAGAAGGCTAAAGGAGGGAAGGGTAGATCGAGAAAGTTTTTGCAGGTTTGGCTAAGAAGACCTTGGTCCGATTATAAGCTGGTCCAATCTACGATTTCAGACAATTCCGTGCTGGGATACCACAAGGATTTTTACTTTCGGATTGCGGTCATTGCAGAATTTCATGCTGTAGAAGCTGACAAAATCATTCAAGCTCTGAACGAAGTTCGACATCCCAATGTTGCAGAAGTGTACGACATATATTCTGATGGTGACAAACTGTTCATTGCGAGAGAGTATTTGGAGGTCTCCCTAGATGATCTGGATGTAACTTCAGAACACTTGAAGCAATGGGAGCTGGTCACTATTCTAGTTGAAGTAATTGTTCTCCCCTCTGGTACACTGTAAGTACTAAGCAAAACAGATCCTCAAGGGTGCCTCGTACCTGTTCTCTAAAGATGTCAGCGTCAATTTCTCAATCACCAACGTCCGTCTCTCCCTTTATGGGACCATCAAAATTGGTGCGCGATCCTCACAGCGACCAGACTTTCACTAATGCTTTTCGACTAGTTCCTGACATCCATCATTACATCCAGCCTGAATTACAAGGGTCTCTCAATGCATCTTTTGTAGCGGACATTGCACGGAAGCTAATGCTTCTTGATGAGGACTCGTTGAAAGAGGAGACATTGTGGACGGCCGAAGCATTGGACTTTCTTTTGCGATTATCTTCCGACAATATTGACATTCTGAAACAGGTGAGTAGATAGGAATATTCCACATGAAGTATTTTAGCTTACAGATGATAGCATCCTTTCCTTCAAAGAGCACACTCGCCTTACAAGCTTATTCCACGTATCAGGTTTAGTCTGCATTCACCAAAGTCGAACAGATGAGACTACTTGTATAAAATTCATATATTATTCATGTGGCTTCTACAGAATCAGTTTTCATTTCAATTACCTCTGTACAAACTCCTGCCTGCTGTATGAACGCGCAATCTTGAATTATTCATGAAATATATTTTCTGTCAGCAGGTGTTCTACCTATTATTTCAGAATCTAAATATCTTCCACTGAAGGAAAATGCTATGTTTGCAAGTGAATGAATTGAAAAATAAAGACTAACAACAAAGACGAAGACGCCAAAAGTAATAAGAGTGATAAAGAGAGCTAAATCTACTGAAACTAGTCATAAAAGTCCACTCGCTGCTTAAGAAGAAGCATCATTACCTCTTCCTGAAAGCTCTCTGCTATTATATTAATCACCTCTTTTGTAATTACCACATCAGCCCCTCGCTGCTCGAGTAGGAGCATCATCACCTCCTTCCCACTCTCCTCATTCCCCGCTGCTGCTATAACCACCTCTTCTGTAATCACTACATCAGCCCCTCGCTGCTCAAGTAGGAGCATCATCGCCTCCTTCCCACTCTCCTCATTCCTCACTGCTGCTATAACCACCTCTTTTAAAATTGTTGTAAACTTATCTGCAAGAAGTATTGAGGCTACATTATAACTACCATATATCATAGCAGTCTCTAAAAGTGCCTGACCTTGGCTATTTGTTATATTGTTATGGAATTCAGTCCGAATTCGCGCAAATTCCTTCAAATCAAAACAAGATGTAGTGAAAATAGCTGTGCTCTCTTCAGCTTGAGCACTTTTTAGTCTTCGACTTAACTTCCAATCTATAGAGCGGTCATTATCAATCTCCTTCTTTACGCGACTAGCCCATATCATAACAGCAGACTTTGAACCAGACTGGCTCGTAAAGAAATGATGAAGAAGTTCCTTGAGCACATTGGCAGCCCTTCGTTCAGCTGCTGCCTGACAATGCGTAGCCCAGTATACCGTCGAATACTGGTCCAGTTTATGTAAAGTAGTTGAGTTGAATGACTCTCGCACATAACGAGTAAGGAATCTTTTTGTCGCGAGGTCGCTAGCAGCGCTTAGTACATTTAAGAGACATGTCTCAGCTACAAGGGCATTTGTTGCTACCATTGAATATTCTGGTCGTTTCTCTAGAAATTCTCTCACCGATAGATGGGCAAATCGAAATACATCTAACGTTGGATCGAAAAGAACCATATTAGAGCATAAGTCCAAAATGTGCTCTTTCGTTAACTGCTTGAGGTTTCGCCGCGGGGTGTTTGATATAGCGGCAAGAAATTCTCCCGATGACAATTTTCTCTGGGCACAAAGGAGCCAGCTGAAAACATTTCTTGTGACATCACCGTTAGCGCCTGCCGAAACATCGATTAACCTTTCGTACAACTCGATATAAAGGTCTTCTAGCTTCTGTGGTAATCGGCCGAGCCTTTCTCAGATAGCGTCGTCTGTCCGGACACTGCATAAGCTTTGTAGTTGCATGCTTGCCCACCGGAACCTAGCAATCAGTTAAGCAGGTTTACAACTAGCTCGTATTTTAGAACAGTACTCACATGCCATCCGCGTCGTGTACAATCTTTTCAATGATTTCTGCTTTTAACTTCTCCTTGTTGCTGCTTAGACGTAATAAATTTATTTATTCGGACAAGGCGGTCAGTCTCTTTAGTGACAAACGACGAGATGTCGGCCTTGTTCTTTTCAGAAGACAGCTCAAGATTGGGGTAATTCCGTAGGTGCAAAACAATATCTTGATCATCCCGACTTGACACAAAGATCTTTATCAACTTAGACGACTCCTGAAGTATTAACTCCAATGTCTCTAAAAGTTTTTCCCGTCTTTCTAGATCGCACTCATCGAGCGCATCGATTACAATAGTTGTCAATTGATAATGCTCAACAAGCTCGACGATTAGTGCACGACTTTCGTCTACTCCTAATGGTCCAGAGGCGAATCCCTCCATCTCCCGTTTCTTATATGCTGCTACTGTTGGAGCGAGTAGAGGGCGTCCTGGTTGGAGGCTAGATAATTGTCGTGCAAGACTCGCTACAATTGCATCAGGGCTTGAACGCGTAGGTTCTGCGGTATTTCGTGAACAGTAAAAAAAGACTGGAGCTGGATTATAACCAATGTTGAAGGCTCTTTTGGCATCTTCAATCACAATAGATCTATCCTAGACGTAAGCACTGATACTTAACCTAGGCGATTATACACTTACACTAGCTTGCTCTTCCCAGAACCTGGGATCCTATGGAGCCATAGGATAGAGGAGACACTTTCTTCCTTCCACCTCCTAAAAACCGGATCCGATAGCAGCCATTGTCCTGTACCCTCTAGTACCTCGTCGTTTGCCTGTTTATGATGTTGGTTGTATGGTTCGGAAGATATCCAGCGTAGAATTTCTGTTCTCTTTGATGCTAGGACTCATTAATTAAGATGCTTGTAAAGCTAGTAATGGAACTTACATTCATAACCATCCTTAATGCTTTCTAAATCCGCACTCATTCGGTGTATTGGACCATCGATACATTCAAGAAGTCTTTTCAAGTCCTTTCGTTGGTCAATATGTTCTGAGATTGATTAGCAAAAGGGTGCAGTAAGTATAAGTTCTCTAAGCTACCTTGCATGCCAACCATATTAGAACAACGATCAACAGTCTCTTGAGCAGTACAGATAGCACCGAAATACATCTCGACGTCTGACTCGTTAAGAAGCACACTCTTCATAATACGCTCTAGTTGTCTTGTTAGCTGATAGTCTACTAGTGAAACATTCGAACTGACTTGCGACGTTCTGTTTAAAATAGCCATTCGCCTTTGAAAGATAAATCAAAATCGCAGCATATAATGTGACTAGAGCATTCTGAAGCTCATTAGTAGCAGCGGATGGAGACTGGAGGTAGACTGCCTCGAATATAGCATATCGACAGATGATTTCCGCAATCGCAGTCGCTCTCTCAACTACGAAAGCAAATGTCTTGAAATCACCAATCGCAATCTATACAGGTCTTAGTAATGTCTTCTGTCACCTTATAATATTACTAACCTGCAAGAGAAACCGAACACCAGCCCAGGGAAGAGCAGCATGGACCGGATCATACTGAACAACTGTGTCACCAACTTCTTTGAAAACATCGATCCACCTGACCATCTTGCTGAACAAGTCTGCGAAGATGACTCTTTCTCCAGTTTTTCGCTTGTAATGCCATCGTTTGTTGATGCACTCCTGGCGCGATTGTTCAGTGATTGTACGTAGTTCATTGAGGATATCGAGCTTGTCTGGTTTGCTGAAGTCGATTTGGCTGCGATCTTCATTTGGAAGCCCGGAGGCTGCGCGGTCCCAAAGCCTATCACTAAAGCACAAAATCGGGATGTCAGTTGTTGCATCCACAGTTAGGGATACAATCACCTGGACTCACGTTTCAGGCCCAAGTGTTAGTGTAGAGGTCATCGTGCGAGATTACTGGTGATAGCAGAAGAAATAAATGGAAAACTCTCATATTTCTTTACGATAATGAAGGTGTAGCATGAAGATATAGCATGAAGCAGCTTGATAGAGTCAATAAGTGACGAGGCTGTACACGGCTGCGCCTGGTAGTGAGGTTACCGTACTGCGCCCTGTTATAACCATGTGATTAGGTAAGGCGAACCTTGTCACATCCATGAAACAACTGACCCCATTGAAGCAAATGAAGCGTTTAAAAATTCTTGTGTCCCAACAGGCTGTGTTTATATTGTCACGAGCATACAGATAAGGCAAATAGAAAGCTCTTAGCCATCTAAAAAGAACTAATGAAACTTCAGGGACTTAGGACTCGGGAAAGACACATGATTCTACAGCTTCTTAAATATCAATCTCATTCGGATTTGCTTAACATAAGACCCCTCAATTCTGGTGCATAGCCTCCAGGTCTTGTAAGCGAACACCTCTAGGCCACTCCTAGACTGCTAAGTCGTAATTGAGTTTGCAGTAGGCAACTGCGCCAAAGGCAGCAGAAAATTCGCAATTTTGTTCCTCTATGAACTTGACGACCAAGCCTCTCACCCACAAGCCAGTCTTCATATCATTCCCCTTTTCCTTTTCCTTTTCCTTTTGCTTCTGAATTGCCGATGAACCCGCGGAACAAGATCCAGGAGTCCTTGTCCAGGATGCCCCGATGCGTTCACTTGGTAGATATCTTCATGCTCCCTTTGTCTTTCAAAGAAATGAACTCCTCGTCATCTTCAATCATGCGTACAGATTGTTGGCACTCGAGATTCTTGACTGTAACCTTGAGATATTCCTTGTGTTTTGGATCTGGATAGAAGAGAATGTTCTGAAGTTGGGCAAGTCTCTCGCTGTCCATTTCGGGAATTTTGGTATTCGAGCCTTCCTCGAATGTGGAAGTTGACGACGGCGCTTAATAGCTGAAGACCAGATCGAGGCACAATTTGGGATGGCGCAAGTGTTTGGCCAAGGACATCAGAGAGAGTATGATTCCTCTAATTTATCAGTCTGCTCGCCTTGATGGAAATTGAGCGGGAAGTAGAATTGTGTGGGAGCCTCCCACACGTGCCTCCAAACCAGTGAAGCAGAATGCAGCGGGTTAAACCTTATTTCTAGCGAGAACGAGCCGCAATATAGTGGAAAGCAACGTCCATTCTGAACCATTAATAAATCGTTGGCAACGTGACAATCCCCAGCAGCATTATCGACAGCGGCACCTTCATGTATAGCTACTGTATACTAGATTTCCAATATGGCGTAGTAATTGAGATCAGGATGCAGTGCTGTTTACTAGAGCTGAGTTCTCAGTGTTCATGATTCTCCGACGTGTCGGTGGTTGTCGCTGTCGGTCAGAGCGTCTGGGTGTCATGAAAATCCAATTCCACCAGTCCTCAATCCATTATCTCTCTCAACGGCCCTCGCTCACATTCCCTCAATTACAGCATTCCTGTTGGAAGCACCCGCTGTTGAGAAACCTCATGTATCAAGCCATGAGGCCACACCTTCCGTGACTCGTCAAGTGTTGTATACAGGCGGCTTTCCTGCTCACATTTAAGCTTATCTCTTCGTCCATCTTATAACACCAATGCATCAGCCTCGAAGAAAAAGATAGTGAAGGGCAAACAGCGTTATATTAGGCAGCATAGCTAGGACATGAGGCAGTGGTGAATCTCCTGCTCGAAAAGTAAGGGCATAGCTTAGTTGTAGAGGTTCTCAAAAATTCATGAAGCAAGAAAGTTTCGAGCTTGATGTAGACCGGTTTGGTCGGCAGTTAAGAAACATTGCAGCTATTGGGGCCAATTGTAGTTCTTGCTTGGTTTATATTTTCAATCTGCAACTGGATGTTTGCCCTATTCAGTTGTATGTTTGTCGTATATATCACTTTAAAATTCCTCAAAGTAGACTGATATTATTTTCAACTCTCGTCTCAGAAGGGTGCGAAGCTGAGAAACTTCGAGTAGAGGTGCTCGAGTTGTACAAAACTGTGGTTGGAGAGACACCCAGATACCATCGGAGCCATGGCAAACCTAGCATCCACATGGTCGCAGCAAGGCCGGTCCGATGAAGCTGAGAAACTAGAAGTAGAGTTGCTCGAGTTGTACAAGACTGTGGTTGGAGAGAGACACCCAGACACCATCCGAGCCATGAATAACCTCGAAGTAACCCGTGAAGCATGACTTTCAAAAATTTCTCATCGGATGAAGATGGCAGGGTATGTTTGATAAATTACGTGACAGATTGAAGAGCCATGATTGACAGTAGAGTCGGTCTTAGGCTGGTTATTTTTGGGGGGGGCGAGGGAAATGTTTAATTAAAAGTTCTTTATTAGAACTGAAAAAGATGTGACAACGGCTAAGTGATGCATGAGATCCCTCCAATTGACAATCAAATCTCCTACTGAGGTCTGTACAATCTAACGCAGATGATCCAAGGATACACTTCGGTGTCTACCCATCAGAGCCTGAGCAAGCGCCAGACCAACCTTGTTCTTCTCTCGTGCAAAGCGATCAGCCTTGATAATATCTGCCGCCTTTTCAGCTACAGCATAAACTGATGTCTGAATATTTCCTCTCGGTATGAGCGGGAAGATACTGGCATCAACGACTCTCAAATTTCTTGTGCCGTATACCTTCAATTCACTGTCGACAACACCCCCAATATCTTTAGACATCATCGAACAGGTCCCAACAACGTGGTAGTTTGACAAAATAGTCTCTCGCGTGACATTCTTTGCATCTTCAAGGCTGCAGTCGGGTCCTTTGAGATGATGAATACGACGACCATCCTCTTTCAAAAGTGATGCCAACGGATCAGTCGTAGCAATGGTCTCTAGCCACTGAACATGACGGCTATGGATCTCCAAGTCAATTGGATGAGACAAGAGTCCAGGGTTGTAAACCGGCTGATCCGCTGTGTTTGTTGACTCAATGTGGACAGAGCCTCGAGAGAAGGGATAATTTAGACCCGCCACAATACTCATGTAGTTACCCGGGACACTGCCACTGAAGACATCTTCAAGGTGTGGACCTTTTTCTGGGGCGATTTGAAAGGGTGCCATCGTGTATTGACCAGTCGCCTCACCCGGAGTCAGAATTATCTGTCTCAATAGCTTGAATTGATGCGATTTCAAGTCTCCTTCGGTTTGCACACCAAGGTACTGATCCAGCAGGTCCTTCAGTTCCTCGGCCTGCACTAAAGGCACAAACGAAGAAGAAACACCACAGACTCCAAGTGGACCGGACCTGTCTTCTATATAGCTGGAGAAGACTGCGTCTTCAACCTCAGAATCCCGAAGAGCATCCATAGAGAGTTGTTTCGGGCCAACCTCCCAACTAGCCGGTACAAGCCCATGATCTTGCAAGTTCTCGCCCACAAATTCATTCTCAACGAGCACATCTATACCATGGAGTTCCAATAACTGACGGTTACCGATTCCAGAAAGCTCTAGGATCTGGGGGGATTTTATAGCTCCAGCTGCAAGGATCACCTCTTCCCGGGCATCTATTACCGTTCGTATCTTGTCCTTTGTGAAAACTTGTATCCCCCGAGCGACAACATCCCCGCTAGCAGACCTTTCGAGAATGATCTTCTCCACCAACGCTTCGGTGAGCACGAAGAGATTTGATCGCTTCGCGATCTCAGAATTGTAGTATGCTGAACCTGCGTGGCTTCGCGTTCTCGACCGAGGGTCTATGGAGCCAGGATTATTGAAGGCACCAGTTGAAGTGCCCGAGATGGGATCACCAGTGAGGTCGAATTGGAGGTTCTTGAAGACCATGGGCCAAGCCTTATTGAAGGATGTATATCCATCTTCGCCCCAGGAGACCTGAATTGGTCCACTGGTACCATGGTTCTCTGGCCGAAGATGGCTCAGGTCCAACTGGTCAAGGATCCGAGGAGAGGGCGGTATGAAAGTCTGGAATTTCTGAAAGTACTTGGAAACTGACTTCCAGTCCCACCCAGGGTTCCCGAGTTGCTCCCAGGCATCGAAAGTCACCCCGGATGGATATATAACCATACCGAGGTTGATTGCACTGGATCCCCCAAGAGTGCGACCTCGGGGCTGAGCGATCTGTCGATCATTCAAGTGTTTCTAAGCCGTCATTAATATTCTTCCTTTCACCGGCGAAGGACAAATTACCTGGGGAGAACTCATGATATTCCAATCAAATTTTGGATCGCCAAACGTGGTCAATGCAAGGCCTGGGATGACGATTCTATGGTCACCGAGGCGATTTGCACCAGCTTCAACCACAAGAACACGAACATTGTGATCCTCTGTCAAGCGGGAAGCAACGACAAGACCAGCGGTTCCACCTCCTATGATGATGAAATCAAACTTCTCGTGGAGAAAGTGAGTCGAAGCGGTAGCACTGTCGTATTCGGTCATGGTTGGGGATAGTAAATGAAAATATTCTGAAGGAACTGATACAGATCTGGCAGCGTGAGATGTGACCATTATATATCATTGCTGTAGAAATGAAGGTCGTCAGAGATCCAGGACACACAGGACCTCGGCAGAACTCTGAGGCTGCTCTCATTTTGACAAATGACCTCTGCGCCTGTGTTTTGAAGGTCAATGGTGATATTGGGAGATGATTTCTGAGTGGGATAATGTGCTCTGTCGACATGTTGTCGTTTTGAACCGCTGTCGTCCGATTCTGAGCGGTGATCCTTATCGCTCACGATTGCGTGTGGCCCACTTTGTGACGAAGGACATTTATTTCCGAAATATGTCGACAACGTTGTCGTGATGCGAATAGAATGGTGGTCCTTGGTTGTTGGCAGTGGTGATGTCCTCAAGGGAATACGATCAGTGTCTGCGACAGAGTCACTAAAACTATCAACACTAAAAGCTTCGGAGAGACCTCCTGGTGCCCCGGGCCCACTTTTGAGGCTATCTGTGGAAGGAATGAAATGCTTAACCTTTTTCCCCTGAAAAGAACGCCAGGTGGGTCTTCAGGTTAACACAGGGTACACGCAATGAACCTTGGCAAACACAGTCCGGAATGCTTACCCGGGGAGGGCAGCATTGATGTGGAGTTGTATGAAGACGGCAATGCCCTGCACGGTCTATTGCCGAGCGTTGAGACAAATCAAAAGATACAGGGCGTAGCTGATCATTCCCATGGATTATTAAGCCACCATCCTACGAGGGTTGAACCACATCCTCATTTCTAGGTGTGTGGAGGACATTTTTATCACCATTTCAATCAAAATTCGAGCTTCTCGAGGTCATCGGGAGAATCATGGTGAAATCTTCGAGCTCTCTACTCCAATCTCTTCGCCTTTTCATTGTGTGGTGCCCATAAGACCTACCATACTGGACAACTCGATTAGGATCATAGTGAAGGCTGATGTCCGAGTATTGGATGCTTCTGGTGATTGTAATGATAGAATATAAAATGTACTATGATAACTATTCAGCAATATTCACAGACACCACTGATAATTATAACATCGGCGAAAATGATATACTCTATCAGCAACGCTGACATCTATGGCCCACTGGTTACTAGTACGACCTTTGCCTTCTTGGCCACTATCACAGTGGTTGTACGTTTTCTGGCAAGAATTTTTAAGAGGACTGGAATTGAGCTTGATGATTATCTTATATTCTTGGCTCTGGTAAGACCATATCGCTGCGATCGTGAATCTCGTTGACGCTCTCTAGATATTCCTCTACATAATGCTGGCTTTACAGTACTTGAGTGAGTATCTGACATCACTTGAAGGTATACACGGCTGATGAGACAGTTATTGTCATTGGTGGTGGTGGACGACACGTGAAAGACGTGCAGCCGGCTGATTTCACAAAGACGCTCAAGGTACGCACTTTGCCACATAAGAAAAATGTCACTGACGGCGGTGTCCTCAGATGCTCCTCCCCATTGAGATCATATATAGCATGTCATTGTCTGCCATAAAACTTGGGATACTATCCTTCTACCTGCGCATATTTGGAACTCGGAGTGTTTTTAGGAAGCTGGCACATGCCATCATGATTGTTGTGATCTTGTGGGTTTTGAGCGTCATTTTTGAAACGATCCTCTTATGTAGACCCTTTGCTCGCAACTGGGATCTCACAATCAAAGGTGGCTCTTGCGGAGATCGGCCGACGGTGTATTTCTCCGCTGGAGTTTTGAACATCATCACGGACTTCATGATCTTAGTCCTTCCAATATACGAGATATGGCGATTGCAGCTCAACAAGCAGCGGAAGTGGGGGCTGATGATTATGTTCTCATTTGGGATCTTGTAAGATGTGAATGCTAGCTACGGATACGCCACTGACATTACAATACAGGGTTTCTGCCATCAGCATCGTTCGTCTTAAATCGGTTCAGCGCATCAAATTCGACGACGCGACATACTACCTACCGATGCCTATCATGTGGAGTCTCCTCGAGGCAGAGCTGGGCATCATCATCGCTAATCTACCCATGTTTCGTCCGTTCCTCACGACGGTCTGTGCAGGATGGTCGACGCGCTCAGAGCCTTCCACTATCGAACTTGAAGCTATGAAGCGACCAAGTATATATGGCAGGGCTGACGAGGAGTCTTTGCGCTTGACGGGTGAGGATCATGCATTCACAACTACCAATGAGATAACCGTTTCTGAACTAAGAAACCTCCAACCACCATTCACCAACCATGCTAACAATCATATTACGATCCCAAAGCTGAGTCACTATGGAAATGGTGGGCGTCCAGAGATTCATGTGGTGAAAGGGTGGAGGGTAGAGAGCTGATTTCGATGGGTTCATTAGGAGAGGCTTAGGTGTGTCTGTATAGGCAGTTTGCGATTGTAATGGTAGCTTTAATCAGACCATTTCAGTATATACATTTTATTTGTCCGCGAAACACGAATAGCTTCCGTCCTTAGCCCAGGACATGTGGTGGATGAGCCGGGAATTTCGGAAGACGGTTAGTCTAGCGTGCGCCTAACAACAAGTAATCTCCGTGTACCGCCCTATTCCTCTAGTCGAAGACGTTGAGCTCTTATCCTCATTCTGGTCAATCACAATTCTTGTAATCCCGTAATTTATGCGTTCTATTATGCTACATGAGGCTCTACAATCACACTATTCACGCACCCATCTGTTGTCCTGAAGCCTTCACAACTATCATGTCCAAAACATCCTTTCCTCCTCCTTTTCACCCTCCAACATCGAGGTGACTTGAGCAAGCGCAGAAAAGAAAATATCCTGGAGCTTTGTTGTGCGTAGCATAATTCTGCACAGTCAGCAAAATCCTCAGATCAGCGTATGAAGTAGTACTTATTGATTTCTATAACACTAGACACAGTGAGCATTTAAATCTGATATGATCATAGGTATACTCACGTTGAGTTGAGTGTCGCAACATTTGCCTCGAGGGCGTTGAGTTTGAAGAGGATATCAGAGAGTGCCAAACCAGGTTGGTTGGAACTGGGCGATAATTGTTGTTCGAGGTCTCTCTGAGTATGAGGCGAAGTGTGTGGACCTCCGCTGAACGTGAACGTGTGGGTCATGACATCCGTCTCGTTATTCACTGAGGTTGGAGGGTAATTGTTGGACACTGGCGTTTCTGAAGGGAAGTCGCTGCGACTTGCAAGAAATTGACGATGAGGCCCATCTTGAGACAGAGCAAAATCGCTGCTCATGATTGATAACTGTGTATGGTTAATGTGGTCGTGAACAATGAGTGAACAAATGGTATATATGTTCCGTCTCGCCACGGCAATGTTCTTAAGCAAGCTCATCGTGAGTCTTGTTCACGCATTCTAAACATGGATCCTCCCAAAGGACCCACTCGGAATCGGAATAGAGAGGCCGAAGTTCGTGTCCCTCTTACGCAGGAAAATGGTCTTGTCAAGCCTCAAGGAACATCCCTGGAATAACGATAACGATGGGTCAAGATCAGTTTAAAGACACAAACATACTCGTCCGGGGAAGTCCGGAGAACCTCAAGGGCGGTCTTTACGGAGGCTCTGATGGGGACTTGTCTGATGGAGACTTATCAGACAAGGGCAAAACTGCCAGGGGCTTCCCTCACTGGAAATTGGTTTGAAGTTGGATGATGCCTCGGTAGTTGTCGAGTTCAATCCTAACTCCAGGAAGGGACATAGGGATGTTGATCAGCAATATGATGACCGTTCACAAAGGATGGATTTGGGATCTGTATGAGGCAGGCAAGGTAAACAGTATAAGATATCGGTATTGCGTATCACTGCATCGTTCGCAGATAATATTCTATCAACCATCTATCTTCCCCACCTCTCCATCAAGTCAACTGACAATGTCAGAATATCGAATTCGCAAGGATCGTTGGGAGTTGTGTGAAGAAATACTTTTAATGTATCTTTTCAAACAAGAGCCGGACTCTTCTCGAGAAGAACTTGCAAGAGAGTTGAACAGACGCACTGGAGGAAACCGGAGTTCCGATGGAGTATACTGCAAGCTTAAAGCTTTAAGAAAACAGGAACGCAAAAGAGTTGTTGGGTGTTCTGGTGAGTCAGAATTGTGATGAAGATCGACCTCATTGCTAAGAAATACTAGGCAGTGAGCGAGGGTGTTCATCTGACTCTGGTCAGTCCTCATCCTCCACGACTTTGGTCGCAGTAAGTTAGATGCTTCCAATGGGATCCATATCATGGCTGACTTAGAAGGCACCCAGTACTTTTGATTCATCAAGTGGATTGCAAGATGAGCGCTATAATCCAGACCAGCTCCGGGAAATGTTCGCATATTCTGTCTGGATGGAGACCGAAGTGTATGAGTTGTACGACAAATTCAAACACTTTAGGATGGAGCTGGAGAAAAAGCAAAAGAATTCATAGTTTAGAATATCATTCTCACGAGGCATTCTATGGAGCTTGGATAATACGGATAATAAGGATAACCAATACAGCAACATAAGCCCTCAGAATGAGAAATATGAAGGAGTCTATTCTACCCAGAAACTTAAAGATCGAAATCAATCACATTGCAGACGAGCTGTAAACTCATTATTGCAGAGCATTTATCGTCAGTGACAACCCTAGTTCTACCATCGTAGCATACCCATGTAATCTCTGACCCACAAGTTAGAGTTCCTGTCATGTTGGTCGTAGATGTTACGGCCGCGTAGTCGCAAGTGTCGCCATATGCCTTTACATTTTTCAGCTTCGATGGCAAAGCGTTCGGTTTTTGGTCACCATCTAATACTTGACCCCAATCCTCATCCCTTTCACATAAGGTGCTAGTGTCAACAGAGATAAAATCATCGACGTCATAGCCTTGGTAATAGAAGGACACAACCCCCTCATACACATAAGTAGCGAGCCAGATTTCGTAACCCATTTTGGAAGCGGTGCTCCACACAGGAGCAGTTGGAACTGCAGTCGCTGCCTCGATTCCTGTGGAAAGGAGTGAGCTGCTCCCTAAACATGACGTTACACCTACAGTGGCAATTTCCGTCGACTCACAGCCCCATATGTCTTGGTAGACATCGGTGATCGTATGAGTCAAGGACACGATAGTGGGCTTGATATCTACTACAGTTGTCGAATAGACTGTTATTAAAGGAGGTGATGCCGTGACAGTGATGATGGTGACGGATATTGAAGTCGTCGCCTTTTGCGAGGTATTATAGAGATAACTTGATGACTGTACAAGTTTCGTTGTAAATGAAGAGAGCACAATATTCGTTGTGGATGTTGGTATCGCCCCATGATTGGAAGTTGTAGGTGATGAAGTAAACCAGCTGGAATGTGCATCACTTGTACTCATGCCAGTTCCACATGCCGCGGATATATTTGAAGTGACCATTGACACAGCCGAAGAAATTGGCACAGTCGAAGAAGTCAGCACAGTTGAAGAAGTCGGCACAGTTGAAGAAGTCGGCACAGTTGAAGAAGTCGGCACAGTTGAAGAAGTCGGCACAGTTGAAGAAGTTGGCACAGTCGAAGAAATTGGTACAGCAGACGAAGTTGGCACAGCCGAAGAAATTGACACGATGGCGGTAGAGTATTGTGTACTTGTTACGTCCGTGGAGACTTCTGTAGGAGTTTGCGTTGATGAGACTGGCTCAGTGCTCAACGTCGTAACCGGGGGAGTGCCCATACAGAATAGCTGTACCAACAAGAAACATGTTCCACGATCTTCTACTGAAGTACTTTGTTCTCCTCTTATGAACTCCAGATTCTCAAATTCATGTCTGCTAGAATTAAAACTATCTTCAAAGCTTGGATCCCAATGCGCAGTCCCAAGGACAGTTCCATTGCTTGTGATACTGAGCTGAGCATCGTACCCCGAAGTATTCCAGCGCAAATCCGTCATGTTCATTATTTTGGAAGAGTACATGTACTCCATCGAGTCCGTAGGTTTTGTTGGAATTTCTTGCCGGACAAAGTTATGAGGAGTAGCTAATGCCTGATAAGAAGACAACAAGCCATGAGCAGTCACCGAGCTTGAGTTTGGAAAAGTGAAGTCTACAATTTCGTTAGTTTCGTCTTCAAGATTCTCCTGGATATAGTGTACCGGAAATAGAGGACGTAATAGAGGAGACCCATGAGGGCGTAATCACAATATTCATCACTGACCATATGAAATTCCTGCAATTTAATTTTTTACTTTGCTCCGACGTGTTGAGAATAAAGGATATTTATGTTTCCAAGAAAATTCAAATTAACCCCAAAATCACGAAAATATCAAAATCAACGTCGAAATATGAGATGGAACATAGTAGATTTCAGTTTAGTTTTCAGGCTCTGATGAAGTTGTAAGCTCAATGTTTACAGTGTCTCGCTCTTTAATGAGCTAATCTTTACAGACATGATAGAATTCCATTTGAGTGTACCAAGTCACCTTTAGACTAACGATCAGAAAATAGGATTTGAACACCTCCTGTTTGGACCCAAGAAATTTATGCCTCATTCCTCAAAGCCGAGGTTGGCTTTCTCTTTCCCGATATTTACTATGGTACTCAGTAAATGATCCTAAAACCTCGTTGTATAGACTTACGCCTAATTTATTCCAACCTGTTTATGCTTCGCGGTGATTCCATCTGTAGCCCCTCGATATGATTATAGTCGAATAGTCTCGTATCACAGCCATAACATCGTGTATGAGAACAAGTGCGCAATTGACATTTATCGGAAGGCTTGCCTGCAGTTTGGGAATTATCACAGCGGCAGCAACGCCATCTCCAATGTAAAGACATTTTAATATGATTTGATGATGTATGCCATTATGAAGACATCCCAGTGTGATATCGCATATATTAGTAGTGACAGTATTGGAATATTGGCTGTCAGCGTTGTTTTGAAGAAACGGCTATTTTGGTACCGAAGCACGTTCATTTCACTTAAATAAGAGATATGTTCTCATTTAGGATTTCTTTCCAAATAGGAGTCAAAGAGAAACCCACTGTTTCTGCTTCATCAACCAATCACTGTTTTAGCTTGGGAGACGAAGACCGAGCTTAATTAGGGTCTGGGATCCATGTCTTACGGGCAAGTCCACCAATGATTGAAGGAATTCGCGACGCAGTCCACACCTAATTTTCTATGGGAGGTGCGTCACGAATTCCGTCAAGTGGTCTAAACCATTTTCTTTAAATTTGACAGTGGCTATCCTCGAATCCTGAAATTCCCCAAGATCAGTTCGAACAATCATAATGAACCAAGTGGAAGATGAGATGTATTTCGATATCGAGTGGCTAGCTCCTCATCGAACTTCGAGCGTTTACAGTGACAATTTCTCCCTCGAAGATCTCATCAATAGAGTCGACCAGAATGTTCATCTGGAAGAACGCACAACGGCTACAATTCTCAAGGACGAAAACATTGCGCTACGGTTAGAACTTGATCTGTATCGTAAGAGATGGTATGCGGCAGTAAAAATCATAAACCAAGTAAGACATGTCAGAGATCTGCTTCAATCCACGATTGCAGATGTTGATAAGAAAATTTTGGAAGCTGAAAGAATGTGGCTTGGGTATTGGGGCATATATAAATCTCCAGAGAGACATGGCATTATAGAAGTGGCTTGGATTTGATTTATCGCGAACAATCATTTGTTGTTAAGAAAACATAAATAACGCAAAGTAACACCATCAATATCTTTGAGAATTCAAGCCCCCTGACAAATTCATTTTTCCCTCCTAGTCTTAGTGGTCTGGCTCCGATTGGAAGAGTTTATGGGACCACTCATGGAAAGATGCTACTGCATCTGCCATCTTCATCATTGTGCTGCTCTAAAATCAGTAATGCAATGTATCTATGGAACCTCCCTCACCTCTGGTTGGCTTTTGTTCTAGAGAATGTCAGCACCATCAATAACTGGACTGACCTTACTTACTGTTCTTCTATGTCCTTCAATCTTGTATATATGGTATCATCCAGCTCCCTAACCTTGGTCTCAAGCTGTGAGACTTGATTTTCAAGAGTGACGATGCGAAGATGAACATCATAAGGATCATGCTCATCATCTCTGAACGGCTCCTCGTGTGTTTGTGCATTTTGAGGAGTATGGAACGGGCTGTCAAGTGAAGGTTTATCCTTGCTCAAACTTTCGTCATGAGAAAGAGTTTCCATACCAACTGCGAAACCCATATATGTCGTGATATCTTGGTTTGATTCTGGAATTTGATGCATCGTATCGGGTACCCTAGAGCTTGTAGAGAATACTGTCGATTGTGTTGCAAAGTCATTATTAATTTGATAGTCCTGTGCATCAAGGCAGCTGGGATCATAAATGGGATCACTAAAGGCGTGGTCGAGATTACCCCATCCATATCTGAAGTTATCTCTGGGATACTGCCATTGATCCGCCATAGTTTATACCTCTGGAGCAATACAAATGTGGCTGTCATATCTCTCGCAGCAAATTCATGGTAGAAACATGTTATCTTTATAAATAAGGCCCGCTGGGTTTGAGGCGTACTTTAAGTTTAGCTCACCTGCCACATTATATTCTGAAACTTTTGTGTTGCCGCCAGATGTTCAATCTAGGATGGTAGTCGGGAACCCTGCATCGCAGTGATCATTGCCAAGGTTGATATTGACCATCCGAAGTCATCCGGGCGACCTCGGAAGTACTCCTCGAGCACAGATTGTGCACATCGTGTCAGACACTTGAAGTTCATATTCAAGTAAAGTGGAACCAACCAGGCTGCCACACGGGAGTGGATTTCAATGGGAGAAACGTGCCATTCATCGATACGTGCACTGTGGGGTACTTTTAACGTCTTGATCGATAAGAAGCTAATTTGGTGCGAAGCATTCAAATCAGGCGTTATCACATGGGCTATATCAGGCTTTGTAGAAATCCAAATTTGCTTGTGGAACTGGTGGACGATCGACCTAAAATTATCATTCATTTGGATATTCCATTCAACGTCGAACGCTATATATACTAAAAGCTTTCACAGGTCATCGAATCTCCAATCGCATTCGCCTTCGATCAATCATGGTGGCCGCCGTACAGGATGTCCAGATCAGAGGCTTTGGAAAGGTAGGTTTATTCCCTCGGGGACGAATTCTCTAACCAATCTAGGATTCAATCGCTGAGAGCCATGCCTCTCTATTTCGGTATGATGAGGAGATCTCTAAGCATTTCCATGCCCAGCTGGATGTGGCCAATCACCACATTTCTTTTCTCGAAGAACGGCTACGTGAGATAACCAATACCTTTGAAGGGACTAGGAAGTCATTGTATCATCAAGAAGTTGCCTATTATCATGAGGCTAATGCTCGAATGACGGCCGATCGTCATCTGCGACTTGAGCAGGCCAGACATAATGATTGCATCGAAGCATATCACTCCCTATATCAACAGAATACCCTTTTGATGACGAATCTGCACGCGACAACCAACACGAATGCGAGTTTGACGGAGGAGCTCGAATCATTAAAGACGAGCAACCAGATCTTGGCTATGAAAGTTTCAGAGCTTGAGAATTTCACCAAGGTCTGTGCCGAACTGTCCAACGATGAGGATGACGCGAGAATGTTTCAATGTCTTACAATGGCTTTTCAGCCAGCAGAAAGCGAGCATCTCTCCCCAATTCCCGCGGCTCAAACCTGTAGAGCGAGCACTAAATTTGAGTCGGACTTGATGTCGCCGGATTTATCTCTCTTGCTTGAGATGAGCGAGAAGTCGGAACCGATCAAGTATGATGCTGCGACGATGGATCCCAAACCCAAGAGAAAGAGCGGACACCAAGAACCGGAGACTAAGCAGAAGAGACCAAAGAAGGCGCGTCCAACAAAGATAGTTACAAAGGGTGAGGGTAGTTACGAAGGGCATAATGAAGGCAAGGAAGGCGAGGAAGGCAAGGAAGGCAAGGAAAGCAAGGATGAGCGAAGCACGGCTGCTTCAGTTGTTTAGTTTGTTTACTATCTTTGACCGGGATTTTGTTAGGTAAATAAATGGAAGTACTTCATCAAGCTACGATGTCTATTTACTCCACATATAGATCTCAACTTGGCTGGACGTTATGACAGATTAGGCTTTGTGAACATGTTCTTCATTAGGCTTGTATTTATACAGCGGCTATACCTCTACTCAATTAAAGCATTTGTTTCTATATAAATGGATGAACACTTCTGCAGCTCCATCTCAAATCATCAAAGGTTCAATTTATTTATCAAAATACTCATACACAAACGGTCAACATCACATGAGCATGATGTCCCCCAAGCGTTCAGAGCATCAAATTAAGCTTCAAAGCCGTGACCAACCAATGGCCCTGACGCCTATCGATAAGCAAATCGCGGATAATCAAGGTACCACTGTGGCATTGGATGCCACACCAAAAAACCTACAGGCGTCAAAAAGACCTTCATTGTTGAGCAAGTCTGAACATATTCTGTCATTAACAAAGCAGAATGGACATCTCCGAGCAGAGATCGGATACTATAAGAAGATGGACAGCGCAATTAACACCTTGCAAGAACAAGCGAATGCTGCTGTGCAGATGCTCAAGTCCACACTCGAAGAATTCCGCAGGGTCCAGGATCAGGTGGAAGAGGACTGGTATGAGACAATGGATGGAGTAGGCAACGATGAGAGTAATCGCGGATAGCTGGTCTTTCTAAAACCTTGTACTTTCGAGTCGTCCGTTGGAGCATGTCTTACGCAGCTTTTATCGACTAAGAAATAGTTCGGGGTGACGACTCCACTGTGGGGAACTAGTCGGCATTATCCTAGATTAGATGATGCCCTACATAGAACAATTGCATGATGTTGTCTTTCACACTCACAGCTTTGTAATTCAGTGAGACATTATTGCCTGAGGAAGAACAGGGTGCCTACTTCTCACCGGATGGCCCTCTCATCTTTTCACCTTTTCACCACATCTCCGTGATATTTGTTGTCAATGGTCATATTTTTGCTCGTACCGCAGGTTGCCTCCAACCACCACCCAAATCATCCCCTTCAAATTGCCCCCAATCATGTGTATCACATCAAGTAATTATCGATCTATCTGTCTACATGTTCAAATGGAGCCAAATCGGGCTCATCACTATACTGACTGAATCGACACGATCTATTATAAGACATGAGTGTAAGTTATAAATCCTCTTTAAACTTTTGTGCAAGCCCTCACCTATTACATTCTTTCGCACAGTATGGACCTTGGTACTAAGGAGCGTCGAGAAACTCTTCAAAAACGTACAGATGGAATAATTAAAAAATGTGAACAGCTACGAAGGCTATGTGGAGTTAACATTGCCATCTTTGTCGAGGATCCCGTCCTGAAATATCTCGATTCATATCGCTCGAGTCGTGATACTTCTTGGATACCCCCCATGGAAGAATTGGTGACTAAGGATATCTTATGCTTTAATAATTTTATACTGATGTTCCCCAGGAACGCATTGAGAGATCACATAATCTACTCCCGGAAGATTTCATAACAGTCAATGATGAAACGTTCGAGGAGGGTTCGCGTAGAAAGCTCGCAAATATCAGGCAAAGAAGAAGTAGAAGATATTCGCGGAAAAAAAGGGGTGACGGATCCATCGCTGCCCAAAATCGTCCACTTAATCGAATCAATATTGCGCCACCTCCACTCCCCGATGTTATTCGAGAACTGGCAACGGAATTTCGAAAGGACTCAAAGACAGAGACGAAGAATGGTACTGGTTAGAAGTATATCATTCTGTTTCACTATATGATCGATGATTGAGACTCCTTGAACGCCAGAATTGAATTGTCCCTTCAGATAGCTGTACCAACTTAGGGGTTTGTTATTGAGCTCTGGGCTAGATGTGGCGAGAGCTTGAATAGTCACAGAGTATTTAAGCACTTGATTGAGTCTTGATTTGTCGTCTCCTATTCTTGATCCTCATGCCATACCTCTAATAGTTATAAATGATACCTTCCTCCCAACTTTGATTTTACAGTGCAGCTGGACTGTCTTTTTTTTTCTTTCAAATGATGCAGTTAGCCTGTCGTTTCAATCATGCGACACTGTGATCATAGTCACTGGCTGAAGCCGTCTCTATGTGATCACAACGTCTTTCTCTCCCACTCCAATCGAGCACAAACTTTGTTGCTTGATCTCCCTCGTGCCGAACACCAGAGTCCGAGTCTCTTTGTACTTATTGGCAACAACACTAAGAGATCGGCTTTGCGTCAGCTGTTTTCAATCAAGAGCAAAAAGGGTTTGGCCAAGAGAGGTGAAGGTGAAATACATCTGCACATTGATGCGTCCAGTATTTTCAGTGATAGACCCGTCCTGATCGCTGATGGCAATTTCCCAAGAAATTCAAAGCAGAGCAAGACATTTTCGAATGAAATTTGTCATGAGACAACGACCAAGATCATCACTCGAGATTGGACCTCGTCACCAGATGTTGTCACTTGCGCTGACGAGATTTACTCCAGACTTCTCTCTCCCTTCGCGGATGTCTTTTGCTTCTTTGCAGTAGATGTGGGGGGGCTAACTCAAATTGCGCATCGGATCGCCTCGTGGATCGAAAAGGGGCGACCTGCAAACCTTCCCCCCTCCAATAATCCTCACATCATCATAGTCACGGACTTCTCAAGGTCCGAAATGAGAGACGAGTCACAAACCCTCGAGTGGCTTCTGCATCTGATCCAGCAAGAGACCAGTCATCATGTGTCTTCACGGTTTGGTTCTATACGCATTCTCAACCTTATCCCAGCGGACCATATTTCAACACAAGCCCGTTACAGAAAACTGAAGGAGCATCTCATGACTGCATCCGATCAAGTGAGGGATGCTCGAAGAAATTCCCACACGCTCTTCTCAGCCGTCCACGTTGCGTCTTTTATGCATCATGCGTTCTCAAATTTTGTTAGCACTCAAGAGCCGTTCGACTTCATTCATACGTCTAGGGTCGGCATGTCCCCCCCAGATGACCTTAGTAAACACTTGAAGAACTTTCTGGCAAAGATAAAAGACCCTAAAGACATCAAATCTTTTGCGATACCCACCATCGCGTCGGGTCTGCTTTTGACTACGTACCCGCCGGATGCCCATTGTGAGTTCACCCCTTCATCCAGAGCTTTACTGACGGCCTGAGTGTTCTGTCCATCCTTAATCTTTCAGTCTCTATATAAAGATGCGTGCACGCGTGCGTACATAGATGTAGCCTTGTCACACGACACCCCTGAAGATATGATGCTGCCATCGGAGTTTGTTAAGATGATCGAAGAACACATGGTGAAGTCGTTTCCAGAATTGAACGGCACGGGAACTTCTGCAGCTATGCATCGCAGAAATCTTCAAGAGGTCAGCTCGAACTGGCTGTCTGTATTTTCGGTTCAGACATGCCTTGTCTGTCTCTGGTATCGACCTCAATACGGCTTACCTTGTGGTCACTGTATCTGTGAGAATTGCGTGCGTATATTTGGGACAATCTCTTCTCAGGATCCATGGGCCTATGAATTGAACCAGTGCTTTCTCTGCACGCAGTATACGGGTGGTATTGTGGTAAAGACTAAACCTAAGACCGCCGGAATCCGAGTCTTGACCATTGATGGGGGTGGCGTGCGGGGTCGTGGTCCATGTGAGGTCTTGAAGCTCTTGCAAGACAGGGTTGGACTGCCATATCCAGTCCAAAATAACTTTGACGTTGGTTTTTTCACAAGCTCTGGGTATATATCTGGTTCGGCGCTGTACGAAAAAGGAATGTCTATCGAGGCTTGTATCATTTTATATGAACACTTCGCTACTGAGGTGTTCCAGTCTCGTAAATCGTTAAACATTCCGTTCCTTTCAACCGCCCTGAATTTCTTCTGCTCTTTAAAAATTCCGTTCCTTTCAACCGCCCTGAATATCGTTTGCGCCTTCTTCAATGATGGTAAATATTCGTCAGAAAATCTTGAGATGATCCTTCAGAAAACCTTCTCTAGTGAGAAGACAATCCTCGACTGCTCAGCCGCGACTGCTACGGGCACCAGAATTGGAGTTCCGGTCACTACCATTGGTGATGCGTCTGTTTGTATATTCACGAACTACAACGGCATCGGTGTCAGACCTCCTGAGAATGGTGAGCAGAGTGAAAGCTTTAAAGATTGCGCTAATCACAATAGATTACCACGTAATCCGTATAAAGGACGACCAAGCGATACCGACCCTCTGGGAGATGTAAGTGACAACAGATGTGCCTTCTATCATACTAACGACTGTCAGTGCGAGATGCGCGTCCGCAGCACCATCGTAAGTGATTTCTCCGCATACAAGTTTTAACTAATGCGAGCAACAGCTATTTCACGCCACACCATATCGAGGGGCTTGGGACGTTCCAAGATGGAGGCTTACGACACAACAACCCCATCAACTTGGCCTTTCAAGAGATTGAGGCTATATTTTCACCGTTTGAAGAGCCGAGCTTGATTGTCTCCCTGGGCACGGGGTCGGCGCGTCAAGATTCTAACATTCCCTGGCCTGCAACTAGGGGCATCTGGAAGGACGGATTTATACAGCGTCTTATTCGTGCATTTATTTCTTCACCCTCTATGAGTGGCAAGAGTGTCTGGCGTGAATTCCAAGGCCGTCATCGAAGTGGTCAAAAAGGCCAGTATTTCCGTTTCGACATTGAATTCGACGGCAGTGGACCAAGGCTTGATGATACCACTAAGATGACAGAACTGAAAGACATGGTGCGAAAATCAATCTCTGAGTCATCTGAACTTGACAAGCTGGCGATGTGTATAATTTCGGAGCTATTCTTCTTTGAATTAGAAGCGAGTCCGAGGAACGAAAATGGAAAACATACATGTACCGGTCATATACAATGCCGATTACGAGCAGGAACAGAATCATTCCAGGCCCTGTTCGCAAAACTTACTGATAAGTCATCCAAGTTCCTTGTCGAGGAGAAGGTGCTGGCTGATAATATCGATGATCCCACGAACTTTGATAAAACCGGAAATTTCCACAAAAGGGTCTGCTTTGATGTTCAGGATAAGGAATACCAGACAGCAATTCAGCTCCGTCAAGGATCATCATCGCCTTGCCACATTAGCGGAAGCCCATATTCCGTATCGAAGCTGGTGGCAGCTCAAGGACTGGATGCGATGTTTGGACGGTCTGATCATGTAAAACGAAAGCGCATTGAGAATGTCAATGTCTCCCCTCGGAAAAGACAGCGAACCTAATTATCAGTCAGTTTTGCATTCACTGGACTTTAAATGGCATTGCTGTACTGTACTGTATGGAGTTTATATGGAATTGGCAACAAGGTTCCGTTAGCATAAGCTTATTAATAGAGTTGGTTGGCTGAAACGTGCGGAATTATTTACAAATTGTGAAGCCTCACATTATACATAATTATCACATATAACGTAGTATATGGGGTACTCGGACAGTCGGGGTACTCGGACACTTCTATATATTATGACGTAGAATAACACTTATAACCCACCCAAAACACAAAAATCATGGATTCCAATTCTATTAACAAGGAAGAGCGTATGCAGGCCGCTATTCTAGCACTCAAGAATAAAGAGTTTCAATCACTTAGGAAGGCTGCACACCACTTCCAAGTCCCTAGGTCTACATTATGTGACCGAGTCAATGGGAAGTCTACACGCGCCCAAGCCCATGAAAATGAACAGATTTTGTCGACACCAGAAGAGAGAACTCTTGTACGATGGATAAAGCGACTGACAGCAACTGGATTCCCTGTATCTCCTGCGTTGAGGGAAATGGCTCAAGAGGTCCTCGAAAATCGCGTAACTTACGCGTCAGAGCGCGTCAATGAATCTACAGAAACACCTATTATAGGCCACGAATGGCTATATAGGTTCTTAGATCGGCATAAAACACTTAAAGGAGTCTATTCACGCCAACTAGAAGCTTGTCGGCATAAAGAAGCTACTCCAGAGAAAATTAGAGCGTGGTATTCTGCATTTCGGACAAAATGCGAGGAGAAGAATTATACACTCTGCAATATATATAATATGGACGAGACTGGGTTTGCTGTTGGAGCTACTCAGTCTACCCGTATTATAGTCGATTCTATCCAGAAATCGAACTGGAAGGTGACTGCAGGAAAACAGGAGTGGGTAACAGTCTTAGAGTGTGTTAATGCGGCAGGGGCCGCTTTACCTCCATTAGTTATATTTAAAGGTAAATATACTAATACTAAGTGGTTTCCGCCAAACGCACCTAAAGAGTGGTGCTTCTCAACTAGCTCGAGTGGTTGGTCCTCTAATAGCCATGGTTTTGAATGGCTACGTAAGGTTTTTGAACCTGAATCCCGCAAAGTAGCGGGCGATTTACCTCGACTTTTGATAATGGATGGCCATTCTAGTCATATTACAGGCAATCTTATTGCTCTCTGTATAGAGAATAACATCGATATACTTATCCTTCCACCACACTGTTCTCATCTTTTACAGCCGCTCGATGTTGGTGTTTACGGACCACTTAAGAGATACCACGCTAAGGAGGTTGATCGGTACTCAAGAGTTGGAACAACAAGATTTCAACGAATTGAGTGGCTAGAGCTCTATATGCGCATTCGTATAGAAGCTCTATCAACCTCTAATATCCTTGGAGGATGGCGGGGAGCCGGGTTAAGCCCATTTTCAGAAAATAAAGTCCTTCGAAGCTTGCCAATATACCAACTAGACCGACCTATAACACCTGAAGATTTTGGAAATTCTATAAGCCTAGACCTCTCCTTGTTACATAGCTCTCCTCCAGACGGTATTGCATTACACCAATCCAACTTAGTATTTCATATTACACTCCAAAGTGGAGATTCACCGGCATCTCCCACTCAGAGATATGCGAAGCGCCTTACTCGCCAAGTTGAGAGTCAAAATGCAGAGCTTACAATACTACGAAGGGAGAATAAGGATATGTTAGAGATACTGCAGACCCGGAAGAAGCGTATAAGAGGAAAGCGCATTGATTTAGAAGGTCAATTTGTGTATTCTACTCAGGAAGTGTTGGATATTGTACAATCCTATGATTCAGCACCGGCACCTAAGCGACGGCGTGGTCGGCCACGCAGAACACCAATCATTGAAACTGATGAAGAGGAGGATCAGGAGTCAATTACAGATCTATTGGCAGCTTCAGAATCAGAATTGGAGGAAACTGTAGCTCGTAGGACCCGCTCTCATAGAATCAATTGAAATAAGTGTCCGAGTACCCCGACTGTCCGAGTACCCCATACACTACGTTAGGGTTCATATTTTTAAACAATTTTAAGTCGATTATTCTTTTGCTCTTGTAGTGATAGCTAGACTATTGAGGCAGCTTGTAAGGGTTTTTAAAAGATCGTACTTTGTAACTCATTTTCAATTTATGAAATTATTATTGATAGTCGCATGATTAGAAGCATGTTGTCAAGATTTGAAAGCCTCTTCCTGTTACAACCTGAAACATATAGTCACAATATCATGAGAATTGGGTTGCAATAGGATCACCTGAACCATCGCGTATTTAAGGTTCAAATTACGATCGAGGAAAGATAGCGTGACGTCACCTATGCCTACTTTCACCATCTACAGAGAACTCTATGAAGCCACTATCATTATATGTTCAACTAATAATACAGGAATGCAAATATGGATGTGTATATGGCCTCGAAGTTTTCAAGTACTGGCAGAAGAAGTGCAGGCGCCAATGGTAATTGGAGTCGTAGACAACCGATGACTAATTGAATGTCAAGCTACGCAATCCAGGATAGATGCTGATTTCAACTAAAGGCTTGTGAAACCTACCGAGCACGAAAATCACGTTGCGATGACACCATCTGAAATGTAGTCTCTACAAATATTTATGTATAAGGGTCCAAAATGAGTTCATAGTTCAAGCTTATAATGGCGTAAGAACCAAAGGCTACACTTTAATCTCTATTCACTCCTGTTTAAGATCTTCGGTACTAATGGAGAGAAATAGCAAGACATATTACAATTTTAGCGTGTTTGTTCTAAATCAAGACTAGATGCAGTACTTATAAGCTAATCTTGAATAAGCGACATTCTTTTTAAAGTATAGATCTTTAAAGCGTTCACTAAATCAAGCTTCATCTTAACAATTTAATCGCTTAACTCAATGAGTTCTTAGTAATCTTATTTAAGCATGAAGTGTTTTGATGAAACTAAGTATTGGCAAGATATTATATTACATTTTAACAACTATTACTTAGGATTATGTAGGTCAATACTATTAATTAGACGCTTACTTAAGGCGCCTTGATTTGTATAAAATTCTTTTTTACATTAACCACTGAGAAACTAGTAGAAGTATATATACCTCTCTTCGTTTTCTTTTCATTATTCTTCATACAACAAACACAGTATGAAATATGAGTGTAGAGTATCCAAGGCTTCCAGCTCTTCCAGATCCACCATCACACGATCCGTCTTCTAGCAATATAAGCACAGAAAGCACCAAGAAAAACGAGGATAACAAAGAGGATGCTGAAAACCACAAAAATAAGGGGAATCAGAGGAAAGTAAACAAGGAAACTAAGAAGAACCAAGGAAATCATGACAGTGGCGAGGAAAGCGAAGCATCATATTATAAAAATGAAGAAGAGGCAAAGAAAGATGAGGTGACAAATGGTAAGCTTACAAGAAAGGGAATGGATGAAATCGCAAGAATTATCCAATTGGACGAAGACGACTACTATGGTATCTTAAAGGCAAAACCTGAGTGGAGCACAAAGGAAATAAAAGACAACTATTATCGGATTTCATTGCTTGTGCAACAGGACAAGACCGATTGGCCAGGATCTCATGAGGCTATGATAAGTATGTTAACCTCTTTCGAACACTAATATGAACTAATTCTTTGTCACTGTAGAGGTAAATAAAGCGAAAGAAGTGCTCCTAGATCCAAGATCAAGGGAGGAATTTGATAGATTAGAGAAGAAGTATCCGAGAGAAAGAAAAAACCCTACAGTTGAAAATATTTTCTACCCAAACGCGTATGGTAATGAGGATGATGATTCAGCTTCACCTTTTGAAGATGAAAGTGAAGATGATCAACACACGGGGTTACGTGCACCTCGACAGCCAACTCAGGAACACAAGGAGATCTATAATCGTGCTACACCAGATATAATAGAGCTCTTGAATAACCCCCCAATGGGCGAATCCGAGATCCACAAACGAATCAGGAATTTCAACAAAGAGATCAAAAGCCTCAATTTGAAACGGTACGACAAAGCTGATACAACAAAGTTTTACATTGAATATGTTCCTCTTCTATCAAACGCAATATTTGCAAGGAAATGGATTCAAAAATTAAAGACCAATCCAAAAGACGAAGACGCTAGACGCCATTTCTTAACTTTCAATAAAGGGATTGTCGATTTAGGCACGCTGAATGGTTACCCGAAGTCTTGGAGGCTAAGTTCGCCTTGGGAAAGTGATAAGAGTGAAAAATCAGGGGATGGAAGAGCAAAAACTGCAGAGACAAGGAGCAAAAGTTCACCGCCAAAGGGTAAAGGAACAAAGGGTGCAAGAGCAAAAACCGCAGAGACAAAGAGCAAAACTCCACCACCAAAGGATACAGGAGCAAAAACCGCAAAAACTGCAGAGACAAGTCGTAAAAATCCACTACCAAACGACAAAGGAAAGGTGGTTTTGGATGACGAAGGTGGCGATGTGGGTAACACTGATGAGGATATGCCTGATGTCGATGAGGATATGTCTAATGCCGATGAGGATATGCCTGACGCCGATGAGGATATGCCTAACGCCGATGAGGATATGTCTCATACCGATATAGAAACCACTATGTCTGATACCGAAGTCTCTAACAGTGAAGATCTGTTTGGCACCATAGATGTTGTACCGGGGTACATAGACGGTAGGAAAATACTAGGAGACATTATCAGCTCCGAATATAAAAACAAATACGGGAATTGGGCATACAGAGGCAATCTTATTGTACAAGAAGATAGTAAAAACAAGATTGCTTTGTTGTCAACTCGAGACGCTGGCACCACGGTTGTAAAGGCCTATCTAAATTCCCGTATGAGAAATGACGTTTCTAAATCAGAGAATAAGTGTACGTCAGAGGACGACAACGCTCAGAAAAGAATCATCGGATTTGCTACAAAGGATTCTGGAGAGGCTCTTCGATACTCTGATGGATATGCTTTGGTTGAATTTAAACTAAACAATACAAGCTGGAAGAAAATAATGAGTAGGACTGCTGTTAGAGGCCTCTGGGGGAAAGCTAGAGGTGATGAAGCTATTAATGATTTCTACAGAAAGATGAAACTTCCAATACCCTGGGACTGGCGCTCCAACACTGATTACCAAACTATACGGATCCCAAAAGACATATCAAGACGACTTGATTATACAAATGGATTCGAGAGGTATAACCATGGCAGACATAGGGCTCTTAATGATATGACTGGATTCAAGAGGTATAACCAAGGCAGATATGGGTTTCCTGATGATACGACTGGATTCGAGAGGTATGACCTGGGCAGATATAGGTTTCCTGATCCTCAATATCCCTCAGATTACAGGGGACAGTATATCGATGATCTACTGCAAGAGCCTGGGTATGAATGGGATGAACCTACGAAAATCTCAGATAATCGATCTAAAAGGCCAGATAAGAGGGCCAGATCCAAGAGTCAGAACCCTATAGACTACGAACATCACAGAATCCTAGATCTTGAAGCTCAACTGGAAGCTGTTGAGACTGAGTTACAAGCGCTTAGAGTTACAACTTCAAACACAAAGACTCCAACTCGAGAGACTCCAACCGCTAAAAATACTCCTTGGAATCGCTACTATTTCTAAATATCTCTCATTACAATCTTTAGTACATTATCTTGATTACATTTTGTTCGGTATCTCTCCTTGCCTTCTGTCTTTATCTCCAATTTTCATTGAGTTCCTTGCTTATTAGTATGCTTTCTTGTTCTTCATTCTTCTTTCTTTGCCTAAAATCTTTCAATTTCTTTGTTTTCTATCTTATTACAGTATTGCCACTATAAAACTTACAACTTCTTCTTCTTATGTATATAGATATAAATATATATGTTTTTATTGCAACAGATGAAAATTAATGATTATTTTGCAGGTTTGGAATCTGTAGGGAAAGGCTCTGCGAAGTAGTAAATATATAATATGAGTGCAGAGTTTGCATTTTCTAATTACAAACTGCTCACTTCGAAAATGAGGTATGTCTCAACAATCGGACTTTTAAATATTAGCCTATTCTACGATTTAAATCTCTAGTTTACTATGACATAACTATCTATTATAAATTTCTTAATTTAGCGCTGGTGAGTGAGCCGTTTTAAGCTTCTATTGAAGCGAAGCCTCGAATAGGAGTATTATCATGCGCCTCTTTAGGCTTTCAATAGAGACCTAATTTAGAATATTTATGTACAGATATATAGCTCGTATGTTTATACATCGAGTTATTGTCATTTCATTCTCCCAATAGTACCAATATGAACATGTCTGTCAAGAAAAGAAAACAACAGAGAAATAATGCGTTGAAACGAAAGGCCACCCTTTTCAATAAGGCTCTTCAATATGGGCAGCTTTATGACGCTGAGGTTGCTGTGATTATCACAAAAGGGGATCGACTCTCAGCATTTCAAACGAATGATATGATTCCATGGCTCCTATCAATGAACAACGATATTGTAAGGTCTATGGGAAAGGGTTAAACAATTGCTAAGCTGAAATAGAATAAGACTTATCGAAATCCAAAGATCTATCTGCCACGGGATCTTGAAGAGAAGTTGAAAATTACCAGTACAAATATCTCGCCACAATTAGAGACTAGCAACGAAATTGATCAAGAAATTCAACCCAGTATGGAAAGATAAGCCTAGAAGGATTGTCAACGGGCACTTTTCTTCCTTTCCGCCTTGTAGCGGTACGTACAGGTCAATATACCAGTTGTTAAAATTATTTATGGTATTTCCTAGTTCAATGAATCTGTGTTGCTTATGATATCTACAATTTCTCAATCTGTTCTGTCATCAAATCGTCCATATGTACGAGTGTACGGAGACAATCCTCCCGCTTTGATAGCCGTGATTCCTGTTCCTCCAGCGCACCTACAATTACTCTATTCAATCTCTCTAATTTCTCCAAGGCACTCAAGGCTATAACAACCTGTGGTGATTCTTTCAAGGCATTTGTCGCAATTTCCAACTGTTTCTTCTGCTCTACAGAAGCATCGTAGGCGACTTCATTACCTTTAATGAGTAACGTCAAGTCATTAAGAGTATCACCCATCCACAGACTCTCGTATGAGGTGTACCTGATGAAATTTCCCTTCGCGCACTTCCGGACTGAACGACGCCTTTTTACCTTAATGGAGTCCGTTGCGTCTTCTATTAAAGCAATGTTAGTAACAGGGCTATGCATATATACCAAAGTACTGACCTTGACTTAATCCTGCTTGATCTTCTCCTATAGTAGGATCTATATTGGAGCCTTTTCGCTTCTTGCCCCTCTCACTTGTGTGTGACTCAAGGTGAAGAGGAGTGTGCTCTGTTGTAATAGTATCTGAGCTGATTCTCTCATGCTGTAACAGGATTGGTACGCCTGTAGTGCGGTCAAAGGCACGGGTGAAGTCGTGTGCGCGTGTTTGAGGTTCAATTGTAGCGTCCATAGATATGTAATCAGGTGTTGGTGAGTTTTGGATCGTAGGAGATTCGCTTCTATCTGAGTTGTGCTTATTGGCTTCGCTCAAATCCAGCACGCCTGGATTTGCCTCTAATGAATTGGATTTGTCTCCGATATTAACTGGCTCAGCAGATTGATTCGTTATCTCTGAGGCCTCCGGGTTATCTACCAGAGACTTATCAGTCCCACCATTGCCGTTAGCCTGGTCAGTTTGGGCTATAGACTCGTCGAAACTTTCTTTGCCGATATTGTTTGGTTTGTTGATTGCTTCGGGTCTCTCAGAGTGAGAAGTTTCATCGTCGCACCCTTTGTCGCTTTGCAACTGAGACGAAGTAGTGGGTGCAACACGTCTCTTATGCACTGCTTCAGCGAACGTTTCTTTTCCGGACCTTAAAGATGGCATGATTGTTTAGAGTGATGGACAATACGTGTAGAGGATCTGAAAACTGATTGAAGAACTGGTGACTGAGAAGGATGAGGGAGATATCCTCGCTACTTATACTTCTCCATCAGCGAGTTCTAGTCCGAAAGTCCGAGCAAACTTAGATGTAGGACAGGCAGATGTTACCGTTCTTTTAAGTGCTGCTTAGCACTGCCACAGTTATGCAGTCTTCGTCATTATTTATAGTGACGAGATAAGCCCCTTATTTCTAAGAGTACCAATATGCAAGCGTATTAGGCAGCAAGAGAACTCGACTTGTGAAGCTGGCAAGCGAACTGGACATTCATAATATCTTGAGGTCGCGGTTCGAGTTGGTATACCCGACAACCTGACTTTGAAAAGCGCACCACATGAACCTGTGAGGTTTAGTTGTACGCAATCAGCGTCGTCCTCACGATCTGTGGCGAGTTGGTTGCGAATGAGTTGGAGAAATCTCGTCTGGTTGATGCGCTTCGTGGGATGATCTTCGATGTTGGGACAATTCTCGTCCCGGCTCCATCCGTTGGCAAGACCAAGTAAACAGCGGTGGGTGCAGTATGGTCGGTCTCCAATATTTGGCTGTGGTGTTGTCACATCCCGCTTCTAATTCTTGCCACGACTTTCCACAGGGGTTCTCGTTCCACTGCCGGCGTCATAACACTTCGAGTCTTCCGTCGTTGGTTGTCCGGTGGTCCTCAGTCCTCATCCACATGGTCATCACGATCACCTTCATGCTGGGCATCTGTATGGTCTTTGCAGCCTTTCTTACTGCGAGTTTGGATCGGAGTGCGAACATAGGCGTCTATGAACTTTGACTTGAAATCACTCCCCTCGTCCCTTTTCTTCTCTGGAGTCGAAGAGATCTCCTTGAGAACATCGACGTACTCCGCAGGCCAGGTCGGCAGTCTCTTTGCTTCCTCACGCCACGATTGACTTGGCAGGTCGCTCTTCATCGCCCACAGAATGAAACACGTCACCTGCGCCACAGCCGTCATATACGCGCTCCGCTCAGTATCCCTTTCGCAATCCAGCCTCGGTATCGAGAGGCCATAATAGATAATCGAGGGTTCAGCTGGAATATGTATGAATATATTAGCTTCACCAGTGCAGACATAGCCCGATCGGATTCCCTTCTTGACCATGGCCGAGAAGAGCTGAATAATAACTGCGGTCACTAATGCTTTCGAAAGGAACTCAAAGCTTTAATCGTCCTTGCCAATGACGTCTTCAGCCGGCCAGATCTCACCATTTAGACCAGCTATGATGTTTATTTGTTCGTAAGCGTATAAAAGTGCAAGTGTATTCGTCAAGTGTGTATTCGTCAAGTGTGTATTCGTCAAGTGTGTATTCGTCAAGTGTGTATTCGTCAAGTGTGTATTCGTCAAGTGTGTATTTTCCAAGTGTTTGACTCCCGCCCCTGCAAAAACATACCCCCACGTCTTCGCTCCCCAACCCCCCACCTCTAAAAGCCTACCTATTAGCCCCACTAGCTACTTCATTTTGATATAAAGGTCTAACATGTCCATCATCATTTCGAAGAACCCCTATGAGTCAAAATGCCTTCCAACTACTCTAAACTAGAAAGCCAAAAGTTATATAGGAGGCAAGAGACTGTAATCAACAAGGTCCACGAGTTGGCAATGCTCTGCAATGTAGACATGTTTCTTATTATTCAGAACCATAAGACTGGACGTTATGTCACATACAATTCTACTGACTCACCATCGTGGCCCTCAAAAGACCTCATTGTAAGTCTCTTCTATTGCCAGATCTTAAAGATATTTTTTAAAATAAATATCCGAAAACTAACATAAATAGGATCGATCATACCCAGTACCGTGGTGAATCATTAACGATTCCGATTAAATAATAGCAATTAAAGGATGCTTGGCTCAGCATGCACTCACTAGACTAATGTTTTTACCTTTGTAAAAAGCGGGGACAGAAATAGCTGCGAGCTCCAATTGGGTGCGGTTGGTAAATGCCCATTGGGTATGTAGCTAGGCAATTTATGTTCCGCTATGCATATTGCATAAGAGTGAGTGATTCGAAATGCATATTATGACTCTCACCGACATTTTAATCCATTACATTTGAGTTTGACCTGCTGCTAGCAATACGATAAATAATGCGGTGTGCCGTAAGTAAAGAGGGAGCTGCCTACCCAAAAACTTCAACTTCCATCTATATACCAAGTCATCCTCTTCGACTCACATATCATGGTAGCTTAGACTGTACACTCGCCTATTGGATTTCTACATGGAATATAGTTGCGGAGCTACATACAATCTCCTTCTATTCATTTGCTCTCCATCTTTATTTTTCATCAAATTCAGTTTGACCCTCATTGAGGAACATGTTACGCATAATGAGCCCATCAGATTTCGAAACAGATCACCATAGATAACCCCCAAGGAGTAGGATAACTGCATTCAGGGCATTTGCCACCTCTTGCACCGTAATAGAGTGCTAGTTGCATACCACTGCATGCCCCTCCCGCGGCCTTGCTAGCACATGATGTTGTTTCGCCCACGACCCTATGTCCACAGTCGAAGTCATATAACTCGGGCTGGCACATGGTCAAATACTATTGGAAGTTAGCGAATATTGTTCAATGAAGCCTCTCGGGTTTCCTATTACGTTTTGTGGTAAAATAGATAAAGTTTGAGGGATGGTCTAAAAATTAAGTCAGTTAAATATCATATCCGAGACCAAATCATGTAGAATAGAAGCGCCAGTCACCAACCATACCACGAGGGCATCGACGGCATGTGTTTGGAGAAGACAAAATTGTATTCGACGCTCAGAGAGGGGAGGCATACGACTTCCATACCATGGTTGCCACGATGTTGTAGGTATAACTCATTACTCGGTTATTCAGCGTCGGCATATCAGATGTATGGGGGATTTGTACGGATTTTGGTGTTGTGATGTTTTGGTGGTGAAACCATACAATTTTGCACGTTCTCGAAATGTGAGCAAATCCTCTGTCAAGCCAACTACCGATCACCAAGAGATTGAAAAGGTGGGCGGCAGTAGGAAATTAATTCCACCGTGACTTTCTCTGCCTTCACCATACACCTACACGCCACGCCTTGCATTCTGCTTGCTTCGCTCGTTCAACCTTCTCGTCGACTGCCAGCACTACACACAACAAACAGATTCTATATTCACAAGCTAAACCTATAGCCCAGCGTGATCCCACTACCTCCCGGCGAAAGAGCTCGAAGGGTGGCCGAAACTGATGAGTAATCGCCGTTCGAAATCCTTAAGAGTGCAGAGCATACCTGAACCAACGAAGTTTTGATTACTATGAGGTCTGCAAGGCAGTTGTGAATGTCAACTATGAAGGTAAATATCTCTACCGACACACCGACAATATGTTCTCTGTCCTCTCACCAAATCCCATCCACAGATTATGTGTTGTGATACAATTTGCGCACAGTGGTTTCACGAACAGCCTTCAGACTGCTGGCTACGAGTATCAAGTTCCGTCGGCAAAAGGCTCGGACTCCAAATCGCCGACATTCTATAAGTCTTCAACAAGGTGTATCGAGCACTTGCCGTGTTGAGAGAAAGAATGGTAGGTAAAGTAGGAAAAGCGGCTTGGAGCTGGGTACGCGGGATGTCAAATTCACAGTTAGTAGACAACGTGTGATAAGCAGATTGTATCAACCACTGGCAAACGCTTTGAGGTTGACATGCAAGTCTAAAGTGAGGAGCGGCTTAACTATTGTGCTATGCATGTGCAGTTACGAATACAGACTCGTGTGTCGATAGGAGGGGAATTTGTTGGTTACACAATGCAAAGGGTCGCACCATGATTGCTGCAAAGAATATCAAAGCATAGGTTGCTAAATGGGGAAGGCAGCATCGTAGGACGGCCAAAAGTATAGATATTAGTAGCCCGTGCGGTATCATCAAGGCCGTGGTTGAGCGTCTGATTTATCGCAGAGTAGTTGCTACTCTGGAGCACAGCCATTATCGATAGGGCAGGAATTAGACAAGAATGACTTATCGAAAATTACTGAGGGGTAATGTTAGTGGCGGCAAGGTTAATGTTGCATCTGACTGGGTATTGTTGGTGATTGACGCTTCTACTCTACATGTCACATTTGCGATACGGGATATGTAGCTAATCGTGCAAAGTAACACACCTGGTACAAATTCGTCAGCGAGGATAGCTGCAGAATTCTTCTTCCATTATGGTCTTCAATAGATGGAGGGTATAAGAGGCCACCTGGAATAAAATATCTTTCCATCGCGACCAACATTTACTATTCTCATATTATCATCTCCCAATTCTACCAAACATACAAGGGCAACCTTCTACTCGGTTTCTACTCAACTTCTACTCGGCTTCCATAAAAACCCTATTCAAAATGCCATCCGAGATCACAAAATGCGTGTCTTGCGGCAAGGCCGACGTGTCAAGCACACAGACAGAGTGTCCAAGCTGCGGAAAGAAGTGTCATTGAAGCGACTAGCTCATATTAGGTACTTCGGAAGATGCGCCTTCTTCTCAAAAGATGACTAACAATAAAACAGGCAAAGCCTCAGCAGGGGGAATGCTTTGAATCTGGTGTGACGGAGATGGAGCTAGGGATTATTATTCCATGGCGTCAAGTCATAGTTATGAATGGATATCACCTGATCGTCGGGAATTATGCATGGACTATCATTAATGCAATATGTTTAACCTTTATTGATATGTCCAAAAGCACCATATAAGTAGTCTGTGCCTGCAGATTCTGTAGTTCCTATGCAAGCGTCAGTTCAGTATATAATTAGGCAAATGAACGTTGTATTGCAGATCCCAACTTCTTTCTCCACAGGCTTGATTAAATATCAAAAACATTGTTCCCTAAGTCCTTAGAGACATTCTGAACTACCCTTTGCCCTCAATACCAGACTTTACCAAATTCCTTCTTGGACGCATTGTGAGTTGTATGTTTACAGAAGCAACGCCAGGTCTGACAATCTACAGATCCGCAATTCTATATTCTTAATATTGTATGAGCCATGGTTTCTCCACTTCCGAGAAACGAGATTCTTGATGAGAAGAATCTTCTTTTCATGACCTGGGAGAGAGCATACTATAGATGTGGAGATGTGTTTCTTAAGAGAAGCCTGCGGCCACAAGAGTTCAAAGAAGGTATACGTGGGATTCACGTTCCCAGAATCAGGAAAGAAAAGTTGATGAACGAGGCAGCCACGTTGAGCTTCTTAAAAGCAAATACCGACGTTCCAATTCCAGTACTCTACGACGCTTTCGAAGATGATGGGGCGTATTGTCTTGTGACTGAGTTTGTTGACGGAGTTAAGATGACAGAGCTCACCATCGACCAAAAACGGGTTGTCATGGAAGAAGTAAAGATGCATGTCGCAACGCTTCAACGTCTGAAGTCCTCGAAGCTTGGAGGACCTTCTGGTTGGGTTATACCTCCTCACCGCGTCATGATGAAGACTCAGCAAGACTATTGGACTCTTCGGCCTTCATCGACAGACGAGTACGTCCTTTGTCATAACGACCTTTCTCAACAGAACATAATTGTACACCCGGACACGCTGAAGATTCTTGCAATTATTGACTGGGAATTTGCTGGATTTTATCCTGCCTATTTTGAAATGCCTTTCTATCTAAGGTTAGATGGTGCTCCTGGCTCAGAGGCTATCAGGGATGAGGTCGACGATTCGGCTCAGCTTTTGGAGTTTCTCGAATCGGAAAAGATTCAGTAAACTCACGTCAAAAGTAGCTGCAATGAATCATTTCGGTACGGGCAGCCTAAAGAGCAGAGGGGCGCGAGACGGAAATGTGGGCAAGTAAATTCAAGCGTTGTGGGTGGGTGAATGCGGAAAAGCAAGATCTTGTCCTTCGACGAAGATCAGGCGAGCGCAGGATACGTCGGAGCTGGCGTTCCAACAATAGCCAAAGATTCGATAGGCATGCGGGTATGAACAAATGACAAGCGGGCCACTGGCTGATATCCTGATTTCAATGATGTACGAGATTCAATGTTGTAGCTTGCAAACATCAAGGCCGTCGCTATGGCATATTGTAATATATGACTCACCGTTCGGCCCACCGTGTCTGCGCTTCAAAGGTCGTACGATCGTTGCCTGTCAGGTTTTTAAGTCCTTCTTCTCTAAGTTCGGCGAACATCTCGAGCGCCTGATCATAACTTTCATTGGATGTCCAACCATCACGGCTGACAAACCCAGACAAAGCATCCCAAAAGTCTGCCCGCTCGTTCCAACCTTCACCATCCCGATTGTGAGACTGGAGTTCCTCATTTGTGAAATGTATAGGGCAAGGACTGCCAAAGCCGAGCTCGTTCCAATACCTGTTTGGTTATGCATGTGAGCACTGGTGTATTGCATCGGTAGAAGAGAAGACGAACCGTTCCATCCGAATCAAGCATTGCCGAAAAGGCAAAATGTCTCCGTCCCATGTGTTTGCAGCAAACTGCACTGTCTCTCTCCTCATCCGACCTTGAGGTGTGCGGAGGATCTCGTGGAGTAACGGATTCGTCTGCTCGGTTTCGGTTTCGTATCGGTGTAGGATAATTGATTTCTCAACCTGTGTTCTGACACGAGCCTTCTCACCGGCGTCTTCGATACGCTCATATCCTTCGGGAAGTTTCAAAATCACTCGACCATCGTAGGCTACGAGTTTAGGATAGCGATACTGAAGGAAAAGGGGACCAGCCCATGTTTCCTGCCAGTCGATGAGACATGTAATTCGATTACCATCAACAAAGAGATTCGATGAATGGATATCCCAATGCCAGAGGAAAGAACCAGTAAACTTCTCTTCCGGCAGCAGGTACGGAACGATACTCAAGAATGATTTGCAAAGTGCAATGTGTGCATCAGGCGAATTTTGTGCCTCGGAGGCAATAAAAATATCTTTGGGTGGCTTGGGAACGGCATGTTTGCTCAGCCACGTAATCTCACGATGCGCTATTGCGTCTAGATAATCATGAGGATCTTTCCCTATGTGCTAGGCTTAGCATACGTTGCGTCCACCAAGGTAGAAATGTGAACCTACAAGGTCCCCGATTGATGGTCAAAGATGCGCGCTCCCCATCCCAGAATTCTCGGTTAGCAACAGGTCCGATGACAAAGTGCTTCTTAACGTCCCTCTTCAAATCTGGAGAAACGTCACCCACCACCTCGGCTGCCTCGCAACCCTCAAAAGCATCGGTCGCGAAATAAATACTCCCATAACTGAGATGAGTTCAGCGCCGTGACAAAACGGACCAGTCAACCATTACATACCGGGTGAAAGATATCGAGAGCAGCTTTTTCTCGATCTCAACCAAATCTCTAACGATTTTCGTTTTATCCGAAATCTTCATTGCAGCCCACACCTCACTCAGCTGTGTTCCAGGCGCCTCTTCCATTATAATGTACTCGGTCCCAACAGGATTGTCTGACGCTGCATTCCAAGCAAAAACTCTCGGTATCGGGATATCTAAAATCGTTCTGGCCTGGTGAAATATAACATTAGCTGAGACTCTAGATGTGTTGATGTAGAAAGATGGGAGCACTTCACGAATGTCATCGTTGCAACCTCAGAGGCTGTTGTCAGATTGGTAGGGCCAGCATTTGGGTTGGGTATGCGAGCAATAGCAACAGAACCATCGTCCATAACTAGTCGAAAGACCTTGTTGTATCCCCCTTCTCCCAGTTTATTCATGGAAATGCAGGACTGCGCGCCAACACTCTCAGCCGCGATGCGCTGCAGCTCTTGTACATTGAAAGGGCGGTATCTCTCGCGGAGTTGCTTCTCCTCATCCCACAACCAACGACCGCCCGTGTACCGGAAGAAATTCTCGTTGTTTATAAGCGCTCTCGTCGACATCGTTCGTGGTGACTTGTGGTTAGGAGAGCGGTCGAGAATCGAGCAGCGTATACGGGATATTAGGTGAGTGAAATCGCATAGCAGTACGCTTGGCTGGAAGAGATTACATCGGGGGCGCCGAAAACTGCGATTCAGACGAAACATGTTCAGGATCCAGTGTGACAACAAGTATTACGTGAGGATAGATTGACCTCCAAGCCAAAAGAATCCTCTGGGCGCCAATGCAATTGTTAAGTGGCGGGGTGGGACGTTATCCAATGGAGAACGATTGCTAACCGCGCGGCTGATTTATCCGACGCGTGAGGGGTTCGACGAGGTCAAAAAGGCTTGAATACTTTGCGGGCGTTAAGAATGATTCAATTACCCAGTGATAATATTTGATATGTTGGTTTTATAGTTCAAGAGTATCAATACGGCATGGCCGTCTTTTACGAGCGTTAAACCTCTCATCTATACCAGTCATGATCGTTCAACTATCTCTCATCACCTCTCAAGTGAATGTTTAAAGAGAGTTCTATTCCCAAGAAGCATTAATTCAAGTGCATCATCTAAGAGTATTTACACTCCCTCCACGTTATACAAAGCAGGTTTCTCTCCCCACAATAGAACTTTATCATCTTTCAGTATGAAGCCCACTTTCCACGAAGGTCGATATATATGCTGATCTAGTGAACAGTTCCGAAATGCCTCACGGCATTTCAAACAAGGCGCTCGAGAAGTTCCTCCAGGCTGTTCCTTGGGATAAGGTCATAAAGAAGGCAGAGCACGCAGAAAAAGGAACAAGACTATGGCCAACCAACAAGAGTAAAGACGCCGACCTTAACTTTCGACTGGACAAGGGATCAGATTTGGGCGACAGAAAGTCCGAGGTGGTACTTCAAGCCAACAAGGATGCTAAGGATCAAAGCGTCAAGAAGGCTGCTCAAAGCAATAGCCACCAAATCATTGCAAAAGCCGTCGCCGACGCTGGGAATGATACTACTGGAGTCACAACTAGGAGTGAGATAGAGGAAGACTTTGAAAAGAGAAAGTAGGCTCATACAATCACATGTCTCTCTTCAGCACGATTCTGAACCAACTTCGGCAAGGCGGCAACGATATTTCTTGGCTCGTTGTCTGTGTCTTCACCTCCACACGGAGAACTGTTTGCCATATCGATTGTGAGACGACTGTCCCACTTCTTGCTTCCAGATTGACTTCCACAACAATGAGCAAAGTATCCTCCCAAAGCCATGCCTCATTCGCCCGTGACGGATGCTTGCATGATGCTGCTCTTGGAAACAAGGGGCTTATCTCATCACTATGAACAATGACGAAGACCGCATGACGGAGGCGGTGCAGTACTCAAAGGACGGTAACACCTGCTTGCCCCGCACAACGAAGTCAGCTCGGACTTTCGGACTCGAACTCACACTGATGGAGAAGTATAAGTAGAGAGAATATCCCCCTCATCTTCTCTTCTCATTCACCCATTCTTCAATCAGTTTCCAGATTCTTCACACCTGTTATCCATTACTCCAAGCAAACATACCATCTTTGAGGTCCGGAAAGGAGACGTTCGCCAAAGCAGTGCCCAAGAGATGTGTTGCACCCACTGCTTCGTCTCGGTCTCGGTCGCAAACCGACGGAGAGTGTGACAATGCAACTTCTCCCAAAAAGATGAATAATCGCTCATTAACATCTCACACCGAGATCACTGGAGCAACCGACCCACCAAACAATATCGATGAAGCAAGTTCTGACGTGACTGACACCTGTTCGACTGGCCTCAATCACGAGTCTGTAGCCCAAACTATCCAGGCTGACGGCAAAGGGGGGACTGATAAGTCTCCAGTGGAGAACCAAGAGGCCTCAGAGATAACAAATCAATCTGCTGAGCCGGTCGAGATTGGAGACAAATCCGTTTCATCAGAGGCAGATTCAGGTGCGCTGGACTTGAGCAAAGCCAACAAGAACGCGACCACGACTCTGCCAGAAGCCTCAGATGGAAGCGAAACCCCCACAATCCCAAATACACCAACGGCTGAGCATGCACCTATCGTGGTGAACGAGAAGGAAACCACACCATCCTACGAGTCCCTCTCAGACGCTGCCAATGAATCTCAAACGCGCGCAAACGACTCCACCCGTGCTTTCAACAACACTACAGGCGTATCAATCCTGTCACATCAGGAAAGAATCATTTCAGGTGCTGTTACGACAGAGCACACTCCTCTTGACTCTAAGTCACACACGAGTGAGAGAGGCAAGAAGCGGAAAGGTTCCAATGAAAGTTCTGACATGGAAGGAAAGAGTCAAGGTCAGTACTTTGGCATACATGTACAGCTCTATTCCTAACCCTGCTTCTATAAGTAGCCCAGTCGACTTGACTGATGATGCTGAAGACGTAACAGACTCCGTTCCGGCAAAAAGACGACGTTGTTCAGCCCGGAAGCGCGTGAAGGGAAAGATCATCAAGTATACCTCATGCGAGAGTCTGTGGATGGGTGATACCCTTGCAGACTTTACGTCACTCATCGAAGGTAACGAAACCGCATACAAAGCTTCTATAGAGCAGAAGAAACAGTTGGAAATTGCGATGAACGCCTTGGAAGAGCCAGCACAGATTGGTATAGCCCTGAGTGCCCTAAAGGAGCTGGAGAAATTGAACAGAGAAATTGTATGTGCGTTGAAGGAACAGAAGCCACGGCTGTCGAGGCGGGAGGATTATCTTAGTAATCTCGTACGCAAGGACACTAAGATGACAAGTCAGATTGAGAAATTGTAAATACCTTGTGTTCACTCTAATCAGTTGTCGTGATTGTTACTCCAAATTAGCTGTGTGTATTTTTCTAGAAGAGGCGAAGTTGACAGATGGCCAGAATAAGCTTAATTGCAAGCCTATTTTCAGCTTTAGACCCGATGACACTGATATAAGAGACACCAACGGCAAAGGCACATACCTGAAGAATAAGCGTTGTTGAAGATCACAAACACGCTGGGAAGAGAGCTGATGCAGTACTTATAGTTGATGTAACACAGGGAAAGCATAATAGTGTATAGTGTTTTAATGTTTTTGTCGCCTTTTGAAATGACTTCTGAAGGAAGGCATACCAGACTACTTCGAGAGATAGGCCACAACTGGTACTATTTACATAAGTCACCTCCAGAGGCATATTTAGAGCCATAAGGTGACGTTTTTTTCAAAAATTCGATTCGCGATTGTGATGATGTTTTCCCGAAACTGATGGTGACAAGTCACGTCTCTGGAAATAAGGTTTGATGCCTACGTAATTCTAACTTCAAACTTGCTTGGGAGCTTCAACAGGTTTCTGGATTTGCCAATGATGTTCTGGATTCTGTTACGGCCACTCTTAACCATGCAACGTATACAGGGCATGGCTGGCTTTCTTAAGACAATAGAGCGGTTATAAACATCCTTTATCATGCATGGTATCGGCCACTCAGTATCTTATGTTTATCAAGTGCTTGAGCTTTTATGAACGAAGACTGAGGCCCGGACAACTGAGTGTCAGAATTTGTTACTATACTCTTCATGATGATGCAGGTATGACTAATCACTCGGTTACTCGGTGTCGGCATTTCAGATGTATGAGGTATTTATATGGATTTTGGTGTTGTGATTTTTTTTGGTGGTGAACTCATACAATTTTGCACGTTCTCGAAATGCGAGCAAATCCTCTGTCAAGCCAACTACCGGTCACCTCAGAAGTTGGAAAGGTGGGCGGCAGTATAAAATCAAATCCACTGTGACTTCCTCTGCCTTCACCTTACATCTATGCCACGCCTCATATTCTACTCACTGTCTACTCACTGACTTCGCTCCTTCAACCTTCTCTTCGACTGCCAGCACCACACGCAACGAACAGATTCTCTATTCACAAGCTAGACCTATAGCGCAGCGTAATCTCACTATCTGCGGTGAAAGAGCTCGAGCCTTTATACTCAAATCGTATGTTCCGTTCATTGCATGAGTTCCTTTCCTCTTCTTTCCCAACATACAGTTAATTGTCCATACGTTTCTTCCATCTAGCCCACGTCAAGGCACAATCGCATATGGCTACCAGAAAATGACAAAGCTAATGAGTGTCTCATACTAGATTCTACACCACCATATCTAGGTTTCCATCAATCAAAATGAGCACTCCAGCCTTCGAGACAGAGAGACTATCAACACATACACGAAGAAAAGAGTTGGAGAGAAACTCCGCTCGCACGGATCACGCTATACCAGATAAAGACCGTCTGATGAAGAATACATCGGCGTCAGACTCACCTCAATGGGCCCAGAGCGGTGCTGTGTCAGAGATCAACGCCGAGCTGGCGGCGCTGTCGGACGTCCCTGCTGGAGATGTTCGAGATGCGCTCCTTCGAGAGCTGCGCACATTTGGCATGGAAGTAAAGAATGAGATCGGTGGATCTCCAGTTCACAGTAAGTTCCAGCGGTGCTGGATCGACTTGAGACTTCAGTTTCGAGACAGAATCTCTTGCATGGAGCCACTGATCATGCTATGCGATGCGGAGACAGAATACACTACGATCCCTCCATCCGCCAAGAAGTGTGGTTTGCCGGATACTCCGACTTGCAGTTCAAGCAGTCCAGTCTACGATGACCTTGAATCTAGTGGTGACGATGGTCACACCCCAAAGTCAGAACTAGCCGCGCCAGTATTCACCTGTGGGGCTTCACCTCCTGAAACCTCCCACAAGCGTAAAAGATCCGAGTCTTCTGATAAGTCATCAGATCAGATGTTCTTTGAAGAAGGCCCCGATTCGGCGACATGCAGCCCTCGCACCTTCACACTGGGTGAGATTCGAAGCGCCATCCAGAGGATCTCATGGGGGGATTTGCCTGGAGAGATAGATCCCCAAGTGATAGTGAATCTCTCAAGGGAAGCTGTAGAGCCATGGAAAGCTCCTCTTAGGATGCTAACGCGGAGGATAATGGCTTTGACGTATGAGACCATCTCTGCTATTCTGGCGAAGACTCTCTCCCATTTCGCGCAGACGGACTTCTATGCGCATGCGATGAACCATATTCGCATCCTCTTCGACGGCATTGAGACGCGCCAACGAGAGCGACTTGATTCATTATTGGAACTTGAGCTTCTAGAGCCTATGACACTGAATAGGAAGGCCTTCGATAAACATAGGATCGAATCACTCGAGAATATCCAACAGATACGTCACAATGTCCGTGTGAAGGCCTTTCTCGATCGACAGGAGAATATGACACGGAAGTACACCTACTCCAAAGCGCGCAGAAACAAGGCCGCAAAGGTCACCTCGGAGGATCTAGGCCCTGATCCGTTCTGCACGGAGGTTGTTATTATGTCGAAAGTCAAAGCGTACTATCGCACCGCTTATCCACGCTTTGTGGACAACATCTTGGGTTCTTTGCAAACTCATATGTTCAAAGAGGTCAAGACAGAACTTCAAGGCTCTCTTGAAAATTCATTCGAGGTCCGTACCAACAAACGCAGGTCTTCCGGCAATATGTCAACATTGAGAGGGAGAAGCTTCCAGACTCCCTAGACGCTGGGCCTGCGTTGATTGAGGTGACTTCGGGAGGCAGAGTATCGTCGACTGACCATCACAAACCCCGTCGCTCATAGCTCAGCTAGCTTGTACAACGTCTATGGCCATGCTGAGAAGTTCTCGGACTGGGTGCACCGAGGTTGGCAGAGTAGCTACCTTCTAGTTGATCGTATGAGGATTTGTTTTCATCCTGGAGGAGGGAGACTTCTTGTGGGGTTTCTCTGATTGTTGAAGGTAGTGCACTGTTAAAAAAGTATTTTCGAAGGAAGCGATCTATCTCACCTCTCATGCATGTTAAGCTCGCTGTTTGTGTGTGAAGCTCATCATCAATGGGTAATTCTGCGTATCAAGCACGCTATACTGAACCTGACGTCTAGCATAGATCTCTCAAGTGAGACTCGTTGAATAAAGCTTGATGCGATTACTACAACCTTGAGCGATGCGCTCGTAATACTGAATGGAACTCACAGAGGTTGACTATCCCAGCTCCCAAACAGTAGAACGACTCAAATCGCTGCTTCGAAGGCAAGCCGAACCTACAGTGGCGTCCAACTTACAGCATGGAGTAGCATTTAACATCCGAGCACCTGCCTTGAGTTGTGTCAAGTGGAACTAGGGTGAGTACCATGATCAGAATCCGCGATCGCCGCATGCTCTTCCGCCATCGGTGCTTTGCCGTCTACTTCGTGATAAGACCCTTGACGCCACCAACATTACCCCTCAGCAACAGCCTCTACTAAGACAGCTACGGCTCAGGTAACTGATAGAAATGTACAGGACTATTTGAAGCGAACGATGTTATTCAAGTCTGTCGACTGCAAATGTCAGGCAGTCGTCTTGAAAACGGCATTGAGATGATCTGACCTGTCTAAAAGAGGCACAGTCTGATCAATGCATGTCTTGTCTAATCTTTCACCAACCTTGCGAGAACCAGTGTTTAGATATGTCGGAGGAACCAGTGGCTCTATGCAGGCATCTCTTAATATTGAGCAAGGTCATGCATTTCACAAGCCTTCACTTACGCAGGATTAATATTATGTCTACCCTTGCGCAAAGTCATCACAATGGACATCATGAACCAGCTCTTGAATTCCTTCCTTGACGCATGAAGTTATAAGCAATAAGTCACTATATAGATGTCGTTGATTTCTTCCATCGGAAAAGCCAACAACAGCTTCACCACCTGTACCAGCACATCGAAAATCATCCCTCTTCGCTCTCCTCTTCCAAGACTTAACTGCCATCAGGACTCATTCAAGGTACGGCCCTATCTACAAAACATTTGAGTTTCAGCATCTCATGCCCATACCCTGATAGATGGCGATCAAACAAATCAGTGCTGGCCCAAATGGCCTCGTCAATGAGTGTCACTGGTCTTCCGTAAACAACGGCACCCCCACAAAGACTTTCGATTGTGGGTCAACCGAGTGTGAAACCTCCAACAAATATATTAAGAAGACCTAAAAAGAATTAGGGTTATCAGGTTAGTGTTGAAAATGAGTGGATGTTGTAAATACTTATATTGTAGTATAGTGCGTACCTGGTCAATCTATCAAGTTTATAAAATTCGAAGGCAGGATTCTACCATTGGCTGGAAAAAAGCAGGAGGCTGTATGGTTGGTTAGCCTGGGATTTAGCTGCGACTGGTACTACTGTATATAAGAGTTCTTTGCGGCCATAGCTGTAGCTCCTTCTTGAATTCAACTTTGTCGCACTCTCTTTGATTCCACCTGACCTATGTATCTACACACTATGGAGATTGTCGAGTCACACGAGGCATTTAAAAAAATTGGCGACAAATTCCAATTCAGTTACCTGCAACTTATTGTACGAATTGACGGCCAGTTGTACCTCGCAAAATGCCCGGATCGAAATGGCGATATCTCGATGCTCTACGATAAGCAGCGATTAGAGACAGAGGATAGAGGTCCCATTTTGGACCCTACATGGACGGTGATAGACTCGCCGCACGATTACTATGTAAAAACACCAAACCTTTCCGCATACGCCCAACCTGACATTGAGCAACAAATCTATCGAGAAATCGAAGTATGCGAAATCCTTAGAAAGAACCCCCACCCGAATATTGGGCTCTACTTTGGCTGTCGGGTCACACGAGGGCGAGTATCAGGCATCTGTTTTAAGCGGTATGCATCCACATTGCTTCAGAAGATCAATCCCCAGCACTTGAACAAATCTGAGTTTCTCACTCGTGGCCGTCCACAAGTAGACGATACTATGAGAGCCTGGTTGGACGGGATCCAGGCGGGAATTCATCACCTTCACTCGCTCGGCCTTGTTCACAACGACATCACACCCGCTAATATTATGTTTGAGGAGGACGGGTCGCCGGTTCTGATCGACTTCGATAGCTGCCGCGAGGTCGGAGAGGCGCTGCACCAGACGAAGCGGACGTATGGATGGCACGATCCCGATATCGATACTGCGCTAAAGAAGAACGACCTGGATGCTTTCACCGAGCTGCGGGAATGGCTCATTGGGTCGTCACCCGAGAATTACCTGTTCAAAAGAGGATGAAAGGGAAAATATCGGCAGAGCCCAGGGGAGGAATTTGAGGATTTCGGGTTGACAAGTAAAGCTGCAGGGAATGCCGTATCTACGTTGCAGAGCATTGCTGGTTTCTATTTGATTTCCATGCGATTTTCCACTCCAGTTCCCATTTCTTTTTTCCATTCTATTCTTTATGCCCTCCTCTACTTCCTCTTCTACTCGCTCTTTGCTTATTTATCTACTACTCTACCGGTCTATTTTTGTTCTACCACGCTTGATTTCTGGGTCTTTTATTTCAGAATTCCTTGTTAATTTAGGTGATTTTTTTCATGGTTGCTCCTATCCTATGGCATAGCGCTGTTAGAGATCGGATAGACAGAGTACGCCTAGCTCCAATTATGTTCTTAGGCTGCCTGTCCTGACCCATTGTAGGTGCAGAGGAGGGTGTCACAAGTACCTCCTATTCTCGCTTTAAGGGGATTTCCCCAATGAAAATACGCAAGACTACTCCATCGCTTCGACCAGTCTACTGAATGTTGCCTAGAGTGATGTCCCATTCAACGTAAACATATTTCTGCTCACCAAAAGTCGCTTTAAAAAAAGGACCAATGTAAATAAGTGTAAGTGACGATGTCTTAATGCATAAATTTCATTATGTTGGATTGAAACCGTAACCTCAATGAATCTAACAGAACTGGAGAATATCTGTACATTGTTTGAATCGGATAATCGTTATTTTACCAGAAGCCCGTGCGATAACTATCGTCTGTCCATATATAGCGTGATGGACTGGACGGTACTCAGGAGGAAGCCACAACACTTTGAATCCTCTCCACACTATCCAACATGTATCCTGGCTTATAGAGTAATCTGAAGCCGAAGTCTTATTTAGACTTGGTGGTGCATTAACAGGATTACTAAGGTCAATACAACGTGTATCAGCTATAAGATATGAGCCATCACTTCCAAAGGATAGCTGGTGTATATAGCCTTGACCTTCAAGTGTGTTCTGAAGGGCCCCCGTCTGCGTGTCCCAAAGCCGCACTGTGGAATCGAGTGATGCTGAAGCCACGAGGTGGCCATTTGGTGAGAAGGTGACAGCAGTGACCCAGGAAGAATGACCTTCAAGTGTGTTCTGAAGGGCCCCCGTCTGCGTGTTCCAAAGCCGCACTGTGGAATCGTGTGATGCTGAAGCCACGAGGTGGCCATTTGGTGAGAAGGTGACAGCAGTGACCGTGTCAGAATGACCTTCAAGTGTGTTCTGAAGGGCCCCCGTCTGCGTGTCCCAAAGCCGCACTGTGGAATCGAGTGATGCTGAAGCCACGAGGTGGCCATTTGGTGAGAAGGTGACAGCAGTGACCCAGGAAGAATGACCTTCAAGTGTGTTCTGAAGGGCCCCCGTCTGCGTGTCCCAAAGCCGCACTGTCTTATCGTAAGATGCTGAAGCCACGAGGTGGCCATTTGGTGAGAAGGTGACAGCAGTGACCGTGTCAGAATGACCTTCAAGTATGTTCTGAAGGGCCCCCGTCTGCGTGTCCCAAAGCCGCACTGTCTCATCGTGTGATGCTGAAGCCACGAGGTGGCCATTTGGTGAGAAGGTGACAGCAGTGACCCAGGAAGAATGACCTTCAAGTGTGTTCTGAAGGGCCCCTGTCTGCGTGTCCCAAAGCCGCACTGTGGAATCGTGTGATGCTGAAGCCACGAGGTGGCCATTTGGTGAGAAGGTGACAGCAGTGACTCCCGAAGAATGACCTTCAAGTGTGTTCTGAAGGGCCCCCGTCTGCGTGTTCCAAAGCCGCATTGTGGAATCGTGTGATGCTGAAGCCACGAGGTGGCCATTTGGTGAGAAGGTGACAGCAGTGACTCCCGAAGAATGACCTTCAAGTGTGTTCTGAAGGGCCCCCGTCTGCGTGTCCCAAAGCCGCACTGTCTTATCGTAAGATGCTGAAGCCACGAGGTGGCCATTTGGTGAGAAGGTGACAGCAGTGACCGTGTCAGAATGACCTTCAAGTGTGTTCTGAAGGGCCCCCGTCTGCGTGTCCCAAAGCCGCACTGTGGAATCCCTTGATGCTGAAGCCACGAGGTGGCCATTTGGTGAGAAGGTGACAGCAGTGACCGTGTCAGAATGACCTTCAAGTGTGTTCTGAAGGGCCCCCGTCTGCGTGTCCCAAAGCCGCACTGTCTTATCGTAAGATGCTGAAGCCACGAGGTGGCCATTTGGTGAGAAGGTGACAGCAGTGACCCAGGAAGAATGACCTTCAAGTGTGTTCTGAAGGGCCCCCGTCTGCGTGTCCCAAAGCCGCACTGTCTTATCGTAAGATGCTGAAGCCACGAGGTGGCCATTTGGTGAGAAGGTGACAGCAGTGACCGTGTCAGAATGACCTTCAAGTGTGTTCTGAAGGGCCCCCGTCTGCGTGTCCCAAAGCCGCACTGTCTTATCGTAAGATGCTGAAGCCACGAGGTGGCCATTTGGTGAGAAGGTGACAGCAGTGACTCCCGAAGAATGACCTTCAAGTGTACTTAAACATGGGCTCCATTTATGTAACATGCGTGGCCATAGAGATATACAGCTAGCATCACTATTTCCAAATGCTTTTCGAACTATGCTTCCCTCGGGGCTGAATACAATACTAGAGCTATATACCTGCAATGGCGCATTCTCAATTATTGACCTGTTGTAAAGAAGAAATCGTTTTATATCAGCTACAAAGTGAGTTAAAGTCTCTGTTTCATCGGCCTATTTGAATTAAACGTGTACCAGCTTAGTTTAAATATTTACTTACTGATTGTATAGACTGCAAATCCATTATTATTTGAACAGCACCAATAGTATTTTGAACAAGGCTTAGTGCTTCAAGCCACTTTAGAATGAAGCTCTGTAAAAATCTAAGTACTCTTTGACTAACATCAGCCTGTCTTCCGTTGTGATCCTGGCTATAACGAAGATGATCCACCCAGTACCGGATCGAATATTGTAAGTAATAGGGAAGACGCCGCTCTAAGTGTTCTTTATCAACTGACAGTGGAGAAGCATCTGGTGTAGAGAGTTGACAGATGTTTTGCTGTAATTTGTCAGACATCAAATCCAAGCAGCGAAACGCAATCCTTTTGTTGGCACGTGTAACTCCGTCGCAGAAGATTTCTTTCCCTTTGCCATCTTTAAAGAAGTCTGTAGCTGACTGATGGACCAAGTAAACTATGTCGTCTCGAATTGTGAGGAAAGAGCCACATGTCTCAACTAGATCTCTCGAGTCCTGTAGATCATGACAGATCCCAGGTAGCAGATCTCCTAGAACTACAAGTTCGCTAAGATGTAAGGGCCGGAGAGCGAGTGTAATTAGTCGAAGAACTTGAAGGTGTCGATCAGGATGGTCTTCACTTTTGTGGACTGGAAGCTGGGCCAGGATCCGCTCATATAAAGGGTCGAGTCCTTTCGGAAACCTTTTAAGTCTACCACGTGTGTCTAGCTTTGGGATTTTTTGGAGTTCTTCGCAGACGAGTGCAACCCATAAAAACGTTCCGTCCGCTTTATTGGAAATATACTCCTCAACCTCCTTCCTAAGTTTGGAGTCGTATCTTTTGCTCTCTGCCAGGCTTGCAACTTTCGCTAGGATGTATGTATTCACTGAATTCTCGACGTGCGAAGAATTCACTTCCAAACTTAAACATGGACGATTGCGTGACTGAAGGTGCTCCCTGATAAGCACTTCGTTTCGACTTGTCACTAACCACTTGATCTTGGGAGAGCACTTCTCACTTGCAATTTCATGTAGAAGCGGGGACAATTCGAAACTGCATTCATCGAGTGCATCAACCATGAGGTAGATCTTTGCAAATTTCGACATCAACGACAAGTCAATCAGTATCCCAAAGAGTGAGTATACCAGGGTTGGGCTCCGCTCAAGATCTCCTGCCTCGTCCAGTTTCCTTCGTAAGTGATGTAGTAGTGTTTCTCTATCCTGGGATACTAACATAAAGATCAGACCGCGGAGAATAGCAGAAGCACGGTTGAGACGATCATCAGTGCTTTGACAGAAAAAGTACAAGACTACACCTCCAACGGCTGTTGTACTGATGCGTTTTGATATTTCTGACTCAAGCGCAAGCATGATCATAGTCTTTCCTTTCCCAGGGTCTCCATGAATCCAAAACAGATGGGGGCCCTCGTTTGCCCACCATTCCTGGAATGCGTCGTCCTCTAGCACCCATGAGCATGAATCTGGCAGTAACCCGTCTTTGCCGCTTTCAATCCGTCTTTTGTCATCGGAAGGATTTGTAGCTCGTAAGTCGCGTAAACATCTTTCATACAGTGCGTCTTGATCAGCTTGATAGTCTTAGTTAGTTCAGAAGGGAAGATTGATTCCAGGGTTTAACTTGCCTTTATTCGTATAGCCGATATTGACATCTCCACCCCCGGTATTAAAGTTGGCGCCATTCACTTGTGATCCATAATCATTCCTAAACTGACCACTAAAGCTATTACTAGTTCTAGCGGCTGCATCATCAGACTGCAGTTCTCCATAACTTGTAGAGTGGCCAGCCAGATCGTTCCGCTGTCGCTTGACACGTTCTGCCATTGCGCTGATGTAATTGTAGGGCGCGAGAAGCTGCTCTTCGTGCTTGATTGAGTTTAGTGTGAGGGAATATCTCACTAATTGGTTCAGGAAGACTTTGACACTCAGTAATTATATCTTTTATGAGTCCGGGAATACTTTCCACAAAGGGTTCTGTATTAAATCTTCCAATGCCTCGGCGAAGAGATACAGGGTTGAGCCTTAGCTATTAGCGCAGCATCTGTGTCACTGTCGGTTCAACGGCTTTCCATATGAATTATCGGCGCTGGATGAGAGCAGAAATGGGAAGAGAAATAACGACGAAAGATTGAGGTCATCGTGACAAGATTCGGCCTTGCTTATGAGAAGCCTAGCACAGCCTCTAAGTACGCAAAATTATGTACAGCTGACCAATGAGTAAGGCTGCACGATACGAAAACCTGGAAGATGTTGGCGCTTAAATCGGACTCCCTGCAAGACTCCAATATTGGCAGCCTTCTGGGGCTTCAAGCATCCCCATAGCTGTCCCTGACGTTCCTGTTTCCATCATCTTCATCCTCTATAACATCCCGCAAGGAGTATCACCTTGCACTCTTCCCGAATTCGTACACAGGTACTAGGGTTTTCAAGGCGGCAGAATTCAATCGAGGACATCCCAAAGCTCTTTCAAGAAAGCTGATAAGGCTGTGTTCATTAACATATCTCACGGCTGGTGATAATCACGCATTTCGTACACAGTCTCGACATCATGGAGACTTCAGTACCATTACCTCGTCGCGTGTTTACGGTACCCACGACAGCACCACCAAGGAAGCCCTTTGTGGTTCGTGTCAGCGGCATTCCATCTAGTGATACTTCGCAAGCCGAGGCCTGTATCAAGACTACGATTGCGACCTTTTCAAATGACGGGAGTGATTGCATCAGCGACATCACCATTGTACCCTCATGCACCGACACCGACAACCTTGTCGCAATCGTCGACTTCAAGATGCTACCCGACTTTCTCTCCTCCTTAAAGGAGGGCTCGCCAAGGTCTTGCCAGGTGCCAGGGAGAGATCGCTATCTCCATTTCGACGCTGAGTTTTTCGGCTTCACCCAGATGTATTCCCCAGAAGCAAAACCTACCGCCGAGTAAGATACCTGCTATATCAATGTACTATGTGCTGACTTTTTAGCATTGTCTTTGTTTCAGGAATTGGTAGCCATGCCTACGGCTCATGGACCTCTAAATCAGATCCATGGCGGATGTGGCCGCGTCACTTCCTTCCAAATAACTTTCCCAACGCTAGGGTTATGACATATGGACACAAGGCGAAGCTTAGAGGAACTGGCTTCGGACAGCTGCTGGATTATGGACGTAGCTTCGGTGATGCTCTGAACCAAGCGAGAAAGAATGTCGGTTGCCTTTGTTTCAGCTCATATTCTTCTCATCTTCCTCGGCTAATTGGCATAGGACCCAAACCGACCCATAGTGTTTGTCGCTCACAGCTTTGGCGGCAACATATTGAAAAGTGTAGGTTTCAGTCCATATATAGGATAAGCTCAACTCACAAACTAGTTTTTAGTCAAGGATCAACAGACTAGCGGTCCAACAATGAAAGCCACCTGTGGAATCTTGTTCTTTGCGGTTCCACATCGTGGGATGGATGTAGAAGACATGATCGCTGCGATACAGTATAGCAACACATCAGAGAGGAGACTCCGTCAGATCAGCGAGGAGACTTACTGGCGCCAAGAGCTTGACAACTTTGTTGACATTATCAAAGGCTGTGGGGTGGCGAGCTTTTATGAAATGGAACTCACTCAAAGGTTAATAATGGCAAGTGTTTTCCTTTATGCTACATGATTTTATCTAACAATCACAGAAATCCAATGGGTCCTTTGCACGCATTGGAGAGCATACACGGGCACTTAATCCGCATAGTGCTACTTTAGATCTACCCAGGGATATGGAGAGCAAACATCCTGTGGATGCAGACCATTCAGCCATTGTCAAATTTGAAAATGAGACCTTCCCAGCTTTCACCCAAGCATTAGATTGCCTCAACGATAATTTGAGAGCCCCAAGGCAAATCGCTATACCGAGAGATAGTGGGCAGGAGAATGTAAAGTCGGAGGATGTAAAGTCGGAGGATGCAAAGTCGAGTCAGGTCAATCATTTCACTGGATCATTTTCTGCAAATGGCGGCAAAATGATGAATGGAGGCACGTACAATGCAGGCGGGGGTTCGATGTATTTTTAGCAGGTTCTATACGACATTCTTTTATTGTTGGGTTGCTTGCTTCCATTGTTTCTTTAACGCGTGATTATTTAGGCAACACTGTCGATTCATAGGGTAAAAAGCAACATATAAATCCCGTCACTTTTACGCAATGCTGGTAGGTCTTCCCTAGCCTTAAGTCTAGGAGATTTTGAATCGCTGTACGATAATTAATTGAATGTACTAATGATCAAGTGGTTAAAAATTGAGTGGAATCAAAAAGGTTCAATAGAACCAATTATCTTATGTAGAACCTGCCACACCATACATAGAAGCCTTGATCTTTCATGCGCGGCCAATAATGTACAAGCATAAGCTCTAATCATAAACGCTGACTGTTTTCTATTTATACCCAGCAACTCGAGGTGTGCTTTCCGCAGTAAGGCTGGAATGGTCTGTCGCTTTCTTCTACTCTTTGCTATTCCCATTTCTCAATTCTTACTTCTCCCAATTTTGAACTCAATTGTGAGCCCCAAATGCTTCACCATCATAAAAGAAATGCACTGTCAGGAGAATCGCCTCCGAGTAAGCAGATGAAAGAACCACTGCGCATGAGCACAATCGACAACGGTCATGTTGAACAGACCAACTATTTCACAGGCGATGTACAAAGCAACGGCGGACCAGCTCTGCTTGGCAACACGATCTATTCGAGAACAGTCAACGTTGGTAAGCCTTTCTGATTCTAGACAGTGTTGGTGTTGAGCACTAATTACTGTAACATAGGCACCAACGACGATCTCCAACAGTGTCTTAAGGACTTACGCCTGACCGATCCTCGTGACGATAAAGTGCGCATTGAATCCACTAAGGACAAGCTCTTAGACGGATCATGCTCGTGGGTCTTTGAAGACAAGGCTTTTGTCAAATGGTGGCGCAATAATAACACCAATCTTCTCTGGATTCGCGGTGATGCAGGCAAGGGTAAGACTATGATGATGATTGCGATAACATCCGAGGTATCACAACGATTACAAAGTTGCCGTGGATCAGGCTTGTTATCATACTTCTTCTGTCAGAGCACCTCCTCCGACCTAGATCATGCGGTGGCTATTCTGAGAGGCCTCATCTATCAATTGGTTGATCAAGAAAGGTCCTTATTAGGCATCCTACAAAAACCATATAATGATGCAGGGAAGCGTCTCTTTGAGGATTCAAACGCGCTTCATGCGTTGTTTAGGATATTGGACCGCCTAGTACAACAATCAAGTCAGCCCTGTATCTATTTGATGATTGATGCACTGGACGAGTGTACTTTTGGGCGAAGGGAGCTCATCCATCTGCTCTTCAATGGAAAACCAAGCTCAATGACCAAAGTTAAATGGCTTGTGACAAGTCGGAACGAGATCGACATTGAACGAATTATAAAACATGAGTCGCATCTCTGTACAAGTCTGGAGCTGAACTCTGCCCATGTTGACCAAGCGGTCCAGAAGTTCATTGAGTTGAAGGTGTCTATGCTAGCAAGAAAGAGAGAATACGCCCCTGAACTTCAAAATTTTGTAAGACGGATGTTTAATGAGAAGGCAGAAGGAACTTTCCTATGGGTTGCCTTGGCTTGCAAAGAGTTAGATAACATGAATAAGCGTCGAGTAAGACAATTTTTGAGTACGATTCCTGTTGGCCTCGGGCACCTATACGACCGTATATTAGAAAAAGTCGAAGATGCTACGATAGATGACCTTATCATCCGCCAAGAAATCCTCTCTACTATGGTCATGGCCTTCCAACCATTGCGTGTACACGAAATTCAATCTCTTATTAATGCAGTCGGCGTGGAATATGAGGACTTTGATTGTATAGAGGAGGTTAGAGCTTGCGGGTCTTTCTTCACAATTCGAGATGACGTGGTTTACTTCGTTCATCAATCCGCAAAAGACTATTTTGTGGACGGTCCAGGCTCAAAGATATTCTCTTCTAGTCATGCAGTCACACACAAGGCCTTAGCCCAGAGGTGCGTTCATCAAATGACGAAATCTCTCAAGAAGAATATTTGCAGACTCCGACACCCTGGCGTCATTGTTCCCGAGGTACCAAAAGATATCATTGAAGATAACGTGGGGCGAGTCCAGTACTACTGTCAGTATTGGCTACGTCACTTACAGATGAATCGCAACTTTCAGGAGAACTCAATCGACTTTGATAGTAATAGTTATATACATCTGTTTTTACGAGAAACTCTCCTTTACTGGCTAGAAGCACTAAGTCTAATAGGAAAACTATCTACTGGTGTACAAGATATTATAAAGGTTCTAGGAATGCTAGCAGTAGGTTATAACCTAGTTCTACTCTCTGGGTTAAAAAAAACTGATAATCCTAGGAACAACAATATCCAGAACTATACATGATTTTATCTGATATTAAAAGATTTGCTCTTTACAATTTCCCCGGAATTGAGCAAGCACCACTACAAATTTATAACGCTGCTATTGTCTTTAGCCCCCACCTAAGCTGGACGAAGAAACAATTCAAAAGACATAGTCCATCCTGGATTAAAAGGTGGCCGCAAACCTTGCATAAATGGAGCTCATGTTTAAGTACACTTGAAGGTCATTCTGACATAGTCACTGCTGTCACCTTCTCACCAAATGGCCACCTCGTGGCTTCAGCATCTTACGATAACACAGTGCGGCTTTGGGACACGCAGACGGGGGCCCTTCAGAACACACTTGAAGGTCATTCTTCTTCGGTCACTGCTGTCACCTTCTCACCAAATGGCCACCTCGTGGCTTCAGCATCTTACGATTCCACAGTGCGGCTTTGGGACACGCAGACGGGGGCCCTTCAGAACACATTCAAAGGTCAAGGCTACATACACCAGCTATCCTTTGGAAGTGATGGCTCGTATCTTGTAGCTGATACACGTCGTATTGACCTTAGTCTTCCTGCTAATGTACTACCAAATCTAAACAGGAGTTCAGCTTCAGATTACTCTATTAGTCAGGATGGATGTTGGATAATGTGGAGAGGATTCAATGTGTTGTGGCTTCCTCCTGAGTACCGTCCAGTCTGTCAGGCTATAAATGGTCAGACAATAGTTATTGGACAAGCCTCTGGTGCAGTGACCTTTATTGAGTTTGAGTTAGATGCTGTACCTAATTAGATAGTTTCTTTCTTTCTTGCTTCCTTTCTTTAATTGCTTTGGTTTTATTTGTTATCTATTCTGTTTGCCTGTAACATCGCTACGATTCATGATCAATTTAGCACTATGAAATCCTAGGGTTTAGCACTGTGTTACTGTGCAAAGTGACTTATAAATTACCAGGAACGCTAAGTACTCATCGTATTTAGGTGCTTGTTTTTATGTATTTATTAAATAAAGAGCATAGTATTACGCACGCCTATCCTATAACTATATGATATAGTTATATAAGTTATATACCAACTAAGCATTATGCCTGAATTCCACATTAAGCAAATAATAGTTAGAGTCACGTATGGGCATTAGCCGTATATGAGCCGAAGCGATGCAGTGCCCCTAAGTTTTTGTGATCGAGACACTATTATTAAAGCTCACTCACTATTTTATGAAAATTAGGGGGCAGTAGGTCGCTTCGGCTCATGCGTCGGTTACCCACAAATCATGGTTATTAGATATATCTCTCCTTAGAAATTCATTTTTCAATTCATTTTTAGACAGCACTCGTATTCTAACAAAGTTTTCTAAAAGTTGTTTCCTTTTATACATACATATTTGTATTTGTTGCAGCACAATCACGCAAACTACTCCTACAGATACAAAGTCCACATATATCCACCTTGCTTCCTAAGTATAAGAAAATAATGGAAGATGAAGAACGAAAGGTATGATAAAAAAGACTTAGAAAACATATTAACCTCTATAATACATAGGTTCTACTTTATACGTCCACTGTGATCCCAGTCGAAGTGATTTAAAAATAAAAATTAAAAAAAAGTGTATTTCTTCACCTAAGACTGCCGAGCACGATTCATAAGGACAGTGAGTCATTTCTAGTTGGAATTAGAGATGTTGTGTTTGAAAATGTCTTACAAGACTGTCGATCCGGTACTTGTGAGTACGCTTGTCTGATCCGACTTCTATGTCATGTATAGGCACTGTGCTGCCGCTCAAAGTGATTCAAAAAGTGCATTGAATTTCCTAGAAACGCTGAGCAGCGGTCGTAAGGACATTGAAATCCCTCATCGCTGCCTCGATGTTTAAGGTGCTGGTGTTGAAAATGCCTTATGAGACTATCAATTCGGCTGTATTCATGATAGCGCTTCTTTGGTCCGACTTCCTCATCACCCAAGCAGAAAGCACAACAGAAAGCGATAGCTACTATGTCATGGGAGCTCGGAATTGCTTTGCCTACACTCACTGTGGCTTGGTCTGCCCTCGCTGTGCCTGAACCGAAAGGGTGCTCAGGCTGCTGAAGTGCTTCAGTCTGTACCGCTCTTGAAAGCTTCATCGACTCTTTCTGCTTGAACTGGTGGGGGGTTTCTTGTCGCTTACAGAGTTGAGCAAGAGCTTCAATCAGCCGGACACGCACTTGACCGACCTGATTCTCACTGAGGTCCTCCAAGGATGTAAACATCAATTCGACCACTGCCGCACGTTCTTTGAGCTCATATGTAATGGTGGACGGGGTAAGAACCTCAGATGGAAGAATCCCCTGCAGCTGTCTATCTACTTCTGTAGTATCAACTGTATCGTGAAAACCCTGGAGCTCTTTCCTAAATCGGCCTTCAGTCAATCTGTTCCTCAAGCTGCATATCTCCTTGTTGTTGTCGTTATACCGTTGCCACCACTTCGTTTTACCCTCGGCAGCTGCAAGCGTAGAGAAGCCAAGCTCTATTTTGATCTTCTCGTTATAGAAATCCCGTTTTTTGTAGAGCTTACGAAGTTGAGGATCGTTTTTGACTTCGATCTTCTGATCCTTAGTCAGGCCGGGTGGCGCTTGACTGTGTCGAATCAATCGTCCGACTGCTCGTATAAGATCATCTCGCCGGGTATGCCCAAGGTAGATAGCTTCGCAGTCTCGGTCGATGAAGGCTGGCATGTAATGTCTTTCATACACGGCTCTCGACCGGTGACTCATGATCTGGTTACACTCCTCTGAAGTAAGTGTTTCTGTATTCTCGTAGCATCAGATTCAATGTAACTACATAGGAAGAACAACATCTTACCTGTCAACTTCTTTCCTGATCCTCGCCGTAAATCGTACCACTCAAGATTCTTTTCAAAGCCGCATGTTCGACCCAGCCGTACGAAATGTTGCCGGTGTTTGTTGTACTGGAGGGATTCAGTGTTAGATATGCGCTTTCTGCCCGCAGATTGCTCGACATCGCGGAAGACAGGTCTCGAGACCCATTTCTCATCCCAACGTAGACGGATGCGGTCCTCATGAGGGGGCACTACCAGATTGTAGATATCCTGAGGGCCCTGAAACTTATTTTTGAAGGCGTTGTCGGCAAAGGCTAGGGCTAATATGAACAGGACAACACTACAGGAGAGGTTGTCCTCCTCCATAAATGTGAAGATTTTCCTGTATCACTTAGTATACCCCTTCTAAGCACCAGCTGAGAAAACTTACGGTCGAGATTTCCCACCAGATCTCTTGATGTTCCTAAGGTTCAACTTCATCACGATCCTGGAACGTTGTCCCTTGACAGATGAGGGGAACACCTGGAACTCAATATCGCTGTATAGAAGCGCCTTCTCTCCAACAAGTGCACTTGGCCTGGTAGCTGTACACCCAGCAATAGTCATAAGAGGAGACATCTGTACCCGCAATCGCTCGTGAGTAAAGACCTCGGTGTCGCGTACCCAATGGCCGTTCTGGAGGACGCAGAGGTCCTCTACGAAAAGAGCCGCCTTTTCCTTTTCTGAAGTATCCAAGCCGAATTCGGGAGTTATAAAAGTATGAAGCCACTGTATAACTGTTAATATCTAGAGGAATAGAAGAGCATGGAATCATTACATTGCCTATATCGAACAAGACACTTTCATCCATATGGCGAGCTGCTGTCCGGGCGTAAAGCATACTTAGATTCTTCCAATATGTGAAGATGGTTGATTCCTTTTTTATTCGAGACTGCTTAACTCGTAAAGAGAGGTAGACCTTGAATCGTGCAGCTTTACACGCGAGCAGAGCTTCCTTTGAATCGATCTTTCGAGCCTCACAGAATCTTGATCAATGTGGTCAGCATTTGTTTCTCTACCTCGCTCAAAAGTAGCCAACTTACAATTGCCATTTCCGCTCTTCCCTCTCGATGCTGGCTTTTGTTTTATCACCATGATTGGCTAGAGTAGGTCCCGCTGTCTCGAAATCTTCCTCCATCTCCTCTAACATTCTCGACTCAAAGTCGGAACAAGAGTTGTACCCAGAGTCATCATTGGTTTCAAGATCAGTGCCATCAGCCTCCCAATCGTGGTCCCTAGTATTCTCTTGCGTCTTGTTCATTTGAGGTCGCTGGAGTCTAGACAGAGGATCTGGCGGTGTTTGGGACCGGCCATGACGAAGGCCTTGACGCTGCCGATGACGTCGCGGCAGTCTCGAGGTTGTAGATACCATTAGGGAACGCTTTGAGGGCCGGGTCGTGTCTGGTAGAGATCGAGGGAAGCAGGATCTTCACGAATGTGTGCGCCTAAGATCGTTGTGAAATGAAAGCTTCGCGGCTTAATCTCTGGTACTCTCAACAACTGAAGTGATTTGAGACGGCGAGCGAGTCGAGGAAATACTTTTTGGGGCAGGACTGAGAGAGAGAAGGATTGAGATGGCGAGTGAATCGAGGAAATGCTCTTTGGGGTAGAACTGAGAAAGAAGGATTGAGGTGCTTGCGATGAGGTGAATGTGAGTGAGGATATGCCGGGCTTAAGTACATCTGTCAGTGTGCGGGCGGCCATGGCTACCATTGTCGGGGTGCTTAATGAGGCCCTCAAAAAACTGAGGGCCAGAGTAGGACCGTTGTTGTAGAGAAGCTTGAATAGGCGTACAGAGACGTTGAGGCGGCGAGGTGGGGTGGATAAGAGTCTTATCGTAATGTTAGGGCGGCGAGTTGTCGGAGGGTCGGCATCGTTTAAGCGAGTGGAAGCACCTGCAAAAACAGCGGCAGAAGACTGCTGTTTTCAGCGGTCTTTTCACCAACATGTGGACTTTAGTAGTAAGAGTTGAATTACAATAGCATACAATTAAACTATATATCATGAATATTCCACTCAAAGCACATCTCCTCAAACACGTACGAGTCTATAACTTCCGGTTCTAGCTGCATATGCGCCCGTGACTCCAAAATATGCTTAATAGTAGCAAACCTCTTATTAGCATCAATATACACTCTTTTCCGCCTTTGAGGCCGTAATAGAGCTATTGTAGCCTTTAATGACAATACTTCTTGCTATAGCATAGCAACTTGAGTGTTCTTATTATCAAGGCCCTTCCTAATCTTATTGAATAGCCGCCGGTTAGCCCAACGTCCTGGAAGTGGTGTATATTCAAGCGTTTTTTGAGAGTATTGTCGAAGATCTGATCCCTTCTGTGGTGTCAATAGTAACTGAGTAGAGCCTTGATCCTTTACTATTGTCGGCTGATCCTGAATAGGTGTTGTTGCTCTCTTACTATTGACAATAAGCCGGTTATTCAATGCCTTTTGAAGCCTTGGACTATTATGCCGACTATCCCATAACCCACTCCCAGACCAGCCTGACTAAATGTTTTCCTTGGTCATAGCATCACTCCTAGCTTGGATATAACATTCCATGAAACCTAGCTTACCAATAGGAGTGCAATCTGTATTGACAGTAAGATTGTCAATATACTGCCTATATTTTCTCTTCAATGGCGAGAAAATGCTGACATCAAGTGGCTGTAGTATATGTGAGGTATGAGGAGGTAGGAATAGCAAATAGATGTCATTCTGGAAGCATTTGAACATAAATTCGTCATTATTATGACTTCCATGGCCGTCAATAATAAGGAGCCGGGAGGTTGGTATTGTCGGCTTTGTCAATGGGATAAACTGCTCAGTAAGCCACTTTAAGCCAATATCATTAGAAGTCCAGCCATTTAGTGAAGCTGTAAACTTCCAATCGACAATAGTAGAAGTTGTTTGAGGAATCCATTGTTGTTGTACGTGTATGCCTTTGAAAATAACTAGTGGTGCTATTGACATTCCAGAAGCAGAGATACACTCTACTATTGTCGTCCAATTCCGCGAATCTGGACTCTTCCTGAATATTGCTTTCTTCTCAGTATCCCCAAGGACTAGTCCATTAAGCCCTAGTCCTTCCATTATCCCTGCTTCGTCCATATTCCACCTATTTTCAGGTAAGATGTCCTTAATTGCAGGGTTATTAAACAGCTCGAAGAATTGCGTAATAGTAGGAGGAGATGCACCATTAATTCTCAAATTATCAATAGGCTTTGAACGTATAGTCTTTAAGGATCGGTTTCGAGCAAGAAAAGAGTGAAGCCAATGCTTCCCAAGTGTTCTATTGTCGCCAGCGCTATTGAGGATACGCTGTACGATATGCCGGAGTTGAGTATGTGTAGGAGCAAGGCCCAATTGACCTTGTCGGAGCGCCCAATTGACAATAGCTTGCTCCTGGTCAATAGTAAGCCTTTGCTGATGTTCATGAGCAAGGTAAGCAGGCTCTCTTCCATTGATGCGGCCTTGTAGAGTATTACGAGGGACTCCATAGTCTTTTGCTGCACTACGTACAGACTGGCCATTGTTGATTGCATTGAGAGCAGCAATCAACGTTTCTTCGGAGTATTGGCGCATTATAATAATAGCTTGAGTAATTGACAATAGGATATATCAATAGTAAGGCAATATAATTTGTGTTGGTTGAATAACTTCAATTCCAGTATCTACAATAGCTATAGAATACGTCACCATATTATGGCTCTTTACCAGAGGCGGCCAATGACTCCGTGCACGGACTTAGCAAAATGTGCCGCTTTGGCTGCTGATTTAACGATTTTCCACAAGTCGCATTAAATTTATATACGTAGTAAATGTCAAAGTATATTCTCTATAGCCTATCTCTATTGTGTTGGTTAAGCAATCTTAGCGGCTACTTGGAAACTATATGAAAGCTTGTTGAAGGGCTAACAATACTGTATAGAATAACAAATGATTCTAACCAACTTGCAACAATGGCAAAGAAAGGGAATATGGCGACATGAGCGCCCATGCTCCACAGGTTTATCCCTGCATCAAAATCCTATCACCATAAGTTGTCAGTTAGCCTGTGTATCTATAGATAATCAAATAAGTTCCAAAACATAAGCCTACCTGTAAAATGCAAGAAAATAACAGCCCAAAAAGTTCACTTGCATTACATATAATCAGAAATAAATACATCCAATATGGAAGAGTTATATGTCGGAAAAAAAGACTACTAAAATAGGGTTAGAAGATGTCATAAAAAAGGTTGCTAGCTTACAATATGGGTACTCCAGTACTCCCTAGGCACCACTGTACACAAGATATCTTTCCAATAATGCCAGGTAAGCGATACATACCCGAAAACCAACGACGCCTTTGTTTTGCAAAATCCATGATTGTTTGGGGAGACTGTTCTCTTGCAATACTGGGGATCCATCCTACTCGTATGCCTTGCTGCCATGCCTACCAAACTATCAGATTAACAAAGAAGTTTATGTCAGGAAGCCAGCATACATGAAGACTAAACCAGAAATCCTCAACTATAGAATCTGTATTCCATGTAACCCTATTCTCTACTTTACCACTTGTCAATAAGAAAGAGCCATGGACTCCAAAGATGGGATAATGAATGAAATTATGAGCAAAATAGAATTTGCCATAATCATCTCTGCTCCTTGTAACATCGCAGACAGTGATCAACTTGTGGCTCCAGAAGTCATGCGAATTATAAATTATAAATCCCTTGTAGAAATATTAGATCCAACGAACATTATAGTTTCACAAGAAAAGACAATATTAGTGCAGACTTACTTGACCGTATTCAAATTCGGTTTCATGTTCAGCAAATTTTATACAAGCCCCAATGGTGTGTTCATCAACAATGGTCTCCTCATCAAGATGAAGGACCCAATCATTATCCTGGAGTTCCTTTATAATCCGAAACCATTCAAGTGCTCGAGCTTTGTATAGTGCTTTGGTGGGCTGAAATGATTTCGGGACGCTGATGACTGAAACATTGAGGCTCTGAAACAAAGCATCTTTGGGGTCATCTGTAACGACAGAAATTTCGATTCGTGAGTCAAGTTGTTGTAAGTGACGCATTTGCTTACAAGACCTTATCACTGCCTAAGATAAAAGTCAGGATGCGTTACCCTCTTGAAGTCAGGGATCGGGAATACTGACTTCAGGGTTTGTCCCTCGAGTTACGATACAGACATGCAGTCTACGAAGGCAACGAGGAGCAACATTTGCTAACTTTGAAGATGATATTTGGAAGCAAAAACAAATCATTGATATAATTACGGGACAATACACTGGTAATTATATTAGCTAATATTCCAGCTATCTTTCAAACTGTAAAGACTACACTCACCGATGATAAAAAGGCAACTTGGTGTCCAGTATATGTTTTGAACCACGTTTATATCAAACCCCAGAACATTCAAAAGATGAATCTGCGCTTTTGAGGTTTAGTGAAAAGTTGATCAAACTGAATAGCTCAAGCTCACCAAAAGCAAGAATCACAACTCCGACAAAGTAGATCTGGACTCGATATTGAAGGATTGACAAAGTTCTCGCTGTGCGTTTCAAGAGTGGCCTGGATGTCTCCTCGACCCTGCAGTTGCTCTCTACTGGATTCATCATTCAAGAAATTGCCATTTATAAATATGAAATGCTTGCTTAAGTGACGGAGAACTAAAGGGCAAGAGAACTCTTTAAAAGACTTGCATTACTTGCTGCTTACAACGCTCTTCTGTATTAAAAATAGGTTGAGCTTGGTGGTATCTAAGGGATGGAGTCGGCTGCATAGATTACATCGCAACAACCAGGGTTAATGCAAAGCTTTAGCTGACTGTATAGTGCAATAAGATAGTTCGAGAATGCATACCCTAAAGCTGAAGAAACTGTTGGAAAGATAGCAACTTGACTCTGTTTGTCCACGCGGACCCGATAGTCGTTTTGACTAAGGTGAGATGGCCCAAGAAAGTAACGCTCCGTGTTGATCACATCTTTCAGGTCAGTAAAAGCTCTGATATCCTGAAATCAAACAAAAGGGCAAGGTCGTAGAGGCTTGGAAATTTACATCATGATGACTGTATTGGACTGAAATATAACTTATCAGAGTTTCAATGATTCAGTGATTACATGTTGAAAAAGTCTAGTTGAGTGAAGGATCATTTAGCCATAAATGGATACATGATTGGATTGTATGGATGTGAACTATGAGATACAAGCATCCAGGTCTATCATGAATCTAAAATCTCAGATCATCCTATCACATAGCCTTGTTAGCATATCCAATTGTATCACATATTTGAACTCTCTAGGAAATAATTTACCTACCACACACACACACACACTATTTTACGGTAAATTCAACATATTGTATCAGGGATTTAAGCGCGCTCTGGAATAGATTCTATCACAAAGCCTTGTATGCATATCCAAGTGTACCAGAGACTTGATAGCCTTGAAAAAGGATCTGATATACAGAATATCAAAGCACGTAAGCATATGGGTAGTCTTATCAAAGTTAAGGATCTCGAATTTTATTATCACACAATGCATTGATCATCAGGGTAGTCAGCCGATAATCGCGAGTTAAGTGATTCAATTGGATATGTAGGCCCACGGCACATATAATCTTTGTGCGCATGAATAAAGGCGAATCACTTGGCCAAAAACCATACTTATCCTGCAGCATTGATCGAGTCTTGCATATACGAGCCATGATGTTCAAGGCGCACAGCTGGGAACATGTTTATATTGTCTTGGTCTGAATAAGCACAAAGGGTAATACATTCCTAGCCTCACACGCTGTTACGGAGACTTTATTGAAATACATGCAGAAGGGGGTCAAATTTTTGCATCAACTACGAACTAGTATTAAAACTTACTTATGAAAGTTATAGTCTGATGAATGATATCAGCATCAAAGCACTCGGAAATACACACAGAGAACGTTACCCATCTACTAAGCTAGATCTTGTGATTTCTTCCTTGAAACAATAAGTATAAGCAAGTAAGCTCAGCTTGACAATATGGCGTAGCATTCATTTCAGGCTTGTTTCTTGCTAGCTATTCCTCTGTGGACTTATGTGTGAACGTGTACGTCTTTTCACATCAACAAAAGAATCTTTTACTGAACTTCACAAGAGACTTCACAAGAATAATCCTTTCTGAATTAAATCACTGCATATTTTCGAGAAAATCAATGAATTCTGAGCGAGCAGACGCTGGCCCGAACTATTCAAGATATTTTGTGTTCATCGTATCCTCCGTCATGAGAATTCGGGATATCTTATATCACAGAAGATGGAAAGCCTTGCTGCCAAGCTTTCTTAATAGCTTTCCTGGACATCATCATACAAGGACAACCCGGTCAACTTCTGCTTCTGCGATCCAAGGCCTCAGGGGTATAGCAGCACTGGTTGTCTTTCATCGCCACCTCTTAATGTCATTTTCAAGTTTTCCTGATTATGGGTATGGGGTTGACAAAACCAAAGAGTTGGGGTTGGCTAACGAATGGGTTCATCAATTGCCTTTCTTACGATTGATATATTCTGGTGGTGCTATGGTCGAGATATTCTTTCTTGTGTCAGGATACACTCAGTCGCTCAAGCCCTTGCAACTAATGCAGGAACGCCAGTGGGATAAGTTACACAGAGCCTTAGCATCATCGGTCTTTCGCCGCCCAATTCGTCTATTATTGCCTACATTCATTGCTTCGAGCTTGGTCTCTTTTACAGTCTGGTTGGGGATGTATGACTGGGGGAGCTATTATAGAAAGACTTGGTTTGATACTCCTCCACCTCAGCTCGAACGACAATTCACGCTTTCAAGTCAGTTTCTGCTCATGTGCAAATCATTTTGCGGATTACTCAATGTGTGGGACTGGGATGAATATAAGCCAGACTTCAACATTCATATGTGGACCATTGCAGTAGAGCTTCGTAGCTCTATTGTAGTTCAATTCGTTATCCTTGGCCTCTCCATGGTCCGAGATATTGCTCGAATTCCAATTCTCATTATCCTCATTCTTTCTAGTCATTTTTACGGTCGGTGGGAGTCTGTCATCTTCCTAAGTGGCCTTCTCATCGCAAACTACAACACTTTATGCGCGTTTCATAATGAAAAGGGACCTTTGGGACTAGATAGGCCCGATGTTGGCCCATCTACTTCCAAATTGCTTATTAGCAACTATTTCAAAATTTGCATATTCATTGCCGGCTTGTATCTCTTAGGATTTCCTAAAGAGGACGGAATACTTACTCCTGGTTATCACACCATAGCCTCCTATAGTCCAGGCAACTGGCTCCCCTTTCGATTCTGGAGTTTTTGCGGGGCATTCATGGTGGTCTGGTCGATAACTAATGCAAGAATTCTTGCCGTTATATTTGAGAACGGCCTTTTCCAATATCTAGGTAAAATCAGTTATGCAATGTACCTGATGCATGGTCCAGTTTTACACATAACTGCGCACGTATTTGTTCCAATGGCTTGGCTTATAACAGGAAGGGAAAACACTTTTGGATGTGTTTTGGGTTTCGAATTAGCCACTTGTGCAATTGTTGTACCAACGCTTTTCTGGGTGGCCGACCTCTTTTGGAGGTTTGTTGATATACCCTGTAGTAACTTTGGGTTTTGGATAAAGCAAAGATGCTTTGTAGAATAGCCGAGTTTTAAAATGATGTCTATCCTATAAATGAGAAACACTCGCACTTTTTATTTATTTAAAATTGCCTCTTTATAACGGATAAATAAACCTTGTTAACACCTTAATAAATGAAATTTTTGTTCACTGTTATCTCCCCAGAGGAATATACTAAGATAAGTTACTTAACCTACTTTAAGTATACCTATTGAAACTCATAGTTTAGTATTTCAATACCTACACATAATAATCTAAATTGGGAAGCCAGACTAGTGTATCATTTTAACTGATAGGTAGTTAAGTAAGTAGTCATTAGTCCACCTCTTAAGTTGGCCTAGGCCTATGGGTCCACCCTTTAAGAGTTCAAAGACCTTAACTAGCCTTTACCTAGGTATCAAATAAATGAGGTTGGTAAATTAAGCAGAAATAATGCAGGTTATTGAAAATAAGTAAACAGACACATTAAGAAGAATGAATTTATCCATCATATGGCATTAGTGGCTATTAATACCTAATCAGTATTCTCTACTAGCCTCTAAGATGTTTTGTTTGATATAGGCTAATTATAGATACTTTACATATTTAGGTAGGTACTTAAGAACATGCACATATGATTAACAATGTAACTGACTTGCTTGAAAGAGTTAGATTTTGATTTGGCTGAGCTAGCGTAGAGTTAGGTTATGATTGATTGAAGTTATTGTTTTCATTCTAAGTCTGTTGCTTCGGGTCCTGCGTCGGATCCAGTCCAGTCACACTATGTACCTATAGGTAGCCTAGTTAACATGATTTATTGGAAAGGGACGCAGTATTGGTCCAAAAGCGACACACCTTGCAATATCTTAACAAAAATCAATTACAGCTCTGCATACATATACTAGCCCAGATTGAGAAAACAGACCTTTGTATTATTTTATATCTTCTGCTCTAGGCCTAGGCTATGAATAATCATAGGCTACGCTACCTAAGCCATCTCAGACGATTAAGATGAAAATTTATTAAATTGAATTTATTGTCCCCAAAGTAATACTGCCGTCCCATTGATCAATGTCTACTATTTCAAATCTAGTCCTAAGAAGAATGCAGTTATGCATCATTGCTTAGCCCTTAAAGAGTTGTAGGCTAACTATTTATACGGGGGCGTTTATGCCCATAACCCGCCAGAACAACTTCAGTTGCAAGCAGGTTTCATAATGAATACCCTCCCAAAACGCAACCGATAGCCGGCGTTGAAAAAGATTTGAAACAGCACTTGAGTGCTGGCATATCATGCATGGTCTTCAATGCAAAGCTAGACCTTTAACACATCGATAATCTCTTATAATATATCATTAGCTAACGGTAAACGGGCTTCACCTACTCAGAATGTAAATACCGCTAGTCATTCAACGGTCTTGGTGATACTCTCTACCGGCTCTGAGAAGTTGATCTCAAAGCCGAGAATGGTGCTCTGAAAGCAAAACTACCGCTAGGTAGTATTATTTTTCTGTCATCGAGCTGCTGATCTTGTTGGCACAGAGTTCCACAATAAACTGACACCAGAAATAATTATATGTTAAGGAATGGAACCCCGACAAAGTAGAGGCTACTGTGACTGGCTTGATTGCCTTCCTACGTTTCAACGTGAAGTGCAGTGAGAATATGTATGCTCAACAGCCACACATCCATGCACCAGGAGATTGGAAGCTCGTTAAATCCAATGCTTTCCTCTCTAACCATTACTAATTTTGCCCCAACTGTGCTTTCAGTTATTTTGCGTTTAAAGGATTTATCTTTTCTAAAATATCATCTGATAACCTAGCTGGAGGGGCTAGCTTAGTTCGTGCACCAGCACTGATGGGGAATGTCGTTGTCTGGGCGCTACAAAATGTTGAGATTATTATGAGTCATGTTCTTCTTGAGGTGTTATATGAAGCTGGGACACTTTGTGATATCATTAAATTCTTTGAAGTTTCCAATGGGGTCATGAAAGCAGTGTTATCTAGCCCAAACTAGCTTTCTCCAGCCCTCTTCCTGAGCTTCTGGATTTTCAAGAAGATCTCGTGGAATATAAGTATGAAGCTTGAAGTATACTGTACTTCCCCATTTTTGGTAAACGCAGATGTGAATTGCTATCATCTACTACATCCTGCGCATGATTTGACAAAAACCACATCATAAATCGTTTGTGCGGCCTTCAAATATCAAAGCTGAAAGAAGCGCTCGATTTCTGTTGTCTACGTCCCGTCTTCCTCCTGGGGCTCTTTTCAGACTAAAATTATAGCAACTGCCGAGAATATATCAGTAAACCCCACGGAGATTTGGAAGAACTTCCTGAGTGCGGTTATTGGTGAAGAGACCTTCAAGCGACTGATAGCTCTGCTTAAAGCTGCTGAAAAAGAAGAAATCCTTGAGCTGATCTTGGAGGGCAAGTAGGACGACTCTACTGGCTACTTTGTTCACTTAGCTGTCTATGCAATGAAGAACAAATCTTATCATCTATAGTCTCTAGGAGAGCCAATACAGGGACATATCTTGTCATTTGCATCTATGATGATGAACCTGTCCCTATTGATGGGGCATGGCATACGACTACAAGCATGTCAAGAAAGCTTTGCTGTCAATTTGGCCTGGTTCGATTTTTGATAACAGGCCGTCCAACTATAAGCATTGGTACGCCAACACTTCAAGTTGTAACCGGGAACCCTTGCACCAACATTTGATGTAATACTCCTTAGGCTGTTCAGTCAACTTTTAGTGATGGAGGCCGGCTCAGTGGATCTGGGGAAACTGCCGGAAAAGCTGACTTCCTGGGCAGTTTGTGAGTATGTGTAGTGTGAAGGAGGAACTGCTTAGTGGATATCTTGTTATCTATACAGGTCATGTCGTGTACTATCAATAGATGATTACCGAAATATATAGTGACGCTGAGGAGGAGATTGCAAGCGGCGATATAGAGAATGCATATCTATCGAACTACAATGTAAAAGTTCGCCAAACCAACAGACTATGCAAGGCGACTATACACAGCTTTCGTTGCATGGAAATGAAACAAAGCATGAGCCTATTGAAAATCAAGAGTATAATGATCTTCTCATAAGTGACCTCTGAAATAGAAATGCCAGCCTTATGGTGCCTAAATTCCAGATTAAACAGCAATTATAACGGAGAGTATAATGGAGTTTATTATGACAATACCGGCAATCATTAGGCTCTCTACGTAACTGTGCCCTTGTTCTTTAAAGGTTATACGATGGACCTCAATTTAGACGTGGAACTTATTAGTTCATGGGCTTTATTATTGCTTTATCGTCAGTATTATTGGTGCAAAAATTGCTGCTTTCCTAACATGCAAGATCACTATAGTCTTTAGTTGACATCCTTCATAATATTTACGTAGCTCATTAGAAAGCAGGCTGGTTGGAATCGTTTGCCACCTGGCCAGAGCTTAACCTCAAGAGCAAACCCCGACCACTGATGGTAGTTTTGAATCATTTTTCATCAATACATGGACATAACCTCCTCGGTAACCCCAATCATGATACATACATGCATGTCTTACCCATTATAATCCAAACTGTGTGTAGATATTATTGACATATGGATCTTCAAAATGTTAGCTTCAACATATGTATTATAATGGGTATAATCAAGTCTCCCCACGATTGGGTATCTTTGACCACCTGATGCGAAGTGGCTTTGATGAAGACCTCATTTGTTTACCAGTGTCGCTGCAACTCGCACGACGGGCCATTCTTGAAACTAAGCATGACACAGACATATATTAGATTTTGCGAATACAAATAAATGATATAAGTATAGCTAATCCCACCGCACAAGACCAATTTCGTGTCCATGCTCGTCTGTTTCTACCATGACTGGCGCGTACTCACCTCGCTCATCTTCTGCTTCAAAATCGTCCATCTCAGCATCGACAAACTCCCCGTCTTCCAGCTGAAGCTTGCCACTTCGCACATAATGTCCACGCAAATCCCAATCCCACTTCCACAACCACGACTCTAGTGCCTCGAACGCTTTACCAGTTGCCTCTTGATCAAGGGAGAGATTAGCACCTTCGGCCAAAAGTTGTTCATTTAGTCTAGACTTAAAGGTTGTAAGTGCAATCTTAAGCTCCTGGCGGAAATCTGCATCGTGATCAAAGATGCTACCTTCGATATGTTCATCATCAAAGACCAACTGAGCGTGTAAAGTCTCGATAACTTTCTTGAAGAAGAGTGGATTCAGCATTGGAAGCCTATAAGCCTTGAATAGCACCTTAACAACGTGACCCCATTGTTCCATGCAAGAGATGTTGCCTAGCATCATTCCTGTGATATAACAGAATTGCATTTCTCCAATAACTTCATCGGAGTCCTCATAGGTGCAACGATCGGCGATGACGGCGTTGATATGGGATGTGGTATCCATTGCATTGATAGAGCGTGCTCGACCGGTGTCCTCAGGATCGAAATAAGTGGTTGTCTTTGGAAAAATGAAGTTCAAATGTCGTACGTTGATATCTTGCAACTGATCTTCACGTTGCGAAGAGAGATCGGAACGGCCATCTCTTACTAGCTTTGGAGTTGTATCGCTCTCATCCTGGGAAGAGAATCTCCAGTGATTCCAACTATCAGCACCACCGGTGATACGCGTCAGCATAGCCCCTTTAACACAGGATGTCATCCGGTTCCACATGTTCTCCTTAATATCATGCGGAATAGTCGAGCTAGTCATGTTCAGAACTGGTTTAGTGTTGTATGGCAAAAGTTTGTCGAAAACAAGGTGAACATCATTTTTTCTGAAAGTTGCCTCCGCAGTGCTGACCTCCTCCTCTAACGTTTCATTGCGTTTATCCCATCTTCTGACATGAACATCACCCTGGTCGGTTGATCCTTTTTGGTGTGAAATTATCCAGAATCCATTCCGAGGCGCAATTGGTGATGCAGAACCTGCAAAAACAAAATGTGGGCCAGATGGGATATCTTTTATGCCTTCAAAAGAGGACTCTGTCTCTCTCTTAGAATCGGAGCTTTTCTGAATAGTGAAGCTCGTCATATCGTATGCGAATAGAGATCCTACTGGCATCTGAGAGACTAGAAAGACATCGCCCGAGCGTAATGGTGCAAATTCTGGCTTCGTCTTAATTTTGGTGACTGTGTCCAAACCTTCCTCTTCCTCTGAGTGAACCCGCAAAGTGCCGATGGGAATTGTACCAACGTGTACAACAGACTGGACTGATTTCATGGACTTGACAGACTTTATGGTAGACCGTGAAGCAGAAGATGATGACTTGGTAAGACTGCAAGTATGGGGACTGTCAAGCATAATATCTGGCGGATTGTTTTGGTTGGAAGAGTCGAGATTATCATTGTGCTCAGAGTAACTGATAGCACTGAGAATCCCAGCATCCTGGATTCCCGCATCATACTTCGCACTTGATGAGGATGGATTTCGTTGTAATGACATACAATTTTGCTTGTCAAACGCGTTCGATCCCATCTCATGGGAGAGGTCTTGTTCTGATGTTGAGCTGGCTGGTGGTGATGTCACGTGTGACTTCGTATCGATTGCTGAGTACAAATGGGGCTGCGCGATACCTCCATGAATTTCGTGGGAAGAAGTCATGATTATTTTCACACCAATAGGTGCTACGCTTGTTTGATTAAGTAAGATTGAAAGTGTGAATGATTTTATGTTTGGTGAAGAAGCGATTGTAAGATTTTTGTGCATCTCAGGTTGGTTGCCTTTACGCGTAACGTGCGGGAGCCCAGCCGCGCTAAGACCTTCCTTCTACATGCTCTCAGGCAGGTTACAAAGTACTATGGTAACACAAAAAGCCTTGCCAGATCTATGCAAAAGGACATATTTTCGAGCCCTTGGACCTGAGAAAACACAATCTCACCCTTCGTTACCATCTTTTAGACTTGTATTTTAAAATGATGAAGTTTGATATGATGTGCCTAAATTTTGATAGTTAGGCATGAATAAAATATTATCACAAGTTTGCTGCGTAAAGTGCTCTAGTATGGCTAACCCGCACTTAAGCTTTTTGGAGTTGTTCATACAAATCGCGTCTAGCGTTAATTTGCCCTGGCACCTCTCGCAGAACACGTTTCTTACCCGCGAAAAGAGGGTCCGAATTTGGCAACAAGCACAAGTCTTGATGATACAGATAGATGCCTCCCTTAGCTTATCTTCCGTACTCATCTTTTTGAGGACGTAGGTACCCTACTGATAGATTAATACCACTGTCCAGGCACTGAGACTATTGGATAAATCAGGGTAGTTTGGTTATTATCTTCAGTTCAAAGTCAACATACATCAAGCATCTAC